>CM062819.1:1185501966-1186701966 GCA_031772625.1 Pinus tabuliformis | reverse complement strand
GGTGAAATTGTTGTAGAAAACCCATCCACCTATAGTGTCTTGATTGCTGCAACTTAGTTTGTGAGTGCAAATATTGAAGTGGTTGATGATCAGTATGTATAATTGTCTCTTTGCCCATTAGGTAATGTTTCCACTTTTTCACACTCTGTACTAATGCATACAATTCTTTATCATATGTGGGATAATTAACTACTGCAGAATTAAATGTCTTAGAATGATAACATATGGGTTTACCGTGCTGCGTTAACACTGCTCCCATGGCATAGTCACTCGCATTTGTTTCAATCTCAAAGGGTCTTTGAAGATCGGGCAGTGCTAGTACTGGTGCAATACTAGTCTTTTATTTTAAGGTGTTGAAGGATTTCTGCTGTTTTCCTCCCCATTGAAACACCTTGTTCAATCCTGTTAAAGCATGTAAGGGAGCTGCAATCAAGGAAAAGTTAGAAATAAACTTTCTCCAATACTGTGCTGCCCCTAGGAAGCTTCTAACTTCTGTAGCAGATTTGGGTTTAGGCCAATTTACAATGACTGCAACCTTAGAGGGATTTATCTTCAATTCACCACCCCCTACAATATGACCCAAATAATTCAAATATGTTTTGCCAAATTCACATTTTGATAGCTTAACACAAAGATTTTCTCTTTTCAAAACATCTAGAGTCTACTTTACATGCTTCAAATGTTCTTCCCATGTTTTACTAAATATAAGAATGTCATCTAAATATACAATGAAAAAATCATCAATAAAAGACTTGAGTACATCATTCATTACTCTCATGAAAGTAGCAGGAGCGTTAGTTAAGCCAAAAGGCATAACCAACCACTCATACAATCCCTACTTTCTTTTGAAAGCAGTCTTCCATGCATCTTACTCTGCAACTCTGACCTGATGGTAGCCACTATGCAAGTCCAACTTGGAAAAGTAAACAACATCTTTCAACTGATCAAATAGATCATCTAAGCGAGGAAGGGGATAACGATTTTTGATCATTATCTTATTCAATGCTCGGTAATCAATGCACATCCTCCATGAGCCATCTTTCTTTCTCACCAAGACAATTGGAGACCTACAAGGTGATGTGCTAGGTCTTACGAACCCTTTCTCGAGCAGCTCCTGTACCCGCTTCTTGATTTCTGCATTCTCCAAAGCGGACAGCCTGTACATTCCGATGTTAGGCAATGGAGCATCTTGTTGCAAATTAATATCATGTGCTATTTCCTTTTTGGGTGGCAGACCTTTAGGTTATTGAAATAGTATATCATATTCTGAAACAAATTTTTCTAAATCAGCTTGTTGTCTAGCATTACAGCCTTCAAATACATTGGCTTTATCAGGTTTCCTTTCCCTTACAACCATCAGTAAAAATTGCTTGCATGAATTTACAATTCTTTTCATCTGCCCTGAGTTTATGAGAGTGTAATTATTCTTGAGTTTATGAGCTCTTACAATATATTCAATTCCATCTTTAATGAGTTGATACTTGTTTTCAGTTTAATAAGGAGTTCACCCAACACTCCTGGGCTACGTCTCCCGGTCCAGCCTTCAGTGGTAGCCTCTCTATTATGTTTTCAAAAGCAGAGTTTTTACAATAGTGAGCTCAATTTGAGTCTCACACAGCAGATACAATTCAGTAGGAATGTACTTGGATCCCCCAAGTCTCTGGAGTACACAGACTCTCCTTACTGAAACTTGACCTCTATTGGTCACCGTAGTATGAGCCCTATCTGAGAATCACACATGACATGCATATACAGAGGAGTTCGCTTCAACCTCTCAAGCCTTATTTGAAGCACATTGACTCTCTGACTCTCTCTGTCTCTGTCTGGCTCGATGCTGCCTTTGCTTCTGCAGGTCAGCTCAGCTTCTTCTCTCTGCTTTCAGCTTTCTGTGTCTAACTAACTCTCTACTAACTCACTTCCCCTACTATCTCTGTCAATCTATGGCTTTAAAGCCTATCTACTTTCTGATTGTTCGTTTCCGCTTCTCGGCTTTCTGGTTCTCCTACCTCTGTCCGTTTGAATCCCTCTGTTCTGCGTAATCATCACTGTATAACGCTTCACAGGGAGGTGGCCACCTATTCTGTAACAGATGAGGGTGTCAGCTCTCTCGGACATGTTTGAACGGTCATTATTTTCGTTTGCTCCAAGAGTGCCTGCGAAACCGAATCTTTTTCCAGCTCATCGTCCATGTCAGACTTCAAATCCCATGTGATCTTTCTCTATAACCTCGTCAAATCCGGTCACCCATCGAGACGCGTCCCCGCCATTGATTTGGGCCCCCCAAATCCTATGGTTGTCGCTCATATCGGGCGGTTGAGTAGCTCGATGGTTACCCGCCCGATGTGAGCAATTTTCTCTCTCTTCTACTGGACGTGTGACAATCAATTTGTGGCATTGGGCAGGACTTGGTTGAAACCACTTACCGCCTTTAGCCCTTCCAATATCCTGCCGATTTTGTGGAATCCCACCCCCGACAGAATCAACGCGATATCCGTTATATTTTATAACCTTTCGGGTCCGGGCACTCGGGGCTTTTCCTTCTTTGAGGGGTTTGCCCAACGATATGCGATTAACGACTTGTCGCTAATCGCATATCAGAAACCACCCCTGTTTCTCGAAAATGCCTCCCATTTTGCTAATTCGTGACAGTGCGTGTTACCATGGGCCGACGGTCTGCGCGCTTGACCGAGGGTCCTCGTTGCTCCGCGCTGATCACAAATTGCAATTGTTTACGAGGATATCTCTGATAAGCTTGACCTTCATAAGACTTTGAAACTTGGCATAATTTTTAAGAGTTCATGAAAACTTAGAGTGTGTTTTAGGATCCAATTTGGATCGAGTATGGTGAATGAAGAATCGGGTCATTCATGAGCCTAGACACATCTGGCAATTCCAATGTAGCCAAGAACAACAATTGGCTATTGAAAGGCATTTGAAGTCGATAAGCGGGGCCAGGTGGCGGAACCCATCCTTGATGGTAAGGGTTCTGTCCCCATAGTGTATGGTTTTGTCCATATGGCATTTGATTTTTCCCCCACTGTAGGTTACCTTGCTCGTAGGGAGGATTTTGACCTTAAAAGCCTTGAAACTGTCTAGCCATATGCTGCTGATAAGCAACATACAGGTTAAAAGGTTGTTGAACCTGTTGGCCTTGGACATATGGATTTTGCACCTAATGTCCCTGAGCATAAGGGTTTTGAACCTGTTGCCCCTAAACAAATGGGTTTTGTACCTACTGCCCTTGGATGTAAGGATTTTTCACTTGTTGCCCTTCGACATATGGATTTTGCACCTATAGTCCCTGAGCATAAGGGTTTTGAACCTGTTGCCCCTGGACAAATGGATTTTGTACCTGCTGCCCTTGGACGTAATTATTTTGCACTTGCTGCCCTCGGACATAAGGATTTTGTGCGTGTTGTTGCAGGACTTGACCCTGACCTTGCCCTTGCAAAGGTTGATCCTGTTGACATGAGTATAAGGGTTGTTGCTACCCGGATGGACCTTGTTACTGCAAGGGCTGACCTTGCGGCTGTAAAGGTTGTCCCTACGGTTGCAAAGGTTGACCTTGCGAGGATATAGGATGGGGGATGGATGAACATACTGCATTTGCGACTGCATGGTTTGCTGTAATTGTTGCAAGGGTTTCCCCTACAGTTGTTGCAGTTGTCCTTGCTATGAAATTATCTGCCCTTGCTGCTGCATGGATGGCCATTGCTGCAGTGAAGGTTTCCCTTGTTGTTGCAAAAGTTATCCTTACTGCTACAAGGGTACTTGAATAGTTCCCAGAGTGACATCTTGAAAGTTCTCGAACTGTATTTTGCCATATCCACTAGGTGTGGTAGATGGACCAGGCTGGACATAAGATCCAGGCCGAGGGATGTATGGTGAATTAACCATTGCTTGTGAACCATATGGAACATAAGGAGGTTGGTACTGAACCTAAGCCACATTAGGCTACTGGTACTGGATGTTACTTGACCTAGATGGACCAACAGGGTTCAGTTGTTGGTACAGGACATTACTCGATCTAGCACGACCAACATGGTTTAGAATGGCACCTGAAGAGGGCTAGTTCATTCCAACCATGTGAGCTTGTGAGCCACTCACATTGGTTGTGCCAGAAATCATAAAAACATTAAGACTTTGCCCCCCAGGTAGTGGAACATGTTGTCCACTTACTAGAGGGATCGAAGAACTGACAGAGACATGACTCGAGATCGTCGGTTGAACCGGATGGGTTACTTGGACTGATGAAACAAGAGGATCAGAACGGTGGATTGCACTGAAACTGAAGTAACTGTAGAATGCACCATCAGTTGGGAGGTTGGGTTCTGAATGAACAGACCTGAGGTAGCCATAGCACTATACGACTAGATAGGGTTGTGATATAACGATGAGGCACTAGGCGTACTTGAAACCAACTAAGAAAAAGTCACATAATTACATGGTAACTTAGGATGAACACTGGTCGGAATGCTTCCTGTGTAAGGGAAACCTTCAGGAGGGAAAGGATATTCCTGCTCCTCAACAATGTGTGGAGTGGAAAGCTCCGAGTGACCCAGAGAGGATACTAGGATTTCGCCTTCTGATTCCATGGGTGAAAACAAATGACGACGGACTACCGAAGATGTTCGAGGGGATAATTCCAAAGGAATACCCAGCTAATCGTACAAATTGTACGAAAGCTATGGTGATATCACAATAGGATCGAACAAAGGATTTAGAGGATAAACAACCAATCCAAGTTGACCTTCAAAAGTTGGCAGACTCTCAGGAGTCTGGATAGGATTATCCAGAGATTCCGGGCCAATGTCAAAAAGTGACCCAGTATCCGAAGGAGGAGGATGAGATGAGAAAGGTTGAATGCTCAGAACAATTCCAAGTTCAACACCTTGGTCCTCAAGTGACTACAACAATTCATGAAAAGGCTCCTCAGACGATCTTTTAGACATAGGAGAGGAAGAGGAACTAGGTGAACCTAATGGTTCAACCACGATGACTTTGTCTCAATTAACAAGAAAAGAGAGATTGATTCCAAGGCTTTAAAATTTATTTAAAGGTATACTCACTATGTGGTATAAAAAAATGACTAACAAGAATGTTATATGATCGTTGGCAACAATTTTTTAAGGCGCAAAAACAAACTGGTGCTCTTTCATGTTTTAAGAGTTGAGAAAGAAGCAAAGGTGACTCTATCACTTTCAGTTTGAAACGAGCTCGAAAGGACAAGCGCTCAGATGATCTTTTATACTTAGGGAGTCAAAAATATCAAAATGATTACTTAGGATAATCTAGGCAAAAAGGATTACCAGGTAACCGTGAACTACAGAATACCTCCCGGCAAACTGAGAAGTACGGGTAGGCAATCTCCCCGAATGCTACATTTGGCATATCACATTTACAAGGTGGAAGAATTGGCTTCCTATGGATAAAGGATTACAACCTAGTGGGGTATCCCTTTATATATGCGACGGTATGGGGAGCACAAGTCTGTACTAGCGCTGTCTAGTGCCAAAGCGAACAACAACTGCTAGGTTTAAAGATGCTGGAACACGTCTCTAGCCCAGACCTTCTAAATGTGATCGTTAGGTTTCAAATGCACCTTAGGTTAATTGAATAAATTTTAAAGTTTATCTTGAAATTATGTCTCAGTTCTCAGGCCTTATCGATGTGACTTGAAGAAACTCCTATATGCAGCTAAATGAGACAAGACCCTTTCAATTCGATGAATTGTTTACACTAATGAGAGTAGAAAACGCACTCAATGTAACAAAACAAGCAATTGAAAACAAAATGACCTTTTCACTACTTCGATTTTTGAAAACAAAATGATGAAAAGCTCTTTCTAATTCCTATCAAACGTACTTCAAGTAGTCCTTTCACTAGTAAAGAGAATTCATTTCTTTTCCAATGAAAACGCTGATGCAACTCTAATGTAACATATTGATTCAACAAACTAGAATTATGTATTTTTAAATGAAATGATAAAACGAATCTTTCACTAACACTTCAATGAAATTTTTTCAAAACAATCAACCTCAAGCAAATGCAAAGCATAAAAGAGAATTCCTTCCAGACTAATGATGCAAAGACTCAACCAATAACAAGATGAGAAATGTGATCTATGCCCAAAAAGAGACGCTTAATCAACAAACGAAACTTTTCAAACTTGTTAAATGGAAATCAAAGCAACAAAAGGACTAAAAACGAAATGCAAGGAGCAACTTAACTAACAACTTGACTTGCTGAGCACACAAACAGGTGAATGGATGACAACCTAGATGCCCTAGGGCTACAAACCATCCAAGGGCTCAAGAAACCAAATGAAGAAAAGGCAAACCAAACAAGCACATAAACCAATCCAATGAAGCTTTTGAGTTAGGGAGAACACAGTCAAAACAAGCTAAGAGGAAGAATTCAAGAGGGCAAGACACACCAGTTATGATCTAGGGGAAACCATGATCTTCACCTATAGGAATCAATGTGACTTCCTAACTGACAACAAGTGCCAGAAGGGGGTCAACATGGCTGTTAGAAAAATAAAGCGCTGACTGAGGATTCAAGGAAAAAAATAAAAATTTTCAAAGGCTAAAACCAGACTTGCCACTCTAAATTTCAGACTCGGAGCAGTAAACCAGGAAAAGCAGAGAAAACCAAAGGGAAACAGTGATACTAGAAAAGTTCACACAAAACCATAAAATTACAATCAATTAAACAGAAGGATTGTCTCCCTAGTGGAATCACCAATTTGTGGTGCAGGTAAATTCTCAGTGCGGACACAAACAATTCCTCTAGCTTGAGAGAGTGGGTCTAGCCACGAATAAACAATATATGGAAAACTTCCTTAAGATAGAATCAAATAAGAGGGCCTACCTCTTAGAACGCTATTCCTCTTGGTGATGATCCTGCTTCCTTACTCCAGCTACTTTTCATTTCCTTCCTTCGAATACCTAAAACAAGCAAACAAACAACAACAACAAACATGATAGCATACAAATTGCATTCAACCTACTTAACAGGTCAAGGAACATTAAGCCATCAAATGTAAGATAACACTTCAATGTAGGAAATCAATCAATAGTTGTATTCATATAAGTTCAGAAAGAGATTACAACCAATGCCTTGACGTTGTTGGTCTCCTTCGACGTATCTGGGTTCCCACACTTCTTCTAGCATCTCATGGATAACCCCAACAATGGAAGTTTTAAGGCTTCTTCCCTTTATTCTAAAACCAAACCAAACAAAATATTCTCCTTCAAACATAAACTAGAGAGCTACAAGCTATAGATGTCTTGTTAATTATTCAAGCTCCACAAATACTAAGACTAAAACTAGTGTAGCTTGTAAAAGGAGGGGTTTATATAGCTTGGATGGAGGGGAGATGGTTCCTCTTATCATGGGAGAAGGCCCTATCTCTTGGATTGGTTCCATCCTAATAAGGGAAAGGAGCCCAAACTGACTTCTTCGGCTCCATCCAACCCAACCATTTACTAGACTTCTGTTACGAAGCTTCTAGACATGGAAGCTTCGACTCCATATTTAAAAAACTTACCAAAAGAGGATGGGCATGACTGAGAAAAGGCTCAGTAGCACCGTACGACACTAGACCTAGTTTTAATCTCTGCAAATCAGTGCAAGGAGGGAACTGGTCATTAGCACTGGTCTTGTAAATTGGGGTAACAGGAAGATTCTTGGGAAATGATGCAAAAGGGAATCATTCTGTTCATGAAGAGGGACATAATGGGAGTTTCTTCATGATGGGAAAGCATCTAGGGTTCACTATAGAGGTGCTCCAAGATTGTGGAATGGGGGGTACAGGGACAGTGACAAAATGTTGTGTAACACTCCCGACAGGGTAACACTGCTCCTTGATGGCGTCCTAGAATGAATTCCAAGTGGGCACGACTGAAAAAAATGAGGGTGTACTTTCATCCGTCTTCTCACAATAGGTTTCCCACCAATCCTTGACTTGGGGGGTGACTTTGAGAAGTATAAAAGTAATCTTTTCTCGGTTGGAAAAATCATGAACATAAAAATATCCTTCTAGCATATTTAACCATTTATTTACGATGTCTGCATCTATCTGACCTTCAAATATGGGGATGTCAAAGTTAACTTGTACCTTAAAGGGCTTCTTCAAGAAATATTTTGAAAGGATCTCCTACCCCTCGCCTTTCTTCTCTTTCGCCATGGAAGGTCGTCAGGATTTGCAAGGCTATTCTTGTAACAGTTCGATCAATTTGAGCCCTAACTCCTTATATCCCGACCTCATTGAGGGCATGAAAAGAAAAGTAGGGAAAGAGTAGACCGCTTTGATGCCATGGATGCGAACTTAAACATGAATGCAAAAAATCACATATATAACCATAAATACAGAGGTGTAACATAAATAACACTTCATTTCATTAATATCATATAATGAAATATGCTTACAAACATAATGGAAATAAACTAGCTTGGGTGATGGTAGCTTATCTATGAGAAGAGATGTGGCAACTAAATGCCTCTGAAATGTGTTACAATGATTCTCAAAGGCCTATTTATTATTGAGAAAAAATGGAAAACCCTAAACATTGAAAAACCTAACCCTAGGAGATGAAGCGCCAAACTGTGGGCCCAGTTTGGGTAAATTGGTACATCAACTTCCCATGGTCATAACTTTGGCATACAATCTCTATTTAGCTATTATAGTACCATGTTTTGAAGATCTAGAAAAGGAGGCCAAAGAAAATTCAAGATACTTGTGTGGTACTTTTAAGTCTCTCTGTTTTCCCTAAAAACATTGTTTAGGCCTCAAAACGGCTCTGAAAGTCAAGGACCCGGAAAACTGCCAAAAATAGTAAACTGTGCTACAATTAAGGAAACAAAAAAATGAAAGTGACAATGTTGGGGGTATAAGTGGAATAGGTAGGTGGCCACCAATATCCACTTGGATCAGTCCCCCCCTCCCCCCCCCTTAAGAAGCAATGGTCCCTATTGCATTGAGTGCATCCATGAGATGTGGAAACCTCTGCTGAACTTGGTCCTTGGTGAGCCACTTGCCTTCGTGCAGGCGTTAGCTAGTTATGAAAACTCGATATAGTTGGATCTTCTGTTGCAAAGCGTTCTTGATATGTGTGTCCATGATCCAATCAATTGTGGCTTGTTCCATGCAGTCTGGGTTTAGCTATTTTGGAGTGAGTTGTTTTGCAATGTCGGATGTGTTAAGCAATGGTGGAAAGTATGGCTGAAAGCGGTCTACATTGAACATTGGGTGCAAACGAAGGAATGGTGGAATGCTGATATCGAAGGAATTGTCCCCTACAACCTTGGTGATGGTGTATGGCCCATATTAGAGTGGGTGAAGTTTGTAGTGGGGTCTAGTGAGATGCTCCTTCTGCAAATGGAGCCAAAATTTGTTGCCCACCTGGAACTTGTGTGACACTTGATGTTGATCATGGCACTGCTTGTACTTAGCATTTTATTTGTCCAATATATCATGGACCTGCTGGCAGATGTGTTGAACGCACTCAATGAAGTTGTTAGCCTTTTTGGCTTCAGATTGGACATGAGCCGAATCTGCCTGAGTAGTTGCAAATGGTATGGACGCATCAATGAGACATAATGGTTGAAATCCCAACCATAACTCAAATGGGTTGTGGTCTATTGAGCTGTGGAGAGTTCTATTGTAGCTATGTTGGACATAGGGGAGGATTTCATCCCATGTGCGTGGATGCTTCAAGTTATACATGCGCAACATGTGTATGATCATCCTATTGACGACTTTTATTTGGCCATCAGTTTGGGGATGGAAAGCCGTGGACTTAACACATCTGGTATGCAACGTCGACCAAACACTTGACCAAAATTCACTTAGGAATATATTATCGCGATCTGAGGCAATGGATTGTGATATCCCAAAGTGCACCCACACTCGATCAAAGAAGAGCTTAGTAGTGGCCTCTGCTGTGATAGTCTTCTTGTAGGATGCCCTAATGGCCATCTTAGAGAATCTGTCGACGTCCATGAAAATGTAGTCGTTGTTGTGCTTAGTAGAAGGAAGGCCTGACATGTAATCCATGGAGATGGATTCCAAAGGTAGACTGGGAGTAGGCAGAGGAGTATACATGTCTTGATTCTTGATAGTTGGTTTGGTAATGACGCAAACAATGCAAGATTTAATGTACCTCCCAACATCCTGACAAAGGTTCGGTCAATAAAAATACTTCAGTAGTACTGCCACTGTTTTCTCTACGTTGAAATGTCGAACAATGTGACTATAGTGTGACTCCAAAATCATCTTGGCACACTCACTTGAAGGAACACAGATGTGTCCAAGGTGGCATAACAATGCATCCTAGAGGTAAAAATTTGGAACTTTCTTACCTTCCAGGAGTGTCTAGTATGTGTTGCTAAATTCTGGATCGCTCTCGTAAAGTTGTGGCCACCCCAAAGTCTCGTGCCCATAGGAGTCGAGCACAGTGATTAATGCCATGAATGGTGGCCGGCTGAGGTAGTCTACAACATTATTGGTGTTTCCCTTCTTGTACTTAATGTTCAAATGGAATTGTTGTAGGTATGTGGACCATTTTTGATGGCAATCGTTCTGCAACTTCCCATGTGTCTATATGAATTGCAGGGGTCGGTGGTTTGTGTGGATGACTATTTCCTTCCCTAGAATGTAATGCTTCCATTAATGGTAGGCCTGAACAATGGAATACATTTCTTTGTTATAGGTGGGATACTTTCGGATTGTGTTTGAAAGTGAATAGCTATGGTAAGCCATTGGATGCCCCTTTTGAGTAAGAACTGCACCAATAGCATAGTCAGAGGCATCTGTCTTAATCTCAAATGGTTGCTGCAGGTTTGGTAATGTGAACACTCATGCAGAGAAGATGCACTGTTTCAACTCTGAAAATGATTTCTGTTGTGTTTCAGACCAAAATAAATTCGCTTTCACTTAACCCTTGGTGACTTAACTTAAAGGCCAAGTGATATGAGAGAACCCCAACATGAACCTGCGGTAGAAATTGGTAAGGCCTAGGGGCTAGAAAGTTGCATATCTCAGTTAGAGTGGTTGGAGTTGGAAAATATTGAATGACTTGTATATTGGTTGGGTCCAGATGTACACCCTTCTCATCAATGATGTACCCCATATATTGAACCTGGGTCATGCCTACAGTTCATTTCTCCAGATTGGTAAAAAACTTGTGTTGTCATAGGGTTTAAAGGACCTGTCAAATATGATGAAGGTTATCTTCCCAAATCTGGCAGAAAATCAATATTTCATCTAAATACACCACCACGAATGCATTGGTGAAGGGTCAAAAAATGTCATCCATCAATATCATGAAGATTGTGGGGGCATTCGTTAACCCGAAAGGCATGACCAACCATTCGAAAAGGCCCTCCTTGGATTTGAATGCAATCTTTCACACATCAGAGGGTTCGATAGGAACCTGGTGATAACCAGACTTCAAGTCAATCTTGTTGAAATATTTTTCCCCCTTGAGCTAGTCAAGAAGGTCATCAATTCGTGGGATTGGGTACCTATTCCATACAATGATCTTGTTCAGTACCCGATAGTAATTACAAAGTCTCCAGGTCTTATCGTTCCTCTGTACCAATACAATCAGACTCCTACAGGATGATGAACTTGGCCTGATGTGCCATTTTTGCAACAACTCCTGAATATGCCTCTTGATCTCATCATTCTCCAAAACAGAGCATCGATAGACTGATCCATTAGGTAGTGATGTGCCCAGGATCAGATCGATTGAGTGCTTTACCTGGAAGTGAAGAGGTACCCCCGTAGGTGAGGCGAAAATGTCCCTGTACTCCTCCACAACCATATCCATCTGCTGTTGTTGTGTGGAGGAACCCTGTTTGGAAGCCGTGGCCACAATATTATTCTTAACCTAATGGAAAATCATAAGGAAAACAAATTTCCTGGTTTGTGAAATGATCTTACTGCATTGCTTTGCAGAGATAAAAGAGATGATGGTAGGCGGGGCTACCTCCGGTATCTTGTACAACTTATTTCCCAAAATAATAATCACAAAGTAAGGTATAGACTCATATACAACATGCTGCTTCCAAAAGTGTGATTTTCCTAATAATACATCACAAAATTGAAGATGAGAAACATTACACAGTAACTGATCCATGAAGGGCTTGATGTTGTAGGGAAGGTGACACTGTTGGCTGATGTAGAGATCTCGTCCTTCGTGAAGCCACCCGATGGTGTACAATCGCAGATGTGTTGTAGTCGGTAAACTTAGATGCTTCATGACATCCACTGAAATGAGTTTCTTTTGGCTCCCACTGTCGACAATGAACTGCAGTAGAGAACCCTTCACCCACATCTGTGAGTGGAAAAGGCGTTCCCCCTCCTCTAGATCTTCATGATAATTCTTCTAAATCTTGGTGGTGGTCACAGTGGCACTGGATTATGCATCAATTATATTCTTCCCCTTTTCATCCCCCTTGTCGATTTGTAACTTAGAGTCAGAATATGTGTCTGATTAAGAGTCCTTCAACTCTACCATCAGTGACTCTTTGGCCCGACACTCACTTGTGTCATGTGTGGAGCTCTTATGGAACTCACACCATTTTCCTATGTCCTTGTTTGTCATTGGGGTGTTGTTCTTTTCCTGCGGCTTTGACGGGTTGTCCTGGGTCACCCCACCTTGGATTTGTTCTTTGCTCTATGGTTTGGGGGTGCATTTCCCTTGCTTCAAATTCACAGATCTAAAGTCTCACTTCTTCTGTATAAAATTTTGCTCAATCTTGACATCATTTCGGTATGTTGTGTCGAGTGAGGAGATGTCAAGGAACTCCATCTCATCCTGGATGTATCTCTGTAGAAAACTGTGTACTTGAGTACCAAATGTCGCTCAGAATCCTTGATACCCAACTTCGTGCAAAGGGTATGAAAACCATTGGTAAACTCTGACAATTATTGGTCCTTTCCCTGCGGCAACATGGTCCACTTTATGTCTTTATCCTCATAGCTCCCAACAAGGTAGTATTGCTCCTTGATAGCATCCCGGAATGAATTCCAAGTGGGTGGAGCTAAAAATAGTGAGGGTGTACTTTCTTCTTTCTTCCCACAGTAGGTTTCCCACCAATCCTTGATGTGGGGGGTGACTTTGAGAAGTGAAAAAGTAATCCATTCCTGGCTGAAAAAATCATGAACATAAAATATCCTTCTAGATGATTTAACCATTTATCTATGACGTCTGCATCTATCTAACCTTCAAATATGGGGATGTAAAAATTAACTTGTACCTTAAAGGGCGTGGCGCTTCCAGAGTGGCTGCTGGAAGAAGACCTTAAAGGGCGTGGCGCTTCCAGAGTGGCTGCTGGAAGAAGACACGTTGCCTTTGGGTAGCTGCTGAAGGATCTGGGTAATGTTGTCCATCATCGCGTTTCTCTGTCACTCGAAATATTCTCTGAGAAAGATTTTGAAAGGATTTCTCGTCCTCTCATTCTTCTTCTCTTCCGCCATGGGAGGTCGTCGCGATTTGCGAGGCTGATCTTGCAACGGTTCGACCAATTCGAGCCCTAACTCCTTATATACCGACCTTATCGGGGACATGCAAAGAAAGACAAAGAAAGAGCATACCGCTCTAATACCACTAATCCGAACTTAAATAGTAACGCAACAAATCATAGATATAACCATAAATACAGATATGCAGCAAAAATAACACTTCATTTCATTAATATCAAATAATGAAATATGCTTACAAACAAAATGGGAATAAACTAGCTCTGGCGATGGTAGCTTATCTTTGAGAAGAGATGTTGCGGCTACATGCCTCTGTACTGTGTTACAATGAGGCTCAAAGGCCTATTTATTATTGAGAAACAATGGAAAACCCTAACCCTAGGAGATGAAGCGCCAAAACTGTGGGCCCCATTTGGGTAAATTGGTACACCAACTTCCCGGGGTCGTAACTTTGGCACATGATCTCCGTTTGGCAATCATAATTCCTCGTTTCGAAGATCTCGAACATGAGGCCAAAAACAAACCAGTGAACTAATTTAATACATTTAGTCTCATTGTTTCCATAAAAACGTCGTTTAGGGCCTCAAAACGGCTTTAGAAGTTGAGGACCTAAAAAACTGCCAAAAATAGTAAATTGTGCTATAATTAAGGAAATTGAAAAACTGAAAGGGACAGTATTGGGGATCCAAATGGAATAGGCGGGTGGCCACCAATATCCACCTGGATCAGTCCTCCCCCCTTAGGAAGCAATGGTCCCCATTACGTTGAGTGCCTCCATGAGATGGGGAAACTTCTACTGAACTTGGTCCTTGGTGAGCCACTTGCCTTAGTGCAGGAGTTGGCCAACTTTGACAACCTGATATACTTGGATATTCCACTGGCGAGTGTTCTTGATCTATGTGTCCATGATTTTATCAATTGTGGCTTGTTCCATGATGTCTGGGTTTAGCTCTGTTGGTGTGAGTTTTTCTGCAATGTCAGATGTGTCCAACAATGGTGGAAAGTATGGCCGATGTCGGTCTACATTGAGCACTCGGTGCAGATCAAGGAATGGTTGAATGCTGGGCTCGAAGATATTGTCCGCTTCAGCCTTGGTGATGATGTAAGGTCCATATGGGGGTGGGCAAAGCTTGTGGTGAGATCCAGTGAGGCGCTCCTTCTACAAATGTAGCCAAAGCTTGTCGCCCACTTGGAAGTTGTGCAACACTCGATTCTGATCATGGCGCTTCTTATGGTTAACATTGGCTCTATCCAATATATCATGGACCTGCTGGTGGATGTGTTCAATGCGCTCAATGAAGTTTTTATCCCTATCGGATTTGGACTAGACATGAGCCGAATTTGTCTGAGTAGCTGAAAATGGTATGGCCACATCAATGGGACATAATGTTTGAAATCCCAGCCCTACCTGAAAGGGGCTATGGCTTGTTGGACTGTAGAGAGCTTTGTTGTAGCTATGCTCGACATAAGGGAGGATTTCATCCCATCTGCTTGGATGCTTCGAGTTGTACATGCACATAATGTGTATGATCATCCTGTTGATGACTTTTGTTTGGTCATCAGTTTGGGGATGGAAAGCCTTGGCCTTTGTGAGTTTGGTATCCAGCATCGACAAGAGAATTGACCAAAATTCGCTTAGGAATCTGCTGTTCCGATTTGAGGTAATGGACTTTGGGCTCCCAAAGTGTACACCCACTCACTCAAAGAATATCTTAGCAGTCGCATCTGCTGTGATACTCTTCTTGTAGGTCGTCATAATGGCCATCTAGGATAATCTGTCGATGACCACAAAAACACAGTATTTCCATGATTTGCTGAAGGAAGTCCCGACATGTAATCCATGGAGATGGATTCCCAAGGTCAAATAGGAGTAGGAAGAGGAGTATATAATGCTTGCTTCTTGATGGTTGGTTTGGAAATGGCACGGGAATTGCAAGATTTAATTTACTCTCAACATCCTGACGAAGGTTCAACCAATAAAAATACTTCTGTAGTACTGCCACTATTTTCTCTACTGCGAAATGTCCAGTGACCCGACTGTAGTTCACCTCCCAAATCATCTTGGAACACTTGTTAGAAGGAACAAAAATGTGTCCCAGGTGGCATAACATTTCATCATGAAGGTGAAAATTTGGAACTTCCTTACCTTCCAGGAGTGTCTGGTATGTGCTGCAAAATTCTGGATCGTTCTCATAAAGATGTGGCCACCCCAAAGTCTCGTGCCCACTGGAGTCAAGCACAATGATCAACGCCATGACAGGTGGCCCACTGAGGTAGTCTACAACGTTATTGGTGCTACCCTTCTTGTACTTAATTTTCAAATGGAATTGTTGTAGGTATGTTGACCATTTTTTATGGCGATCGTTCTACAACTTCCCTTGTGTCTGTATGAATTGAAGGGGTTGGTGGTCTGTGTGGATGACCCTTTCCTTCTCGAGAATGTAATGCTTCCATTGACGACATTCCTGCACAATGGAATACATTTCTTTGTCATAGGTGGGATATTTTCAGACTGTGTCTGAACGTTTCTCACTATGATAAGCCACTAGATGCCCCTGTTGAGTAAGAATTGCACCAATAGCATAGTCAGAGGCATCTATCTCAATCTCAAATGGTTAATGCAGGTGTGGTAATGTGAGCACTGGTGTAGAGCAGAGGCGCTGCTTCAAGTCAAAAAATTCCTCTCTTGGGTTTCAGATCAAAATAACTTCACTTTCACTTCCCCCTTGGTGACTTGACTTAAAGGCCAAGTGATTTGAGAGAACCCAACACGAACCTGCGGTAGAAATTGGTGAGGCCCAGAAAGCCGTGGAGTCCTATTAGAGTGGTTGGGGCTAGGCAATCTAGAATTACTTGTATCTTGGCTGGGTCCACATGCACACCCTACTTATCAATGATGTACCCCAAATATTGAACTTGGGTCATGAAAAAATTGCACTTCTCCAGACTAGCACACAACTTGTGTTGTCGCAGGGTTTGGAAGACCTCTCAAATATGGTGGATGTGCTCTTCCCAACACTGGCTAAAAGTAAAAATATCATCTAAATACACCACCACCAATGCGTTGCTGAAGGGTCGCAAGATGTCTTTCATCAATCTCGTGAAGGTTTTGAGGGACTTCGTCAACTTTAAAGGCATGACCAACCATTCGAAAAGGCGCTCCTTGGATTTGAAGGTAATATTCCACACATTGGAGGGTTTGATAGGCACTTGGTTATAACTAGACTTCAAGTTGATCTTTTTGAAATATTTTTCCCCCTTGAGCTGGTCTAGAAGGTCATCAATGCATGGGATTGGGTACCTATTCTAGAGAGTGATCTTGTTTAGCGCCCGATAGTCAATACAGAGCCTCCAGGTCTTGTCCTTCTTCTGTACCAATACAATCGGACTCTGATAGGGTGATGAGCTTGGCCTGATGTGCCCTTTTTGCAACAAATCCTGAATATGCCTCTTGATGACAATGTTCTCTAGAATAGATAGTCGATAGATAAGTCCATTGGGTAGCGGGCCTCTCGGGGTCCTACTGATGGAATGCTTGACCTGACAGTGCAGTGGTACCTTCGTAGGTGAGGAAAAAATATCCCTATACTCATCCACGACCATATCTGTCACGCCCCCAATTCTTTTTTCCTTAAATTGGCCAGGTGCGGCACCGCCTAAGTAATTAACATCTTCCATTGTTAGCTTACTTTACGAACTATGCCTTAACATTCATCTTAAACATGAATAACATATTAATGTGTGGAAACCATTAATATAAGAACATCATAGAAAAGCAGCATAAACACATCCATATGCAAGAGAAATCTTTTATTATATATATGAAGAATTTTTACAAGTGACCGGGAGCTTGGCTCCACCGGCCTTACACCCAAGTCGGGCGCCCACTCGCGCGAGAGTGCACTGTGGTATGACCATGACTTAACCAAAATACAACACAAGTTTTCTTTACCAAACTGGGCAGGCGCACCTGTGCACGTCCCACGCCTAAACGCAACCCAAAACTCGTTTTAATGTTCCGGCGGGTGGGCGCCTTAGAACGCCCTCCACCCACACTATGACCAAACCATAAACTCGTGCCAAGACCGTGTAGCATGCCCAGCGGGCAGGCGCATTAGCGCTGCCCTTGCTGCGGCTCTACTACTTTCTGCACACCTTTATCTTGTTCGACCGATGCCAAGTGCGATGGTGAGAATGCCATCCTCATTGCATAGTTTATACGCTGCCTAACGTGGAGGTTGTGCCCTCGGCTGACCCTCCATACTCCATCCAACCGCGCGCCCTTGCAAATACTCCAATGTTTCATATGCAGTCGGCTCACCCATGGTGCAGGACTGCCCACCCAACTCGTCCATCGTTTGCGTTTGCCCACGGTCGGCCAACATGACGAGCTCCCCAACTCGCCATATAAATGCACAAGGCTCCAACTCATCCGCATAAGCTGCCACACCCTTGGTCGCCTTATGCTTTTCTCGCACTTAGTCATTTCGCATGGTGGGAGGGCGCGCTCGGTTGGTGAATCAACCACAGGGCGTTACATTCTCCCCCACTTGAAATCATTGTCGCCCTCGACAATCTTGACTGCCTCAGTATCTTCCGTTCATACTTCGAAATCTTCTTCTTCCATCTCCAAAGTGAGTCCTTCGATTCCCAGCTTTCCTCCTCCGGTGCATTCTTCCATATCACAAGATACTCCCATTTCATGTGGCAACCAATCCTTGTAGTTTTGTAGCTCAAAATATTATCCAACTCCAGTCCTGGCTTGTCCACAATCCCGGATGGTCCTCTCGGCGGTTCAGCTCTCTCTGGATGATCAGCATCAAGTCTGCATCTATTCAACTGACTCATGTGAAAAACCAGATGCTTCATGTGCATATGGTGCGAGAGCTCCAACTCATAAGAAACTTCCCCCACTCTCTTCTTCACTCGGAATGGTCCCTCATACTTCCGTGTCAGTTTGCTCGTAGTCCCCTTGGCTGGCTGAAACTGCTCCCCAGTAATCTTGAGAAACACCATATCTCCCACACTGAAGTGCGCATCCTGCCTTCCTCGATCAGCCCATTTCTTCATTCTCCTTGCAGCTTCGTGCAAGTGCAACCGTGCCAGCTTCAAGGTCTCATCCCAAGCCTTCATGAAATTCTTCACATGACGACTCCTCAAGAAACCTTCTGCCCCTACGATATGTGGTGCAACTGGCATCTGTCCATTCACCAACTCAAATGGACTATACCCTGTCGCAGAACTCTTTTGAATATTGTAACTGAACTGAGCAATATCCAAGAGTTCAGGCCAATTATTCTGATCAGCCGTCACGTAATGTCTCAAGTAGTCCTCCAGCAATGCATTGATCCTCTCGGTCTACCCATCTGTCTACGGATGGTAACTCGAACTCATCAACAACTCTGTCCTGACTAACTTGAATAATGTGGTCCAAAATCTGCTTGTAAAACGCGGATCTCTATCCGACACGATGCTTAATGGCATCCCCCAATACTTCACTATGTTCTTAAAGAACAACTCCGCAGTCCGCTCGGCTCCACACGACATCTTTGTTGGAACAAAGACAACATACTTTGAAAAATGATCAACCATGACCATTATCCCATTATACCCCTGAACCTATGGCAACTGAGTGATGAAGTCCATCGATACACTCATCCATGGTCTCTCAAGAATCGGTAAAGGCTGCAACAGTCCTCCTTGCCTTTGATTATCTGATTTTTCCTACTGACAAATGATGCACGTATGTACATACTCCTCTACATCCTCTCACATCTTCTCCCAAAAGAATCCTCTCTCCAACAATGCCAAAGAACGACGCATCCCTGGGTGGCTAGCCCATGGCGAGTCATGGCACTCCTTCAAAAGGTGCCTCCTGAGCCTAGATGACTTTGGAACATAGAGCCGGTTTCCAAAGAACAAGAACCCGTCTCATAGAAAGAATTTTTCGTGTCTTCCCCTCCTTTATCTGCTTCACTATATTCTGCGCCAAAGTATCGGTTTCAACACTTTCCTTGAGCTTATTCTGCATCTCTTCTGACATTTGAATTCGACTCCTACTCCTTTCTGCCCGGTCTTCACCTTCCAATGCTACAAGTTGTCCCTTCTTTCTATGGGCATCTGCTACCGCATTGTGCCTTCCTGGTCTATACTCAATAGTCATGTCAAATTCTGCCAAGAAGTCCTGCCAACGAGCTTGCTTCGCAGAAAGCTTCGGTTGTGATGAAAAATAGCTTGTTGTAACGTTGTCCGTCTTGACAACAAACGACTTCCCAATCAGGTAATGCCTCCACACATGAAGATGGTGAATGATTGCAGTCATCTCCTTCTCATGAACCAGATACCTTCGTTCTCTATCTTGCAACTTTCGACTCTCATATGCCATCAGATGCCCATCCTGCATAAGAACCCCTCCTATGGCAAAATCCGAAGCATCAGTGTGTGCCTCAAACAGTCTCTCGAAGTAAGGCAACTTCAGTATCGGTGCTATAACCATCCTCTTCTTCAAATCATCAAATTCCTTCTGAGATTTATCCGTCCAACTCCACCTCTTGTCTTTCTTCAATAGGTCTGTCAATGATGATGTTACCTTGGAGTACCCCTCTACAAACTTCCGTTGGTAGTTGGTCATGCCCAAGAACACCCTCATCTCATGGACATTCTTCGGTTCAACCCAGTCCTCGATCGCCTTCACTCTGCTCGGCTCCATTCGTATGTACCCTTGACCAACAATATGCCCAAGGAACAGAATCTCGGTCTGAGCGAACACACACTTAGACTTTTTCAAGTACAACTGATTTGCCCTCAGTGCCTCGAACACCATCGCCAAGTGCTTCTTATGATCCTCCATGTTGTCACTGTACACCACTATATCATCCAAGTACACTACTACGAATGAATCCAAGTATGGTCGTAGGACATCATTCATCAAAGTGAAAAATGTAGCAGGAGCATTGCACAACCCAAATGGCATAACAAGGAACTCAAAGCTACCATACCTTGTTACTATCGCGGTCTTCTTCTCGTCTCCTTCAGCTATCCGCACCTGATAATACCCATGCCTCAAGTCTAGCTTGGAAAACACTCAAGCTTTCGCAAGCTTGTCAAAGCAATCAACAGCCAATGGCAAAGGATACTTGTTCCTTACCGTCTGCTTATTCAGTGCATGGTAATCACAGCACATCCGTAGCTCATTCGAATCCTTCTTCCGCTGGAACAATACTGGAGCTCCATAAGGGGACCTTGAAGGTCTGATGAAACCTGCATTAGCTAACTCCTTTAGCTGTCGTTTCAATTCCTCCAACTCAGACCCCGACAACCGATAAGGTGCTTTAGTCGGGGGTTGCTTTCCTGGCTCAAGCTCAATGCTATGGTCCACTGCATGCCTTGGTGGAAGTTTCTTTGGTAGCTCATCAGGCATCAAATCTGCATATTTGGTTAGCACTTCAGAAATCTCAGCTGGAATAGGCGTCCCCACTCCATCACCTTTGACTCCCTTGAACATCACCGCATATGTCTTCATATCTGACTCCTTCATAGCCTTCTCCAAACTCAGTGCCGAAACATGCTGCACCTTGACTTCCCTCCTTTGCCTATGAGTGGGCAAAGTCCAAGTTTGTGACTGTCCAACCAGCGCCACCTCATCATAGAAGGGGACAGTAATAGCCCTGTTGCCCTTTAAGAAATCATGTCCGAGTATCATATCGAAGTCATTCACCTCCATCACTGTGAAGTCCAACTGACCCTTCTAGTATTTTATCTGCACAGGCACTTCGTGTGCCAAACCCGCCACTTTAGCTCTAGAGTTCACTGCCTTGACTTCCACATTTGATGGGAAGATCATCAACCCAACCTCTTTTGCCAACTGTGTCGTCATGAAGTTATAAGTGGCCCCCATGTCCACCAAAGCTTGAATGGTCTTGCCATGAACCATCAAGTCCATGAAACCCAGACTGTTAATCCATGATTTCTCCATAACTTTTCCCTGCATACACGTCTATTCTCTGCGTTCATCAAGCTTCTTCAACCCTGAATCAGCTTCATCTGTCATGAGAAACCTTGCTCTGATACCACCTATCACACCCCCAATTTTTTTTTCCTTAAATTGGCTGGGTGTGGCACCACCTAAGTAATTAACATCTTCCATTGTTAGCTTACTTTACGAACTACACCTTAACATTCATCTTAAACATGAATAGCATATTAATGTGCGAAAACCATTAATATAAGAACATCATAGAACAATAGCATAAACACATCCATATGCAAGAGAATTCTTTTATTATATATATGAAGAATTTTTACAAGTGATCAGGAGCTTGGCTCCACTGGTGTTACACCCAAGTCAGGCGCCCACCGTGTGAGAGCGCACGGTGGTCCCACCACGACTTAACCAAAATACAACACAAGTTTTCTTTGCCGAACCAGGTGGGCGCCCCCGTGCACGTCCCATGCCTAAACGCAACCCAAAACTCGTTTTAATGTTTCGGCAGGCGGGCGCCTTAGAACACCCTCCACCCACACTATGACCGAACCATAAACTCGTGCCAAGACCGTGTAGCATGCCTGGCAGGCGGGTGCATTAGCATTGCCCTTGCTGCGGCTCTACTCCTTTCTGCACACCTTTATCTTGTTCGACCGATGCCAAGTGTGATGGTGAGAATTCCATGCTCATCGCATACTTTATACGCTACCTAACGTGGAGGTCATGCCCTCTGCCGACCCTCCATACTCCATCCAACCGCGCACCCTTGCAAATACTCCAACGTTTCATATGTGGTCGGCTCGCCCATGGTGTGGGACTGCCCACCCAACTCGTCCATCATTTGCATTTGCCCACGGTTGGCCAACATGACGAGCTCCCCAACTCGCCATATAAACGCACAAGGCTCCAACTCGTCCGCATAAGTTGCCACACCCTTGGTCGCCTTATGTTTTTCTCGCACTTAGTCATTTCGCATGGTGGGAGGGCGCGCCCGGTTGGTGAATCTACTGCAGGGCGTTACAATATCCATTTGTTGCTGCTGTGTGGAGGAGCCTTGTTTGGAAGTCATGGAAACAATATTATTCTTACCCTTAGGGTGAATCATAAGGAAAATAATTTTCCTGGTCTGTGAAATCACCTTACTGCATTTCTTTGTAGAGATCAAAGAGATGACGGTAGGCGGGGTTACCTCCGGTATTGTGTACAACCTATTGCCCAAAGTAATAATCACAAAGCGAGGTCTAGGCTCATATACGACATGCCACTTCCACAAGTATGGTGTCTTAATAATACATCACAAAGTTCAAGAGGACAAACATCACATATTACCTAATCTGTGAAGGGCTTGATGTTGTAGGGAAGGAAACACTGTTGGCTAACGCAAAGATCTCATTCTTGGTGAAGCCACCCAATGGTGTACGACTACGTATGTGCTGTAGTCGGTAGATTGAACCACTTCATGACCTCTACTGAAATGAGGTTATTTTGGCTCCTGCTTTTGACAATGAGCTACAACGGAGAAACCTTAACCCATATTTGTGAGTAGAAGAGACATTCCCCCTCCTTTGGATCTTCAAGCTCATTCTTCTGGATCTTGGTGGTGGCCACATTGGCACTCGATTCTGCGTCAATGATTTACTTACCCTTATCATTCCCCTTGTTGGGTTCTGACTCAGAGTTAGAACATGCATCTGATTAGGAGGCCTTCAGCTCGACAACTAGTGACTGCCTGGCGCGACACACTCTTGTGTTGTGAGTGGAGCTCATATGGAACTCACACTAGTTTTCTATGTATTTCTTCGTCTTAGGGTGTTTTTCTTTTCTTGCGGCTTCAACGGGTTGTCCTGGTACACCCCGCCTTAGATTTGTCCTTTGCTCTGTGGTTTGGGGTTGCCTTTCCCTTGCTTCGGATTCATAGATCTAAAGTATCGCTTCTTCTATTTAAACTTCTGCTCAATCTTAACAGTGTATCGGGACACCATGATAAGAGAGGAGATGTCTAGGAACTCCATCTTATCCTGGATGTATCTGTGCAGAAAACCGTGGTACTTGAGTACCAAATGTCACTCATAATCCTTGATACCCAACTTCGTGCGAAGGGTATGAAAAACATTGGTAAACTCTAAAATGTCTTGGTCCCTTCCCTACGGCAACATCGTCCACTTTATGTACTTATCCTCATAGCTACCGATAGGGTAGTACTGCTCCTTGATGGTGTCCCAAAATGAATTCCAAGTGGGTGAGGCTGAAAATAGTGAGGGTTCACTTTTTTCCTTCTTCTCACAGTAGGTTTCCCACCAGTCCTTGATGTGGGGGACAACTTTTGAGAAGTGAAAAATTATTTTTTTCTCTGTTGGAAAAATCATGAACAAAAAAAATCCTTCTAGCAGATTCAACCATTTATCTACAATGTCTGCATCTATCTAACCTTCAAATATGGGGATGTCAAAGTTAACTTGTACCTTAAAGGGCATGGTGCTTCCAGAGTGGTTGCTAGAAGAAGATGCATCGCCTTTGGGTAGTTGCCAAAGGATTTGGGAAAAGTTGGCTATCATCGCGTTCCTTTATCGCTCAAGAGCTTCTTCGAGAAATATTTTGAAAGGATATCCTACCCCCTTGTCTTTATTCTCTTCCGCCATGGGAGGTTGTCAATATTTGCGAGGTTGGTCTTGCAATGGTTCAACCAGTTTGAGCCCTAACTCCTTATATCCCGACCTTGTTGGGGAAATGCAAAGAAAAATAGAGAAAGAGTAGACCGCTCTGATACCACTGATCCAAACTTAAACAGGGACACAACAAATCACATATATAACCATAAATACAAAGATGCAACAAAAATAACACTTCATTTCATTAATATCAAATAATGGAATATGCTTACAAACATAATGGAAATAAACTAGCTCAGGCAATGGTAGCTTATCTATGAGAAGAGATGTGGTGGCTACATGCCTCTGAACTGTGTTACAATGAGGCTCAATGGCCTATTTATTATTAAGAAACAATGGAAAACCCTAAACATCAAAAAACCTAACCCTAGGAGATGATTTGCCAAAACTGTGGGCCCCGTTTGGGTAAATTGATACATCAACTTCCGGGGGTCATAAGTTTGGCATACGATCTCCATTTGGCTATCATAATACCTTGTTGCAAATATCTCTAAGAGGAGGCAAAAAACAAAACAAATTGAACAATCAATTTGGGACTCTTTTAGTCTCCCCATTTTCCCTGAAAATGTCATTTAGGGCCTCAAAACGACTCCAGAAGTTCACGACCCAAAAAACTACCAAAAATAGTGAAAAATTATGCTACAATTAAGGAAATATTTGTCCCCCTTGAGTTGGTCCAGAAGGTCATCAATCCGTGGGATTGAGTACCTATTCCAGACAGTGATCTTGTTCATTTCTCGATAGTCACTATAGAGTCTCCAGGTCCCCTCCTTCTTTTGTACCAATACAATCAGACTCCCATAGGGTGATGAGCTTGGCTTGATCTTCCGTTTCTACAAAACTCCTGAATCTGCCTCTTGATCTCATCGTTCTTCAGAACAGAGCATCAACACATCAATCCATTGGGTAGCGGCGCGTCTCGGGTCAGATCAATGGGGTTCTTGAGCTAACAGTGCAGAGGTACCCCCGTAGGTGAGGCGAAAATGTTCCTCTACTCCTCCACAAAAATATCCATCTGCTGCTACTGTTTGGAGGAGCCCTATTTGGAATCCACTGCCACAATATTCTTCTTACTTAAGGGCGAATCATAAGGAAAACTAATTTCCTGGTATGTGTAATGATCTTACTACATTGCTTTGCACTGAGATGAAAGAGATGGCAGTAGGCGGGTGTTGGGACAGGGTCCCCTAGGGTCAATTTTGGGGAAAAAGCCCAAGTTTTGGGGAAAAAAGCCCATGTTTTGTTGTAAAGAATGTAAATTCTCCTCAAGTTGTGGTTGCAGAGCGCGTAGATAGTAAAGTGTCATAAAGGGTTTTACCCTTCTTTTATGTAAGTTGTGTCGGCTTTAATAGATCTACCCATGGTCTACGGACCATGGGATTGTATAAGTAGGAGAGTCTTAGAGAGTCTAAGGCATAACGAAGAGGATGAAAATGAATGTAATGGGTCAGTAGAAGAAAGAGCAAATAAGTCTCAGAGTAAAAGAGAGGCTCTGCAGCTGTGTGCACAGAGTCCTAGAGTAGAGTCCACAACTGAGTGTGCAGACCCTTGCAGCTGAGTGCACAGGGAAGTCTTGAGTCTGTAAGCAGAACTGAAGTATCAATAAAGAGATTATTCCAGAAAATCCTGTGTTTTGTCTATTTATTTTTGTTATGCATGAATGCACTTTATGTTATGATGAATGATGGGTTTATGAATTAATATTGTATTGATGCGCAATTTTACATGATTTATATTGTCATATGAACACAAGTAATAGTAAATGTTTACTCGAAGATTAACTTGTTGCATGCTAAAGTTTTCAAACACTTAAGCCGAGCTGGGTAAACACAGACTTAGGAATAATCATAGAGGCACGTAAGGGGTTGATTCACCTATTTAGGGTTTTCGAAAAACAGTCGTGAACATTCACGGAGGTGTAGAATCTGATTAAGGGAAGTTATATCGATAAGCCCTAAGGGCTTATCGATCTGGGCGAAGGTAGGTTTAGGGCATAAAACGACATTACATTAATATCTGGGTGTGGAAACTTGGTTCCATCATCCCCCATACTACTTCGGGTGAGACTTCAATCCACACTCGCGGGTTGATGCCGAAAGGGCCAGTAGTGTAGGGATTAATTTGGAAAAGCTAACTCTGAACCTGGGTCAGGACCCACTAAGCCAAAAAATGGTTCTATTTCCGGGAACGGGATCTGCATAAAGAGATGTGTGATGTCGCATCACTGAAATTCAACTAAGAAGGAAATTGAGGAGTGGTTGGATAGGAATATCCATGAATTCGCGGCACAGGAAAACAGAAATTCACACCTGAAAAAAGAACAGTGGTTGGATAGGTATCTGTACACTGAGATACATGAAATTTTCCTCTGTTCCTTCTTAATCGAGCTATACGAGTGGATCGCCAAATTGGCAGACGGCCAGGGAAGGTGGAGGCTTGACAGTCCAATAGTGTGGACCCCAGAGCTAGTGTGGAGATTGGAAGCCTTTGAAGATAAGATCGCGCACGTTGTTGATTACTGGCTTGATCGTACCATAGGAGGATTTGTGACAGAATTCACGGTCGATACTCAGTTAGCTACAACGAAGTAGAGTAGTGCTTCTTCAAGGGACCGCGAGGTAAGTATTTAAGATCTTTGAATCCTTGGATTAAAATGCTCTTGTGTGAAAAGTGGGTTATTCAATTACCTTGATGTTTGGAGCTATGCGAAGTGGAAAGCTATTCAGGGATAGAGGGAGAACATGCCTTGAATATAGCCCACTGACTGAGCCTCCTCTGAGTGATGATGAAGGAGCAACACAGGCTTCACCACACAACGCTATCTAGTTAATAAGGAAAGGGTTCCCGCGAATACCTCATCTGCCCACACCACCTCCATCTTCACCTCCATAGCCTACACCTTTGCCCACACCGCCACCACCTCCACCACCATTCAATATGGTGAATACAGTGAAGTTTCCCATTTTTAAGGGCTTGGGAAATGAGGACCCAGACCAATTCTGGTTCATTGTGAAGGCCATGTGGACAACCCAGAATATTACAGATGATCAGATGAAGAAAGAAACATTGGTTACTTCTCTACAAGATCATGCGCTAACATGGTACATTAAGTACTGTACCAATAACCCGAAGGCTCCATTAATAGACATTCAGAATGCGCCAAATAAGGAATTTAGTAAGCCCAAGTCTAAATTGAAATTGGTCACTAGATTCAAGGAAATCATGATGAGGCCTGGCGAAACACCCTAGGAGCTGGATTAGAGATTGAAATGCTAGATCCGAGAAGCTAACATGAATCTTACAGATGGATAGCACCACGAATGGTTTGTAGCTTCACTCTTGCCTCACCTAAGGGTTGCTTTATCACAAAAAAAGATTGGGATCCAGGCGGAAGTCCTGGAGATTGCGATGAGATTTCATGAGACACCGATTCAAGATTCTTCTTTAGGAGTAATGTAGATTCACGTGTTGTTGCAGAATCTTTGCCTAGAGTTTCAAAGTTTGAAGAAGGATAGAGCGTCTCGACCAGAGGTGTGCAGAGAAGTTTGGTGCCTGAAATGTAAGAGCCAGGGGCATGATAAATATCACTGCTTTGTCTTCGCGAATTATGTTGCAGGAGGAGATCCGATGCCTCTGAGGCCAGAAGCTCAAGAAGGCCCAAGTACAGGGCCAGTGCTGTGGTGTGCTATCTATCATGTAGCTGGAAAACATGTAACAAAAAATTGTCACTTGCTGCAGAAATTTGTGCAGACACTGCAACAGACCTTCTACAAATTCTGCAAATTAGTGGGCCACATTGAGAGTAACTTCCGTAGCTATGGGCTGATGATGGAAGGAACTCCCGCATATCGAATGTAGACAGAGACTCAGCCTCCAGATCAAGGCGTTGGGGGAGCGCGCAGAGGATATCAGGGGAATAGATGAGGTTGAGAAGGAGGAGGACTTGTGAGAGGTCGAGGGAAAGTTATTTGTTACAATTGTGGAGTGTGAGGACACTACACACGAGAGTGTACGAGCCCGGCATGCCTGTTGTGCCGATATTGTACTTAGTTTGACCACGCTATAAAAGACTGACCTGTATTGATAGCTAAAATACAGGAGAAGAGGGCGCAGCCTCAACGGCCTACCCAGAACCTACAGATGATGAGGGTTGAACCCCACGAAGAAGATCCTAATGTGAATATCATGTTGTGGAGTGGAATGATGATTGACTAGGATAAAGGAAAGCAACCTGAAGAAAGTGAGTGGGTCTGCAAAGCTCCAGAAAAGGAGGTTGGATTTGATTTGGAGCGCACAAAAGAAACGTTCATGGCATCAAAGAAAAGCTTTTCTAAGGCCTCTACCTCAGGAAGTGAGGATCAACTGTCTGAATAAATGGACCCCTCCACTACAAGAAAAAAGGACATTGGTGAGAGGCGAAAAATGTCACCATAAGCTCATTGGTGATGGTCAAAAGAGCCTTCGTCACAAAATACTGAATGTCACCAAAGGTTGCATCGCCAAAAGTATAGGTGTTGTGGTGACATTCAAATTCCGTCACCAATAATGATTTATAATGACGGATAGTGACTGTCACCATTTCATATGAGCAATGGTGACGGACCATAGCATCCATCATTAAAAACTGAATGTCACCAAAGGTGGTGTCGCCAAAAGTATAGGTGTTATAGTGACATTCAAAGTCTGTCACCAATAATGATTTATAATGACGGATAGCGACCGTCACCATTTTATATGAGCTATGGTGACAGACCATAGCCTTGGTCACCAAAAACTGAACGCTACCAAAGGTGGCATCGCCAAAAATATATGTGTTATGGTGACATTCAAGGTCCGTCACAAATATTGATTATAATAACAGATAGTGACCGTCACCATTTCATATGAACAACAACGATTTATTGTGATGGATATTTCGTGGCCGTCACTATTGGTGCATATATATGGTGACGTTCATTGACCGTCACTAAAAGCTGCATTTCCAGAAGTATAGGTGTTGTGGTGACATTCAAGGTCTGTCACGAATAATGATTATAATGACGGACATCAACCGTCACCATTTCATATCAACAACAACGATTTATGGTTATGGACCTTTGAGGGTCATCACTATTGATGCGTATATCTGGTGGCGTTTGTTGACTGCCACCATTTCATATTTTTGTGAGGTCGAAAAATGTCACCAAAGCTCATTGGTGATGGTCAAAAGAGCCTCTGTCACCAAAAATTGATCGTTGCCATTCCATATGGATGTCAGGGAACGATGGAATCAAACCACAAACCTCCTGCTTGTAAAGCAGGTGCTCTTCCATTGAGCTAGCACCCTTTAAAGAATTAGACTTTTAAAAATTAGACCTTGAAACTTCATAAATTTTAAATTCTACAACTTTCAATAAATTAAAGTCTCGACAATATTTTACTAAACAAGCAAAGCATCATCGAAGTTGTAGGTCCCTAATTAATGATTATGGAAGTTATGAAAAGTGGGTGGAGGGAAAAATAGTTATATATTAGAGAATCAATATGTTCATTTGAATACCCAATTAGAAAGTGAAACTTTGAAGACATTTATAACTTATAAATGACCTATAACTAGAAAATGAACCAAATGTTGCAAAGGAAATGTCATAACTGGATAGCACATGGAAGAAGAGAATTGATGAAGACAGATGCAATATGTTATAGGTTGAGTGAAAGAAAAATCTCAATGTTGTTGTTTGGTGTTTAGATATCTGAATGATATCTAAACTTCTGTGCAAATGTAACACGAATCTTCGGAAACCATGAACGACATATGATAAAAATAAAATAATATATATATATATATATATATATATATATATATATATATATATATCCCCTTCACATAAACCAACATGCAATTTGGAATTTCACAAGTCCGCACTCAAAACATGACAACAACCAACAAATAAAAAAAATTGACTTGGACAAAAAGCAATAGCTTCACCTTCATTCTTGAGTTGCTTCTGTTTATTTGAATTTGACTTGTGACATTCTTTATCTAACAAGGAATCAAAATAATCACTAGTATTAAATTCATCCAACACGGACTTTGGATATCCCACTGACATCTGCATTTTTATTACCATTCCATAAAACCATGGAGTTTCTTGTCGATAGTAGAATAATATGTGTGCCTGCTGCTCAAGAACAAATTCCTTATTAACCATTATTACCTAACAGAAACCAAGGAGACAACACAATATCAACGTACACAAAGTCCCCTACTGAAATATAATCATAACTTAGCTAAGAAGTCTAAAATATTTTCTTAATTAATAAACTTTATATTTGGAAATACTGTTTCTTTAGATTTAAAAAAGACTATGTTGTAGAACACTTCTCTCTATTTTTCCACTCAATTATATCATATCATATCACACAGTAGCAATCTATAGTACCTAAAGTAAAAAGACAAATTTTCTCAAGAAAATAGATTTAGAAAAGAGCTTTGAAAACTATAAGTTTGTCATCAAAGCTTTAATTAGTTTAACAACAAACTAGTTGGAGTTTGAAAATCAAAATCATTCATAGGAAACGAACAAGACAATGGCCAAAGTTGTTATTCATACAAATAAATCTAGAGTCACTATTGCCATTGTAGATAACTGAAATTTGGGCAGTGGTCTAACAGTTAGAACTTATTTTCTGGGAAGACTCGTCAATACCATCATTTTTTTCCACGGTTTGTTGTGTCTCTAGATCCAGATCAAATAGCTTTCTATTCTCAAGTTCTACCTTTCAAGTACTAATTTCTTGATCACCCGTTAAAACACAATTCTACCACTCCATTTTATTTTCTTTTGTCAAGAGAATTGGCAGGGCCTTCCCATCCTCCTTTTTACATCATCAATAACCATCCATCAATGATATAAAGAATAACAGATACACAACAAAGGAAAATAATGTGCTTGTTGTATACCTATGTTATAGGACTCATCTGACCTTGCTGTTGCAAAGAGCTCACCCTGAAAAAATAACATCCACGTGGAATTTACAAAACTCTTTTAAATCAAGCTCTAAGTAAACCAATCAAAATATGAACATCCTTTTAATAGGTTCACATATTCTTGAGTCTTGACTCTCTCTTCTCAAAATATAGATCTCATTACCCTGATGATGGACTCACCTAGCTAGTCCGAAACGTCGGTTTCAAAAATTGCTCACAGGTTTTTCCATTAATTAAAAATACTCTACCAGCCTGTATGGAATCTCTCTTCAACACCATTAAGTCCCACCATGGAAGGGACATGCAGAAAAATGCTCTTAATTTTGAGAAAATGAGAATGTCAAGAGCTCCAACCCTAAGTTATCTCTCTGCCCTTCTATTAATAGGTTCACATTTTCTTGACTCTCTCTTCTCAAAATACAGATCTCATTACCCTGATGATGGACTCACCTAGCTAGTCTGAAACGTCGGTTTCAAAAATTGCTCACAGGTTTTTCCATTAATTAAAAATACTCTACCAGCCTGTATGGAATCTCTCTTCAACACCATTAAGTCCCACCATGGAAGGGACATGCAGAACAATGCTCTTAATTTTGAGAAAATGAGAATGTCAAGAGCTCCAACCCTAAGTTATCTCTCTGCCCTTCTATTAATAGGTTCACATTTTCTTGACTCTCTCTTCTCAAAATACAGATCTCATTACCCTGATGATGGACTCACCTAGCTAGTCCGAAACGTCGGTTTCAAAAATTGCTCACAGGTTTTTCCATTAATTAAAAAAAACATCCTTTTAATCAATAAAATCTCTGACTTAAAATAAAAGTGGCCTAGAATTGAATGTTGTATCAACCATGTCAAGTAACTAACATTGGGTGAGAAATACAGGCCATGCATATTGGATTAGTGAAATAATTGTTCTGATAAATCTCAAAATCAATACAGATGACTTACAGCTAAGAAACACAAATCAATGACTTAGAACTAAAACATGAGGTTTCCCTTTCAACCATGTTGTTAAATAGCTCTTCTTTATGTCACAGACCATTAAACTTTTTTTGATACCAGGTGGAAATGGTATTGTAACATTAATCTCTGATAGTTTGTTTCCATGACTACTTCTCAAGATCCGCTCCATTACTAGCATTTGGGGCTAGATAAGATACATGCAAAAACCATCAACATGAAAATAAAATCTACATCCTTGTAAAAAAATGGGAGGAAAAAAAGAATCCACAAATTGAAACAGAATGTAGGATACCTCATTCCTGTAACATGATTACCTTTTCATGAACAATAAAAAAAAGAAATCAGGAGAAATGTAAGTTTTGCCACATTTTGACAATAAAATATTTTGCATATTCCATGAAAGATTGATGAAAAAAGTCGGCTAAAGCTTGTCAACATCGGGATTATAGTAAAACATAAAGGAATTACTCCAACACATATATAATCCTAAACATAAGTATCTATACATATAAGTATTTATTGAGGACATCGTATTTTGTGAAAATATGGAAGTCAAATCTTTGAAATAACACAATTTATGGTACCACTGCCCAACGGAGTCCATTCAGGAATTTCTTCAAAGTTCAAACAATTAACATGTACCCTAAAAAAGCCGAGAATTGAAAAGGAGATAACCCAAAGATGTAGAGTATATATCTCATATCTGTATATCCTGATTTCTAGACATTGAAATGACACTTTTTAGAATACTATTGTGAATTCAACCCAAAATTATAGAAAAAAAAATTAATGGTTATTTTGATAATACATAAGTTTTATACATGCATTTATTTAAAGAGATAGCTTGCAATCTCAAACACATCTAAGGATGCACACAATACATTGAATCTTTAGTGCTGGTGTGTGAACTTGAGACAACGAAGTCCAACATTTAACAGTTTGCCTACGATATGCACTAGCCGAATAGGTGAATAATAGTATTGTAGGTATGTGTTATGAATATATTTATTGTGGGCCAATAAGAGTATGGTTGGAACAGTCACGTCAAACCCTTCCAAGTTTGCCTATAATTTGCATTGGTATAATAGGTGAACAATAGAACTGTAGGTGTGCATTCTACATCACTTACCTAAATCCAACACCTTCAACATAGAAATTTCAAAGAATATGTCTAGAACTGGTAGGTAATTTGCAAAATGAAAGAGTTGGCTTGATTGTTTCTGGAAAAGACTAGATTCTGAAATTTCAAACAATATGTCCAGAACTGGTAGGTAATTTGCAAAATGAAAGAGTTGGCTTGATTGTTTATGGAAAAGATTAGATTCTTTCATTGTTCAATGTAAATTCATTACACTTTTCCAAGCTTATATGGAACAAGAAGGAACCAAGCTAGAAGGTTAATAAAAGAATCCTTACTTAGCCAAGGTAAAATTTTAGCCCTTTTTTGTCAAAAAAGCATAAATGTAAAAATTTAAGAAATTCAGTGAAGAGACTGTAGAAATGTTCTTATCAAACCACTAACGTAAACAAAACTAAGAAATATTGCTTTGTAAAAGAGATATTCATGGTAGAATTAACAAGAAAGTGACATTTTAGCATAGTTAATGCATTAGTGTTGTTGGTGCAATATTTGGCCCAAACAATAAATAGAAAAAAAACCATTTTCAGTTTAGTAGGAGCATACTGGGCAAATAATCTCACAATAATACCCATCATTGAACATTCTGACCCACTAAATCACTTTTACATCCTTTTGAAGTCCTTCAACAAAGTACTTAAAAGTTGTGAACAATGTCATAACAATACTTATAGCTATAGAACAAGCATTTCAAGATTGCCTCTGTTTTATGATATGGATATTTGTCCTTCAAATAGAGTTATGTGGCACATAACCACTTTCACCCTTAAGAAAAAATGTGGTTGTAAATGCATGGTGAACTCTCTTAGCACAAATATGTTCTTAGTATGGTATAGGATTCTCATACTAGTGCCAAGTTTAAGGGTGACAAAGACTTTAGATTTTAACTATGATATGGTGCACACTTGGCTTCAAGACAACATATTCTTTAGGAATTTCATGTTGGGAAACCTCCAAATCTGTTTCCAGGAAAACTCAAGTTAAATGGATTTTTTTTTGTATAATGGTTGTGATTCATATGGATGCACATTAATATATATGTTTTTTCCTAAATTTGAATCATTTATGTATTTTTTGGTGACCTTTTAGCATAGTTATTACACTAGTGTTGTTGTTACAATATTTGGCCCAAACAATAAACATAAAAAAACCCATTTTCAATTTAGTAGGAGCATGTTGGGCAAATAATCTCACAATAATACCCATCATTGAACTTTCTGACCCACTAAATCACTTTTACACCCTTTTGAAGTCCTTCAACAAAGTACTTAAAAGTTGTGAACAATGTCATAACAATACTTCTAGATATAGAACAAGCATTTCAAGCTTGCCTCTGTTTCATGATATGGATATTTGTCCTTCAAACAGAGTTATGTGGCATAGAATCACTTTCACACTTAAGAAAAAATGTGGTTGTAAATGCATGGTGAACTCTCTTAGAAAAAATATGCTCTTAGTATGGTATAGGATTATCAGACTAGTGCCAAGTTTAAGGGTGCCAAAGACTTTAGATTTTAACTATGATATGGTGCACGCTTGACTTCAAGACAACATATTCTTTAGGAATTTCATGTTGGGAAACCTCCAAATATGTTTCCAGGAAAGCTTAAGTTAAATGGATTTATTTTGTATAATGGTTGTGATTCATATGGATGCACATTAATATATATGTTTCTTCCTAAATTTGAATAATTTATGTATTTTTTGGTCAACTAGTTTTTTATCCGATTTTTATCTAGTTCTGATTTGATTTGACAACAAAAAGAACTTAGGAACTTGAGATGATAAATTAATATCCTCCCCAACCAAGTTCAATTGCCGCCTGTGATGTGATTGTTGTTCGTGAGACAATTGTTGATCCGCACAACAAATGTATATATTATTGGAATATGATTTAACTATGAATATGGAAGTGTTCAACTATATTTTTGAGGACATCATATTTATGAAATTTGGAAGTCTAATCTTTTAAATAACACAATTTATAGTAGTGACAAGGTATGCTAGGTAGTGGTAAGCTGGAAGTCAAATCTTTCACCATGCACCCCACATCTTTCATTTCTTCTTTATATATATGAAGTTTTTGGGTGAATGCTCCAAGAAACACTAGCACCTTAAGACAAAAAAACATAAAGTACAAACAAGATTGAACAAGAGAGAGAGAGAGAGAAACTAGCACTACTCTTACATCTGTAACCCAAGTATGAAAAGGAATATGCACAAGTGCATGATCGACTATAATAACAACTCACTCCTTCCTCTATTTATATGAGAGGTAAAGGGGCTTTACAATAACAAGTGGACCTAGTCCACTACAAGGAAACTTGCAAGACATAAGTAGGTCCACCCATGTGAAGCACTCTACTCTCAGTGACGTGTGAGGCTCAATGGTGAAAATGATTAACAAGCAAGGCCTCCATGGCATGAGCACTACTCCCCAAGGTCCAACATTCCTCCAAAGATCCAAAGCTCCAATGCATCTCCATGGTCATGTGTCTCCTTAAGGACAATGCATACCCAAGGTCATCTGTCACCTTAAGGACTCCCACACCTACATATCCACTCCCTCAACCCAAGAATCCACATGTCAAGTGTAAACCTCCATGCAAGCAACCCCGTGCTATCTAGGGCTCAATAACCTCCTTTGAAATACCCAACTCTACTCCAAGCACATAAACTACCTTCATGCATCAACAACATCAAGTCACCAAGCTCCATACTTATCCAACACTTTGAGGAATAATGCCTTTCAAACATCCAAACAAGGTCTAGCAACAAATAGTAAACCACCTCCAATGTCCAAGTCCATCATGGAAGAGCATAGTCCAACCATACGCCATGCACCCCACATCTCACGAAGCACCCCCAAGGCCCAAACATGGTGTAAACATTTTCAAAGTAACCCGAAAAGTTAAAAATTCTGTCCCTCTCATCATAAAATCCTTTGTAACTCCATGCATATTTGGTTACAAATTTTTTATTTTTGGTTTGCTTTATTTTTCAGATTTCAGATCTAGTTCTGGAATTTTTGGATTTCAAATTTCAGTTATAATAGCAGAATTCTGGGTTGGCTCAAATCATTGGTATTAGAACCCCAATTAATAGCAGATTCATATCAGATTTTTCGTTACAGTTCAGATTATTTACTTATGTTCACCAATATGTTTATCTTTCAAGGAATCCCTGTAAGCAAGATAGAGCAAAGCACAACTCAGAGATATATTGTCACCAACATACACATCAACACAACAACACTCATAGATGCATTCATAAATGCTATATCATACATTCGTATATAGTTTTATCAGCAATCTAAGTGTCATCAAGATGTGATCATTCTTGCACCTTAAGACCTGTCTCACGCAGTCATTTCCTCCCCCTATTTACAGATTTTACAATATCCTCAATGTAGATTGTTTTGAAAAAGTATAAAATGATTATCTAATTTCTAACCTTTACCATTTGGCAAAGTCAAAGTTTATTTTCCAATAAATATATATTATCACTTTGATCAAATCAAAGATGATCATCATTCCTCTCATCCATTGGTAATCAAGGAAGTAATTTGTAGCCCTCAACATTAATCTTTTTTACAATGTCAAAGATGACAATCCTCCTCCTAGGCCTTAATCGTTAAAAGACAAGTTCCCAAACTGTTAAGTATCCTACCATGCAATATGTCATCTTTGAGTTTGGAAAAGTCAAAGTTGATCACCAATCCCATGCTTGGAGGTCTTTGGAATGGGCAATTTTCCAAGTTAGCCTCTATGATGATTTTTTTCCATGCCATGTCTAAGGGGGCACCTACTCATATTGTTCACCAACACCATCTCCTACCCTGATTTATACTCCCATGGGCCAAAATATGCTTTTTGTAAGACCAACTTTGCTTTCTACCTATTATTTTCATAGTACCAAAATGTCCACTTGCATAAAAACTGCATGCCATGTACATAAATTGCAAACCTGATGGATGATAAGGAAAAGGGGCTATCCTATATGCCATGAAACATCATATTCCATACTTAGAATGCACCCCAAGGTGTCAAAATTGCATGCCAAGTGGAAAAATTTCATTTCTCAAGTTAAAATCTGCATTACAGCCATACCTGATTGCACACAACCTCCTGCAGATGTACCTATGGAGAAGTCATAAAATATAGTGCTACATTATTTCTCCTTGTGCATCTTCCTACACTTCCATAATTCTAATGTACACCTTCAAGTGAGAGTACTGTGTGAGAAACAATAGAAAAAAATAATAGCTAGAACATTGATAATAACATCAAGGTAAAAAGGTAAAGGGGAGGAATTTGGATAAATAATTCCTCTGGAGTATATTCAGAGCTTGTTTCCACTGATCGTGCCACTTATAGATCCAAATCCCACCACTTGGAGATCCAAACCCTTGCCAACAAAGACTAAATAATGGTATTACTGGGGTTTTTCTTGTTGTTATTGTTAAACGAATCTCTATGGCATAGGATTAAAGAATTTCTTTCATTCATGGAATATAAGACCTCATATGTGTTCCAAAATACAGTCCAAAAAATACCATACCTACATGGGAAACTCTATGAATTCCACCAAGATGAGACAACATTATTTGGTAGCTTACTCAGCTAACAATTTTTCCATCACATGGAGACAAAACCACTAAGGTATTACAACAAATTCAAGGGCCTCAAGAAATAATATCAGCATAGTCAAATTCTTTTTTAAATGAAAACAAAAAAAGATATTTTGTTAGCCCACAAATACTTACAACCAAACGTGGTTTCCAAAGTTCCTATACCCAAGCCTTAAAATTGAATTAGATAGAACTCAACCAAAAAAGTACACAGAGTGTGCATTGCTTGAACTTATCACATACACCAAAATGAACACCAACAAATATGTGCATAGGAGTTTCATCAGAAAGGATTCTATTACCTCAAGGAATCCCTTTAAGACAACCTTTCTTGACATTTTTAGAGAAACAATCATTGCAATTGCTACCTCCATGAATAACCAAAGAATTGGTAAACTCAATTCATGCCCAAGGGCACCCATTTTTAGGTTCTATCATGCCTTGTGACAATGTCAGCTGCCCAAGGCCATTGCAAAATGACTAGGCTATCAAAGCAAAGAATTAAAGACAAATAATGGGCACTGAATGTTAATAGTACCAAGAATTAAGCCCTAGCAGAACACATATAAAACCCCAATTCACAGGTATTCATCCCATGTCCTTTCTAAAAAACCAACACCAAGTTATCCTTCCTTCTATCACATTCATTTAGAGAGATATCTATTCTTCCACAAAAATATATAATTTACAAAGAGATCAACTTGGAAAAGATAATTATCGAAAAAAATAATGCTATATGCTCTATACCTTCGCTTATACTACCTATGCATTGAATTTGACCTATGCTTTCCTTGATGTTGCAGGGTCTCATGATTTTGAAGTTTACATATTACCAACCAACTTTGTATTTTGTTTCACCATGATAGTCTACTGTTATGAAATATTTTTGGTAAAATATTGCACTCAAAACCTGGCAGAACTCTTAGCATCCTTTATTTTTCAATCTTGACATTGAGCCCCATAGCTTAAGATCATCCATGCACATATATTATGAGGTACCAAATTATGGGATATTTCTTAAATCCAACCTAGCCTTCTTATATGTTGTTAAATAGGAGAAGTTATCCTTCTTCCACAATAATTATTGGCAGAGGAACTATTCCATCTAATTGAGAAACCATAGAAAGATACGTCAAAACATTGAATTTAACCCAGAATGCAAAAGCAGCCTCCGATGCAAGAACTTGGATGGTTTCCTATACAAGAATTTTTAAAAAGCCTAGTTTCGAAAAGCTACTTCCCAAAAAATTCTAAAATTTGAGAATGTCTTTGATATGCACGATCTTCAAAGAGTATAGGCACCTACAATAATCTTGTTGAATAGCAAGAAATATAGAAGAGGTAACGAAGATAAATGCATTGAATCAATGACCAGGAGTTTAAAAATAAAATAAAATATATATATATATATATATATATAAAAATATAAAATACCTCAGTAAAAATACTAGATTGCAAAAAAAAAAGTGGCTTCATCCTATGCGAAAAAAAAAGAGTGAAATAAGAGATTGCAAACCATATTCTCTAAAAGTATTCCAACTATCTTATGTTGTAATTGAATTTTATTCCAAAATATATGGTGTAGACACAATGCTTGATTTCATAGTTTCTATATCTGAGGCTTGTAAATTTTAATGTTTTCTTCATGCCAAAGAAAGATTGTAGTTAAAAGAGTCATCACTATCCTAGAAGATTTGTCTTGAGAAAGAAGAGCCATATTTTAGAAGGGGGAAATCGACATAATATCGTATATGATGGAACTACATGAGGTTGAGGTGAACCCAATATATATGCCTCCCTATTCTTACAAATAAATAGAGATTTTTGGATGATAGCTCCGCTGGGTGAGAACCTCACTATCACCATAAACTGAATGAATGCATCTGATGAGATAAGGGAGATTAGACCTGTGATCCGTAGCTAAGACTGCTGTTCAAAATTGACCCATCCCACCGATCCCTATCTTTGAAGGGGACAGAGGGGCAGCAGTTGTTCATTCCGATGATTCTTAAGTTGGAGCAGCAATTCCAGCAGCAGCTTGAGAAGCAGATTTGTAAGACTGTTATATACATTTGTATCAGATTTGGCCATCCCTCTCTCCATGTAACATAACTCTGTGTCGACAAAAGAATCCATGCATTCCTGCGCCCAAATATGGATGAATATCAGAAACCAAAGCACCCTGTAAAACAAGATTAATGATATTGCTTTATTTTTTAATCACATAACGTTTTCAAATCCTTTCAAGCAACATGGCTTCTAACTTTGCAAGTGCTAAAATATTGATTTGAATGTCTGGTCGAAGCTTCGTGGCCATAACCTACAACAAAATAAATATCTTAAGACTAGGGATTAAATGCGTGCTTATACAAGCAATGTAGCATCAGGATACATAGTTGTTGGGAACTCAGACCTGTAACAATGTATGTAGTTAAGGTTCGTAGTTAATTCCACCAGTGAATCACTTTCAAAATTAAGATGAAACATAAACATTTATTATTAGAAATAAGATCTCTATCATAGATCCATCTGCAGAGCTCTGGTAAGATGGAACAAACTCAACAATGTGATCAACCACAAATAGAAACCTACTGATTTCCTTGCACCACTTAGTTTTCCTTTCAGCTGACATAGCTCACCAAAAGTGGAGGATGCATTCAATGGATGGATCAGTCTGTTTACTTTAGGAATATATATTTTTCATGAAATTCCATGAATGCCCAACATTAGGGCTATCATTGTAATATTTTAATCTACCCCAAATCTAAATAAGAGACTCCTGTGCTATGTATCTGAGGGGTTTCATACCTGAAAGATTGGTAATAGCGTTAGACAAGGCCATAGCAGAAGAGACATCCTTCTTTCCTCCACACATGTCCTCTCCCAGTGACAACTTGGCAAACCTCTCTATCACAAGTTCAACATCTTCACAACAACATTGTTAGGTGGGATATCAAATCAACCATCACATCCATATATATTTCATACGTCAATACCTGTGGAATTTGTCTTTTGTGTCTTTCTCCAGGTAATAAACATAATCAGTATTGAACCATGACTGATGAAGAGCTACAGAGTCCACACAACGGAAATCATCTTCTTGCTTTGATCTCTTGCTCTCGGCTTGCATGTCTGGAAGCCTGTCTAACCAAGCTTCTACTTCCAGAGCCCGTGTCTGTGAATTTTTAGGCTGCAAGGAATGGGGATCATCCATATCAAAATCCTCCATTTCAAATAAACCTTTACTAAATATAGTGAAGGCAGGCACATGTACTTATTCCATCGATCGAGATCGTGAATGCCTCCTCGATCTCCCTGTGGTACTTTCCATTCAAAACTCGTTTGAAAAAAAATAATCAGAAATGAAATGCCCGTATTGCAGATACTGGTTTAGACAACATTATATTAAAAGGGCAATTTTCCCCTGTTTTTTTTGCTCTTCTTGGTTTCTAAAATGAACGAGAGATACTCTAGCCTACCAAGAGTTATAGAAACTTCCTAATTCAGAAAATTAAACTTGAATCCTCTCTTTAATACCTCAAAAAGAAAAGAAAAACTTCTGAGACATTGCTACATACTACAGATCTGAAAGGCTCGGATCAAGTGTTTTAGATGCAAAAAAGCGCAGAGTGGCATTATTTTTCAGTTTATGAATATACTGAAAAGTTTTATCTGTCTATTAAGCTAACATTTATTCACCCATTGTGGTCTCAGCGGGCTTAAGAGAAGGAAATCTAGCAACTGTGGTGCCTATGGATCCTTGTTTTTGTCAACAAATAAAGAAAACGTCCTTTTGTAGTTTAGACAGGAGGGTTGTTTAGTTTTTTTGCTGATCAAGGAAAGTAGTAGTACATGTCCAAAATTATGAAGTAACTACTGTGCATACTCAAATTTATATGCTCAAAGAAAATTATATATTTCCCATAAATTTAAATAAATAACTATTTGATAAAAATAAAACATATAAAAAAAAGGCTAAAGGGAATTTTCAGATAACAATTCTTACTTTCAGATATTTGTGGATGGCTTTGTATAATAAATAATGACTAGAACGAGTAGAACAAGGCAAAATCCCAACAAGTTCTGCGAATTTGCTTGGATTTAATCGCGCATCCTCAGCAATCTGAGCAAGATATACATCTCAGATATTTGCCACAGTAAAAAATTTCTGAAAACTATACGAGTTGTTTATATTCTTCAGCTCACAATCCTCAAGTTAACAGATTGCTGATGCATGAAAGTGGAAACTATTCACTTCATACTTTCTACCTCAGCATCAAAACAAGATCCATTGTATGTATTTGACGTTGGCAAAATAAAGTAATGAATGGTTACATTCTCCAATTGAGAGGTAATTCTAGCTTCCAATAGAGTTTTGTGTTCGCTACAAAGCTCGTAACCTAAAGATTTGTGAAGCAAAGAAAACAGAAAATCAAGAGGTATAGAAGATGTTTCACTGAAAAATCGAAAATAATCCATTTGTTACCATATTGAACTATTACTTACCTATTGCCTGGCTATCTTGCACCCATTTTCCTTTTTACTTACCTATTGTCTGGCTAGCCTGCACCCATTTTCCTTTTTTTCCTTTGAAAATAAAAGAAATTCCCTGCAACCACTAGACAGAAAAGTCTTCAGATTCATTGAAAAATAAAAAACAGTCTTACGGATCCGATAACTGATATGACAAGGCCATAGTGAACGAACAGTCTTGACCAGTTGGGTAAATGTTGCAACAAAAAGTGAATGAACAGGTGAACACTGCAACGTCAGGCGAACGAATAGGTGAACAATTTGATCTCATTCTGTAGCAAGCAAGGCCTACCAGGCTAATGCTATTTCCACTTCCATAGAAATATAAATTTCCGTCTTTACACCCCTCTTTACGTCAACATGGGATGGATGCATGGTAGGGAACATGCGATGACATAAGGAGGAGGGGTGTCTGGTGGATGCATGGTCGGGAACATGCGATGACATAAGAAGGAGGGGTGTCTGGGCTGTAAAGGACAAGCATTTATGTTTCTATGGAAGTGGAAATAAATAGGGCTTACCACTCAACAATATGCAATGAAGTTCGTTTTGGCGAAAAAATGGCACTGTAATGAGTTTGGATTTCGATTTTAAATCCGGAGGTTGGCGGAGAGTTAATGCATAACATGCAGCCGGACAGGAGGTGACGGAGAGAACGAGGGGCAACGGGAGTTTCTGGCGGTGTCACATCACTCAGACGCATGACGAAATAATTCACTTTTCGGGTGACCAGTTTTTCCCAAAAGTCACATTATAGAATACTCCGGTGGAATGTATATTACAAGTACTGGTCTGGATCAGAAACAAATAAATAATTGGTTCATAAACTAGCGAAAGCGCCACTGGAAACCTTCAGAGGATATGCAGCTTGTGGTCATGGATAGTCTAAATCCTCACGGTTCCTTTTATATGGATGGAGCCGAATGCTAAAAGTATTGGCTGCTGTCTGTTCGGTTGACCGCCATGCTATGGCTTGCCTTGTGTTCATTATATATGGCAGATATTTATTTGAATGTATAAATATCCCATGTATTTCTCAGTGACAGTTCTCAATGAACGTTCTAGTTTCCCAACCTGTTAATGTATAAATGTCAAATGTTTTCTGAAGAAGAAAAAAAAACATTTACGTAAAGGATTTGGGATCTCTGCAGAGTTCATTGTTTATTTCAATATCTCTGCTACCACCTCCACGCGTGTCTTCTCAGTATGCTATGTTTCCCATGAGCTTTCACTCTCTAAGGGAGACTCACGCACATTGTCAGGATGGGAAATAGGCCCTCATAGGTCTGTTGATCCACAAGCTTGATGCAAACGAAAGAGAGGTCCGTAGGCTAGGAGTCCTAGGTTGTTGCCGAGGTGGAGGGGTTTTCTGTTTTTGTTGTTGAAAGGCGTCTCAGTCCTATGAAATCAACGACCCCACCCCACAGAAAACTTAAATAGAATGAAATAAATTAAGAAAAACCCTACTTCAGAGGAGGTCTCATGAAATCAACAACCCCACTCAACAGAAAACCTGAAGAAAATTAAAGAAATGAAGAAAAACCCTACCTCATAGTCAAACATTGTGCACATGCAAAATCGCAAGGTAATGGCTGATTTCAAATGAAGGCACCAGAATTCAACCTTGTACATTTCGCGCCATCCCCAAATAAAAATAACAATAATATTTGACGGGCTTGCCCGCTTGCCCCCACTCAACAGAAAATGTGAAGAAACTGAAATAAACGAAGAAAAAACCTACCTCATAGTCAGACATTGTGCACATGCAGAATCAGAAGGTAATGGCTGATTTCAAATGAAGGCACCAGAATTCAACCTGTACATTTCGCGCCATCCTGAAATAAAAATAACAATAATATTTGATAGGCTTGCCCTCCCCACAGTTACACTAATTCGATATAGAAGCCAAGAGTTGTAAGAGTTTGCTAAGGTGTGTTTTGAGGAGACAATTAGAACCATATTAGATTGCAATGGGTTGTTGCATGGGTTCACTGATAAATATACTCTCTAAATGATTGCAATGTTTACTTATATAAAGTGTTTATGATATATGATTAATGATTTTTTTTTTGGAAATAGGAAGAGAAAGATGAGATAAAGTGTTTATGATATATGATTAATGAATTTTTTTTTGTTGGAAATAGGAAGAGAAAGATGAGAAAGGAGAGGCACTGAGGTTTGTTGTAAATCAATTAAAAGGAAGGAAAAATATCTCCAAATAATAGGATTTTTCAAGTTTCCTCTTCAATAGGACTAAATTTTAGTTGGAGCTAGGGAGTTGGCCTCAAAAACATTGATTGGGTACTCTAGAAATCAAGACCTCACATATCCAAGTCAGTCCATTAGATAGATTCGTCTTGGACAAAGGTTGCAAAGGCTAAGGTGCAAACCTCCCCTTTTTAATGTGGGTTTTAAACCTTCCATTTGAGAATGCTAAAAACAAGGTCAAGATCTTGAAAGGAGGTCCTTGATTTTACCAAAACTCAATATCAATGCTTAATCAATGGTGTGATTCTTTCTATTTGGGTTTGGCCTTGAACTTTGGGATCTATCTTTGGGTCTAGTTATCAATCTATCATTTCATTAATGTGTTGAGAAGGTCTTAAGGGCTATAGGGGATAAGATGGTTATTTTCCAATACCCCTCCCTTGAAACCCTATAAAGAGATGGTGTGCCCCATTTTGTTGTTGTAATATTTCAACCACAAGCTCTTCCTATGAGGATGCCCCTATAGGGAGGGTATGTAAAGGAAGTGAAAAAATAACAAAATTTCGTGTTGAGTCAAAGGAGGGTTATAGATTGTAGGTGCATCTAGAGGTCTCGACAAAGGTGAAGGGGAATGGAGTTTACCTCCTATTGCAACACCTCCTATTCCACCATTCGAGGTGCTAAAGGGCACTAACTTTAAGGGTCATAGGTGAAAGCTCACAAAGATCTTAACAATGAGAAGGTAGGAGTGATTTAGCATAGGATTGATTCTTCAAAAGTTGACTTTTTGGGTGAGATTTCCCAGTAAATGGAAAAAATTGAAGCGCTACCACCTACAAATTAAGTAGAGTATGAGCACATGTTTCCTAATATTCAAAGAGTCTCTTCATCTTTTTTCCATGAGATCCATGGCAAGTATGTTCAAGTGTCGATAACTCATGCTAAGATATCATCTTTGATTCATGACACATATACTCCTTCAACTAGTGATGGAGAGTCCAACCAATGAGTAGGAAAGGTTGTTCATTTACAAGGTTGGCATCAATCAAGTATTCTCCCTCTCTGGCCAACTCTAAGATGAGGAGTGTGTATAATGGACTTATTATTGTAAACAATTGCAAATATTGGATTATCTTCAAGTTCAAGGGCTTGAAGTGGTTGCCTCAACCTACAAATCTTTAAAGGAACTATGTGTTTTTCAATTAGACCCTTATGGTCAAGGAGCTGCAAAAGAGGAAGGTTGTATGGCTATTTTTAAGGGGTTGGCCTAAGCTCACCTATGTACTAACTTCTTTTGTCAAATGACAAATGTAACTTTGGTTACTATTACAATAAACTAAATTACTCTCTTCTCACTTGTTTATTCTTGTGTATTATTGATCCCAAAAAATTAGATCATGTGATAAGTAACCTCTACTTGAAGGGTTTGTAGCAATTGTTCAATATTGTAAAAGTCTACAATGTTTATCTTTCACTAACTTGCTCATGAATAAGGCCTTTCAAGGTATTCTAAACAAATACGTAGAACAATCATTGCCAATATTATGTGCTCCCTCTTTATTGACATCCATGGAGGAATGTTATTGTTAATAACAAAAGCAGGTCACACTGAGTAAGTAGATTTGAGCTCTCTAAATGGATTGACACCATGAGCTACCAATGAAAGCCTAAGATTATAGAGAAACCAATGACCCCTAAAACATTAGTGAAGTGATGGGATAACACCAAATTCATTCAAGGAATTTAGCTAAGTGTTGTACTCCACTTAGACTTTCAAGTTGGTAGTTTAAGATTCCATGGTCCTAATGAGCATATCATATAGAGAGGAAGACATAACCCATTTCTACAAGAATTGGATCCTTGTGTTCTATGGCTTTATGAATACAAAACCATCTTCAATGAGGTGGAGATCATCTCCAACAACTTGGTCCATGCATAGGTAAGTTCAAGAATCATTTCCTTGGTTAATGTTTCAAATTATTTATGTCCTCCTACCTATCAGATTGTTAAGTATGTTCTTTAACACATTCCCTAACATGTCCTTTGGGTTGGATTTAGAATGTATCTTGCAATCAATGTATTTTGCCAAAATATTTAGAATTTGAAGCATATTCACTACTATCCTATGACTTGTAATGACTTTATTTCCCCACTCTATAACTTATCTTTGAGAAGGAGTGCCTTGGGTTCTCCCCCACAATTGTGGTTTACTTGGAGTTGATTGGTAATAGATATATAACTAAGAATGGAAGATACATACATGCATATGGAGCTACTAAGCTTGTAGGGCCCACTTTAGAGTCAGGTTCCACATTAGTGATTTGGGGTCTTGTAGATTTGATTGGGAGCCCATTTTGATTACATAGCTCCATCCCTTTGATGTTACTCTAGACATTGGAAGCTTTCCAACTCTGTGAAAATCACCTCAAACGAAGTTCGTATGTGAAAGTTATGTCTCTCGCAAGTTGACCTACCTTATTGACCACCATGGAAATGAGTGGATGCCATGTCAACCCCCATTACTCACACATGTGGGGGTGTTCCAAAATAGAAACACTAATTGAAGATTGAAGCATGCAAAAACCCTAACCTTGATGTTGAATGACTACAGGTTGTGTTATACTAGGTTACTAGGAAAGGAAGGGGCTCCATTCTTTTGGCATTATTATTATTCCATAGTTGAGGATGGCATCAAAGAATGGGATATTGAGCATAACATAAGAGGAATAATATTTTTGTAGTAATATTTCATGCCACAGTGTCCATGCCCACTCCATAGTGAGTGACCCTTTCTTTGTACTTATATTTCATAATTGAAAAAGAGAGACTAGAGCATATGCCTCACCTTCTAGCTAGGATTTCTCTCGTATTAGGTTTCCCAAGTCATATATTCTATTCATTTGTGTGGATGGTTTGTTTATTTGCTTGTTTCTTCCATTTTGATTTCAAATATATCCATAATTTGGAGTGATACACTAGTAATATTTAATCTAAGATCTAAGATAATAAACTACGTAATAAAATATTTCAAAACAATGTAAGAACTAGTGTGACAAACTATTCTAATAGAATATCCACAACAATTTAAAGATCAATGAAATTGTTCTTAATGATTGTCAATCATTGGATTGACAAACTCACAATATGACCTAGAGTTTCCTACCTATGAGCGCTCTCCAGTGAAAACCTTATTATGTTGTGTAATGTGGTGTGTGGATGTTCTTATGTTTGGCTATCTATTTTTTTCTTGGTATTTGGATTATGAGCCAAAGTAATAAATAGCATGAAGCATATGCACAATAGTTGTTGAATAGATAAAGAATATATATTGTTTATGCATTGGGTAATTTTGACTTGTTCATTATAATGTGTTTAGGATCCCAGGCTAACTCCCCTAATTAGGAGAATAGACTATCACTTAACGTATTAGGGTAATATTTATTGAATAATTATCATGAGGTAGTAGAGTGTCAAATCAATAATTGTAGGTGGTCTCATTGAAGAAGGTCCACTAGTTAGTGGTTGAGGCCTCACTAAGAGAATTCCACTAAGTGGTCAGGGTTTTGGTCAATTATAAAGTATATATATATTAGTAGAAGCTATGTAAGCAATTTCCATGTGAATATTATTGTATTTGGAGCCATATTTATGTTTGGGGTTGCCCCCTCTAGGACACAATTGAACATTTTATTCAATTCTGAATATTAATAAAGGTTTTCTTACTAATTTTATCTCCCAATTTTGGTTTTTTTTACTTCTTGCAATTATATTTATGTATATTTTGCTCTAACGATTATATTTCAACAAATAAGGAACACCAGAAGTGGTATCATAACACTTTTTTGTGCTATCATGCACTCTTAGTTTAGATAAAAAAAAAAGAGCAAGGATGTGTTTTGATGTCCCTAAATATCACGATGTTGTTATTTAATAGGTAAACTAGTGGTTGGGGAAGAATACACATAGAAAATACAAGTGACATGACTTGGTTGGACACCTTTCTAACATCTATTAGTACCCCTTTATGTAGTATCATATCAGAAAACACTTGTATATGAAGTTGTCTTCCACATATCCTCAGGAAAATTGGAAGCCCCGTAGGAACACTTGAAACCAACCTAACATAATCATATCATCCATCTTGTTAGCATCACTTGTTTGGACACCCTTTTAACCTTTGTTGGTGTGCCTTTAAGTAGTATCCCAACAAACATCACTTGTAGATAGAGTTGTCTTCTGCATGTCCTTAAGGATAGTGGAAGACCCTGAAGAACACTTGAAACTAGCATAACATATTCCTATCAACCATCTTGTTATAATACATCAAGAAAAACATATGAGGAGATCAATATTGCATACCAAGGAATTGAGTAAGCTCCATGCTTACCATGTTCTTGGAGACATGTATGAAGCTGCTTCGCGATAATAAGGCCATGAAAGGATTACATGAGTTGATCAATAAATGTGCTGGTAAGGAAAATTCTCCTTAGGGACCTCACATAGTCATAAAAATTGGTAAGCATAAGGCAAGAACATGGCGTGAGATGAGGCTCACTACGCAAATAGGGGAGTATGAAATGGATCAATTTATTCTGGATTTGGGTTTGGATGCGAATGTATTGCCTAAATCGACATGGGAAAGGATGGGGATACCCGCGCTGCAGTGGTATCCGATTCAATTGAGGATGGAAAATCAACAGAAGATTATCCCCATGGGAAGTTTGTAGGGAGTGACAATAGACATTGAAGGCACGAGCACGTTGGCTGATTTTAAAGTGATACAGATTGTGGATGAGAACAATCCATACCTCGTGCTCATGGGGATTGATTGGGCTATTGACATGAATGAGGTGATCAATTTGAAGAAGCGGACAATGTCATTTGAGAGGAAATCGCTCCCCGTAGTAGTACCTTTGGACCCTATAGAAGGACTTCGTTATACTGAGCTGGTCCGCAATTACAAAAGTGATGATGATTTGGACTAGATCTACAAAATAATAGTGCGAGACCAAGATTGGGTGAATCCGACAACAAATGGATGCATTGCATGGGACCACGAAATGTCCTGTACATCAGATTCAGATGAGGAGTTGGAACACTGGCAGAATAGGTTGCACGAAGTATCTACGCTGTGCTGTAACATGATGACTAAATTGTTGCGTTGTGTATCATCTGAGGTAAGAAGTTTGCCTTATTATGATGGTCTAATTGATGTAGATAAAATTTTGGATGCATTTGAAAAGGAAGTACCAGAGAAGCATCACTTCCAAGCCTTGGATTTGGCACTGCCCAAGATGGTGGGGTACGCATAAAGACAATTTTGATGGATGGCATGAATATCGAAGAATGATGAGGTTGTGTTTGGTTGCCCAAAAGTGCGACTGACAGAGAAATATGATGGGAGGAGTGATCCACGCGATCACTTAGAAAAACGAACTAACACTTATGTATTAGAGCTGCAACCGGAGTCGGTACATTTATTCTGCCACACTTTGGATGTAATCCCAATGAATTGGTACTTGGAAACAGAGCTCTGCCATGGCACTGAAGAGTGAGACGTTTTGAGACAGGGATTCTTGATGACATTCAACTTTGAAGACGGGTTCAAATGTATTGACGAAGTGTTGTAGGAGGTCAAGGTATCAATCTTCAGAATACCACAGGACCCCTTGGATCTGATTCAACCAGATTGGAGAATAAGAAGAGGATCCAAGGAACATTAATATCCCAGAGGCAGAAGGTCACTGCGAAGTTGAGGGACCATAAATAGAGAATCCAGATATCACCGTGCCACTAAAGACTAGACAGGTGAATATTGGCGTAGAAGCGGAACCAAAGTTTGCGAGGATTGGGGACTATTGGGATGATGCCACAGTAGATAAGATTGCTGAGTTACTTCGCAAGTATCAAGGTTTTTTCCCTACAAATTCTCAGAGTTGAAAGGAATAATAGGAGACTTAGGCATCATGAAAATAAATTTGAAACCAAATGCGAAGCCTGTTAAGCAGAGGACACATCGCCTTAATCCTAAGTGCAAGGAAAAGGTCTGCTTGGAGTTGGACAAGATGTTGGTAGCAGGTATTATTGAACCAGTGGAGGAATCTGATTGGGTGAGTCCAATGGTAGTTCAGGAAAATAAGCAAAAGGATGCAATCAGGATTTGTGTAGATCTCAGGAAGTTGAACGATGCCTGCTTTCATGATCCTTTTCCAACTCCGTTCACGTATGAGGTATTAGATAACATTGGAGGATAGGAAGCATATTTGTTCACTGATGAGTTCTATGGGTACCATCAAATAAAGATCGCACCAGAAGACAAGAGTAAGACTACCTTCACGACTGAATGGTGATGCTTTTAGTATACATTAATGCCTTTTGGGCTTAAAAATGTGTCGACAATCTTTTCGCGCGTAGTCATCGCGGCGTTCAAAGAGTTCATTCACAAGATTTTGGAGGTATATTTTGATGATTGGACAGTGTTTGGACTGGTAAAACGCTATGTAGCTAGTTTGCGCTTGATGCTGGATATGTGTTGGAGGTATCAAATTGCGCTAAACTTGAAGAAGTGCTTATTTGTGTCCCTTTCAGAATCTTGCTGGTTCATGTGGTCTGCAGACAAGGATTAATGGTGGACCCTCCTAAGATCACGGTTATAATTAATTTGGAGGCGCCAAGAAATGTTAAACAACTGCGTACAACGCTGGGTCATATTGGATACTATCGGAAGTTCATTAAGAGTTATGCCTAGATTACCACGGCGATGGAAAAACTACTAAAGAAAGACACTACATTCTGTTGGGATGAGGAATGTCAACAAAGTCTGGATGTATTAAAGGAAAAAATGGTCACCGCACCGATCCTAGTCTTCCTGGATTGGAAGAAGGAATTTCATGTGCATGTGGATGCTTCATGTATTGTGTTGGGAGCAGTGTTGACACAGGCCGGTGAAGGAGAATTGGATCACCCTAAAGCATTTGCAAGCATGAAGCTGTTTAGGGATGAAAAGAATTACTCGATAACAGAGCGCGAAGGGTTGGCTATGGTGTACACGCTCTAGAAGTTCAGGCATTACTTGCTAGGCGGACACTTTAAGATGTATACATACCATTCTACATTAAAGTACCTAGTCAACAAGCCTGTGTTGGGGGGGGGGGGGAATATGTAGATGGATGCTGTTGTTTCAGGACTATTATTTCGAAGTAATTGTGAAGCCGTGGTGATTGAATGCAGGGCCATATCATCTATCGCACATTGAAACAAGAGAGGAGCCTACCAATTTAGAAGAAGGGCTACCTGACACACAACTCTTTGCACTGCACGTAGCAAAAAATCACTTTGCAGACATTATCCAATTCCTGACTACTGGAATGGCTCTAGAAGGATACACTAGTCAACAGAAGAAGGAATTGGTGGTGCGCGTGACAGACTTTTCTGTTATAGCAGGCCATTTGTATAAGATGGGATTAGACAAAATATTGTGACGTTATGTGCCTGATTTTGAATGAAATAATATCCTTTTTGAAGCTCATGGAGGAGTTGCGGGAGGCCATTATGCAGGAAAAGCAACAACGCAGAAGATTTTACGTGTTGGGTTGTGGTGGCCAACATTTCATAAGGATTCCAAAGCATATTGTAGGGCGTGTGATGCATGTCAGAGAAATGGTAGGCCATCGCGGAGTGATGAGCTACCTTTGAATCCACAGGTGTCATTGCAGCCATTTGAGAAATGGGCAATTGACCTTGTAGGACCGATTCAGCTTCCGGGAAAGAAGACGGGTGCACGGTATATCATCACTGCGACTGAGTATTTGACCAGATGGGCGGAGGCACAACCCGTGAAGGACTACACAAGGCAAACAACAACGAAGTTCTTATTTGAATATATATTGACCAGGTTCGGTTGCCTGAAGATTTTTATGAGCGATCGCGGTACGCATTTCCTCAATGAAACGATCAACGCACTAACAGAGGAGTTCCGTGTTTATCACCAAAAGAGTACACCACATCATCCTTAGAACAATGGGACGGTTGAGGCATTTAATAAGATATTGGAGAATGCACTGACAGAGGTTTGTAGTGTGCAGAGGAATGATTGGGACCTGCGCATACCAGCTGTAGAATTTCCCACTGTAGATCAACAGATTATGCAATATACTAAAGCAAAATACAAGATCTACTTCTACAACAAACTTGCGGAAGCTTAATCGAATATGAGCAAGATCAAATAGAACACATATAACTAAGAATGAGAAAGCAATCACACATGAACACAGAAGAATACTCTGGGGAAAGCCTCAGCTAAAAACCCCGATCTCTGTATTATCATACAAGTGGAAATATGTTCAGATTACACAAAGCATCAGCTCACAAGCTATCCTGCTCTCAGTACAATCCAACAATACAACTCACAGACTGAATAGACACAACATATGCCTTCCCTCAGCCCTCCAAGCCTCCTATTTCCTTGCGCAGTTTTCCTTGGGGTCCAATGCTGCCACCTGTGTGAATTGGCCTCATCACACACTCATCAAACCCAAAAGTAACTACATAATCTCCATGGAATGAATTCCTTTTGCATGCAAGAGATATCCTCCATGGAATATTCCTACAATTGTTAGTACATTGTCCCATCATCTGATCTCAACTGGGTCTCTGTCTGAACTGACATGCATGAGTTATTTATGAGAGAATATTCAGTTATCTGAAGTGTAGCAGTTACATGCATGCATGCATTAACTAACTGAACTCACAATTAGTTCAAAAAACTGTTTGAACTAATTTAACTGGACTTAACTCAGTTAACTAAGCTAACTAATTACAACTCAAAGTACAACTCATCTTGATCTCCTTTAATCAAGGGATAACTTCCTCAATCAATGGAGAAACTGTTGCATGTCTTCACATAGACTTCATGTTTGATTTTCTACAATTAATTAACTCAAGATGAATTAATTAATTATTTTACAAACATCTTCTAAGATCAAATTCGAATTTTAATTCTCAATTTTAGTTTAGGGACTAACTAAAATTGGAATGTATCCTGAAATGCTATTTATAGCAGTGCTAATTTTAGCACTTCTATTTTTAGCATTTCTTATTGCTATTTTCAACACTCTCTCTCAACAAGAAAGGGATTATCTGTAACCCCAATCCCGTCTTTGTGGAACTCGAACTTGCATTTTGAAAATGCCTTAGTCAACTTTGATTATTGCAGTAGATCACAGTTGGATCCATCCTTTGACCAAACAATCCCACTAGAATCTTCCGCATCCAAATGGCCTCACATGTTGCCTGACTGGCAGCCATGTATTTAGCCTCTACTGAGCTAAGTGCAGCTGACCTCTGTTTCCTGCTGTACTAGGATACTGCTGCTGAACTAAGGTTGAACATTCCTCCAGAAGTGCTCTTCCGGTCTGATGGACTCCCTGCCCAATCTACATCTGTGAAGCCTTGAAGCTTCACTCCCTCTGTCTGTATGTACCACAATACATACTAAGATGTGCTTCTGAGGTATCTCAGCACATGCTTTGCTGCCTTCCAAAATAGATTGGTAGGATGAACCATAGCTTGACTCAGCTAGTTCACCGCAAAGCATAAGTTTGGTCATGTGTTCACTAGATACATAAGTGAACCCACAAGTTGCCGATAAAAAATAGCAGCTACTACCTCACCTGAAGTAGCATCCTCCTTCCTCCAGTTCCCAGCTAGATGAGTCTGCATGGGCTTGCAGTTCTCCATGTGGAAGTGCCTGAGTATCTCATTGGCATACTTTCCTTGAGACATAAATACTTACCCATCTTTCTGCCACACTTCCATGCCTAGAAAGTAGTGCATAAGACCCATGTCTTTCATCTCGAACTCTCTTGCAAGGTCCTCCTTGCAAGACTTGATCAACTAATCATCACCTGTTAGAATCAAATCATCTACATAAAGAACAATGATCAATGGCTTACCTTCTACCATGATGTGGTAAAGGTTCACATCTACTTCACTCTTGGTGAAGCCCAACCTAGTGAAATAGTTGTCGATCCTGGTGTACCAAGCAGGAGGTGCTTGCTTCAGCTCGTAGAAAGCCCTCTTGAGTTGGCACACATGCGACTCATGATCGAAGGTCTCAAAACCTTTCGGCTGCTCAATGTACACCTCTTCCTCAATCTTCCCATTGAGGAATGTTGTCTTCACATCCATCTAATGGATCTTCCAACCCATCTGAGCCAATAGTGCCAACATCGATTTAATAGATGAGTACCTTGCTACAGGATAAAAGGTCTCATCGTAGTCGATCCCATCAACCTGTGAGAAACCGCGGGCAACAAACCTTGCCTTATGTTTCTTAACACTACCATCAGTTGCCTACTTTACCTTGTAAAGCCATCTGGAACTCACCACTGACTTGTCCTGAGGTTTTGGGACAACATCCCACACATTGTTCTGAATGATAGAGTCATACTCCTCTACCATTGCATCAACCCAAACTAGTTGCTGCACTGCCTTCTTGAATGAAGAAGGTTCGGACTCTACACACTCCCCAACCAGGGCCATGTAACTAGTGTACCGCTCAGGTGACCTCCTCTGTTTGCGCTGAGAAGATGGCTATCCCACATTCTCTCGTGCATCCATCATCAACCTGTCAGCTTCCCTTGAGTGTTTCTTCCCATCTCTGGAAGACTTAGCATGAGTGGATGTCTCCACTCCCGGATCCTCTGCATGCGGCTGCTCTGCATCAATCTGAGGCTCCTCCTCCTTAGGAACTGAAAGTTCCTCCTTTGCATGCAACTTGAGCTCCCTCTCAAGTGATACTCGCATGGCTTTCTACTCGTCGAACTTCAGATCTTTGCGTACCACTGTCCTCTGACTGGTAGGTAGGTACACCCGATAGTTGTGGGGTGTATCAGTGTACCCCACAAGTATCCCCAACTCAGTTGTTGGATCTAGCTTCTTCCAGGCATCTTTGGTCACATGGAAATAAACCAATGATCCAAAGATCTTGAAGTGACTCACATTTGGTCGCTTCCTGGAAAAGGCCTCCATAGGTGTCTTCATTCCCAGTGTATGGTGCGGGCTTCTGTTCTGCAAGTATACTACTGTATTGCATGCCTCAGCTCACAAATGAAGTGGTAGACTTTGGTCATGCAACATCGTACGAGCTGCTCCCACAATCAATCTATTATTCCTTTCGGCCACCCCATTCTGCTGTGGGTTATGGGGTGCCGTCAACTCCCGTTTAATTCCTTCTGCAGCGCAAAAGTCCTTAAACTATTGGGAGACATACTCTCCACCATTGTCGCTACGCAAGGCTTTTATTTTCTTTCCAGATTCTTTCTCTGCCAAGGCTTTAAACTCACAAAACCTCAAGAAGGTCTGATCCTTCTTTTGCATAAAGTAGATCTAGCATCTACGAGAAAAATCATCAATAAAAATAACATAGTACCTTTGTTTAGCAGTGGAGGCTGTAGAGAATGGTCCACAAACATCTATGTGAACTCACTCTAGGATTGCTCTAGCTCTACTGTCTCGATCCTGAAAGGAAGATTTCACATACTTACCCAAGGTACAACCTTTGCATGTATCTGTATGCTCCAGTTTTCCTGTTGCATGATCTTCAAGGATCCATGGTGCAAGTGGCCCAATTTTCTATGGCATAGCTCACCAACATTTTGGCTTTGCACCACCCCTGCTTTGGAACTCAATGTAGCACAGTCGTCTACCTCCAGCTTGTAGAGATTCTTAACTCAAATCCCGATCCTCTTTGTTTTTCCAATACCGATATGCCTCAGGAATACCTTCCCTTTACTAAAGACTACATCATAGCCTTTGTCTTCTAGCATAACAACAGACACATGATTCTTCTTCAGACTTGGTACATACTTTACATTAGTCAGGGTGAGAGGAGCTCCATGCTCTCTTTGGAACACAACTGTACCTTCACCTGAAACACAGTACTTTCCATCATCACCCATCTCGATCCACATCTAGAGATCCTTCTCCTTCAGGGTACTGAAAATATTCTTGGCGCCAGACATGTGGAAAGAGGCTCCACTATCTAGGTACCAAACACATCCAACCATGGATGAAACCATGCATGCAATGAGAGAGAAATCCAACTCAAACTGTAAGGCTAGTGCCTCACCGTCTGATCCCTTCTTGGATTTCTTTTGTGGACAATTTGTAGCATAATGGCCCACCTCATGACAATGAAAGCATCACACTTTCGATTTGTCAAACTGCTTCCCACCATGGGAAGAACCGGATTGGGGATGGGACACCTTCCCTTTCCCTTTCCTTGCCTTACTCACTAAGGCTAAATTTTCTTCATCATCTTGCTTTGATGAAGATCCATATCTGGTGCTTCTTCTTATCTCCTCCTGCATCAGATCCGACCAAAGTCATTCCCAATCTAGCAGTTTCTCTCTTCCATTTACCGAGTCTTGGTAGCTATGCCAGCTCTTAGGAAGACCGAGGAGAGCTAGACTCACCATGTCATCATCAGCTGTCGTGATCCCTATACTTCCAAGCTCATCCCTGCAGGTGGTGAGCTTGTTCAGATATGTAGAGATCATGTCGCCCTTTTCACACTTGATTTTCCGAAGCTTGTCTTTTAGTGCCGGCTTCCTCTAATTGTTGCTGTTCTGATATAGATATTTCAATGTTTTCTACATCGGAAAAGGTGTCTCCTACCCATGGAGGCTCGAGACAATGTGGTCTCGAACTCCCTCCAGGAGGATTCTCTTCGCTCTAGCCACACATTTCTTCCATTTTGCCAATTTTGTAGCATTAGTTGCTGCCGGCTTGGGGACTTCTTGATCAATGAAGTCCTCTAATACTGCTTCCATGCGATCCTTCCAGGCTATATAATTCGAGCTACCATCAAGAGCATACTTGAGTCTTAAACTGTTGAACGCCATTGGGGAAATTTGAGATGTGATAAGAATTCAAATTCTATAATCAGGAACTTGAAACTTTGAACTTCTCCCTTCTTTGTATACTATTCTTCGCTTTGATCACCTTTGCTTCGATACCACGGATAATTTCCCACTATAGATCAACAGATTATGCAATATATTAAAGCAAAATACAAGATCTACTTCTACAATAAACTTGCGGAAGCTTAATCGAATATGAGCAAGATCAAATATAACACATATAACTGAGAAAGAGAAAGAAATCACACATGAACATAGAAGAATACTCTAGGGAAAGCCTCAACTAAAAACCATGATCTGTGTATTATCATGCAAGTGGAAATATGTTCAGATTACACAAAGCATCAGCTCACAAGCTATCCTGCTCTCAGTGCAATCCAACAATACAACTCACAGACTGAATAGACACAATATATTCCTTCCCTCAGCCCTCCAAGCCTCCTATTTCCTTGCGCAGTTTTCCTTGGGGTCCAATACTGCCACCTGTGTGAATTGGCCTCATCACACACTCATCAAACCCAAAAGTAACTGTGCAATCTCCAAGGAATGAATTCCTTCTGCATGCAAGAGATATCCTCCATGGAATATTCTTGCAACTGATAGTACACTGTCCCATCATCTGATCTCAACTAGGTCTCTGTCTGAACTAACATGCATGAGTTATTTATGAGAGAATATTCAGTTATCTGAAGTGCAGCAGTTACATGCATGCATTCATTAACTAACTGAGCTCACAATTAGTTCAACAAACTATTTGAACTAATCTAACTGGACTTAACTCAGTTAACTGAGCTAATTAATTACAACTCAAAGTACAACTCATCCTGATCTCCTTTAATCAAGGGATAACTTCCTCAATCAATGGAGAGAATGTTGCATGTCTTCACATAGACTTCATGTTTGATTTTCTACAACTAATTAACTCAAGATGAATTAATTAATTATTTTACAAACAACTGCTAAGATCAAATTCGAATTTTAATTCTCAAATTTAGTTTAGGGACTAACTAAAATTGGAATGTATCCCGAAATTCTATTTATAGTAGTTCTAATTTTAACACTTCTATTTTTAGCATTTCTTGTTGCTATTTTCAACACCAGTTGTGTTGTGGGTTTATAGAGCTACCTGTAAAAAGCTTACTAGTCAGAAACCTTTTAGGTTGGTCTATGGTGTAGAGGTTGTGATGCCTATGGAGTATATCGTGCCTAGTCTAAGCATAGCGAAATTCACGGGGATGGCGGACCATGGAGCCTTATAAGAATGGCTCATGCAGACAGCAGAGCTCGAGGAAGATAGATTTTTGGCTGGATTCCATCAGCAGGTTTAGAAGGAACACGAAAAAGCATGGCACGATCAGCACATCAAACTACGCACCTTCAAGGCAAATGATTTAATTTTTATTATATGACAGTAAGTTTGATAAGTTTCTAGGAAAATTTCAAATGCATTGGTTGGGGCCATGTGTTATCAAAGATATTACCAATGGTGGAGTAGTTCAACTTGTGAAATTGAATGGAGATCCATTTCGGGGAAGGGTAAATTAAAGCCGATTGAAGCCATACACCGGGGATCCGGTCCAATGACTACATGATAGTAACACAGTCTTAGTGCTCCAGGCAGCTGCAAGGAGGCGCGGGAGTATAAACTATATTGCCCGGGTTGTAGAGCTGCACAAAAAGGGGTTTGCGTGAAACAGGAGGGTGTCACAGTACCAGAAGAAGTGCGAAGGGAGTTGCGCTATAGAGACCGCGCAGTGCAACCCGAAAGTGATCGTTACCATCATTGTTAAGAGGAGCGAGAAACCAACATTTAAGGCATTTAAGGCTAAATTTAAGAGTGAAATATTTGGAAATTTGCTGCCAATCTAGAATTTATGGACAGATTTTGAGGGGAACGGTCGAATTTGAATTCAAATCCACCTATAAAATACGCGTGGCCGTCCAATGAGAAACACTTTGCATTATGAGAATTTATGTGTTGTGTTTTCTGTTGTGCATGAACCATGAGTTCTTTGAGGATTTTCTCGCAAGCCCCGTGTTTGATTAGTATCCCGAGTCAGACAAAAGGCTTATTCTCGCTATCATGTTAGGACCAGGTCCCGCAGAAACTGCAAGCACGAGAGGGACCTTTGCCTCTAAAGGAGCTACTCCAGAGGTTGTGAGTATGGAGGTTCCAACAGCAGTGCCTATAGTGCCAAGGTCACCTAGGCTGAAGCCTACGTCGATGAGAGAGGTCCCCAAGCTGAAGAAGGATAAACAAAAGAAGCTGATACTGGTACACAAGTCACCAAGAAAGAATGCAGATACATAGCCTCAAAGAAAATAAGAGACGAGTGCAAAGGTGAAGGGGAAGGTGGTAAATCTGGAAGCTGAGGAGGGCATGGAAGATATCAACATTGAGGGGGTGGAACCTATTTCTAAGCTACTGGAGTATATCCCTCCACGCAAGGGAAAGGTGAGGGTCCCAAAGGACCGATATGCCAGAAAGTTCTTCCTCAACACACCCTTATTGCCAGAGAACATCACCTTTGAAGGGCCGCACTTGGCACGGGTCCCACACTTGAAGCTCGAAGAATAGGATTTGGCGGACCACAAGCAGTTCCCCCACCTTACTACTGACACCTTCATGCAGAGGGTTTTCTACAAGGAGTCTGGTGTCACAGCGTTGGATCCTATGGAATGGATTCGCATAGTCAACAAGTCAGGGTTGATGAACCTGTTATGTGTGCCACACTATCATTGGTCAAATATCAACCTGATTGTCATCAAGCAGCTTGTTATGAAACCAGCTCAAGAAAAGATAGAAAAGATAGATCAACGCCTTAGAATTCAGCCTCTTCGAGGGGGCAACCTCCTTTACATTACATAAATGAACAATTCTTGGATGATACAAATGAAAAAACCTCCTTTCTATATATAGGAGTCTAAGGAGTCACAATATAATCCAGCCGACCTAACAATAATAATATAAAGCCACAAAAATAACAATAGAGGGATTCTATGGGGCACAGAAATAACAATATGGGGGTAATAGGGGCACAACAATATAAATAAGGGGTATAACTACAATAGTAATGGGGTAATCACTAGTATTATAGGGACCCAACATGCCCCTCTCCTTCAAAAAAGTGTTGTCCTCAACGCTTGAGTAGTTCTGGATACTTCTGCATAAAATTATCATCCTCCCATGTGGAATCTTCAGCGGATAAGTTCTTCCACTGGATAAGATACTATGAAATTGATCGATTTCGTAGCTGTCGAGTTCTTGTTTCTGTGACTGCTTCCGGTTCCAATATAGTTTTTCCTTCCTCGTCAAGTTCTGGCAATATTGTTTGAATTGGGAGCTTGTCACCTATAACCTTCTTTAAACATGAAACATGGAAAACTGGGTGCAATCGAGAAGCTGCAGGAAGCTCCAATTTGTATGCCATAGTACCAATCTTTTGCAACACCTTGTACGGACCATAATACTTTGGTGATAATTTATTATCCTTCTTAGCTTGCTTTAGGGACATTTGCTTATATGGTTGTAGCCGTAGGAATATCCAATCACCTACATCAAAACTTCTTTCACTGCGATGTTGATCTGCCTGTTGTTTCATTCTATTTTGTGCCAACACGAGGTTATCCTTTAAGAGTTGTAGGACTTGTTGTTGATGTTCGATGTGATGTTCCACTGCCTGAACCTTATAATTTTCTCTTAAATATGATGTGATGGATGGTGATTGATACCCATAAAGTTCCATAAATGGGGTCATTTTTGTTGCTGTATGGAAGGAAGTGTTATACCACCATTCAGCCAGAGGCAACCATTTGACCCATTGTGTCTGTTTATCAGATACAAAGCAATGAAGATATCCTTCCAAAAATTTGTTTACTATCTCAGTTTGCCCATCAGATTGAGGATGATAAGATGAGCTATGAGCTAACTGAGTACCAAGACAAGAAAATAATTATGTCCAAAAATTTCCAGTGAAAATGGGATCTCTGTCACTTACAATAATCTTTGGGTTTCCATGTAGCTTTTGAACTGTTTCCATAAATGCAGTAGAAACTGTACTGGCTTTAAATGGATGTGATAATGCACAAAAGTGTGCATACTTGGTAAGTCTGTCAACTACCACCATGATGACACTCTTTCCCTCAGACTTGGGTAAACCTGTGATAAAATCCATTGAAACCTCCTCCCAACGTTGGCTTGGAATGGATAAAGGTTGTAATAGACCCGGTGTCTTAATTGTTTCAACTTTATTTTGCTGGCAAACCAAACATTCCGCCACAAACTTTTGAATATCTGATTTAAGGCCATCCCAAAAAAATTCCTTCTTAACCCTGTGGTAAGTTTTTAAAAATCCTGAGTGCCCTCCTAAGGGAGAAGTGTGCAATTCCATAAGAATCTTTTGTTTTAGCTGGGAATTCTTACAGAGGTATAAGCGATCTTTGTACCATAACGAATCATTTTGCCAGCTAAATGTATCAGAAGTACTGGAATCTTGTTGTAGCTTTCGAATAAGTGCCCACACTTCTTCGTCATTCTTCCATTCCTCCCTTGCTTCGTTTATCCAATCTGGTTTGATAATAGAAATGGCACACAACAATGCTTCCACATCCTCATCCTTTCTTGAGAGTGCATCTGCCACCACATTTTGCTTCCCTTTTTTGTAGATGATTTCAAAGTCATAACCCAAAATCTTTGTGACCCACTTTTGTTGCTCTTCAGAGGATAATCTTTGTTCTAAAAAGTATTTAAGGCTATCATGATCCGTTTTTACCTTGAAGTGTCTTCCCATTAGGTAGGGTCGCCATTTCTTAAGTGCATGGAGTATTGCCAACATTTCCTTCTCATAAATAGCTTTGCTTAAAAACTTTCCCTTGATTGGACGACTTTCAAAAGCAATGGGTCTTTCATCTTGCATTAGAACAGCACCAATTCCATTTCCTGAAGCATCACATTCCACAATAAAGGTTTTTGTGAAGTCCGGTGTAGCTAAGACCGGTGCTTGGCACATTGCCTCTTTAAGATGTTCAAAGGCCTTTGTTGCTTCCGGAGTCCATGAAAATGAATCTTTCTTCAATAATGTTGTTAGAGGTGCTGCTATTCTCCCATAATTCTTAACAAACTTGTGATAATACCCTGTCAACCCAAGAAATCCTCGCAGATGCTTTATGGATGTGGGAATTTTCCATTCCTTAATGGCTTTAATTTTGCTAGGGTCTACCTTAACTCCTTCATGAGATACAATATGACCCAAATATTCCACCTCCTGGACTCCAAAGAAACATTTGGATCTTTTTGCATATAATTGTTTCTCCTCCAATAGTTGTAGCACCCTGTCAACATGTTCAACATGATCCTTCCAAGACTTGCTGTAGATTAGTATATCATCAAAAAATACTAACACAAATTTTCTAAGGAATGGTTTGAAAATTGAATTCATCAAACCTTGAAATGTTGAAGGTGCATTGGTAAGGCCAAAAGGCATGACCAAAAATTCATAATGACCCTCATGAGTTCTAAATGCCGTTTTTGGAATGTCTTCAATCTTCATTCTGATTTGATGATATCCCGAACGAAGATCCAACTTGGTGAAGTAAATTGATCCATGCAATTCATCCAGTAATTCATCAATAACAGGAATGGGGAACTTATCTTTAATAGTGAGCTTGTTGAGCTCCCTATAATCCAGACACATGCGCCATGATCCATCCTTCTTGTGCACCAATACTACTGGAGCTGAGAAAGAACTTTGACTTGGTTGAATTATACCCACCTCTAGCATTTCTGCAACCATATGTTCAATTTCACTCTTTTGGGCATAGGGATATCTGTACGGCCTGATGTTTGGAGGAACACTTCCTGGAATCAGATGAATAGCATGATCATGATCACGCATAGGTGGGAGACCTTTTGGAGTCTCAAATACCTTGGAATGATTGTCCAGGACTTTTTGGAGATCTGGAGAAATAGATGATTCCAATGTGGAAACATCTAGCGAACATAATTGTGCAATTACACCTCTTTGCTCCTTTTTTAGAAGCTTTGTCATGCCATTAGAGCTGATTATCTTTCCTGGTTTCCCTGCAATACCCCTTAATTCAACTTCCTTTCCTTCTGTAGAAAATTTGATGAAAAGTTCTTGAAAATTAAAAGCTATTGTACCCAAGGATTGTAGCCATTGGAATCCTAGTACAACATCAACACCTCCCATTGGAATGGAAAGCATTGGGCTAGTCAATACATATTCTCCCATGGATAGCTTGATATTATGGCACTTTCCAGAGCAATTTATTGTTCCTCCATTTGCAATCATCACTTGACACTCTGGTGCTGGATATAGGAAGAAATTCAATTCTTTTGCTACCCTACAATGAATAAAATTGTGGGTGCTTCCTGAATCAATCAACACTATTACCTTTTTCTTCTTGATTTGTCCTTCTATCTTGATGGTTTGAGGAGTGGTAATTCCCGCCAATGCATTACAAGATATGGTCAGATTTATTTGTTCTTCATCTAGGCTTTGTTCCTGGAGTATATCTTCTCCTTTTGACCTTTCTTGCTCCTTTTCTTCTTCCTCTTCACAATCTATGTAGAATAATTTCTTCTCAGCACACTTATGACCTTTAGTGTATTTGCTATCACAACTGTAACAAAGCCCTTTTTCTCTTTTTTCTTCCAATTGTTGTGGTGTCAACCTTATAGGTTGTGGAAGACTAGGGGCAACAACACTTCCGTCTTTATAGTTGTGAGTGGTATGCTTCCTGGTTGCCATAATTTTGCTTTCCATTTTTCTTGCTAACCTGAATGCCTTCTCTAATGAATCAAGTTCCCAAAGGCGAACGTCATGTTGGATATTATCCTTTAAAGACCCTATGAACACATCAATCCTATGCTCCTCTGGAATATCTTTTACCCTTATGTTAAATTTTTGGAACTCCTCAATGTGCTCCATTACTGAACCCTTTTGTTTGAGACTTATCAATTGGCTAAAAAAAGTGTTGCTTTTTGTATCTTCATAATGTGCTATCAATTCTTCCGTAAAAATTGCCCAAGTGATAAATTGTTTACGAGAGCAAAGCCATTGATACCATACAAACTGATTTGGTTCCAAATATACAGTTGCCATATGTACCTTTTGTGCGTTTTGCACATTATTGAGATCGAAGAATTGCTCCATCTGTAATATCCATGTGGCGGGATCCTTGCCATCAAACTTCCTCATATCGATTTTTGGAATATGGTGATTCTTCGATCCAACATTAGCGTCTATGGAATCATGATTAACATTTCTTTTGTTCTCATCATGAGTTTCCTTTACTACCTTTTCACCATTAGTGACCCTTTCTTGTAGAAACTTCTTCAATTCTTCCATGCCTGTCTTCAAATCTGCCATGTCTCTCTTCAAATCTGTCATCGAATCATCCATCTTAGCTTCCATGCCCTTTATCTTAGATTCCACGCCATTTATCTTAGATTCCACGCCACTTATCTTAGCTTCTGTTAGCTTTTGTGAGCGTGACATTTCCACTTGTTCTTGTAATTTTGATATATCATGTAGCATTTCTTCCTCTTCTTCATGAGTCATGCTAGAGCTTTCAGGTTCCTTACTAGGTGTTTGCATTTTCTTTCCTCAGGGCATCAGTTACCGATAATAATGCTTTACTATGCCCTTTGAATTTCGTTAAACCAAGCTGACACAGAAATTTAAAAAAAAAATCTACACACATTTTTTCACTTTATAGAAACCTCATATTGAATCTGATGTATCTCTGTAATTTCGGATCATCCAGTTTTAAAATTTCTACCTGTAGTAGCCTTCTGCGTCCTCTTTCCAATGCCACAAGTCTGAGCCAAATTGGATTCTCCAAGGAAGAGTTATGTGAAATCTCCCACAGTGACTTGCTTTTAGACTGGTTCAGTAGAGCGAACTTGTACGACGTACCACGTTTCACTGCTTCAACCTTTGAATCTGAAACACACATACAAGAAACTACAGTCCATTCTCTTTCTGTACCTTCTTACAAAATTTCAATCCGATCCCCAGAGAGAAAGTTATGACGATTTTCCGCAGGTCACCTGTTTTGAATGTAATTCAGGAGTCTGCAAAAAGACCAACTTCCTCAGATCATATCTCAGCAAATATCACGCGGAAAGCTCTGAAATTTGGACCCAAGGTTTAGCACGATGTGTTCTCAAATGGGTTGTTTTTTCAACTTTTGAAATGTCACAGAAAAAAAAGTTATAGCGAAAATGCCACGATGACCTGTTTGGAGCAGCGAAACCCTAGAATCCAAAGCTATGATACCAAATGTTATGAAACCAGCTCAAGAAAAGATAGAAAAGATAGATCAACGCCTTAGAATTCAGCCTCTTCGAGGGGGCAACCTCCTTTACATTACATAAATGAACAATTCTTGGATGATACAAATGACAAAACCTCCTTTCTATATATAGGAGTCTAAGGAGTCACAATATAATCCAGCCGACCTAACAATAATAATATAAAGCCACAAAAATAACAATAGAGGGATTCTATGGGGCACAGAAATAAAAATATGGGGGTAATAGGGGCACAAAAATATAAATAAGGGGTATAACTACAATAGTAATGGGGTAATCACTAGTATTATAGGGACCCAACACAGCTGCTATGTTTGGTGCATGACGGGTGCTTGTGGTTAAATGAGTGATCCTTGTCACAGATATGCTGATCCATTGGATCACATTATTACACAATTTAGGACTAAATCCGACGAAGGCGTTTAGTAGAAAGACGAGCGAGCGCGACCTTGCTAAGAAGATGAAGGATGAGTTTAAACTTTTCAAAAATCCACGTGGCTATTCAATTACCAGCATTACTGACACCTCGGTCCAGATTTCCATGCATATTTTGGCTGGAAAAGTCATGCGAAAGTGCCACGCAAACGAGGTGCCGACACCAGTGCTTTCATTGGCAGTTCAGTGCACAGAGGGCGTACAGTTCAACTGGGCACACTACCTGTGTATTGAGTTCCTCGCGGACTATAAAGAGGCACAAAACGATAGTAAGACCTTTCACTATTCATCGATGTTGTTGTCAATTGTGTTGGTCAAGTGGGATTTGTCGGAGGATAGCCAGCTTCCTCCTCCGGGGAAGGATTTACTGGAAGCAGCAAAGTTTGCATCTCTCAGGGCCACAAAAGATGATGCGTAGGTCACAGAGAGAAAAGTCTTTTGGGTACTGATGGAGGTAAGCATTCGCATGGAAATCAACCAAAAGTTGCGGTTGTTACCAACCATGTTTGAGCAACTCTTGGGGTACATGGAGTTCAAACCAGACTTCCACCATGTTTACATTCAGGCGCAAAAGGACCCGAAGCAGAAATGGTTCGACTTACCCTACCTAACTACAGATGACGCTATTGTAGAGGTCATCAAGCGTTGGTCAACAGAGTGGAATTCTGCATCCATGTGGCCGTCGGGACTAACAAGTCCTTGGAGAAACAAAAAAAGCAAGCGACGAAGCAGAAGGTTCAATAGTTGGTTGAAAAGAGGAATAAAGAGGCCGAGGAGATGATTTGAAAATGAAGATCTTAGACTAATATTAAGGTATTACAGACTCATGTGCATGGATTTTCCTACATTAATTAGTGCAACAGATCGATAAGATTGCGAATAATATAGGCAATGAAGCAGTTAAAGAAACATAATAGACAAAAAAACATAACTCAACAAATTTAATATGGAGTTCAACCAAAACTCATGGGCTACCTCTCCTAGTCCAGCCTTCAGTGGTGACCTCTCTATTATGTTTTCAAGAGCAGAGTTTTACAAAATGTGAGCTCAATTTGAGTCTCACACAACAGATACAAAACAACAAGGCTTTACTTGGATCCCCCAAGTCTTTCTGAGTACACAGACTCTCCTCACTGACTCTCTGTCTCTGTTTTTTCTCTGTCTCAGCATTGCTTGCCTCTGTCTCTGACATTCTGTCTTTTTAAAGCCAATCTGTGTTGTTTGTTCGTTTCCTCTGCTCGGGTTGTTTGGCTCTCAGCCTTTGTCTGCTTGAATCCCCTTCTGAGCATTAGCAATCATTGCTAAATGCCCTCAGGGATGGTGGCCACCTATTCTGTAATGGAATGGACCATCGGTGCCCTTGAAATCCCAAAAAATAGCGTTCTCTGTTTACACAGAGAAACACTGTATAACACAGGAAAATTCACCAATCTGTTGTTTTTCAAACTTCAAAAATCCTTAAATCCGCTTTATACTTCTATCAGATCCGCCTTTATATTGCTTATCGCATCTCCATCGTTGATTTGAGTGATCCAGATCCAACAATTGAGATGTGTTTCGGGCGGCTCATGCGTACGGGGGTTAACCACCCGAAAAGGGTGGTTTTCTCTCTCCGGTGCCTGGCCACATGGCAGCCAGTGTATGGGCTCGGGCGAAGCCCGGCCAAAACCAGTTACCACCTACGGCCCGCTCAAAATCTCGCCCGTTTCACGGTTTCCCTTTGTATTAAAAAATACATTAAAACATTGAAAATACCAACAATATGTCTTATATCAGACTTGAAATAGTTATGAAGTGTTATTTACAAAACCCTTTTGGGTCCGGTTTCATCGCATCGGTGCTTCCCTTCGTATTTCGTTTATTTAACGAAAAATGCAAAATACATAGGAAAAGCCCTGTTTCTGGATCTCAAAATACATCAAATATCGTTCATAACCCTATCGGGTCCTGATATATATATCGCAAGTCACATATGTATCGGCCCCTGCTCCGTGGTGTTGCTCTGATGCGATTTTGGGATGCGACTTGTCGCAATCGCATATCGCATGAGCCTCAGGCCATTGGTAAGCGTTCCTTTGCATTGTGCCGACGCGATATTGCGATTCAACTTGGGTCATCGATCTGCATGCTTGATCGATGGTCCTTATTGACCCGCACTAATCGTGATTGCAACTACCATATGGTCACCTCCAGTGGTCTCCGCCTGTCACCGCCGATTGTGATATGCCGATCGGATCTAGACTGTTGATCGGCCAGATCCGACGGTTCCTATACATCACTGTCTACGCCTTGATAGACCTGTTTTCCACTGTTTCCTTGTGTTTTTCGCTCTCAATAGTGTAATCCTTTTGCGATAGTTTTGATTTTTCAGAAGATTTTGAAGACTTAGAGGGTTTTATAGGAGCCATTTGGATCACGCCTTCCCAATGAAAAAGCTTTTGGACCACCAAAAGTTGGTTTTTAAGCATCAATCAAGTGAGGATACAGCTTCCTCACTCGTCCAATCTCTATCCATCTTGCACTGCTTGGTTTTGAACCCTTGAGTTCGATTCTTAGGTACTCAACATCCCCTCTACATGTAGTTCTCACCTTCCTATCCAGAACTATATCTTCCTGCAACTCATTGAGATATTCAGGCAACAGATCATCCATAGAAGGAAACTGACTTTTCTCTTCGGGATCTTCAATCAATGAAGGTTCAAACAGTCTCAAGTTCTCTGCATTAACTACTAAATAGATGTGCATGTAAGCTAGCAAATCAAGGCAAAAAGCGTTCTCACCAATTTTCTCAAGTATCTTGAAAGGCCCATACCTTATTGGCTTCAGCTTCTTACCTTCACCTTGCATTCTGTCTTTGCTGATGTACAGCCAGACTTGATCATCAAATTGGAAGCTATGCTTAATTCGATGCTTATCATGCCTTGCCTTGTACTTGGCCTGGCTTCTTTCCAGCTTTTCCTGCACTGCCTGATGAATTTCTTGGATTTGTTCAATGAACTTGGTTTCTTTGTCCACATCACTGTGTCCATCAACTGCTATGTCTTTACTAAAGACAAAATCCAAGGGAGACTTTGGTGTAAAACCAAAACAAGTCTCAAAAGGAGATCTTTTTGTAGAAGAGTGTTTAGCACGGTTGTAAGCATGTTGCACATAACACAAATGTTCATCCCAAAGCTTGGGATGTTTGCTGCAATAGCCCCTGAGCAACTGGATCACTGTCTTGTTGACCACCTCTGTTTGGCCATCTGTTTGTGGATGAAAGGCTGTGCTTTTGTTTAGTCTGGTGTCCATTAGTTCCCATAGACTTGACCAAAACTTCCCAACAAATCATGAATCTCGATCAGATACAATGGAAGTGGGTAACCCAAAATGAACCCATACATGCTGAAAGAACAACTTCAATGTTTGTTCAGCTGTAATCTGCTTTTTACAAGGTATTAAAATACACATTTTGCTGAACCTGTCCACAATAACATATAAATAGTCATGACCTTTTCTAGATTTTGGCAATCCCCCAACAAAGTCCATGGAAACACTTTCCCAAGGATGAGAAGGAACTGGAAGTGGAGTCTACAAGCCTAATTTTCTATTGCTGGGCTTGCTTTTAGCACACATGGTACACCATTTAATATATCTAGAAACTGTTTCATGCATTCTTGGCCAATAACAGAACCTTTGCAACTGTGCAACTATTTTACTTGCACCAAAATGACCTGATATTAGAGAAGTGTGTGCTTCTCGGATTATGTTAACTCTTTCAGTTTGAGGAATGCATAACTTTCCCAAATGATATAAGAGTTGGTCCTTAACATGATAATCCAATTCTTCTACTTGTTTTCCTTGACTTAAAGTTGCATATACATCTTTAAAATCTACATCTTGAGCATATTGTTCAATGTAGCTTTCATGCAATACTGAATTATGCTTAAGTATAGTGGATGCATTTATGATTGGTCTTGATAACATATCTGCAACTTTATTGTGTATGCCCTTCTTATATCTGATGACAAGATGAAACTGCTGTAGAAAACCCATCCACCTATAGTGTCTTGATTGCTGCAATTTAGTTTGTGAGTGCAAATATTGAAGTGGTTGATGATTAGTATGTATAATTGTTTCTTTGCCCATTAAGTAATGTTTCCACTTTTTCACACTCTGTACTAATGCATAAAATTCTTTATCATATGTGGGATAATTAACTACTGCAGAATTAAATTTCTTAGAATTATAGCATATGGGTTTACCATGTTGCATCAACATTGCTCCCATGGCATAGTCACTGGCATATGTTTCAATCTCAAATGGTTTTTGAAGATCTGGCAATGCTAGTACTAGTGCTATACTAATTTTTTCTTTCAAGTTGTCGAAGGCTTTCTGCTGTTTGCCTCCCCACTGAAACACCTTGTTCAATCCTATCAAAGCATGTAAGGGAGACACAATCAAGGAAAAATTAGCAATAAACTTTCTCCAATATTGTGCTGCTCCTAGGAAACTCCTAACTTCCGTAGAAGATTTGCGTTTAGGGCAGTTCACAATGACTTCAACCTTAGAGGGATCTATCTTCAATTCACCACCTCCTACAACATGACCCAAATAATTTAAATATGTTTTGCCAAATTCACATTTTGATAACTTAACATAGAAATTTTCTCTTTTCAAAACATCTAGAGTCTGCTTTACATGCTTCAAATGTTCTTCCCATGTTTTACTGAAAACAAGAATGTCATCTAAATATACAATTACAAAATCATCAATAAAAGGTTGGAGTACATCATTCATAACTCTCATGAAAGTGGCAGGAGCATTAGTTAAGCCAAAAGGCATAACCAGCCATTCATACAGCCCCTTCTTTGTTTTGAAAGCAGTCTTCCATGTGTCTTGTTCTGCTACTTTGACTTGATGGTAGCCACTACGCAAGTCCAACTTTGAAAAGTAAACAACTTCTTTCAATTGATCTAATAGATCATCAATGCGAGGAAGATGATAATGATTCTTGATTGTTATTTTATTTAGTGCTCTGTAATCAATGCACATCCTCCACGAACCATCTTTCTTTCTCACCAACACGATTGGAGATCTGCATGGTGATGTGCTTGGTCTTATGAACCCTTTGTCGAGCAGCTCTTGTACGTGCTTCTTGATCTCTGCATTCTCTAAAGTAGATAACCTGTACATTCCGATGTTAGGTAATTGAGCATCTTGCTGCAAATGAATATCATGTACAATTTCCCTTTTGGGTGGAAGACCTTTAGGTTCTTGAAATATGATATCATATTCTGAAACAACTTTATCTAAATCAGCTTTCTGTTTAGCATCACAACCTTCAAATGCATTGATTTTATCAAGGGTCTTTTCCTTTACAACCATTAGTAAAAATTGCTTGCATGAATTTACAATTCTTTTCATCTACCCTAAATTTATGAGAGAGTAATTATTTTTGAGTTTATGAGCTCTTACAATATATTCTTTTCCATCCTTAGTAAGTTGATACTTATTTTCAACTCTATAGAAAACGGATTTTCTATCATACAAGTAAGGACTTCCTAAAACAATTCCACATATATCCAAGGGAACCATATCTAACTCAACCTCATCTACAAATGCTGACCCAATAGCAAACCTAAGTTTACATTGTCTAGTCACTTGTAGCTTTGCTTTATCACATACCCAACCTAATGGATATGGCTTCTTGTGAGGTGTGGTTAGTAATCCCAACTTCTTTACAATTGCTTCAGAAATAAAGTTTACTTGTGATCCACTATCAAATAAAGTATCAATATTTTGATTCTTGGAAATAACTCCAAGATGAAAAATATTATGTCTTTTCCTCTCATTATCTTCATTATCAATAGATTGAGCAGAATTACTAGTAGATGCTTCAGAATTTTTACCTTTTATACCTATAGCTGTGACTATTGTTTCATCACCTGAGTCTAACCCCAAATCTTTTTGAATAATAGTAGCAACCTTCTTCTTCTTACCACTGAACTTCTTGGGTTTCAACTCCAGATGCAAAGACTAGCAATGTTCATCATCATGTCATCCTTCTTGCAGTGAGTGCATGAAGGTTTGTCTTTCTGTACAACGTTCGCCTTCCTCTCTTTCCATTTCTGCTTCTTCTTTTCCTTGTTCTTTCTTGCAGTGGATTTTGATGATCCCCCAATCTCCGGGTTCACAATCTTGCCTCTAGCCTCTAGATGTGTAGCCTAAACTAATACCTCATCTATGCTAGTAGGGTTCAACATGAGAATGGTGTGCCTCAAATAGCTATGCAGACCACCTATATACTTCAACAAAGTTTCAGGTGAGTCTAGAGAAATGCCTAGAATTAAAGCTCTTTTTCTAAATCCCTAGGTATAGCTTTGTACACTTTGCCCCTTTAATTGGTGAAGAGTTTTCCAACTCATCATTGCTTGCTGCATATAAGCTAGTGAATAGAATTGTTTTTTAATGGCAGAAACAAATTCACTCTAGGTAGAAAGAATTTTACCATGCTTCTTCAAATCAGCTTGTGTCTTGCCTTCCCACCACACTGGGGCAGTTCCTCCAAGGTGAAGGTTGGCCAACTGAATCTTTCTCCTTTCTGAATCAATGCTCTGCACCCTACAATATACATCAATCTGTCTAATCTAGTTATCTATCTTTTCTGCATTTAATTCTCCACCATAGTTTGGAAAATCAAATTTTACATCTAATTTAATCAAATATGTTTTCTTCTTTTAATTTTCAGGGCTAGAAGGAGGTATTGATGGACGAGGCTCTTCCCCTTTCCCTTTGCCTTTTAAATGGGCAACTAGAAGAGGTTCCTCTACTCCTTTTCCTTGTTTGGGTGTTGAGGTGCTTTCACCTCGACCCTTCTTAAATTCCCGATACATTTCTTCCACCATGGATCTCATGGTCATGAAACTGTCCATGAACTGAGGTTCTGATTCCAATGGAATCTCTTCTACCATTTTCCTTCGAGGATAGACTCTTCCAATCTCTGGATTAGTCTCAACAAGTTCTCCTTATCCTAGTTTGAGCTTTGACCTAGTTAGCATTCAACAATCCAGCACAAGCTTGTCTAACCTTAGCAAACCTAAATCTCTGATACCACTTGATCTGAAAATGAAGATCTTAGACTAATATTAAGGTATTATAGACTCGTGCATGGATTTGAATACATTACTTAGTGCAATGGATTGATAAGATTGTGAATAATATAGGCAATGAAGTAGTTAAAGAAACATAATAGACAAACACACATAACACAACAAATTTAATATGGAGATCACCCAAAACTCTTGGGCTACGTCTCCTAGTTCAGCCTTCAGTGGTGACCTCTTTATTATGTCTTCAAGAGCAGAGTTTTACAAATTGTGAGCTCAATTTGAGTCTCACACAACAGATACAGAACAACAAGGCTTTACTTGGATCCCCCAAGTCTTTCTGAGTACACAGACTCTCCTCACTAACTCTCTGTCTTTGTTTGCTCTCTGTCTCAGCACTGCTTGCCTCTGTCTCTGTCATTCTATGGCTTTAAAGCTAATCTGCATTGTCTGGTCATTTCCTCTTCTTGGGCCCTCTGGCTCTTGGCCTCTATCCGCTCGAATCCCCTTCTTAGAGTTAGAAATCATTGCTAAACACCCTCAGGGATGGTGGCCACCTGTTCCGTAATGGAATGGACCATTAGCACCCTTGAAATCCCAAAAAATAGCGTTCTCTGTTTACACACAGAAACACTGTAAAACACAGGAAAATTCACTAATTTGGCATTTTTCGGATTTTAAAAATCCTTAAATCCGCTTTATACTTCTATCAGGTCCGCCTTTATATCGCTTATCGCATCTCCGACGTTGATTTGAGTGATCCAGATCCAACGATTGAGATTCATTTCGGGCGGCTCATGCGCACAGGGGTTAACCACGCGAAAGGGTGGTTTTCTCTCTCTGGTGCCTGGCCACGTGGTAGCCAGTGTATGGGCTCGGGCAAAGCCTAGCCAAAACCACTTACCACCTACGGCCCGCCCAAAATCCCATTTGTTTCGTGGTTTCCCTTTGTATTAAAAAATACATTAAAACATTGAAAATACCGACAATATGGCTTATATCGAACTTGAAATAATTATGAAGTGGTATTTACAAAACCCTTTTAGGTCTGGTTTCATCGCATCGACGCTTCCCTTCGTATTTCGTTTATTTAACGAAAAACGCAAGATACATAGGAAAAGCCCTATTTCCGGATCTCAAAATATATCCAATATCGTTCATAACCTTGTCGGGTTCGGATATATATATCGCAAGTCACGTATGTATCGACCTGCGCTTCGTGGTGCTGCTCCAATGTGATTTTGCGATGTGACTTGTTGCAATCACATATCGCATGAGCCCTGGGCCGTTGGTAAGCGTTCCTTTGCATTGTACCGACGCGATATTGTGATTCAACTTGGGCCATCGATCTGCACACTTGATCGATGGTCCTCATTGACCCACACTGATCGCGATTGCAACTACCATATGGTCACCTTCGATGGCCTCCGCCTGTCAGCACCGATTGTGATATGCTGATCGGATCTGGACCGTTGATCGGCCAGATCCGACGGCTCCTGTACATCACTGTCTACGCCTTGATAGACCTATTTTTCACTATTTCCTTGTGTTTTTCACTCTCGATAGTGTAATTCTTTTGTGATAGTTCTGATCTTTTAGAAGATTTTGAAGACTTAGAGGGTTTTCTAGGACCCATTTGGATCAGGAGAAGGCCTGCGTAGAAGCGGATCGCGCCGCAAAGAAACAGGCAAAGCAGGAAGAGCACGGCTCCAAAAGAAGTCAGAAGTATCCTTTGCCCCAAACATAGGAAGAAGAGTGGTCAAAGCAGGGTGGCATAGATCAATAGGAGAGAACTCCCTTCCGAGTGAAGCAGTATAGGGAGTAGGAAAAGGAAGGACAGCGAAAGAAGTCAAAATCCACCAAGTCGTCGCTAGATCCAATTACAGGGTGACTTGGATGATATTGGAGATAAGGTGCGGAATACAATAGCAGAACTACTATAGAAGTTTGAGCAACAAAAAAAGTAGGCAATGACCACCATCCAGGTGGGTCTGCGTGATCTGCAGATACAAACGACTAGACTCCAGGAAGCTGCAGGACAGAGCACCGCTCCATCAACTAGTTTGGCACCGGGGACCACTCAAGCAACATAGATGGTTCGCTCAATGGATCTCCAGGCAATCACTTTGCCTGATGGGTCTTTGAGTGCAGAGGCAACCATTGATAAGGCTATTGTTAGCTCCTTGAAGAATATTGGCCCTAACCTAGCTACGCTCCCTAGTGAGTTCCTTCACACACTGCATGTAGGTGTGATAGTAGAAGTTAAGGCCCGTGAGCAGCACACACTGAGCATGATCAACGAGTGAAAAGTCAACAGAGAACATATGTTCGTGGAGAAATCAATAGTGCTGGAAGCATGGAAGAAAGTTCAGGCGCAAAATGAGCATACTATAACTGTGATGGCTGAGACATGCAGAACAGTCCCTGAAATGCACATCCTAGAGGAAGCGCCAGTGGACACAAAGATCAAGAACTTGGCTCCAAGTGTGCGTGACATGAAGACGGAAGTGGCCAAGGTTCAGTTTGAATTGAACCTGAAGATTAGAGAGTTAGATTTGAAGTCACAACCTTCAACTCCACAAGAGTTCAGAGAACAATGTGAAGCCGCTGTGAAGGATGGAGTTGTAGAAGTGGATGTTGCAGTGGTGGATTGCACCATGCTTTTCGAGCAATCCATGGAGGTAGTCACGGCGCTGCAGGAAGATCCTAACCTGCAGAGGTTAAACATAGAAGCCCGTGAATTGCAGTAGTGGTATGATGAAGCAAGAGCGACGACGTGCACCGTCACTATAGCACAACGATTGGCCAAGCTACATGAGGCAAAACAATTGCTCGAACAGGTGGAGGCAACACAAAGGAAAGAGGTGGTCCTCAAGGATAGATTGGGGCCTTGGCTGGATGAGGTCTATGTTATCTCCGCCAACATTGAGGAAATGTTGGCAAGCCTACAGAGAAAAAACAGAAGATCAAGGAAGACAGTGCAAGACCAACAACATAGCAGCTAGTCGAGCAGATCAAACATGCAGCCACGCAGAGCCCGACTGAGGTAGCAGTGGCACAAGTAGAGTTGGGAGGTCTCTGTAGTAAGATCTCCGCGCCAGCAGAGTGAGTCGAGGGCGAGTCACAATATTTGTTTTGGGGGCTTGTTGGGACAAGGTCCCCTAGGGTCAATTTTGGGGCAAAATTCCCAAGTTTTGTTGTAAAGAATGTAAAGTCTCCACAAGTTGTGGTCTCGAAGCATGTAGATAGTAATGTGTCATAAAGGGTTTTACCCTTGTTTTGTGTAAGTTGTGTCAGCTTTAATAGATCTACCCATGGTCCACAGACCATGGGATTGTATAAGTAGGAGAGTCTTAGAGATTCTAAGGCATAACAGAGAGGATGAAGATGAATGTAATGGATCAGTAGAAGAAAGAGTGAATAAGTCTTAGAGTAGAAGAGAGGCTCTGCAGCTATGTGTGTAGAGGCCTAGAGTAGAGTCTGCAGTTGAGTGTGCGGACCCCTGCAATTGAGTGTGCAGGGAAGTCTTGAGTCTGTAAGTAGAACTGAAGTATCAATAAAGGGATTATTCCATAAAATCCCGTGTTTTGTCTATTTATTTATGTTATGCATGAATGCACTTTATGATGGGTTCATGAATTAATATTATATTGATGCACGATTTTGCATGATTTATATTGTCATATGAATGCAAGTAATAGTAATTGTTTACACGAAAAATAACTTGTTGCATGCTAAAGTTATCAAACACTTAAGTCGATCTGGATAAATATGGACTTAGGAGTAATCATAGAGGTGCGTAAGGGGTTGATTCACCTGTTTAGGGTCTGTGAAAAACAGTCGTGAATGTTTGCAGAGGTATACAATATAATTAAGGGAAGTTATATCGATAAGTCCTAAGGGATTATCGATTTGCATGAAGGCATGTTTAAGGCATAAAATGACATTACACTAATCTCTGGGTGCGGAAACTTAGAATCCTTGATACACAACTTCGTGCAAAGGGTATGAAAAACATTGGTAAAATCCGACATGTCTTGGTCCGTTTCCTGCCGCAGCGTGGTCCACTTTATGTGTTTATCCTCATAGCTCCCGAGAGGGTAGTACTACTCCTTGATGGTGTCCCGGAATGAATTCCAAGTGGGTGTGGCTGAAAAAAGTGAGGGTGTAATTTTTTCCTTCTTCTCATAGTAGGTTTCCCACCAGTCATTGATGTGGGGAGCATTTTTGAGAAGTGAAAAAGTAATGTTTTCCCGGTTGGAAAAATCATGAACAAAAAAATATACTTCTAGCATATTTAACCATTTATCTACAATGTCTGCATCTATTTGACCTTCAAATATGGGGTTGTAAAAGTTAACTTGTACCTTAAAGGGCATGGCGCTTCTAGAGTGGCTGTTGGAAGAAGATGCATCACCTTTGGGTAGCCACTAAAGGATCTGGGAAAAATTGTCCATCATTGCATTTCTCTGTCGCTCAAGGGCTTCTTCAAGCAAGATTTTGAAAGGATATTCAGCCCCCTCGTCTTTCTTCTCTTCCGCCATGGGAGGTTGTTAGGATTTTTTGTTGAAAATGAAACAAGATGATGGAGCTTAGTGGAAAGGAGTCGCCTTCACTAAGTGGGTCCGCAAGCTATTTTTGGTGCAAAGTCTATTTTTAGACTATGTCTATTTTTAGACATATGGATCATGGTATATGAGTTGCAGGATGCTATTTGTGGATGATTGGTCATGTTGGTAAAAATAGATGGACTTCTATTTTTAGACATATGGGCAGAGTCTATTTTTAGACTGCTAGGCTAAAAATAGAACAGTCGAATATTATTAGCTCTTAATAATATTTGGACTATAAACATTATCTTATCCTCTTGGAGCACTTCAGTTCGAGCTACAGATGTGGCCCATGCAGCTGCCAGAAGGAAATACGCTTTTCTTATGAGTCAGTTGAGCCATTGCATGATGGAATTCAGTTAGAACTCAAGTGATTGAGTTTGGTGGAGTTGATTGAGGAGTTGATGGAGTTGTGTTCAGTTTGACTTAGTTGAACTAGTTGTATTTAGTCTAACTGTAGAATACACTAGTGAAGAGTGGTGTGAATTAATTATTAATTAATTCACTAATTATTAACTCATAAAGCAACTAAAGAATACATCTGTTAACTCAGTGCATGGACAGTTCGGTGGAGACAGGTGTTAGAGGTGAGTGAAAGGGCAAGACAACTGTCAGTTGTGACTATAGTTGTGCATGAGATTTGCACAATCAATGGATTGAGTATTTCCAATGAAGATTGCGTGGTTCAGCCAAGGGAAATACGAGTTTGGATCAGCCATTCTTATCCATTCTCATGCAGGATTGCGTAGTGGAGGCAGGCAAGCAGTAGAGGAGATTTGAACCTGTGATTGATTCAGATCTGAGCTAGTTTGTGTGTAACAGGTGGAGATAGTACTGATTACTTGTGAGGAGTATTGTACTATGTATTGTTACATGTTCTCAATCAATATAATATACAGATAGTGTGGGGTTTTCAGCTATATGCTTTCCCTGGGTTACATACTGTGTTAATGTGTGCATGCGATTGATGTTTCATTGTTTTTAATGCTGCTAAATTGATGATCAACGTAGAGGAGGTTATGTATTGTGCATGTATTCCACAATAGTGCATAATCGGGATAATCTCTATGAATAAGTGTCATATTATTCAAAATTTCTACATGGTATCCGAGCTGTTGATCATCAGATCTATTATTCAGAAAGTGTTTACATTTTATTTCTTCAAGCAGAGTATGTAATCGGGCTAGGTAGCCTCTGGATTCATCCTTCCTTTGGAAGGTGAGATATTCGGTAAAAGCTCATACAGTCAATCTCTGTACGAGAAATACTTTGTTCTCACGAATTCTAGATCGGAGGCGGTTGAGTATTGAGCTGGTGGAATTCGAATTTGCAGCAGTGTTTTCTTGGTGTCAAAGTTGAAATGTCTTTCAATGGATTGCGATTGGAGTATGCTCTTAAGGGCAGCTCGAATTATATTGCATGGAAAGACAGGATGGAGGTGGTGTTAGATGATAATGGGCTGAAGGAGTTCATAGAGGTTGAGGTCCCAAAGCCTACTGATACTGCTCAAGTTGATGCTTGGTAAAAGAAGACAGCAAAGTGTCGAAGGATTCTGTTGGAGGGCGTGAAGGATCATATTGTGTCCAGCCTGCATGGAAATGCTTCTCCATACTTGATGTGGAAAGCGTTGACAGATCTATTCCAAAGAAAGAGTGACTAGAGGAAGTTGGCGCTCAAGGATAAACTCAGAAACATTAAGTGTGAGAATGGAGACAGTATGCCAAGGTATCTCACGAAGTTCACCCAATGCCGGGATGAGCTGGGAAGTGTGGGGGTGACTGTCGATGATGAGGACTTGGTGAGCTTGGCTCTCCTTGGTCTTCCGAAGATTTGGCATTCCTATCAGGACTCTGTCAATGGTCGAGAGAAATTGCCAAGATGGGAGAGACTTTGATCGGATCTTGTGCAAGAGGAGATCAAACAGAGCACCAGAGATAGTTCTTCATGCATGCATGATGAGGAGAACTGTGCCTTAGCGAGTAAGGTGAAGAAGGGGAAGGAGAAGGGTTCTATTTATGAATCTAGTTCTTCCAATGATGGGAAGAAGGTTGACAAATCGAAAGTGTGATGCTTTTGTTGTCATGAGTTGGGCCATTATGCTACTAATTTCCCAAAGAAGAAATGAAAGAAGGGATCCGGGGAAGGATCTGAAGGTGAGGTGCTTGCTTCACAGTTTGAGTTGGATTTCACACTCTTCGCATGCATGGTTTCATCCATGGTGGGAAGTGGTTGGTTTGTTGACAGTGGAGCTTCTTTCCACATGACCGGTGACAAGAGTTTGTTCAGTACTTTGGAGGAGAAAGATCTCCAGATACTCATAGCGATGGGTAATGTTGAGAAGTATAGTGTCTCAGGTGTAGGCACGGTTATTTTTCAGAGGGAGCATGGAGCTCGCCTTACCTTGACCAATGTCAAGTATGTACCAGGACTGAAGATAAACTTGGTGTCGATCATGATGCTGGAAGACAGAGGTTGTGATGTAGTCTTCAGTAAGGGAAAGGTTTTCCTTAGACACATCATCACTAGACAGGTGAAGCAGATTGGTTCACGGGTCAAGAACCTGTATGCTCTTGAGGTTCAAGATGCATGCAAAGCCTTGAGCAGCGAGGCAACTGATGGAGACTTGGTGGTTGAGAGGGAGCATATATTACCTCTCAACATGCAGAGCCAGAAGAAGTCTCAGACAATTGTGGAGGAGCCACGATTGGTGCAACAACTTCAGGAGGTTGTGGAGCAGCCACAATAAGGGAAGCTGAGAGGAGATCGAGTAGAGACATCTACTCATGCAAAGACCTCCAGTAGGTGGAAACTTCGAGTCAGGTGGGCTGAGGGATCACATGCAGCCATACCTCCAGGTAGGAGGTGGGGTGATATAGATTGATCGTCCCAAGGAGGAGGGGCAGGATCCTTGAGGTACCCAACCTCTTGGATGAGACCTTGCTATGGGAGCCCCGATGTGGAGTAGCAGGAACTGACTGATTGGGTAGAGACAGATGCGGATGGAGCGGCAGAGACATCGATAGTGTAGGGAATCCCAGGAAATCCCAGGACAATGCATAGCTAGCAGGCTGCAGCAATGAGAGAGGCACAAGTGTTTTGCACAGTGCTAGGTGGCACAGAGAGGTGTGCAATGGTGCGAGATGCATGGAGATGTTGCAGTAGCGTAGATGTCAGAGAGGGATCACTTGTCAGCGGCAGGTAGAGCTTCAACATCAGAGTATGTTCCTAGCCTAATAGAGTGGTCAGTTGGGAGTGTTTTTGTTCCAAGTGTTGTTGGAGCAAGTGGACCGGGCAAATGTGATTGCATGCAGAACATTCCAGAGTTGCAGGATAGGGGTTGCAGATAATCCATATCTTGTTGAGAGGGAGTGTTGAAAATGCAACAAGATGATGGAGCTTAATGGAAAGGAGTTGCCTTCACTAAGTGGGCCCGCAGGCTATTTTTGGCGCAAAGTCTATTTTTAGACTATGTCTATTTTTAGACATATGGATCATGGTCTATGAGTTGCAGGATGTTATTTGTGGATGATTGGTCATGTTGGTAAAAATAGATGGACTTATATTTTTAGACATATGGGCGGAGTCTATTTTTAGATTGCCAAGCTAAAAATAGAACAGTCGAATATTATTAGCTCTTAATAATATTTGGACTATAAACATTATCTTATCCTCTTGGAGCACTTCAGTTCGAGCTACGGATGTGGCACATGCAGCTGCGAGAAGGAAATACACTTTTCTTATGGGTCAGTTGAGCTATTGCATGATGGACTTCAGTTAGAACTCAAGTGATTGAGTTTGGTGGAGTTGATTGAGGAGTTGATGGAGTTGTGTTCAGTTTGACTTAGTTGAACTAGTTGTATTTAGTCTAATTGCAGAATACACTAGTGATGAGTGGTGTGAATTAATTATTAATTAATTCACTAATTATTAAATCATAAAGCAACTAAAGAATAAATCAGTTAACTCAGTGCATGGACAGTTCAATGGAGACAGGTGTTAGAGGTGAGTGAAAGGGCAAGACAGCTGTCAGTTGTTACCATAGTTGTGCATGTGATTTACACAATCAATGGATTGAGTATTGCCAATGAATATTGTGTGGTTTAGCCAAGGGAAATACGAGTTTGGATCAGCCATTCTTATCCATTCTCATGCAGGATTGTGTAGTGGAGGCAGGCAAGCAGCAGAGGAGATTTGAACCTGTGATTGATTCATATCTGAGCTAGTTTGTGTGTAACAGGTGGAGATAGTACTGAGTACTTGTGAGGAGTATTGTACTATGTATTGTTACATGTTCTCAATCAATATAATATACAGACAGTGGAAAACCCTAAACATAAAAAAACCTAACCCTAGGAGATGAAGCGCCAAAACTGTGGGCCTCGTTTGGGTAAATTGGTACATCAAATTCTCAGGGTCGTAACTTTGGCATATGATCTCCATTTGGCTATCATAATAACTCGTTACAAAGATCTCGAAGAGGAGGTTGAAAAAAAAATATATATATATATATATATGGGATTTTTTCGGTCTCTCTGTTGTCCCCAGAAACCTCGTTTATGGCCTCAAAATGGCTCCAGAAGTTAAGGACTTGAAAAACTGCAAAAAATAGTAAATTGTGTTACAATTAAGGAAACTAAAAAAATGAAAGAGACAATGTTGGTTTCCCAAGTGGAATAGGTATGTGCCCACCAATATCCACCTAGATCAGTCCTCCCCCCTTTGGAAGAAATGGTCCCCATTGCATTGGGTGCCTCCATGAGATGGGGAGACTTCTGTTGAATTTGGTCCTTGGTGAGCCACTTGCCTTGGTGCAGGAGTTGGATAACTTTGACAACCTGATATAGTTGGATCTTCTGCTGGCAAGTGTTCTTGACCTTTGTGTCCATGATATGATCAGTTGTGGCTTGTTCCATGTAGTCTGGGTTTATCTCTATTAGTGTGAGTTTTTCTGCAATGTCGGATGTGTCCAACAATGGTGGAAAGTATGGCTAAAGGTGATCTACATTGAACATTGGGTGCAGACCAAGGAATGGTGGAATGTTGAGCTTGAAGGCATTTTCCCCTACAACCTTGCTGATGGTGTATGACCCATATCAGAGTGGTTGAAACCTGCGGCGGGGTCCAGGGAGGCGCTCCTTATGTAAATATAACCAAACTTTATCGCCCACCTGGAATTTGTGCGACACCCGATGCTAATCATGGCACTGCTTGTACTTAGCATTGGATTTATCCAATATATCATGGACCTATTTGTAGATTTGTTAAATGCACTCAATGAACATGTTATCCCTGTCAGCTTCAGAGTGGACATGAGCCGAATCTACCTAAGTAGCTGCAAATGGTATGGCCACATCAATTGGACATAATGGTTGAAATCTGAACCCTACCTAAAAGGGGTTGTGGAGAGCTCTGTTGTAGCTGTGCTGGACATAGGGGAGGCTTTCATCCCATGTGCATGGATGCTTCGAGTTGTACATGCACAAAATGTGTACGATCATCCTGTTAATAACTTATGTTTGGCCATCAGTTTGGGAATGGAAAGCCATGGAATTAGTGAGTTTGTTATCCAACATTGACCAAATACTTGACCAAAATGCACTTAGGAATATATTGTGATACTCTTCTTGCAGGCTTCCATAATGGTGATCTTAGAGAATCTGTCGATGACCATGAAAACACAGTCATTGTCATGCTTAGTAGAAGGAAGGCTCAACATCTAATCCATGGAGATGGATTCCCAAGGTGAGTAGGAGTAGGAAGAGGAGTATATAGGCCTTGCTTCTTGATGGTTGGTTTGGAAATGGCATAGGCAGTGTAGGATTTAATATACCTCCCAACATGCTCACGAAAGTTTGGCCAATAAAAATACTTCTGCAATACTACCATTGTTTTCTCTACTCCGAAATGTCCAATGACACAACTGTAGTGCACCTCCAAAATCATCTTGCAATGATCGCTTGAAGTAACACAAATGTGTCTCAAGTGGCATAACAATGCATCCTGGAGGTGAAAATTTGGAACTTTCTTATCTTCCAGGAGTGTTTGGTATGTGTTGTTGAATTCTAGATCGCTCTCATAAAGATGCGGCCACCCCAAAGTTTCGTGCCCACAGGAGTCGATCACAATGATCAATGCCACGACTAGTGGTTGGCTGAGGCAGTGTGCAACATTATTGGTAATTCCCTTCTTTTACTTAATGTTCCAATGGAATTGTTGCAGGTATGTAGACCATTTATGATGGTGATCGTTCTGCAACTTCTCTTGTGTCTGTATCATCTGCAAGGGTTGGTGGTCTGTGTGGATGACCGTTTCCTTCTCCAGAATGTAATTCTTCCTTTAACAACAGACCTGCATAATGGAATACATTTCTTTGTCATAGGTGGGATACTTTCAAATTGTGCCTAAAAGTGCCTCACTATGGTAAGCCACTAGATGCCCATGTTGAGTAAGAACTGCACCAATAGCATAGTCGGAGGCATCCGTCTCAATCTCAAATGGTTACTGCAGGTCTGGTAGTGTGAGCACTGGTGTATAGTAAAGGCACTGTTTCAACTCGACAAATACCTTTTGTTAGGTTTCAGACCAAAATAACTTTGATTTCGCTCTACCCTTGGTGGCTTGACTTAAAGGCCAAGTGATATGAGAGAACCCCAACACAAACTTGCGGTAGGAATTGGCAAGGCCTAGAAAGATGCAGAGCTCTGCTAGAGTGGTTGGGGCTGGCCAATCCTGAATGATTTGTATCTTTGCTGGGTCCACATGCACACCCTTCCTGTAGAGACCAATCCAGGGTTCTAGATTAGACTAAATTTAATGTCAACCAAGGTAGATAAACTTAGAGGCACATGTCTAAATTTTATAGACCTAAAAGGATCTAATCTGTCTAAATAAGTGTCTATTGTGACAGGCTACAACACTCTTTTACAAGAGATTGAAATATGTTTCCTTTCACAATTTAAACACTTATATCATCTAATTTAATTAACTGTTCTCGAAAAACAGAGTGTTATTAGTCTGAGTTCTCAATCCTCTTACAAGGATATAATTCACAAAAACTCTTTCAAAATAACACACTCAGCATACTAAAAATCAAATTCATGAAAACAGAGTTCATAGAAATATTTTGAAATTCAATGTTCAATTAAACCTTTTACAAGGACTTATTCAATAATTTTGCAATTGAATTTTCAAGCTACTACTATGAATCATAAAATAACAATCACAAGAACTTCTAATTAAATTGATAAACTCACAAGCAATGAAATAAAATAAAACGCTATTCAAATCTGAATACTAAATTCTATGAAACAGAAAAGTAAGTGTACCAATCCTCACGTAGGGCCCTTCCACGCTTTGATGGCACACTTTGAAAAACTTCAAGTGATAAGAACGTTAACTCATAAACACCATAATTGATGAAATTATGCCTTTGATTAAGTTCTGAGAATAGATTACATTAAAAACAGAGTTCTGGAATACGTTTACAGTCTTAAGTCTGCTCTTTTTAATGTCTTCACTAGCATTCCTTTTTTTAATAATAATCAAAATCCTCCTATTTATTAAAATTTACAACCAAAAAGGCTATTTTCATTCTTCCTAATCCTAACTGATTTCTAAAACAAATCAAAATCAGTTTAGGGTCCCTAATCTTAAGCAAAAGATCAAGTACATTCATTATAACTTCAGATTTTTCTGCTGAATAGGCTGGGTTTGACCAGCATTGACCATGTATTCAGGAGCTCCAAATTCGATGCTAAATAGATTTTCCACCATGTATGTACATCCTAGATCACGTCCTTATCTTCTGTTTCGATTTTCCTACCATGCCACATGTCACAACATAAACCAATTACAGGAAGTCATTACATCCCGTAATTTTGTTGAAAAATTCCAATTTTTAACATAAAAATCCATAAATTAAATTTAATGTAAAATAACAATCATAATGCTTCATTAATCAATTTCAATGGACTATGACAATCATATTGCTTCATTAATCAATTTCAATGAACTATGAGGAGTTTATGGAAGAAAATGGTAGATAAATGATGGATTTTTAGAAGAAAAGAATAGCAATAAAATAGTACCAACACTTCCCATTAGTGATGTACCCCATATATTGAACCTTGATCATGCCAAAAGTGCATTTCTCCAGATTGGCACATAACCTATGTTATCGCAGGGTTTAAAGGACCTCTCGAATATGGTGGAGGTGATTTTCCTAACTTTCGCTGAAAATCAATATGTCATCTAAATACACCACCATGAATGCATTTGTGTAGGGTCAAAAAATTTCATCCATCAATCTCATGAAGGTTGTGGGGGAATCCATCAACACGAAAGGAATGACTAACCATTCGAAAAGGCCCTCCTTGGATTTGAAGGTAGTCTTCCACACATCGGATGGTTCGATAGGTACCTGGTGATAATCAGACTTCAAATCAATATTGCCGAAATATTTGGGCCCCTTGAACTGATCCAGAACATCATCAATCCATGGGATTGGGTACCTATTCCGGACAATGATCTTGTTCAGTGTCCGCTAGTCAATACAAAGTCTCCAGGTCTCATCGTTCTTCTGTACAAATACAACCGGACTCCCACAGGGTGATGAACTTGGCCTGATGTTCCCTTTCTACAACTACTCCTTAATTTTCCTCTTCATCTCATCGTTCTCCATAACAGAGCATCAATAGATTGGTCCATTGGGTAGCGACGCGCCTAGGGTTAGATCGATGGAGCAGTTGACCTGACAGTGCAGAGGTACACCCGTAGGTGAGGCAAAAATATCCCTGTACTCCTCCATGACCATATCCATTTTCTGCTACTATGTGGAGGATCCCTATTTGGGAGCCATGACCATAATCTTTTTCTTACCCTCAAGGCGAATCACAAGGAAAACAAATTTCATGGTCTTTGAAATGATCTTACTGCATTTATTTGTAGAGATCAAAGAGATGGTGGTAGGCAGGGCTACCTCCTGTATCCTGTACAACTTATTGCCCAAATTAATAATCACAGAGTGAGGTTTAGACTCATATACGGCATGCCACTTCCACAAATATGGTTGTCCTAATAATACATCACAAACTTCAAGAGGAGCAACATCACACAGTACCTCATCTGTGAAGGGCTTGATGCTATATGGAAGGTGACACTGTTGGCTGACACAGATATCTCGTTCTTTGTGAAGCCACCCAATGGTGTATGGTTGCAGATGTGATGTAGTTGGTAGACCCAGCCGCTTCACGACCTCTGCTGAAATGAGGTTTTTTTGGCTCCCATTGTTGACAATGAACTGCATCAGAGAACCCTTCAAACACATATGTGAGTGGAAGAAGCATTCCCCTTCCTCTAGATCTTCAGGCTCATTCTTTTGGATCTTGGTGGTGGCCATAGTGGCACTGGGTTCCACATCAATGATTTTCTTCCCCTTATCATTCCCCTTGTCGGGATTTGACTCAAAGTCAGAACATGCGTCTGATTTGGAGGTCTTCATCTCATTCACTAATGATTGTATGGCCTGACACTCACTTGTGTTGTGAGTGGAGCTCTTATGGAACTCACACCATTTTCTCGTGTCCTTCTTTGTCTTCGGGGTGTTGTTATTTTCTTGTAGCTTCAACAGGTTGTCCTGGGCCCACTACAAGAAGAAAGGACATTGGTGAGGGTCGAAAAATGTCACCATAAGCTCATTGGTGATGGTCAAAAGGGCCTTCATCACTAAAAACTAAACATCACCAAAAGTATAGGTGTTGTGGTGACATTCAAGATCCATCACCAATAATGATTTATAATGACAGATAGTGACCATCACCAATTTATATGAGCAACGGTGACATGCCTTAGCCTCTGTCACCAAAAAACTGAATGGCGCTAAAGGTGGCGTCGCTAAAAGTATAGGTGTTGTAGCGACATTCAAGGTCTGTTACTAATAATGATTATAATGACGGATAGTGACCGTCACCATTTCATATGAACAATTATTTATTGTGATGGACTTTTCATGGACGTGACTATTGATGCATATATATGGCGACATTCATTGAGCGTCATCGTTTCATATTTTGGTGAGGTTAGAAAAATGTCACCATAAGTTCATTGGTGATGGTCAAAAGAGGCTCCATCACCGAAAATTGAACGTCACCAAAAGTTACATTGCCAAAAGTATAGGTGTTGTGGTGACATTAAAGGGTTGCCATGAATAATGATTATAATAAAAAATAGTGACCACCACCATTTCATATTTTGGTGAGGGTAAAAGAATTCCACCATAAGCTCGTTGGTGATGGTCAAAAGAGCTTCCATTCCCAAAAACTAATCATCACCATTCCATATGAATATCAGGGCATGATGGAATCAAACCACCAACCTCCTTCTTGTAAAGTAGGTGCTCTTCCATTGAGCTAGCACCCTTTAAAGAATTAGACTTTAAAATATTAGACCTTGAAACTTTATAAATTGTAAATTATACAACTTTCAATAAATTATTTTAAAGTCTTGGTAAATATTTTACTAAACAAGAAAAATAACATCGAATCCGTAGGTCCCTATCAAATAGTTATCGAAGTTATGAAAAGCGGGTGGAGGGAAAAATAGTTACGTATAATATATTCAATATGTTAAGTTGAATACTCAATTAGAAGTGAAACTTTGAAGACATTTATAGCCTATAAATGACCTATAATTATCAAATATCAAAATTTAGTAAGAGTGCTCGAATCTACCTTTAGGGATCTGCGGGAGCCTGAGACTGCTGCGCAAGCCTGCCTGCGATCGCGCCTCAGCATGGATCCTCTGGATCCACCCCGTGGGGATCCGGATCTACAACGGACCTTTTCCAACCTAGTAAAATCTCTCCCCCCGCAGCGACCCCGACCAGTAGCAACAAAGTTTGTAAAGAAACTTGATATATTTCAGGAAGTTCAACTGCCGCCTGCTATCCCACGCATGGCAGCCCTTTCCCTAGCAGAGAAAGGATTAATTGGGCAATTTACAGGACTTTGGCCATCGCCCAGAACAGTGCAAAGGTGGATCGAACGAAACTGGTCGGACAAGATTCAGGGTAAAATTTCTATCAGATTCTGTGGCAGAGGATATTTTACATTCCATTTCGAGACAAAGGAGGACAAAGATCTAATATTCAGGAACGGACCATATTTTACCTCAACAAATGGACCCCGGATTTCGACCCAGAACTAGATATCCCGAATGTTGTTCTAGTTTGGGTACGGCTGCCACATCTCCCTCTTCACTGTTGGGGGATGATTCAGTTAAAGCTATAGGAAATGCGGTGGGAAAATACATAGATCGCAGTGAACCCAAAGAAAACATGCAGGCATGTGCAAGGATCTGTGTGGAAGTCGATCTAGGCCAAGGATTGCCGGAGGCGATCAAGCTGAAAGTGGATGACTGGAGCCATATCCAGCAATTGGACTACGAGCAGATACCCTTTAAATGCAAGGTATGCCACGAATACAGACACTTTGCAAATAGATGCACAAAAATTGTTAATGTAGATAATGATGAGCAAGATGGCCACTGGGAATCTGTTAAAAAGAAAAAATCATCGCCTCCTCACAAATCTCCTATGGATTTTGATGTCCCTGGAACCTCCAATCAGCGCCCTTCTTCCCCTCCCCCTCTGAAACCCGATCCGCCTCTCCCTCCTTCTTCCAATCCCTTTTCGATCCTTTCTGAGGCTGAATTGGGACCTGACATCCCCTCCATTGATCCCCCTCCTCATCAATCTCCTCCCCCCTCCATGCAGCCCCCACCTGACCCTCCCTCTTCGAGAATTACTAGGAGCTCCTCAAAGGATCATGGAGCGCCCAGTGATGTTCCAAAAAAGCAAGGACCTGGAAGAAAATCAGCTAAACAACAAAGGGACGAAAGCGCACAAAAAGACATAGCATTTGGCACTCAAACACCAATAGAGACTTTTATTCTTGGGCATCTGGAAAAAGAAAACAGCAATAAAGGCCATGAGAGGCGAGCACCTCTCCATATATCTAGTATCTCATGATGAAAATCCTATCTTGGAATAGCAGGGGATTAGGGCACCCCTCCAAGCTAGCAGCCCTCAAGGATCTAATCCACAGCGAGAACCCCGAAATCATGCTTATACAAGAAACAAAGCAAGATCAAAGTGAAATGAATAGAGTAATTAGTCAGCAGAAACATTTCCGTGGAAGCATAAGTGAGGCAAGAGGAGCCTCAGGCGGCATAGTAACCTTATGGGATAGCAACAAATGGATGTGCAGCTCTACCAATGTTCAACAAAACTGGATCCGAACCACACTTGAAAGCAGAACCGGAGGCCAATCAGTAACGGTGTATAATGTGTATGCTCCAAATCAGTATAGAGAAAAAGAGATATGCTGGGACACTCTAAAAGCAAACATAGAAATGGACCAGAATACCAATCTCATTGTAGCAGGAGATTTTAATCTAGTGCTGCACGCTAATGAAAAAAGAGGAGGTAATTTCACTCCTGATCCTTCCAGAAGTCGCTTAGAGACCATAATACAGGATCATGATCTAGTTGATGTCAGGCCCAAAAACCGTAGGTATACCTGGAGTAACAGAAGAATTGGTGCCAGCAACATCATGGAACGACTCGATAGATTCCTTATCAGCATAGCATACCTTTCCACTTTCTCAACAGGCCATTCGAATATCCTCAACATGTCGGCTTCTGATCACTACCCGATAACTCTAACTCTCCAAAGCCACTGCCCTCTAGGGCCCATACCCTTCAAATATAGCTCAATATGGAACCGGATACCAGCTGCAAAAGAAGTGGTGCAAACGACATGGATCCATCATGTAGAGGGGTCTCCAAGTTATATCTGGGAGACAAAACTTAAAAGAGTAAGGCAGGCTTTAAAGAACTGGGAAAGAAGCAATTATTAGGAGCCCGAATTGAATAAAAAGAAAATCAAGCAGGATCTAGAGGATGTGCAACAGAGAATCGAAAGGCAAGGGCTATCTCAGCAGAATAAAGAACAAGAAGGTAAATTATATTCACAGCTGAACCAAATCCTCAAGGATGAAGAAATAAAGTGGAGATTGAAATCAAGGCAACTTTGGTTGCAGGAAGGAGATAAAAACACAACTTACTTTCATAAACAAGCCACTGTGCGAAAGCTCAGAAACACAATGAGCACAATAATGGACAATGAAGGGAACCGATATAGTACCCAGTATTCTATAAAGGAAGCAGCCACCAGGCATTTTTGTAAACTTCTGACTGAAGACAAAGGCGCAGAAGATTACTCAAACATGCTCCAGTATCTGCCTAAAGGGGTCACACAAGAAATGAACAACAATCTTAAGAAAGAAGTAGAAGAAGAGGAAATCAAAGCAGCGATTTGGAGTTTGCATCCTGACAAAGCACCAGGACCGGATGGATTCCCCATTAGCTTCTATCGGGAATACTGGTCAATGATAAAAAAAGATCTCTTAAAGATGATTCGTTGGGTGATGAAAAAAGGTAAAATGGGGGGATTCACCAATTCCACTTATCTTGCTTTGATACCAAAAGAAAATCACCCTTCCTCCTTCTCGAGATTCCGGCCAATCTCATTATGCAACTCAGCCTACAAAATTATCTCAAAAATATTAGCAGCCAGGCTTAAACCTCTCCTTCCCTCCTTGATTTCTGAAAATCAAGGGGGATTTCTCCCCAACAGGCACATTACTGATTCCATTCTCCTTGTACAAGAGGCCATCCACTCGAGTTTAACCAGGAAGGAAAAAGGATTTGCTCTAAAGCTGGATCTTGCAAATGCTTTCGATAGAGTAAGGCACTCCTATCTGTATGCTGTCCTTCATAAAATTGGGTTTGATCCTTCCTTCCTCACTATGATAGCAGCCTGTATAACTGGACCGTGGATCTCCCCCTTGATCAATGGGAGACCATGTGCAGCCTTCCAATCATCCTGTGGTCTCAGACAAGGTTGCCCCCTTTCACCATATCTGTTCATCCTCATGGCTGAATCATTCAGTCAAGCCTTGGACTATAATCGGAGAGTAGGATTAATCACTGGCATCAAGATCAAACATGGAACAAAGAACATCAATCATTCATAGTTTGCAGATGATACTCTGCTGATAGGAAGAGCATCCACTACAATAGCAAGGCGATTCAAGAAGCTCTTGGACCAATTCATGGATTACTCAGGAGGGAAAGTCAACCAAATAAAAAGTTGTATTTATGGATGGAATACAACAAATCATACCATTCACAGTATTGCAAGCATATTTGGAGTTTCCTGCAGTCTAATCTGGAACCACTTCTCCTACTTAGGAATGCCAGTAAGTTTGGGACCCTTGAAAGCTGATACCTGGAATGAGATCCTTGACAAAATAAAGAGGAAAGTGCAACAATGGGGCACAATGTGGTTGAACCCAGCAGGAAGGCTAATTCTCCTAAAATCAGGTATTGCATCTCTCCCCATATACCGTTTTTCTTTATATCAAGCTCCAGTTGTTTTCCATCAGAAAATGGAAAGAGTACTCAGACACTTTCTTTGGCAAAGAGGGAAAACGGATAAAAACAAATTCAATCTAGTAAGCTGGAAGAATATAATCCAATCTCAGGAAAAAGGAGGACTGGGCATCAGATCCCAAAAACTTCTCAACTTGGCCCTTGGAGCAAAAATTGTATGGAGATTGATCACAGGGCCTACAGTGTGGTGGAAGAAGGTTTTGGAGGTAAAATACTTAAACTGTACAAGGCAGCAGCTTTTGGAGGCTAATATTCCTAACAGAGACTGCACAAAAATCTGGCAACTTTGCAAGAAGGCTATACCATTTATGTATCAAAATATCTCTAAGGTCCCAGGCGGGGGAAACAGTATCAACTTCTCTAAAGACAAAATCCTCGGGCAGCAACCTATGGGATCAAAAGCAGAGGCAATCCCTGTCATAAACTGGCTTAATGATAAAGGACTCTTCTACTTGTCCCAAATATCAAAATGGGACACCCACACTCATGCCTGGATAGGCTGGAAATTCCCGAATCCCCCCAATGGGTTAGAAACCAGCCTCAACGCCCTAAAGAAGCTCCTCCACAGCAAAGATCTGGTTCAAGAAGGCACACTGGATGGGTACCGATGGGATCCAACTGGAACACAATACACAGTAAAAGCTGGACATCAATACCTCTGTGACAGCACCTATCAACTGGAATTCTGGAACCACTGGAAAATAATATGGAGAGCAGAGGAACCCCCCAAGGTTAAGTTCTTCATTTGGCTTCTTCTGAAAGGGAAAACATTAACAGCGGAAAATCTAAGAAAAAGAGGCATAATGGGCCCATCCAGGTGTCCAAACTGTTGCAGATCAGAGGAAACGATGCAACATTTGTTTATAGAATGTCCGGTGGCTGGTGAATGCTGGAAGAAAATGGCCTCAATGGGAGAAACACCTTGGGAGCCCCAGACCACCATCGCAGAAACGATTTATAAATGGAGGAAGAACTGTCCTTGGAAACAGAAAAGAAGCAAACTGGCTCAAAGAGTATGGAACACCATACCACTCACACTTCTATGGCGCATCTGGTTAGCACGAAATGGCAAGGTTTTCCAGGAGAAAGGCTTCAGCACCAGGAAAATTTTCCACAAAGCTAAAATGTTGGCTCTAGAATCAATTACAAACCACACCAGCGGCAAAATTGACACAACAAATTACAGTATAGAGGAGAGAAATCTTCTCAGCTACGTTCTGGAGAACATATCCAGTGCTCAGGAAACCAGCAGGAGGGGGACAAAGGCAAAAGAAGCAAAAAGCGCATGGAAACTGAGGTTAAAAGAAGAGGAATTCTCGAACTGGCTGAGTAACTGCAATAGGTTCTGCTTATTCTTTGATGGCGCATCTAAGTCGAATCCGGGTCTGGCCGGTGCAGGGGGCCTTATCTGTAATGCAAACGGAAACTGCATCCTTCATTATGAGTGGGGACTAGGGGAGACCTCCAACAACAGAGCTGAAGGATTAGCCATGTTCCAGGGTCTCACCCAATTAATCAAACTTGGGATAAAGAAGGCGGTGGTGTTCGGGGATTCCTCAATAATCATTTGGCTTATGGCACACCGACAGAGTACACCAAATATTCTCCTCCAACAGATAAACCAACGAAATCAAATCCTTCACGCGACAATGGAAGAGGTTAATTATTATCACATCCTCCATAGTATGAACAAGGAAGCGAATAAACATGCCAGCAAAGCATGCGAAAGGCCCATTGGCAGTCTGAGCTGTAATTCCAGCGTGACATTCCAACTGCTACCATGATTCTTACATATCTAGTCAACAGCAGGCGATCTCCAGCTGACAGAATCAGTGAGATAGATCAAGTAATTCGTGCCGGTGACAGAATAGGTAATGTGGGTAGGATTTTGCTCAGATTTGCAATCAAGAACTCGCCTCAACGCATGGGAAGCCACAAGCCTTCAGGTGAGAATTGTCCTTTCAGAACGACCCTTCATGCTATGCGAGATTTGCATCTAACCACTCTGCGGATATGCAATAGTCCCATGATGCTCAGTTTGACATCTTCCCGCCCTCGAAGCGCGCAATTTAACTCTATTTATATATCAGAGAATAGATCTCTTCAAAGTGTTAAGCAAAGATGTTTGTGTGAGCATCAGCACCTCAATGCTCCCATCCTTCTCATTTTAACCCGCTGTAATCGGTTTAGTGCTCAAAAGAATCGGCCATCCATTAAGCTTGCTCGAGTTACAGTAGCTGAGACTTCAACCTGCTGTAATCGACTTAGTGCTCAAAAGACTCGAGTTTCAGTAGCTGAGACTTCAAGCAGGAAATCACCTGAGACAAATATGGACCGATCAGAAGATTGCTTTCACTGCACAGACCTTCAAGCAGAATTTGAGGAGGTAAGGGCGCAACAGTGCATCCTGGAGGACCAGGTCAAGAGTTTGGAGGCAAGAATGGAAGCACAGTATAGGATACTTAATGAGAAATACAGGGCAGAAATTGATCTTTTTTTGCACATAGTGTTCTCTCTCCATGAGCAGTTCAGAAACTTGGCGAATCGTTGTAGTCATGCAGAAGAGTCGATTACAATCCTAAAGTACATGATGGACAAAAAGATTAAGGATGCCCCTAGCTCCTCCAGTGCAAAGCAGGTGGATCCAGACCCAAATCCGGAAGAGTCCACGGCTAGGCAGATTAGTCATATTGAAATAGATTAAATATGTTGTGTAGCTGTAAATTTTGGTCTTTGCAATATGTTAGGATTTACAGTAGTTTAGGAAGTTTCAGAGGCAGAACTACTAGAACAAGGATCAAGGAAGGGACCCATTTTGTAATTCCTCTAATCCATGATATCCAGAAAGTATTGTATGTATGGAGATCTGACTCCTTTTTTCAGCTCATAATATAGCAACTGAATTTTGTTTAAATTTTTTTTATCAAATATCAAAATTTGAAATTACTCCAAAGATTGATTACTCATCATGTGAATCATGTAAATCTGTTGTGACAACATAAAAATCTACCTCTAAATGAAAAATTTGGATGCTGAAAAGTAAAAAACAATGAGTATATATGATGCAGCTAAGAATAATGAGCTACATGCATGAATCCTACTAGTTATGGGGTCTAGAAAACTAATTGAGAGTGCTTATAATTGTTAGTTAATTCAAGATGTTAAAATACAATGATCAATAACAATGATCCTGAAATGTAACCACTAAACACATGTTAAAATTGTAAGCACAAAGTTTGGCTAATATCCTTTACACCAAAAAAATATCCAAGGGGCATTCAAACACTTCCAAATCTACACCAAGCACAAGTTTACAAAGATGCAATTGGATGGATACAAGGAAAACACTCACTACCTCTCAATGATAACTATGTCCTCCCACAAGTATTTCAACTAGCAAAGGGGTGTGAAGAAAAGACCCTCAGAGCAAAAAGGATTGCATGATATAAAAATACACTTCGTCCCCCCCACTGCCTTTATAAAATAGATCTAGGGGAATAACAAAAAGATCCACATAGAATAAGATTAGAGTGGGAAAGTTAAATATGATAAGAAAAAAATAACTAGCAACAAAATATACTAATTTTAACATGTGTCCACATATACTCAAAGATTAGAGGAAACAATAGAATCCAACATGATTGATTATGCACTTGATAATCTGGAATTTACTTCTTTAGTAAAAAGGAAAAAAATCCCAACCTATTTTCTATTGTCCTCTAGAATAAATCCTCTATGTATGGCATTGGTGTTTTGTGCACTCTCCAACATTAAAAAAAAAGTTCCCAAATTTGTTTCTAAATATGTCTGATTTGTTTGAGTTTGGGCCAAAACTAGTCAAATCTTGTCAAGTTTGGCCAAGATGCAATGAGATTAATTGTAACACACCCCCTTACCTTCCTAAACCAAAAGAGATGGTTAATAGCTATACCAGACTCCCAAGGTACTGTTAAGAGAATGGGGTCTAGAATTTCTTCTTCTTTCTCCTTTTTTTCCTTTTAAAAAGAACAAACAATGGTTTCACTCCATCCAACTATTTTTACCTTTGACATCCATTTTCCTAAAGATAGTATTTATGTTGCAATGTACAAGCTTTCATTGTAATTTGTCACTGATATGGATGACCAAGAACCCTCTTTACCCAAACTAATTACAACACTAAACCAACATTTTGTTTTATAGAAAACCATGGAAGCTGAAACAAACATTAATGGTCTGCAAAAACTACTAAAGACACCATGTCAAGCCCATTTCATTTCATCAACTGGATGAGAAAATATTATATGGTAGCTATGTTTAGAGAATGATTTTCCAATGTCCTTCTCTTAACAAAACCTTTTAAAACTCTGCAAGGATTAAAATAAAAATGTAGAAATTAAACACCTTCAAAAGTCATTCACCTTGGAAAAGGAACGGTAAGAATACTTTTCAATTAACATGGAACCCACAAAAAGGCCTTGTATTTAACTTTTTCTAACTTACAAATTCTGATTTCAGTTATTGTTCAACCCAGAATTGTTCAGCCCTCTAAATAATGGAGAAGTATTGTCTAGTATAGCCCTTGAATGGTGAAGAATGATCCAAAAACTCAATTCCAACATCTTGTTAGAATGATTTTTCACTCCCACGTGAGGTGACCAAATGCATGCCTAAGAAAGGACAATAAACATATTAAGGAAAGGACAAACCACAAGAAAACGATTCCTTTTATTCCCCTCTTGTTGCCTCATTGCCCCATGCCGCTCCTAGGATGTTGTTGACCCCAAGTGCACTTTAATTATTAATGTTATAATAGATCCAATTTAATTCAAGTGGTAATATGGTTACCATACTTCCCAGTTGACTACCATACTTGCTTTGTTAGTTGTCTTTCATCTTGTGATGGCCTTGGTCGTTCCTTGTGCAGTTGAAAAATGGATTTTAACATAATTTCTAGAGGTCCATATTAGGGTAATACAACAACATGACCCTTGTGCACTCACAAGGCATGTAGAGTAACCTAATGATAAAAAAAACCTTAAATATAGAAAGACTATTAAGGATAAATTGACAAAGACTTTGTGAGAGATTTTTCGGCAAAAATCACATGAAATACCATTTGTTGACGCGTTTCGAACCAACCAGTGTGGTTCATCGTCAGGACAAGTTGAAGAAACAGATCCAACTTAGCATGTTAAATAGTCTGAGCAGAGCCTCCAACGGCTAACTTGACCAATGGCTAGTTTGACTTTAGGACTGGGGTCAAAATTATTTTAATAATTTTAATTAGTTATATTCAGGACCAATCCCTTAAAAATATATAAAATAATTTTAATGGGTGTTTATTTAAAAAGTATTATTAAAATTATAAGTTAATTAGTATTTAAATGGAAAATTAGTTACATAAAGGACCTTGTAATATATGAATAAATTATATGCATAAATATAAATATATAAAGTAATATTAATAGGCTGTTAGGTTAGTTAGAATTAATAAATAATTCTAACTAATCTTTCCAGTTTCGTTTTTCCCCCTTGTGTTTTTAAAGTTCTGGGTAAATGATTAAATTTTGCCTTAGCCCCTAAGAAAATCCCTGTGGAGGATATTATTTGTGGCATAGAGTTTGGGATCAGAGGTTTACCTGATAGGATCAAGGATATTATTAGGCAAGATTGTGCGATGCCTTGAGAAAGGCTAAGCCCCCTAAGAGCAACCTTAGCAAGGATGAATCTTTAGCTCTCAGATCCTTAAACTAGAACAAAGATATCATTGTTCTAAAGGCAAACAAGGGTGGTGCTGCCGTCATTCCTAACAAAGTTGATTACCGCAGCAAGATGTTGGATCATCTTCATAATAGTGGTAGCTACAAAAAGCTTCCCAAAAATCCTTTGAAGAAGGTTGCTAGGAATGTGGCTCTTGCCATAAAATTCATTAGCTCAATGAGTTCCCTACACCATAAACTCATTGAGAGCAACCCTATTACTCCTAGAATCTATGGTCTCCCCAAGATTGACAAGGAAGGAGCTCCCTTAAGGCCCATTGTCAACACCATTGGAGGTCCTACATACCTTCTTGCTAAGTTCCTTGCGTTAAAGCTTAAGCCCTTAGTTGGTCGTACGGAGTCCTTCGTAAAAGACTCTGCTTCCTTTATTGAGGAACTCAAGGACATTAAGCTTGAACCTGGGGATATTCTTGTTAGTTTTGATGTTGTCTCCCCGTTCACTTGCATCCCTATTAATGAGGCCATGGAGGTGATCAACCGCCTAACAGATCCTGACACTGCCAGGTTAGTTGAGATCTGTCTCACTTCCACCTTTTTCAATTTTGAGGGAGAGTTCTTTGAGCAAACCTGTGGGGTTGCGATGGGCTCACCCCTTTCCCCTGTCGTTGCTAATCTTTTTATGGAAGATTTTGAGTCCAAGGCTCTAAATTCTTCCCGGCTCTTGCCAAAGCTTTGGAAAAGGTATGTGGATGACACCAATGTCATCTGGTCTCATGGCCAAGATGAGCTAGATCTCTTCTTCGATCATCTCAACAATCAATCCTCAGCCATTAAGTTCACTAAGGAGCAGGAAGTTGATGGATGCCTTCCGTTCCTCGATATTCTTATTTCTAAGAATAGTGATGGTTCCCTCGCCCACCGAGTTTTTTCGGAAGAAAACGCATATGGAGCAGTATCTTCATGCCAGTTCCCACCATTTCCCAGCTCAAAAGATGGGTGTTCTCAATACCCTTGCTACTCAGGCCCTAAGGATCTCGGACAAGAAGAGTTTTGAGAAAGAAAAATCCCATCTGCTTGATGTCTTTGTTGAGAATGGTTATAGTAGATACATGGGTCAGAAGGCTTTCCTTAAAGCTACCAAGAATTCTCTGACTAAAAGGGAACTGAAGGAACGAATTCCAGGTGTCCATCTTCCGTATGTTCAGGGAACCACTGATAAGATTCCAAAAGGATTCTCAGGAAGCATAATGTCCTTGTGACCTTTAGGCCCTTGAACACCATTCGTATGTCCCTCAGATCAGTGAAGGATCCTATCGACCCTAAGGATATGAAAGGTGTTTATATTATCCCCTATTCCTATGGGACCCCCTATATTGGGGAGACTAGTCGCTCCATTAATCAAAGGATTAGTGAGCACGCAGCGGACCTTAAGCATAGGAGAGCTAAGTCTTCCGCTTTAGCTGAACATGCTGAGAAAACCAATCATCATGTTTGTATTGAGGAGGCTAGTGTTATTGCTAAGGTTTCACACTTCCATCATTGAAAATTTAGGAAAGCGCTTGAGATTGAAAAGAGGCCAAGCAATCTCAATAGAGAGGATGGCTGGAAAATCAGTAGGTGTTGGGTCCCATCACTCTCTTCCTATTCGTTTTTCCGCCGTCCTCTTGGGTTTTTTTTTTGTTTTTTTCTTTGTTTTTCCTCGTTTTTATTTTTATTTATTTATTATTATTATTATTGGTTTATTTATTTATTTGGTTTATTTATATATATATATATATATATATATATATATATATATATATATATATATTTATTTATTTTTTTAACTCAATATTGTTTTTCTCATTTCATTTTATTTATTTATTAATTCTAACTAACCTAACAACCTATTAAAAATACTTTATATATTTATATTTATGCATATAATTTATTCATATATTACAAGGTCCTTTATGTAACTAATTTTCCATTTAAATACTAATTAGCTTATAATTTTTAATAATACTTTTTAAATAAACACCCATTAAAATTATTTTATATATTTCTATATATATTTTTAAGGGTTTGGTCCTGAATATAACTAATTAAGATTATTAAAATAATTTTGACCCCAGTCCTAAAGTCAAACTAGCCGTTGGTCAAGTTAGCCGTTGGAGGCTCTGCTGAGACTATTTAACATGCTAAGCTGGATCTATTTTTTCAACTTGTCCTGACGATGAACCACACTAGTTGGTTCGAAATGCGTCGACAAATGGTATTTCATGTGATTTTCGCCAAAAAATCTCTCACAAACTTGATATGGATCATAAAAGCCTCAACTCTTTAATTGACAAAGACTTGTTTGTACATATATCTACAAGACCCACCAAAACTTCCTTCCATGTGGGCTCGTATACAAGATTTGAGACATTGACAGGGAGCTAATTTTGAAACATATTATATACATCAATACTTGTCCCCAGGAAAAGCACCACCTGTGAAGATGAACCAGTTTGACTAACCCTACAATATGGTATATGTATATTCTTAATTCCTAATTAAGATATGGAATTTTTAAAAATGTCTCCAAGATGGGGTTTAGAAGCTACAAAATGCACAATGGGGAAGACAATTTATTAATAATGATCCTTGTGAATCAAAGAGCCTTGCCCTAAAGGATCCTTCCGTAAGACACAAGGATGTTTAAACAACCCTAATTATATAATGACTTGTATATACCAAGTACCATACTGTCTCATCTCAAAAGGAAGGCAACATATTGTCTCAATTATTTGTCATGCATCCTTAATTTGTCTCTGTTTATGAAGAAGTATACTAGTATTTGAGTGGAAATAATAAAATCATAAAATTTTACATGATCATGATATTATCTATGTTAGAATTTGTGAAGAGTTTTCACTTTCATCACTCAATGGTAGGTCAATCTCTTAAGTCACATGTGAGCACACCCAAGTATGAGTTGTGCATGTAAACATTGTGATCATTTGTCACCTTCCCCAACATAAAAGTAGTTAAAATCTCTTGGGTGGCAACCAGATGAAACAAATAAACCTAAATAAATATAAACCACTAAAATGAAACTAAAACACATGAATCCCCTGGAATACCAAATAATGTATATAAGAACAACAAAAATATTTAAGCAGGCCAACAAGCTCAAAAGAGAATAGACCAATCCAAAAATCATTGAGCATGATAGCTGACAAAATTCTTAATGAATAAATGGAAAACGTCAATTGTTGGCATGCAGAACTGGGGATAAATGATAAAACTAGAGATGCCCTTCTTCCGATCCATCCTTATCAGGGTCTAGTTTGCTGCTGTGTAGCAGAATATGAAACGCCAATTGAAGGAGGTTCCCAGCCCTTTAGATTTGATAGTGACTTCGAAAATTGATAAGATCAACCAAACCTAGAGACACCATGTTTCTTTTCAAAGGGAACTCAAGAAGGGGGACTAAAAATCTTGCAAATTTGGCATTAAAATCTTTACTGGTTTAAGTGTTTGATAGAGGGATAAGAGCACTCCAGGTCTTTTGAGATTCTTCCTTGGTAGTGAAATGGATGCAACATTCCTAAGACGTAAAACATCGACTTGTTGGAAACTACAAATCACCTGAAGGATATCACCTCTGTTTTCACCAGGTTCACTATAGCTCATGTCTTCCCAGAGATGAATGAGAAGGCTGATAGCCTATCTAAGGAGAGTCTCCTCTTAGAACCTAGCAAGCCGCATTCCCTGGAGACAGATAGGGACACTTCCACTGAAACTCAGTCATCCATACGATTTCTTTGCTATCATATTTTCATATGTATAAATCATTGTATTTGTAAAGCAAGCAAATATGTATGAACAATGATAAATTTTTATTTTTTAGTCAATTTTCCTGATCAACCATGGGATGGAATAGTCAAAACTTTATTTGCAAGTATGATAATTCAATATTTAGCATGAGGATTGGAGAACATTTAGCTAAAAAAGGTGAAGATTTTTGGCTCTGGTGCTGCTGCTCACGAAGAAAGTATTTTTGTTCCAGATTGGCAATTATGATGCAATCTTTTTTTCTAAGTACTGTTCAAAGACCAAGTGAATCACTTAAACCTGAACCATTTTTCCAATTATGATATTGTATATTTACTTTGGGATGACCAGGTTATTTCATTTAGAGTTGTGTCATATCTCTTGACAAGTGTTTAGTAAAATGGTAAGATGTGTTGCCATATTATAGAAGGCTACAAATAACATTCAATAAGGACCAACAGTTTATGTGACAGAGTCTATGTTGGGGAAACTAGTAGATCACTACAAGTTTTTTAAATAGAGCATGCAACTGATATATCAATAGATCAAGATTCTAATTAGCCCTTGAGGAATACTCACATGACACTTTTCATCAAATCTGGAAAGAAAATGCAAAAAATGTTCCAGGCCTTTTAAAGTCTTTTGTATACCTAATGTTCATAAACATAAAACTCCTCTTATAAGGATATCACTTAAAAGAAATGTTCTTCATGCACCAAAATTTTTCAATGGCAGCTAATGAATCCATTTCATTTATCTTTCAAAATATGAGAAGGGCGTAAACTTATCCATAATATAAGCCAACAACTGTAATATATAGTAAAGAATATCAACTAAACAAATATGTCCTCAAAATGAAGATGATAACACTTCTAATTTCCAAGGAATAAAAGTCCAAGGGCCATATCTAAACAATATGAACATTAAAATAACTGAACTCACACTACTTGGAACTATAACATGTGTCACCAAGCATGTGAAAAGCCCAAAATAAAATAAATAGTTCATTATAAAGGAAACACTTCTACTGCCAAGAAATATCATCATATACTATGAAACGTATGAGCCATAAATTTCCCATAAATTATGGGGATTTGTTGTGGTGGAAATGATATTTCCAAAGGAAAACCATAGTTTCTATTTCAAAGCTTCATTGGAGGAAGGTACCAACCACTGGGTAGATTTTAAGTGCATATACTTCATCAGAAACTATTAACACGCCTAACTTGTTTTCCATCCCTGCAACCTTGGTTAAATGCTCATGGCTGAAAACAACACTCCAAGGATTATCGGGGTTGACACGAACCATTACTATTGTGTTCTTGTCAGCTACTCTTTCAAGGTGTTCTAAACTAACTTCCCAATTCCTTACTGTAATTAAAATTATATTTCCCGGCTTCAATGCCATTGTATGCCACCAATGCTTCATAAAGTGGATATCTTGGACTTGTGTTAAAATTGGCAACTAGGGCCAAATTCAACTTTGGCCAGGTCTTTTGAAGAAGATAAGTATGGCATTGAATTCCTCTTTTTGAGAGGACCAAAATTGACCTCAAGATCCTCAAATTTGGATAAGGAGAAATGTTTTTTGAATTTGTGGCCACTCATATGCAAATTATCAAGGTTGGCCTCAGCTCCACATAAGCCCAAACATCATGTCTCTTAACCCTCGCCAATTTGTATATATATAGAGGTATCCTTCAACCTCATTTGATATGTCCAACAATAAAATCACATCTATGTAGGTTTTAGCCCCGTACATAAATTACCTACATATGAATTCTAAAACATAAAATAAACGATGGCGAGAGAATAAAACATAAAATAAATATAAATAGATATTTTTCCCTGGATCCCAAAAACGGGAATACCAAATTGATTTTTCATTATGTTCCTTTTTATGTTACAATACATATATATACATGCCGAAGCATCCATAAACCCCAATCCATTAACCCTGGATTAGAACATAACTATAGTTCCCTTGACAGGATCTACAAAATACCATGGACTAAAAACCATCGCACCCAAAACCATGTGTGAAATCCATGCACAAAACCATAGGTAGGTCCGCCCACCTAATATATGGTCCAAAATTTTCTTTTCTCGGGGCGTTGCCTCGGACCCCGTAGAGGGGTGTGGAAGCCCCCTCAAACCCCCCAACAAGGGGCGTTGTCGCCCCCCTGTAACCCCCCTGCTACGCCCGATGCAACGAAGGGGAAACTCCACCCCCGCTCTCACCCCCCGATTTAACTATTGGGGCTAGTCATGGAAAGAATATAACACAACCCAACAGTCTATATATCTACCTCTGAAATGACGCAGGACTAAGGCAGAATAGAAAGACAAGTTTGGGTAGGATTGTCTTGACAATTTTGGTGTGGATCCCTTGGAGGATCAAGGTTGAAGAATTTTTAGGTAAGTGTGGGAAATTTTGTACTTATTTTAAGTTCTATTTACATTTTGTTCTGGGTCGCAAAGCTTTCTGTAGCTACAATAAGGCTGGAGTCACTCATTGAAGGCACAAGAGGCCTAGTATTGGGTTTTCTCTCTAGACTGCTGGCATAAGGAGTACATCGTAGCATGGACAGAGGGTGTGTCCCTTGGAACAGTGGTCAAAACTCTTTGTGTAATAGATCAGTGAGTTGTAGTGTGGCCCAAGAGGGTATACAGGGTGTCATGATTTTGTATCTTGATTCAGAGACTAAGGGAGGAAGGCCACAACCTTTTGGAAGATTGGTGCTTCAAGATGGGCCACAAATCTGAAGTTAATTTAGTCATAGTTTAGCCCTAAGGGCCAACAAAAGGTAGCACCTTTCTTGTCAAGAAAATCCACAGTTAAGAGGAGGATTTTTGATGCAGTTAGAAGGGACATCAGTGATTCACAAGAAACCCTAACTAGATCAACCTTCTTCAGTAGTATGTCTCCAGTTCATGCCAAGATTGCAATTTTTGTGCGTGCCATCGATTTGTCTGAAGGCTGTGATGTTAGATCAAATTGGAATGTTTGTTTTGACTTAAATTATTGTACTTTTATCTCTCTTTGATGGACATTTAATAAATTGATAATAAGAAGATTGATCAAGGGTTTCCCCATCTTGGGGTTTTTTTCCTTGGCTTGAGCCAATTTCATGTGTTCTTTGTCTTGACTTATCTCCCGCATTTATCTCCTATTTTATTTCTTTAGTTACTGTCAATGTAATAATGTCTAATGTGATTTCTAATGGAATTGAATTGAATTGAAATCGGACTATATGGATCATTGAAGTAATTGTCCTAAGAAAAGAGCATGTCAAATCTAAATTTAACATGGTATTAGAGCGAGGTGAATACAATCCCCAACAAGAGTGAAAGAGATAACATCTCTAAGAGAAGTTTGTTGATCAACAACATAAGTATGGATTCCTTTGTTTTGGATCTGGTGTGAATCAAAAATCAAGGAAACCAAATCGAGTCACCACAAGGTCTGATTTAAAGCTCCTTCTCTTGAAGAATATACATGGAAATAACCATAGTTAAAGTAGCAGATCTATGGTTTCTCAGAGTTTCAAAGAGGAGAAGGTTAGTTTCACTGTAGCAGACCTAGAACCAAGTTCCTATTACAAGTCAAGATCCAAGTGAATTATTTTAGAGCATTCTGACCAAAGTGAATGGTCTAAGTCAGAGAATTCAATTCTCTCTAAATATTTGCAGCCTAGGGGTTCTCACACTCAACAAAATTTCTCCGTTTGTTTTTATTTTAGAACAAGGAGATGCATATTTTGCAGCCTTATATTTTGTTGAAGTCTATTCCTTTCTCTTGCTAGTAAATAACCAAAGTATTCTTAGGACATCCTCATGTATATCCCAAGATTGAAGAAGATCAAACAATCCAATTGGGTTATGATCATCATTGGAAAAAAGTCCCATTATCAAGCCTTCACTAGGGCATCAATTGCAGAACACCGAAGTTTCTTTTTATTTTGCAGGCATTAAGACATAAATCATGACATAATTCTCTTGTTTATGGACATCTATTCTGCAAGGTGAAGTACGAAGTCTATGACTAATCTCTGTAGGTTTGGATCTGATAATATTCTACAGGTCTTGAAGAATTTTTTAAAGGCCACTTTATCTAAATCAACTTCTGTTGTGAAGGATCTGTAACAAGTCTTCTGTATTGTCTGGGTAGCAAAGCATTCAGGGCACCGATTTTGAAAAGAGCTTGAAGGTTCAAGCCATTGAAAGGCATTTTCCAAGCTTGGTCTTCATTGCAGAATTTCAGATTGAGAAGCAATGTGGAAAGTGACTATCTATCTACAAGAAAAGTAAGAGACTTTTTGAAGTCATTCTCTTGGCATTCACCTAAAATTTGAACAAGCATTTCCTGAAGAAAGCTAAAGTGCACTTTTGGTAAAAGGAAAAATTGAAGGCTCATCACAATGACTATATGTGTATCCTTGATACAACCTTTACAGTGAAGAGACTTAAATGAGAGTTACAATATTATAGTTGTGATAGAGCGTCATCAATATTTGTAGTCTAAAATAGCAGTATAGGTCCAACATCCTTTCACAGTAGTAAGAGAAGAACAAATTCGTAATTTCTCTACAACAGTTGCTTAAGCTTATCATTTTGTCACATCACCATTGTGATAATAACTATTTGTATGACAGTAATCCTAAAGTTTTCATGATAGTCCACCTGTGGGCCTAACTGAAGAATTCCTGCAGTATCGAAGTTTTGAAGATCATATAGTTTCACTAAGCACAAATATCTTCTAGAGTTTGTTGGCATGATATTGAATGAGTAGTTTGCAGAACAAGGCCATCAACCTGAAGGGATCCTAAAAAGAATCAACAAGCCTAAACCTTGTGGTTCACTGCTAATAACTAGAAACTTCAAGATCAAAAGGCATCATCACTCTTAAGAGAATAGTCGACAGGTTTCTTCAGGTGCATTAACTTGAACAGAGACATTAGAGGCACCATTGAGAGTGATGATGACAATAATCAATAAGACAATAACTCTGACTTTAATGTGTAAGAGAGCTTGATGAATTGTATAATCAAAAGAGAGATTTTTTTTCTAGTAGTGAAGTGCAGGAGAAATGAAGGAGCAGTGACTATGGACATTTGGAACAATGATGGTAGAATTTACAAGAATGACTATTAGTAGCCATTCATTATCTAGCAACTGAAGCAATGGAAACTCATGTTCACACTTTCTTGAGTACCCTTAGAAATCTGGCAGTTACGAAAAGAAGTGCATGGCTCTTTGGAGCAGTTCCTTGTATCAGCCCTGATGAGCAAGAAAACAGAGGTGCCTTAGTCCCTGTTCTTGGTATCCTGGAAAAATGATCTTATAGATATAGATGCCTGGATCATGAATTTGGTAATTTAATTCATTGGTCACAGTCATCTAGCAAAGGAGGATAATGCAACTATTTCTTCATTCTGGTTGAAGGACCGTGATGATTCTTCAAAGTTTTCTCTCTGTCTAGAGGTAAGCTTCCTAGAAGTTCGCTTCTGCATGTGCTTTGTGGAAAGTCTCTCACATGAGAAGCTCATAGCCTGAAGCAAGGCTTCAAAGGAAGCCATAGAATACTCGACAGTATGTCCCAATGACTCTCCCTGCCCGATGTTTATTGACAAAGGCAGGTCATGGCAGCTGATTATGGTTGATGACTTTGACACACGGACCTAAGGAAAAGGGACCAGTTACCGGTGGCTTAACGATTATGTTTTGGCATGGTCACTTTCCCTATATTCAAAGGGAGCTATGGTCAAGCCATGCTGATTGGATTATAAAGATGCAACTATTGATGATGTCAGATTGATGACCCTCTCATTTATCAATGTAAGAGGGAGTTGACCTTTAAAGTCAAGATGGAAGACCTACCCTTGATGCACTAATCCTTGCACTTAAAGGTATGATGAGATGGAGAAGTTGTTGGTCTAGATATGTATATCTTGTGGGATCCATGGTGTTCTTAATAAACACTCGATCAATCATATGCCTTGTTGTGAAGACTCTAAATCGACCTATGGATGAGCCCCATATATTGGATAACTGCTTATTGAAATACCTCTGTGATTCTATTATCTCTAATATGAGGTACACTACTGGAATATAGGATTCCATGAATATTCTGATTCTGCTATGATGAATGGAAAGAGCACATCTAGTGTTATATCTCTTGATACAATTACTCTGGAAGCACTATTGAGGCTGAATGTATATAGTAGCAAGTATGGCTTATGAAAACATAAAACTCTTCAGTGAGCCATTTTGATATAGTACATTGGAGAGCTACCAAGCTTCATGATTATTGATTGGATGAGCAGATTACTGTCATCCTTACATAGCTTCTTCATAAAATATTCCTTCAGGAAGAGGCTGGAATTCATGGATAGACCCTATTAAAAGGATCTCGGTTGAACATTGAGCTATGAGATCTCCTCAGGGCCTAGGGTGAGACACCCCAATAAAACAGTTTATTATAAAGGAAACACTTCTACTTCCAAGAACTATCATGATCTACTATGAAATGTATGAGCCATAATTTTTCCATAAATTATGGGGATTTGTGGTGTTGGACATGATATTTCCAAAGGAAAACCATAGTTTCTATTTCAAAGCTACATTGGGGGAAGGTACCAACCACTAGGTAGAGTTTAAGTGCATATACTTCATCAGAAACTATTAACAAGCCTAACTTGTTTTCCATCTCTGCAACCTTGGTTGAATGATCATGGCTGAAAACAACACTCCAAGGATTATTGGGATTGACAAGAACCATTACTACTGTGTTCTTGTTAGCTATTGTTTCAAGGTGTTCTAAACTAACTTCCCAATTCCTTTATGTAATTAAAATTATATTGCCTGGCTTCAATGCCATTGTATGCCAACAATGCTTCATAAAGTGGATACCCTGGACTTGGAAACAAAATGTTTGCATCTTTACAACCCATGATTACAATAGTTACATCCACAACTTGTCTACAACCACAAGTTAAGTAGACATCATCTACAACTAGCTAGTAAGGAAGGCCAGGAGAGAGATACCCTACCACTACCACTTTTCCTCACTCTAGACCCATTTTGTAATAGTCTGTTCTAGACAATATTTGAATTTCTTGCACATATTTCATGGGAATCCACTCTTTGTGGATGTTGTTAACTTTTTTTGAGCAACTCTTCCCTAAGAAGTGTATGACAATCAACATAGAGGTTTGCTACATTAGAAAAGGGTCCATTTTGGGCACTTTTCTTGGTAGCATAGGACAACCTGGAGGTGAAGATATTTGTCAAGGTATCCCCTTTATTATATTCACAAGTATGGGAACATAATTAAGTATCAAGACCTTGAGTATGAATCACCTACCTCTATTTAAGGGCATTCACCATTTTTCATGTTAGAAAAAATGATAATTGGGAGCACTTTGGCAAAGGATCATTAAACCAAAACTGCTCTATGAGAGTATGACTGGATTGTTATGGAGAAAAAACACTTGAATTGCAATAGGGTGCAATTGTTATCTTTGGCTAGGGATCAAGTGCATATTATTTTGAAAGCCACAGGATCGACTTCAACCCTTACATTAGTCAAACTCCTTTCTACCAAATAATAATAATGAAAACTGAAGGAAAATATAATATGAGAGAAAAGGAAATCAACAATATAATTTCTAGAGTAATATGGACATATGCACATAAACATATATTTTCCACATCTCCAATGGAAAAGGCACTTCTACTCAAATCATTGCTTTTGGTAATCATCTACAGTGATTCCCTTATACATGGAGAACCTAAATTTGATAGATTAGGAATGCTAGAATAATTCAGAGAAGTTGGGCATGATTTTTGTAAGGATAATAAACATATACTAGGCTTTCATAGTCTTGATAACTACAAGTAGAACCATAGTGTAAGCTATTAGTATTAAGTTATAAAACCATTCTCTTAAAAAAAAGGATGTCCCTCAATCTAGCGTTCTCTTTGGCATTGGAGAATGTGCCAATGGGTCCTTTGTTTCCATGGGTTCTCATCTCCTTAGAACTCCTAAAAAATGCGCATGTTGACCATGCCAAAGGGATCCAACCTCCACACACTACTTGTCTTCATAGTGGTGCACTCCAAATAAGGCTAACAAACTCCATCAAACTTGTAATAGATACACAAATCAAAGTGGGAGTGCTGCTAAAAGATCCTTGTGTAGATATGTGCAAGGTAGATCAAGGGTTGTTAAGACAACTCCATTTTTTGCTAGGGTGTTTCCTCAAAGTATGGGATTATCTTCCAAAATCTTTAAACCACACAAATATTTTACAAAACCTTCCTTAATAATGGACTTGTTGAGCATTTCAAATGTTATGTCAATTGTTCAAATTTTAAACCGCTCCAAATGTGTCACGTTGGGCTTAAAGGGTGAGACACCCCACTAAAATAGTGATAAAGTGATCCATGTATGGTCTCTAATGTCTAACCACCTATTTATAGAGGTGCCAGTGGTCATATTCACTAGAGTGAAGGTTAGAACCATCCATGAAACACAAATATATGTGCAAGGAAAGCCAACAATATAATGAATAAAGGGAAGGACCCATGAAATCTAGCGAAATATCTTATGAGATATGGTACATACTTCAACACGTGTATCAAAAGAGGTAGTGCTCCACTTAAGATGATGTGTCATCCCCTGACAAACCAAAATATGAGTGAAAAAGTCCTTAAAAAGGCTAGGCGCTTTGAGATAGGCCCCCTCAATTATCCAACTGCATAAAAATATGTAGAAAAGGAAGGGCAGTCCACAGAAGGGTGTGTCATGATTTTCATGTGTCAAAAACATGCCAAATAATGCCCAAAGTGCTAGATAACTCATCACCTAAGCCAAAATGTGACACACATATATATATTTGTGCTTACCACTAAAGGAAAAGTGTCCTCTAGGTGCATCACCTTTAGAACAACATAGCACAACTATTACAAAGAACTAATGTCAAAAAATATATTGAAACTCAAGTTATGTGTTCTAATAGACCCATCCCAAGACCCTCACACACCCACCTTGACCATAGATGATTGTAATGAGATAGTTAGTCTGATCCATAAGGGCAGGACTTTCCTTGAGATGGAACCCTGAGGGAAGTGCCATGACAAACCACAAGGGTCTAGAGACCCACATAAGTGAAAAAAAATACTTTACATAGTTTAATAAGCATAATGTAGTAAAATATACAATTGATAGATTGTCACAACAGTTTGCTCATCATGGTAAACCAAAAGGTCCTTTGAAATCATGAAGGCACAACTGATCATGGATCAATAGGCTCAGATATCTACTAAAAAATGACATGGAACAAGATCAGCTCTGAGGATGGGACAACTACACAACTGGGTTACCTTGATGCAATCTGAGGGGTGATAGTTGCTATAATGTGCATGCACACACCCACTTCCAGTGTCTTCCTTGGTTACAAATTTGGGACTATTCTTGGTGAATTGTACATGCTCAACCATTTGAAGCCATACTATTTCAATTTACAATACAATCTGTGTTAAAGAATTTACAATAAGTGAAAGATGGGATTCAAATCCATCGCTAAATTTATGGATAGGGTTTCCAAGGGTGAAAAAGGAAAAAAAAGGTCCCAACACCTTTTAACTTTCTATGATCTATGCCATGCATTGGGTAATTTTGTAGTCAAACTTTCTGAAAGCTCACATTTGCATTATCATTAAGAGTTACTAATATGCAGATACATAACACTTATTGCAACCTTTATACTTTTTCTTTTCCTAGGAGGATCCTTGAGAGTGTTCAAAAATGAAGGGTGCACGTTCTTTTACAGGCATCAGTTCAACAAGGTGATATTTTTTATATGACTACACTTTGAGCATGTAATGTACAAGTTGAAATCATGCTGGTAGATTCTGTTCAATTTCTTTTATGGCTTGATAAATGAATGTGTTGGTCTTTTAGATAGTGTTGAGAATTTTGAATTCAAAAGTTAAAAAGCGTTTTTTGGCCCTTGATAATACAGGTAGCAAAGGCTCTTGCAAGGTTTTCTTTTGAATATGGATTCATTTGAAGGTTCAATAAAGGGGCCTACTCATTATGTTCCGCTTGATGATATCCTTACACCCGTGCATTGGTTGTGCATGTTACATTCCAGAATTTGTTTTGTAATGTTTCATAACATAGATGTAAATTTCTTTTGCCGCTTCTATGTTTTGTCCTGATAGTTTTGCTTGAATGATTGTTGAATGTAATTGTGGACATTTTATTATGAAAAGTATGAATGCAAAGATATATGGAGACTTTGTGACAACTAAATATGAAAAAGTAGGATAAAAATGATGCATGTTATGATTTGCACTTCATTATGTCACATTATGATTGTTCATTGTTCTTAGAATTTTGAAATTTTATTATCTCACAATATTTTCAGTTTTAGTTTTATCTTGAAACATCACTAATAAATTTTCATATATTTAGTTACATGACTATGGCTCATTTTGAGACCTAAATTTCATCTTGCTTGAACAAGAAGTTACATAAAACTTCTGTAATTAGTACTTAATAGATAGGTAACACCATAGTTGCAGGAATCACCCCCCCCCAAGGATCAGGAGGTGAAACCGCGTCTCGTACGGATACACCACTGATCCTCCAACAAAACCGTGGGTATGATTTTCAGATCCATGGTTCCATCATTTTTTGGCGATTCCTGGAAAATCAGATCTATGTAGCCTCAATCTGCGGTTCCAGCTGCCTAATCTGAGGATTCAGAAAGGATTGGATGTAGATCCATGGAGGTTCGAGTGTGTATCTTTCGTGTATCACAAGCGGATCCGAGAGAAGGTGGACGATTCACATGCGGGCTTTTTTGTTTTTTTTTTGTTTTTTGGAAATTTCGAACTGATATGTGAGGAACTATGCTTTCCGAATATTTCCAAGGTGCCCCTTGATGCTCCTTCATGGTAATGTTAAATTCTTAAAGTAAAAGTATCCTTTTACTTAAATTTTTAACATTACCATGAAATGACTCATGATGTTTGAGAGTGGTTCCAACCTCATTAGACTTCATATGGAGAAAATAGAATTTCATATCCTATTCAAAATTCAGCAGACTTAACAATTTTCAAGATCAATGAGATTGTGGTGTTTTATTGGATTATATCATGTATGAGGGCATGTGATTGGAATTTAATCAATAGCACCAAGCCCTATATGTACCCTAGTGTTGGTGTTGTTGATTGTTGAACTCCTTTGTCATGTCCTTAGAAAAAATGTACCCTTCACTCAAGTCAAAATCATTGGTCATGCATGTTAAGCTTTCTCTACCATATTATAAGGCTTGGATTAGGTCGTTTGATCAAAATTAGGCAATGTTGACTAATATCCCTAGAGAATCGAAGTAGAGGTAGAGGCTAGAGAAGAGAAGAGGAATCTAGATTCTAGATGGTTGATGTTGGAATAATTAATCATTGATGTACAATGGATGCCATATCGATCTTGATTTATGTAAAAATATGCATGTTTTGATGTCTTATAACACTAATTTGGCATTTTGGATTTTTTTTTATAATATAAATGAAAAAATAAATAAATAAATATAGTAGACGCTTCATTTTGTAGAATTTTGGGAAATGGCGCTTCCACGAAACCGCTTCCAAAAAACGTCCCCACTTTGTGCAACATTGGTTCAAACACTTTTAAAATGATTCCTTAATCTTGAAAATTGACCTTAACAAATTCAATGGATTCCTTTAGTGTTGGGAACTCCCCCCCTTAAAACCTGCATTGTTTGTGTAATATTGCATGAAATAAATTAGTGAGAGAGTGCGTCCTAGGGATTTGTGTGATGGATGAGTTAAAGCGTCCTTAGATCTCTCAATGTGGAATGCTTTCTTGATTTTTTTATTTTGATCAAGCCTTATTCCAGGCAAGGCATTCTCCAAGATGGAAAAAGAACTTTGTTTTATAGATCTAAAAGCATACCTTCCATCTATTGTTTTGATGATGAGACAATCTATAGGATCTTCCCACAAATTGATTTGCAAATTGTAGCCACATCATCATATCCTTGTAGTCTCCCGCATGTTGAATTTTAATGTTGTCTCAATAAATTTCTATTGTTACATGTCTCCCAATCATGCTACATGTCTAATCTTCATAGCAGATGCATTGTTTTTCTACTACAAAATTTGGCCTATAAAGAGCTGAGAGTGTCCAAGTAGTACAATTACTATCCATGGCTTTTATGCTGCCTAATAGTTACGACAACTAGAGTCCTCCCTAGTGGTAATAAGTATGCAATATTTGGCACTATAGAAATAGGAGATATGGATCTAATAAGGGCTAACTTTTTGCCACATGTGCCTATGGTAATGAGGGTCTACCCACTGTACCTCCTATGTAGATTCCATGGAAAATATTTGACATCATCATTACAAACATAGTAACACCATAATGCTTCTAGAGCTAATTCTTATTGATGCTTTCTCAATAATCAGATAAGGATGAGAAAATTAGCCACATATCATTAGATTCCACTAATGTGCAGCTGATGCAGCCACCTTTTGAGAGTCTGGATCCATCACACAGATATTGCATTTTCAGACTTTTTTGCAGCAGTAGGGTATGATTCAAACCTCTCTAATGCTATATTTTGGCATGAAGTCAATTACAATACCAACATACAGAGGTGTAAGTAAGGCATTAAAGGTTTATGAATATGATGCAATGGAAGGATGTACAAACACCAATTAGTAGATGTATATTCTTAGGCTTCAACCATCATTTTGATATATGCACCCATGCTATAATGGGTGTCCACAAAATCTGTTGATTTGTGCTACTTGATTGCTTCTATATCCAAAACTCTTATCTGGGGCCCACAAACATAAACAATATTTTCTTACTCTATGATAACATCACTGACAAGACATATATGCTCATGCACATTGTCTCAATCCAACCTAGGATCTCAGAACAACATCCTTTTAGAATGGATTAAAAAAAATAAAAATTGCATGTATATATTATTTTATTCATAAACATTATGAAGAATGCTAGCTTGTGATTGCTGATTTGGTCCTCCTAACTGGCACATCAATATTCCCTTTGATTCCTTGATATGAGATTAGATTAACTAATGGAAAGAATATGCTCAAAAATGAAAATGTATTTTGATGGGTAACATGTTGCTTATAAGGGCTAAGGCTTAATGTCCTTTCCTTTCAATGGCATTTGCTTTCTTTAGGTGCTGACACTAGAACTAGGAATTGTAAGACAATATTAGCATAATGGCTAATGTTGTATGTAGGACTTCCCACTTGCTTTCTCATTGTGCAAAAGGAAACGTGTATTACTGAAGAGCTTGCATGTTTATTGACCTTTGATGCATGGGATTGTGCATTGACTATGTTGGAATAGAAGACACATATGATGTTATGGATGACAGAGTAGTTGGCATAGTTGGTCTCAATTGAGTATTGGGCACGGGTGGATTTGCTACAGGAAAAATAGGAGGTTGGTTAAGTGCATTCATGGGAGAAATATAATATTTCTTAGGGCATTGTTGTGATGGAAGAATTAGAACATTACAACTCTACACCGACATACTGCAAACATATGGAAAATAATATTTACTTGCATAAGGGGGAATGAAAGTTGGATAATAAAACTGAGAATTATAATATTGTATGGGTTGGGTGCATAATTATGCACACCAACGGGTGTCATCCTCCTCTTCAGTACTTCTTAGTTTGTCATATTTTCATCTGCATGAAGTAAAATTCCAAGAAAGCATATGGTGTGCATAATTATGCACCCAATCCAATCAAGATTATAACTCAATCATACTAAAATCTCATCCCTTTTTCCCTTGATTTTTGTTTGTTTATTTGCTTTGTCATCCATGGTCTACCTGCTGAAATCTTGTAGGCCAATCACTAATGTGCCACATGGTCCCCTATCCTTTCTTTCTGTTGACGGTGCTGGACCCACCAACATGTAAGGGGATCTCCCTGGTAAGAAGTCCCAATTAGACCTCAGACCGTTTGGTGTAGGAATCCCAGTAGTGGGTCGTATGGTAATGCCTTGACCATGATTTCACACAGAGGATAGTAAGATGTCTATGTTGGTAGCAAGGGTGTGACAACTGCAGCAAGCCAAGGACGGCTCATGAGAGGTTCTAACACACTGAGGGTGAGGTGAGTGTGTCCCTTGGAATCCTATAATAGTACACAACTTGGAAGGGAACACATGAGCGAAGATGCATCACAAGATGGAAAGCAAGTTAGTGAGCAATACAAAGTGATGGTTAAACCTGTTAGCACTTGAAATTTCACCTCAGGCTGAAAAGGCAAACCTCAAAGCTACATCAAACCATTCAGCCTCGTAGCTAGCCCTACGGGGCAGGAGAAGGCTCTCTCCGGTCAATCTCGGTAGATCTTCAATGGGATGAGATGACCAACAAGGTAACACTGATATTAGGCTAGTAAACTGATTTGGAGGTTGTTTTGGGGGTTTTTGGTGGCAAATTGAGGAGCTGCAATTTAGGGTGCGGGGATTGGACACAGTTTCTGCAGGGGGGTCTTTGGGGCAAGGTAGGAACCTGTATTGATGTCTTTAGCTGAAAGGGATGATTAAGAAGAAAGATGAGAGGGCTAAAGAGAGCAAAAAATGGATTTGAATTCTCTTTAGACAGCAGAAAACATAGAAATTAAACAAATTTAAAAGCAGAGCATGGCTAGCATGAATTCTAACTTTATCACTTCATTTGTTTAATATGCAGCAGTATAGAAAGGAAATGAATCACATAACAAAGCTTACAATAACATGTAGAAACACACCATCAACACATGAGTCCACAAGAATCCCAAAGATGACTGCAAAACCCTGGTCTTCCTTAGCCAAAAATTGCAGAGATACAAGTGAAATATACAATGATAGCTCCTCCCTCAAGAGTCCAACCATGAAAATGAGCAAAAGAGTGCATAATATAGATGATCTAACCTCTTTTCCCACCTCTAGGGGTCGAGCTCCCTTTCCTAGGAGCTGTTTCAACTACTTCTAAACTGAGCACTAGATAATAGGCAGTCATAACAACTTGCCTCTATAAGCTAGGAAACCTATCCATACATTAAATATTTACCATTTACATTCAAGAAACTTCTAGAAGTGTTAAAAAGGAGTAAAAGTGTCTTTGAGTCATGATAGTTACATAAAAATCCATCATCTAGAACCCCAAAAATTCAAACTAGGTGAAAACAGTGATTTTTTGGCCGAATTGGTAAAATCTGGCACAAATTCCTCAACGGGTCGCGCACACTTTCTCAACGGGTCGCGCACTTTGGAGCTCTGTTTGGAGGCCTTCCTGGTGTCAGAATCGAGTGCAGGATAGCTCGTTGGAAAGGTCTCTGAGTCTACTTTCCAACCCAACTAGAATTTTTGGATTTGGAGGTCATTTGCCCAGTCAAAAGTCAATTCTTTCAAGACTACTTCTGCAGCTCAAAAAAGGGGCAGAAAGTCAAAATTTGGCTGTATTTTGACCTTTTGGAGGCCCAAAACTCCATGAAAACTCAAGTCCATCCATAGGCATGTGTAACTTTGCATGAAAAATCCAAAAATGTTGAGTTTTTGCAAAACGGAGCTACGATGACAAAGGGTCTCACCGGGGGTGAGACCCATTGAGAAGCCAAAACCTGTAAATTTCCCAAAAATACCAAAATTACCCAAAATTCTCCAAAATTTTTGGGATTTGTGCTATAGATGATGCTAGTGAGTGCCATGATCCTTGAGGGATGCCTCAGCCAAGATATAGAGTGGATTTGGCCTTTTTCTCCGTTTTAGTGCCTCGGTCAACCTCCTTTGGAACATTTTCATTTTTGCCTTGCAAACATGCATCCTCGCCCAATAGTGATTCTTCATGTTCCTTAGCAGCTTTTTCTCTTGGTTGGCCTTAGCCAATAGCCTCTCCAAGTGAGCATTCTCCTGAATGAGCAATGACTCCCGGTCAGCAGGCAATGGATCACCGGGCCTCCTACGGTTTAGGACTCGGTCACTACGAATCCTCCAAAGTTCATCAAGTGCCTTCTCCTCCTCTAGCTGTGTGTTCCACTGCTCTAGATAAGTGATGATCCATTGAGCACCCTCAAGTCTCTGCTGCAAAACATCATTCTCGGCCCTGAGCTGCTGAATGATCTCCTTTGCCTCTTGGCTAGGAGAACTGACCTCGAGATCAATCACTGGATCCTCATGAACCATGGGCTCTTTGCCCCTCTGCAATACCTGTGCTGGCGAAGAAAGCGAGGCCCCTTCCACCTGATGTGGAGATAACACTCGCTGATCTGAAGATGAAGGCGAGACCCCTTCCACCTGCTGTGGAGATAGTACTCGCCTAGCTGCTGCAAATAAGGCCCTCGGGCCTTTCTGATAGGTGACCAAAGGAGTGGAGCTGACATGTCGGGTGATGGGAACATCAGGCTGCTGAGATGGTCCTCCCTCCTCATGAATGACCTCCTGATGTGGCTGAGGTGGCACTGTGAAAAACTCATGGGAGATGAACTCCTCCCATGAGATGCCCTGCTGAGTCAACTGATGAGAGACTATGAGCTGGATCAAACCATAGTGACAAAGGCTCCTGTACTGCTGAGCCGGGGTCTTCCTCTGCAACATGGGCACCATCCTCTGAATGTTATGAAACAGGAAGACCGGGAGGTTCATCATCCTCACTCGGGTGAAATGCATCAACAGGCGAATGTGATATGAATATACCTGTGAAAATTTGCCCTCACAGGTAAAATAATGCATGATAAGTCTCATGAGGGGAGCATACTCACTCCGGAGAAATCTGAATGGGAAGACACCCGTCAATAGTCTCACAAATGATGGCCGGACATAAGGCTCAAAGTGAACAAAATCAAGTAACCTGCGCTTAGGCCACACCTCACCCACATTCGGTATCCCTGTAGCCTCTGAAATCACCTCAGGTGTCAATATGAAGTTCACCCCTGCAAGAGTGACATGTCCATCATGGAGGTGTAAGACAAACAAGCGGGCCAACTCTCTATGATGCTGAATCCGAGAGATCCTCTCACAAAACTGATAGCAAGACATGTACTGGAAGCAATTCACTGCCAAAGGACAGGCCTGTAATTCTGCCAAAGAAGTAGGCTCCTCCCGCTTATGATGTCCTCCCTTACCTCCTCTACGAGGCCTCCTCTATTCCTCAACCTCTGTAGATGATGAATGGTCATCACTTTGCTCATAAGTTTCGGTATCTGACATGGTTTTGGAGCAAAGTGGACAAATTGAAAGACAAATTGAACTGCTGCCTCTGCCTGCAAAAGTGCTGAACTCTATGCTGTTTCAAGGGGAAAAAACATGAGGGGAATGTTAGGGGAAGGAACTTCTTAACAAGGAATGGGAATATATGAAAATAACAGGGAATTTCAAGGGAAACTTTACAAATTGTCATGCATATAGGAACACATCTTAACATTGGGAAATCATTTGCAAAGAACATCTCATATGGGACAAGAACATGTATGATAGTGAACATGGAAGGGGCATACATGTATCAATAGGGACATAGGGACACCATACACCAAATTTACTTATAGGAGTTCATGTGTATCATAAGGCAAATTTTTTGATAAGGAGTACATGTACATTATTTTAACATAGAGGGAAGGTTTTCATGTACAAGGGGATGTCAAGGGTATGTAGGGGTTATGTACATGACTCTAGATATACAGCAACATTTATTTTCACATGACTCTTTTCTTTATTTGCAAATGTATCTTTTCTTTTTGTTGTATTTTTGCATGTGTATGGTAGAGGGAATTAGGGTTTTGTGTGCTTGGGAGAGGGGTAGGGTTTATAGTTTAGGGATGGGGAAAAAGTCTATATTTTATGTACAAATAATATGGGACAGAGATGAAAGCATGACTGTGAATGAAAGGGGAAAAGAGGGAAGGGACCAAATGGGACAAAAATCACTTGAAACAGTCACAAAACCCTAGCATTTTACAATCATTAACAAGCAGCCATATAAGTATTTTCATTCACTTGATATGAGGTTAGAATCATAGCATACAAGCTTACTTTAATCACCAACCTCCAAAACAAATGAGTAAGACCCTACCCCGAGCAATGTAGATGAATTGAAGGGAGGTTGAGGAAATTTGGTTGAAGTTTGATTGCAGACAGCTGAATGGGTCGCGCAGGCTCCCCAACGGGTCGCGCACAGCCCAACGGGTCGCGCCCGTAGTAAATTTACACTGCTGGAGTGCCCTGGACGGGTCGCGCACCGCCCAACAGGTCGCGCACAGGCTTGAACGGGTCGCGCACCTGCTAACTGCCCGAAATCACTGTGTTTTCGCCTCTTTCGCCTATCACTCTCTCACAACCTCTCTTGCAAGCTTAGAAATGTACAATGAGAGTGAAAGGAGGGAATATTACCTTTTATAATCTTCATTTGAAAAAATTTCATCCATAAACCCACTTTATAAAGTCTATTTTGACACTTTTTTAAAACACTGATTTTTTGGTTTCCTTTATCCTGAAGTTGACTTTTTGAGTGCTTTGACCTGATTCTTTTTGCAGGTAGATCATCTGAAGGACTGTGGCAAGGGGACCAGGGTTGCTGCTGCCTTTTTGAAGACTTTTTGGAAATTTATTCTTTTTACGAAATTTATCATGACCTTGGATTTTAAAAACAGAGTTTTTAAATCCAAGGTTAGAAATGAACTGTACATGATGAAAATAGCAAAGAAACATGTTTACCATCCTCCCTCTGGCTTGCTGGTCACTCAAGGACTTTCAGAGACATGACCTTGCAGAGACAAATGACCAAAACCCTAGACCTAGAATTTTGACATTAAGACACATCAAGACAAGCTTGAAAAACTCAATGACTGATATGACCTGATCCAGAAAAGCCAAGAGGGGTATGAATAGACCAGATCCTCCATCAGGGTTATGGCATGCCTAACGGGATGCAAACTTTGACACTGATGAGACACCTACTAATGAAAATGCAAAGAGCTTTGATCACTGATGGAGGGCTTTCAAGACCGACACTAACAAAACCAAAAACACATTTCATAAAGATTCATACATACTTATAAAGAATAGTCCATACATGCATGCATAAGAAAACAAATACATATATCATTTAGATTAAACCGGATAGCAAAGAATACAATACAACATATGCATGAAACGTGCTGGCTCTGTTATATTAAGTGTAAGTTCCAGTCATACAATACATCCATGTCCAACCACTAGTTCCAATAGTGGAACGTTAGAGACACAACCGCCTTCTCCTCTAAAGAGATGTACTAGCTCTGTGTAGTGGAGAAGCCAAGGCTCGTTACAATATTGTCCAAGCTTTCTCTAAGATACTCATATCAAAGCTTGGTTGACCAAAAGCTGTTACAATGAGTTATGAGTTTCTATTTATAGCAAAGGGTGTGTGACCCTTGACATTCCCATTTGTGACAGTTTATCTACACTCATGAATCTTCATCTACTCTATGACTATTACATCCAACTATTGACACTTGAACTTCCACTTGACACGACGTTACCTTACAATGCACATGTGCTCATGTGAGACAAAATGGCTTGAGCAAGCCATGCAAGACATCATTGATACTCCGTCCATTGAGGTGAGACCAACTCTTTGACATGCTTGTGATGGTGAAGGTGGTGAGCTGATGCCAAGCTTGGTCGTCCGTGATGGTGTGCATGCACCCCATGGTGACATCTTGCTGAAGCGAACTCTTGCCTACGTTGCATCCGGGTGCATTGGTGTTGGGTTGTGTTATATTCTTTCCACGTAGTTAATAGGGGGTTTGAGGGGCACCCATAACCCCACTTTATGGGGTCCAGGGTAGTGCCCTAGAAAATTTTGGTTTTGGACCCTATGTTAGGTTAGGCGGACCCACTTATGGTTTTGTGCATGATTTTTCACACATGTTTTTTGGACACGATGGTTTTCGGTCCATGGTATTGGACGCGATGGTTTTCGGTCCATGGTATTGGATGTGATGTTTTTCGGTCCATGGTATTGGATGCTTCGGCATGTATAAATATGTATTGTAACATTGAAAGGAACATAATGAAAAATCAAGCTGGTAGTACCGATTTTGGGATCCATGGGAAAATCTATGTGTATATGTGTTTTATGTGTTCTGCTCTCGCAATATTTATTTTCTGTGTTTTAGAATTCGTATGTAGGTAATTTCTGTACGGGGTTAAAACCTACAAAAAGCCCTTACAATGAGTTATGAGTTTCTATTTATAGCAAAGGGTGTGTGACCCTTGACATTCCCATTTGTGACAGTTCATCTACCCTCATGACTCTTCATCTACTCTATGACTATTACATCCAGCTATTGACACTTGAACTTCCACTTGACACGATGTTACCTTACAATGCACATGTGCTCATAGACAAAATGGCTTGAGCAAGCCATGCAAGACATCACTAACACTCCATCCGTTGAGGTGAGACCAACTCTTTGATATGTTTTTGATGGTGAAGGTGGTGAGCTGATGCCAAGCTTGGTCATCTGTGATGGTGTGCATGCACCCCATGGTGACATCTTGCTGAAGCGAACTCTTGCCTACGTTGCATCCGGGTGCATTGGTGTGGCTCCTTCATGTAACTCGTCTACTAGCATGTGCATGGTCTTATTGGTGCAACCGAACCGGAAACACACTGATGCATAGGGTCCGTGTTGATCTTCCAGTGTGTGCTAGTGGTCATGCACATCAACTGTCAACAACATGTTCAACTCAAGTTGGACTTGCTTCTTGTCTTTGCCTTGGTGAGAGTGCTGAATGGGTTGGATTGAATGTGTGTGCACAATGACATGCATGCTGCTGAATCCCTTGCATGTGATCAACAACACTGATCACCATGTCTACTCTGTGCCAACTGTTGGGATGGATGTATAACTTGTATGGCTCAGTTTCATTCGTGAGTGCATGTTGCGCCCCCTGTTGTTCCTATTCCTGCTGCAACTCATTCGCTTGTCTGTGTAGCTCATGTTCTTCCTTGGGTTGCTGCTTCAGCACATGCAACTCCTTCTTTGTTCCACTCTCTATCTTCACGTAATCTCCATGTCGTGCCATCACCTCATTGCTTGAGTCTCCAAAGTTTCTTTCATCATTAGTGGATTTGCTTAAGCTTGCAACTTTGTTCTGCCTCTATGTTGTCAACAACCTTCCTCTTGCATTCATTGCATCCGGTATACTACCTTCAACTGTTGTTCATGATGCTGCTCACTGTGATGTTGTTGTTGTCATATCTTGATGTCCTTGTCTACGAACAATTTGATGTCTTCATGAGTAGGCAAGCTCATAGACACTTGATTGACTGCATCCCTAAGTGTTCTATGAACAGTGTCATCGACTCTCATCTCTTGGAAACCATTGTACCTGTGCTACTAAGAGGTAGATGAACACCTACGATACTTGGAGACATGGAAACACTCATGGCAAGCAATCTATCAATCAAAAACCAAAATGAACTCGAGAATTGACTTGCAACATACCTGTGTGACTGATCATGAAGGTCGCGCAATTTTCGCTGGGAGGTTGGGAGATTAATTGCCAAGACTGCGCAAGGCATAGTTTAGGCTGCTGGAAGGCTGACTGACTGTTGGAACTGTGCAATGCATAGTCCAGTTTGGCTTCTGACAGCTGGAATTGCGCAATGCGCAATCTCAGCTTGCAAAGGCTGCAGGCTCAGTGACTACATTGCGCAATTTTTTGGGCCAACAGTCACTGTCCCCCAGGATTGCGCAAAGCAAACTTGGGGAACAACTATTGGGTAGAAATGCATATTGCTTGAGAGGAAGATAGAGCCTTCCCTCTCAAGATTGCACAATGATACCTTGGTGAGGCAGAGTCTGGGCCAAGGCTACTGAGACTCGTCGTTGGGCAACTGAAAGTGAATGTTAATGTGAATGCATGGTGATACCGAGTGTAATCATAAGTGAATGATCATGCATGAAAACAGTGGATGAAAAATTCAGAAAGCGAAACAACATGCATGGGGGTGAGGCGAGTCACCGAATCGGCGATCGTTTGTGAAAACAGTTTCATGCATGCGACAGCAGTGAGATGTTAACAAAAACTAAAACAATGATAGTACAAGCTAGTATGTATCAAAGCGACAACAAGCACTCACTGAAATCAATCAGACAACATTCATACGAAGTGAAACACAAAAATCGCCAGAAATGCAACACAAGACATGGGAAGCCGGATTACCCCAAAACAACTGAGCTGAATGTGCCGACAAATCCTAGATGCGATGTGGGATGTCAGAGCTACAAGGTTGATGTGAGGAATGAGCTCTACAACATCCAGTTGATGAGTTTTGATAAAATCGAGGTTGTGACACGCATTCCACAAATCTAGGGAAAGCGACACTTGGTGGGAGGTTTTTGAAATGATCCTTGTATGTAACCTCCAACTGCCAAAAATAGATCCTTGAAACAAGGGATGCCTTTGCATGGTGCCTTGGGAGAAGAAACCCATGCATGAAAGTCTGATTTTCTCAGTCCCAGAGGGAACCAATCAACTTAGCTGCACATGAAAGAGGTTGCTCAATTACTGGGTGAAAACACACATTTCTGACTAGGAGCTGGGCTGGCTACTCAGAATATTTGTGCAATTTCTGGGCAGAGCAGCTAACTGTTGCCTAGATTTGCACAAATTCTAGGCTATGTATCCCAGCTATGAAGGATTTTGCAATTTTCTGGGTGAAGCTTGCTCAGCAAAATTTCGCAATTTTGGGGCCCAGTACGCTGCCAATCAGGATTGCACAATTTCTGGAGAGAAGGTTGGTTGCCCTCCAGATTTGCGCAAATTCTTGAAGGAGCTGCTCAACTTGCTACTAGACCAAGTCTGGATGAACAACCCATGAGGGGAATGCATCGAGGTTTGATCGATGGGCTGTCTTTCTGCAAGAAAAACACTGGAGCTTACGTTTGACGAACCAAGACTTGCTGCTATGAAGGTTGGTAGGGAGGCTCCAAAAAGAAGCTAAGGCAAGATTTGGAGGGTGGTTGTAGCCGCTACAATACTTGGCGATACATTGGTAGAATTCCAGCTCTCTGAATGGACCTTTTTCGCGAAAAGTAAGTCTAACACCTCCGGAAGTATTGTTCAGTTCTAAGTTCGTCTTGGTTTCACACTAGCTTGATTGTAAGATGTAGCATCCGCCAAGCACTTGGTCGATTGACACACATTCCAAGCCAAGTCAACACAATTGTTTCGATTAGGTTTGAGGGGTATATTGGTGCACAAGTAGTATAGTCGTCAGAGTCTTAGTTTCATCTCTGGTGTTGCTTCGCTGCTAGCAAGCTTGGACAGTACCCTAACAGAGTCACATAGGAACACAAGCATGGCTCCACTACCAGCGAGCCTGGTTAATACCTTGACAAAGTTACTTGCATCACCTCTCTGTGTAGGAAGCCTTTCTCTTCTTTCGCCTTATTCATTTTTCATTTTTTCAAACTTTTTTCACTTTTTCATTTTTTGAGTTTTCATCTTCAAACTGTGCATAACACTTATTCATTTTAGAGGTGGAATAGGGATCCTGACATATTGAGACCAAAAGAGGTTGTTCCCATAGAGAAGCAGTTTATTATACCTCTGACATGCCTATTAAGGTTTTCCCCCTCACCTTACTCTACTTGACTGAGCTGACAAGGATTAACCCAAAAGGAACCTACTAGAGTAGGTGATACTAGTGAGCGTGCAAGCATTGTGTTTTCACCAAGGTTCACTTCGAACAATACGTATTTTCCATTGATGTATCATGGATTGAAGACAACAAGGTCGTACATAAGAGAGTGGACAATAGATACCCAAATGTTGATAGTTGTATAAGTCCTCTTGTACTTTACCCAACTTGTTTCAAGAGTCATACATGGTTTCATGCGAAACTAACCTACGAACAAAATAAACAAACAAACAACAAAGCAAAGCATAAGCAGAAGAAAAAGCGAAAGCAAAGCATAAGTAGAAGCAAAAGCAAGCAAGCGAACAAACCAACAAAGCAAGTAAGCAAACAAGCATGCAAGCAAATAGATTGAAAGCAAACAATACTCCTACTCCTAAGCTAACGGTGCATGGGCCATCACACATGAAGTGATACTTCCAATGCAGCCACTGACGCATTGGTTGATCCATGTTGGTGAAGGCATGGTTCATGAACAATACAAATATGTGAATCAACAAACAAGAAAGATATTACAGTGAAGACAAACACACTTCGAGTTTAAAAGCGACCACAAAACAGAGATGAGTGAAAGTGCATTGCATGCACTCTGTGGAGCTGCCATGGTGTTGTGCTACACTGTATGCAGACATTGAGTGTGTGCATTATCTTGAATGTGACAAGCAAGCAAACATGAGAAAGGTAGACCACTTATGTTGTGCATGTGTGCTTGCTGTGTAATATTCCTCCAATGCATGAGCGATGGGGCCTTGTAGTTCGAGTGGAGGAAGAGAAATCTAGGTGTTTGGTTTATCTTCAATGAAAAGAAGAGAGTGATTAGGAGCCTTGAGTGTTTCAACAATTTCCTAACCGGAAGTGAAAGCAACCTCAGGACAGCGAGGGCCTAACATAACCATTAACTCAGTCTGAAGTGCCTCGACAGTCTGCGAGGTTTCAACTTCGTTGACAGATAGATAATCATAGACCAGTGTCTAGGACAGATTAACAATGATTAAATCAACATCGTGATCAGATGACAAAGTGAATAGATCACTACAACAAAGATTAGAAAATTCAGGATGTTGGTCGACATCCTCATGATTTGATGAATCAGGCAGAGGGGTAGATGAGAAGCAAAGATGTTCACCCTCTGTGTTTTCATAAATGACAGATGACAAATTGGATGGATTTCTGGAGGAAGATGTTTCCTCTCTGCACTATGATGATAGACTGACATCCGATGTGTTCTGTAAATGATCGGAAGTAGAAACTTCTAGAAATGGGTTTTCACAGGGGAAATTAGAAGTGGCAGAATCACAAGGGATGTCAGGATGAAGCGAATGAGGTGCGGCTGGAAGGGAGTCATCCTTCACCGTGGGTTCTTCTTTAGATTCATGCACACAATCATCATGAATGATGGCATAGGTTGGCTGCATAACACCAACTCCTTCGACAACTTGATCCTCGTTCACAACAAGTGAGGAGTCCAGAATGGGAGAACACAATATAGTAAAATCCGGAGGATCAACAGAACATGAGGATGGAGGTCGAGGGAATGAATCCACATGACAATCAATAGGCCTGCAAGCCAAATATGCACAAATATCAAGAGCAGGTTGGGTGGGAGGATGTGACAGTTCCACAGAGGTGTGTGCATGATCTCCCACATCACTCTGCGGTGGTGAATCTGTTTGATGAGGTGAAGACAAACAATCACTTGTGACAGCAACTATGCTTGCTTGTGATTGCGCAACTCCATCACCAAAGTGTGTTGAGTGGGGTTTGGATATGTGAAGAAGATACTCAAATCTTCCATAAAGAAATTCCCAATCAATTTCATCTTCAAGAAATCAGTATGCAAGATTACAAAAGCGTGAGTAAAATTGATCAATGGATTCATCGGGTGCTTTTCGTAATTTCAGAATTTCTTGATCAAGTGCTTCATGGTCGAAGTGATTGAAAGCATGGTCTATCTCTATGACTAGATGAACAAGAGAATGAATAGATTTTTTGGGTAGAGTGGCACAGCAGTTCATTAGGTGCCCTTGAAGCGTATAGATGAACAACACACAACTCATGTTTTCTTCAAAGAATCCATGTCTTTCACATGAGCCTATAATGCTGACCACGAGCCTAACCAAGACTACGTAGCCTCCACCATCATATTTTTTATGAGACAAGTTATCCGAGAGATTTTCTGAGATAGTGAAATTGTTTCCATAAGAAATACATTCCGAAGAGCAACTCGGTAGTTAGTCATGATAGATGTGTAGAGTTTCAAAACAGATGTGAGGACTTAGCTTGTCATCTGGCCCTCCTTCTAGCACCAAAATTTGATAGTGCTGGACCCGCCCACATGTAAGGGGATCTCCCCAGTAAGAAGTTCCAATTAGACCTCAGACTGTTTGGTGTAGGAGTCCCAGCAGTGGGTCGTATGGTAATGCCTTGATTGCAATTTCACGTAGAGGAAAGTAATATGTCTATGTTGGTAGCAAGGGTGTGACAGCTGCAACAAGCCAAGGATGGTGCATGAGAGGTTCTAACGCACTGAGGGTGAGGTGAGGTCAACCCTTGGAAACATGTAATAGTACGCGGTTTGGAAGGGAACACACGAGCGAAGATTCATCACAAGCTGGAAAGCAAGTTAGCGGGCAATCCAAAGTGATGGTTAAACCAACAACACATTTAAGAAAGATTCATACATACTTATACAGAATAGTCCATACATGCATGCGTAAGAAAACAAATACATATATCATTTAGAGTAAACCAGATAACATAGAATACAATACAACATATGCATGAAACATGCTGGCTCTATTATATTAAGTGTAAGTTCCAGTCATACAATACATCCATGTCTAACCACTAGTTCCAATAGTGGAACATTACAGCCATAACCGCCTACTCCTCCAAAGAGATGTACTAGCTCTGCACAGTGGAGAAGCCAAGGCTCATTACAATATTGTCCAAGCTTTCTCTAAGATACTCCTATCGAAGCTTGGCTGACCAAAAGCCCTTACAATGAGTTATGAGGTTCTATTTATAGCAAAGGGTGGGGTGACCCTTGACATTCCCCTTTGTGACAGTTCATCTACCCTCATGACTCTTCATCTACTCTATGACTGTTACATCCAACTATTGACACTTGAACTTCCACTTGACACGACGTTACATTACAATGCACATGTGCTCATGTGAGACAAAATGGCTTGAGTAAGCCACACAAGACATCACTGACACTCGGTCCGTTGAGGTGAGACCAACTCTTTGACATGCTTGTGATGGTGAAGGTGGTGAGCTGATGCCAAGCTTGGTCGTCTGTGATGGTGTGCATGCACCCCATGGTGACATCTTGCTGAAGCGAACTCTTGCCTCCGTTGCATCCAGGTGCATTGGTGTGGCTCCTTCATCTAACTCGTCTACTAGCATGTGCATGGTCTTCTTGGTGCAACCGAACCGAAAGCACACTGATGCATAGTGTCCGTGCTGATCTTCTAGTGTGTGCTGGTGGTCATACGCATCAACTATCAACTACATGTTTAACTCATGTTGGAATTGCATCTTGTCTTCGCCTTAGTGAGTGTGCTGAATGGGTTGGATCGCATGCGTGTGCACAATGACATGCATGCTGCTGAATCCCTTGAATGCGATCAACAACACTGATCACCATGTCTACTTCGTGCCAGCTGCTGGGATGGATGTATAACTTGTACGACGCAGTTTCATTTGTGAGTGCATATTGTGCCCCTTGTTGTTCCTGTTCCTACTGCAACTCATTCGCTTGTCTGTGCAGCTCATGTTCTTCCTTGATTTGCTGCTTCAACACATGCAACTCCTTCTTTGTTCCACTCTCTATCTTCGTGCGATCTCCATGTCGAGCCATCACCTCATAGCCTGAGTCTCCAAAGTTGCTTTCATCATCAGTGGATCTTCTTGAGCTTGCAACTTTGTTCTACCTTTATGTTGTCGACAAACTTCCTCTCGCATTAGTTGCATCCAATATGCTGCCTTCAACTGTTGTTCATGATGTTTCTCGCTGTGATGTTGCTGCCATCATATCTTGATGTCCTTGTCTATGAACAACTTGATGTCTTTGTGAGTAGGCAAGCTCATAGACACTTGATCGACTGCATCCCTAAGTGTGCTCTAAATGGTGTCTTCGAGTCTACTCTCTTGGAAACCATTATACCTATGATACTGAGAGGTAGAAGAAGATTTGTGATACCTGAAGACATGGAAACACTCATGGAAAGCAATCTTTCAGTCGAAAACCAAAATGAACTCGAGAACTTACTTGGAACATACCTGTGTGACTGATCATGAAGGTCATGCAATTTCCACCAGGAGGTTGGTAGATTGACTGCCAAGATTACGTAAGGCATAGTTTGGGTTGTTGGAAGGCTGAATGACTATTGGAACTGCGGAATGTACAGTTCAGTCTGGCTGCTGACTGCTGGAATTGCACAGTGCACAATCTCAGCTAGCAATGGCTACAGGCTCAGTGACTGCATTGCGCAATTTTCTGGGCCAACAGTCATTGTTCCTAAGGATTGTGCAAAGCTAGTCTAGGGAATAGTTGCTGGGAAGAAATGCACATTTCCTAAGAGGAAGACAGAGCCTTCCCTCTTAGGATTGCACAATGATGTCTTGGTGAGGCAAAGTCTGGGCCAAGGCTGCCCAGACTCGCTGATGGGAAACTGAAAGTGAATGTGAATGCGAATGCATGGTGATACTGAATGTAAGCATAAGTGAATGATTGTGCATGCAAACGATGGATGACAGATTCAGAAAATGGAACAACATGCATGTGGGTGAGGCGAGTTGCTGAATAAGCAATTGTTTGTGAAAAACAGTTTCATGCATGTGACAATAGTGAGATGTTAACGAAATCTGAAAGAGTGCTAATACAAGCTAGTATGTATCAAAACAAAAGAAAGCACTCACTGAAATCAAGAAGACAACATTCATACGAAGCGGAATGCAAAAGGCGCCATAAATGCAACACAAGACATGGGAAGCGGGCTTACCCCAAAGCAGTTGAGCTGAATGTGCCGACAACTCCTAGATGCAATGTGGGATGTTAGAGCTACAAGGTTGATGTGAGGAATGAGCTCTGCAGTGTCCGGTTGATGAGTTTTGATAAAATCGAGGTTGTGACGCGCATGCCACAAATCTAGGGAAAGTGACACTTGGTGGGAGGTTTCTAAAATGATCCTTGCATGTAACCTCCAACTGCCAAAAATAGATCCCTGAAACAAGGGATGCCTTTGCATGCTACCTTGGGAGAAGAAACCCATGCATGCAAGTATGTTTTGCTCGGTCCCAGAGGGAACCAGTCAACTCAACTGCACATGCAAGAGGTTGCTCAACTGTTGGGAGAAAATGCTCATTTCTGGTTGGGAGTTGAGCTTGTTGCTTAGAATATTTGCGCAATTTTTGGGCAGAGCAACTGACTACTGCCTAGATTTGCGCAAATTCTAGGCTGAGCAGCCCAGCTGGGAAGGATTGTGCAATTTTCTGGGTGAAGCTTGCTCAGCAGAATTGCGCAATTCTGGGGCCCAGCAGGCTGCCAATCAGGATTGCACAATTTCTGGAGGGAAGGTTGGTTTCCCTCCAAATTTGTGCAAATTATTGAAGGATCTCCTTAGCCTGCTACTGGACCAAGTCCAGATGAACAACATGTGAGGGGAATGCATCAAGGTTTGATTGACAGGTTGTCTTTCTGCATGAAAAACATTGGAGCTTGTGTACTTGATGAAGCAAGACATGCTGATGTGAAGGTTGGTAGGGAGGCTCCAAAATGAAGCTAAGGAAAAATTTGGAGGGTTGTTGTAGCCGCTACAACACTTTCCATAGGTTAGCATCCATGGTTGCCCCCAAACAAGTCAACATCCCAAGTAGTCATCCCCCTCCAGCTCTGCTATGGAAATAAAAACATGGCCTTTTTGAGAAAATTAGTTTGACTGGCTTACAAAATATTCATAAGGTTAAAAGACTTTGTTGAATTTGTAGATCAGTCATTTTTTTTAGCAATTATCCCATATTCCTTTATTTCAGCATAGCCTAAACCTATATATAAACACACGTTTCCATAGTTATTCATGATGGATATTGTGTCTAGATTTAGACTTTGGATGAGAAAAAACAATGTATGATGTTTCAGGTGGACACTCCACCCATTTCCTTTTTAACTTCATTGCCCTTGATGATGGGTGGAATGTCCACTTTCCCTCACTTTGAATCCAAAGACAAGATCATGGAAATTCAACAATATTTGGTAGTTAAATAGGAGCAGCCTATGCACATGGATTGAGGGAAGCAGATCAAGGATCTTGCAGGTGTTTCAAGCTTAGGACAGGAAAAGAAAACTAGATTGGTTTCCAGTGAAGCTAAGTTGTATTGTAAGAGATCCATTGCTCATTTTCTATCAATAAAATTCATAATCAAGGAGAGGGTTTTCTAAGTTGGGTTCCCTAGCAAAATTGTGTTTTGCGATTGCGTGACTATTATTTAAATATTTTCTCTTCTACTGCAATTAGTAGAGAAATTATGTGTCTTGGTGTTATAATTTAGTTTTAGAATTGTTCACTACAACAGTGCAAAATTTTCAAGGAATTTTTTACATGGTATCGGAGCAAGGAACAAAGTAAAGACCAACATAAGTTGATCCATATATCACAAGAAACAACACAATCATAGGAGAACTTCTGAAGCAACCATAGCATTTTGATAAATCCACATCACCATTGAATTTCCAAAAACACTTTAAGATCATAATTCCACAGGAGTGTCCGGTCTTGCTAATCATGAAAAAAACATGATTGGATTTATAAACTTTTGTCAACCCTAACCTTGTCTTATTCTCCATAATTCAGTATACAAGTTTAAATCCTTTGAAATTTTAACAATAAAAATCATAGAAATGAGATAAATAAAAACTTTCAAACATATCCATAGACACTCTCCCTCTCCGAGTTCTCGAATGTTGCAATTTTATCTCCATATGTGAACGGGATGTTTTCTGCTCCGAATTGCAGTGAAAACCCCCAATTCCAAATCAGGAGAATAATATCTCAAAGAAAGCTTAAAAAAGAGTGAATCTAGATCTGATATAATAAATTCACGTTAAAAATCTAGTCAAATCGATAGGGCAACAAAGAATTGAATATCATAGAAGGGTATGGAATCTGTTGTGAAATCATAAAGATTATGAGCAGAGAAAGAGCACCGAACTCAGTCCCAAACTTGACAAAGGAGAATAGCAGCGGGAAAATAAATTTTAATAGGTCCATTTAGATTTTAGAGTAGCTGCCAAATTAGATTTTAATAGGTAGTAAAATCTTATAAAGCAATTGCTATGGTCGCTTAGGTTTTCATTAAGTTTTATTTTTATTTGAGCAAAAGGAGGTCATCTCACATAGAAGTTATATCTAATGATGTTGAAGATAAGTAATAATGTTAGTCTAATTAGGGCATCAATAAAAACTATATTAGGTCTCTCTAATATAAATAAGTATATTCATATAAGGAGGGAAAAGGGACATGAGATTTACACATAAGGAAAATATCTATCAAGCTTTAAGGAGGTGAAAAATATCTTTAAATTTGTGAATAATGTTATCAATAAACTTAAATAGTTATAGGTAGCCCATTATTTTTGAGGAAGTTCACTTAGAGCTTAAAAATACCCTATTATAAGCTAGTCATAGCTTAGAAGGCCTTCACATGTGTTTTTAAGAGAGACATGGGATAAATTTTGACTAAAGGAAATAAGGGGTACAATAAGATCAATGTATAACACCTACTCAAATCACCAAGAATATACCCAAACCATCAAGATGACACACTTCTCTGAGAAAAATTATGAAACACCATGGAACAAATCATATTAAAACTTATAGCCAAAGCATCAAGAGTTAGAACAAAGTGTTTAAGTGAACACAATAAAAATAATACACATTGGACATAATATCATATACACATGGATCATACATATCCAACTAAATGTGATAGCTAAAGGAACCTCTTCCTACACCTAGAGTCCTAGATGGATAAGGAAAGGTGTAATCAAACAACTGACACATCCATGAATTACATATAGATTTGTATACCTTAGATAGAAAATGATCAATGTGACAAGAATCATAGGTGTTGAGATGACAATATTTTAATTTTAGTTAACAATGGTATGTTTTATGCTTAGAACAATTAGTTCAATGTTACTTAAGTAGCCCAATAGCAATTTCAATTTAGATTTCTAGTAGAAATCACATTGACCATTAATCACACTGATAGTAAAATTAGATAGAACATAAAACAATATGTAGAAGACAAGCCAAGACAAGAGGACACTAGATTTGGCAGATGCTAGGGAAAAACCCCAATGTGGGGAAACCCTTTAATCAATTCTTTTTATTATTATATCAAAAGTTCAGCAGAGAGAGAATACAAAAGTCAAATTGACTTGCTCAATTCAAAGTCAAAACAGTCCTGTCAATTTCTGTAGTCAAGTGCAATCAAACCTTAGCCCTAAACAGAAAGTCAACATTGGTCAAATCAACAATAACTCATCCTCAAAATAGCTCGATCTTCCCCAGTCAAAATCGACTTGATCAGGAGGTCAAATTCAACCTAAAACAGCTTGGTCAAACTCGATCAAAGGAGAGAGAAAAACTATTATAATTTTTTACAGTCAAACTGTCGTCAACCCTGAAGTCAGCGCTAGTCAAATGACCCATATTCCCTCGATTTTTATGCCCATAAATGCGTCCCAAAGAGATATAAAATATCCTCCAAAATTCATAGTCAAAGTTGGTCAATAACTTCTTGGTCAACACTGGTCAAACTTGGTCTGCTGCTTGAAATTTCGGTCCTGCAATTCAGCCCAGAAAACTCATTCTTCTTGCCACACGTGTGAGAGAGAGAAGTTGCCCAATAGTTGTATGAACCAATGAGATAAGGAGAGAGAAGATTGTGTGAGTGATGATGATGCCAAATGAGGTGTGAGGCCACTTGTATTTATACCATTCACTGTGGGTGAAGAGACACATCCATTGGGCTTCTTGAGCCTACATGTTGATGTGGTCAAGCTAAAAAATTTGTACAAGTGTGGGAATAAATTTAAAATCACACTTCTTCTTGTCTAAATGAGATGATATTTATATCAATTTTGGTCCTCTCGAAAAGAGGAATTTAATGTAATCATCATATCCATCAAATGAGCTATCCCATGTTGGAATTTGTCCCTAGTTGCCAATTTTCACACAATCAAAATTTTAAAATATTCTCTAAAATCCCAAATACAAAATGGGGTAATAGATCCTATTACACGCAACTTGTGATCTATGGTGGGAAATCCTCAAAGTATCTTTGAAGAAAGATGTCTCATTGAAGCTGAGGTCAAGAAGAGGTATGATGCTTCACTAATTTTGTCGTTGAACAAGTTTGAATCTTGGTTTGTCAATTTGGCCCTAAGTAGGCAAGGAAACATGGAAGGAGGCGACCCCCTTGGAAGAATTCTATAGGGGAAGGCCACATAAGGCCTTAAATACAAATCTAAATCGAAGGACCTCCCTCATAAAAAGTTCTAGACATGTATTTAAAGAATGTGGATAATGACCCATCCAAATGTTGATAAAGACAATAGAACATCCCTTGAATCTCATAATAGATGGGGGAATCTACAGATGAGGTCAACCTTTAATTATATCTCATGTATATGGAAAAGCTAGAAATGTTATTAAGAAGAGGAAGGTCATTATGATTAGTTTCAACTATATGCGAATGTAAACCCACTTTGAATGCACCAAAGGGGGATCTGAAGGGCAACATCGAGTGCTCTTGTGCATATGTGGTTGAACAAAAAGGCCCCCTTTCATTTGCATGAAGTGTTCCTGGTACAAATCCACATTAGAGCTGAGGCCCTAAAAAGATGAAGTCTAAGTACATTGAATGTATTTTATATAAATAACCTCTCTAACAACCTGACGTAAACATACAATGATGACATTTACATTGGAGGTGTAAATCACTTGAATTGTGTTACAACTTTAATCTCTCCCCCACAAAAATGTGTCGTGCTTCCTTATGATGATGCTCCAACCCTATTGGAGAACAATCTCACAATGTAAAAGGAATTTAAACATGATGTAACTTTAATAGTCCTCCACATTCACCCCATGGCTCACCACTGATGGCTAATTTAAGGCTATTTCAAGAATTGGTGTGGATAATATCATTTTATTTTCTCTTACATATTATTCTACATTGAGTTTTTCGGTTAAGGACTTAATATTTAGGGGATCTAGGTGTTAGTGGTTAAGGGGTTAGCAGTTAAGGTGTTTAGGCGGTGAAGGGTTAGGGGTTAAGGGTCATAGGTTAAGATGATAAGGAGTTATGGCATAGGAGGTTAATGGATTATAGGTTAGGGATTAGTGTCTCAAGATTTAATGAGTCAACGAGCTTATGGGTTATGAGTTATGAGTGTAGGGGTTAAGGGATTCTGGATGGGGGGTTAAGGGGATAGGGGATTTAGTGTTTATGGGTTAAGGGCTTATTGCTTGTGATAATTATATGCCTAATCCCCTTATCACCACTATTGGGGGTTCCCCTATCAATTGGTCTCGCTACCTTCCCTTTAGGTCCCCTAGACCTTATGAAATTAAGTCCTAAGCCCCCTTCTCATTCTACAATGCTAGGATTATAGATCTTAGTAAACCATGCTTTCACCTCCGAATTCTACCCATCCATGTTACCCTTGTGTCCCCTTGCCCCATTCAAAATACCATAAGATACACCCCCACAACCTTTTTGGTCATGTCATTCCACTTTTCCTAATGTTATGAACCCCTAAATTTGGTCACAATGCCCCTAAAACTAAAACCATGGTCTCCCTTGTCTAAGGGATTAAACACATTAGGGGTTATAGGTTGTGATAAGGGAGCCCGTAATCCCCTTATCACAACTAGAAATAGGCTCATGAACACCATCAATATCTATTGGAGGTGTTGCGATGAAAGCAATAATGAATACAAAATTTTCGGTCGATAGGACAGGGGCCATCAAGATGTTGAACCTTCCAATGTAAAGATGGTTTTTAATGCTAGTGATCTAGTCACATGAAAGGCCTCATAAATTTTTCCTTTGGGACACCCCTAAGATTCAATAATTATCCAAAGTGAGAGTATTCCTTGTTAAGATGACAATGGAAACAACCTTGAGTGGACACAAAGTGACACTTTGTGAGCCTTTCACAACTATGGTGTCAATTTCATCATCAGCAAGAGGCACAATTGACAAGTGGCAACATCCCACATTTAGGGCACTTGGTCACAAATAGTTATGGATGTTTCTCCACTGAGGGTAACTTTCACATTTACCAAGGTACAAATCACATTTCTGGATGAATTTTAGATAAATTTTCACGACTAGATTCATGCATGAAGAGGAGCTCCCATCCTCTCAGAAGATTTTGGAGGATTTCATGGCATAGCCAATGGTCGCATGTATAAAAGAAGAACACCATAACCAAGAAATATAAATTTTGCATTTGTATCACATGGTGTAAAGGAGAAGGACATAGGTGAAGAGTACTCCATTTAGAAACATATAAAAGCTTGTTTATGTCTTCCTTCCAAAGAAGAGGAGATATCTTGTGCTACGGAGGGAGTGACATGGTATGTTAGGCAACACTAAGTCATGTTATAGTTCTAGAGTGGCATGTGACCAAGATGTTCCAGGTGCCAGGGTGTGCGAACACATGCTAGAAAGTGTTAGGGAGTGCCAAGGAAACACAAGGGAGCACCGGGTCAAATTAATGCATGGAAATGAATGAATAAAAGTTTGTGACAAGAAATTTCAGTGAGTTTTAGGTGTGTTGAGGGAGTGGTAAGGTATGCTAGGCAATGCTAAGGCATGTTAGAGGTCAAGGAAACATGATAAGGTGTGCCAAGTGCCAGGTTGTGCCAATGTATGTCAGGGAGTGTTAGGGAGTGCTAGAGAAACACAAGGGAGCACTAGTTTCAAATGCATGGAAATGAATGGATACGAGTGTGTGACAGGGAATGTCAATGAGTACTAAGTGTACTAAGGAGGGAGTGACAAGGTATGCTAGGTAGTGCCAAGGAATTCTAGAGTGCCAGGGCAGCATGCCAAGATGTCAGGTGCCAGGGTTTGTCAATGTGTGCCAGGGAGTGTTAGGGAGTGCCATGGAAACACAAGGGAGAACTAGTTCAAAATGCATGGAAATGAATAAATAAGAGTGTGTGATAGGGAGTGTCAGTGAGTTTCATGTGTGAAAAGGAGGTAGTAACAAGGTTATATGCTAGGGAATGCCAAGACATGTTAGAGTGCTAGGGCATGTCAAGGAGTGGTAGTGTGTGCGAGGGAGTGCCAAAGCATGCCAAGGAATGTAAGGGGCAACACTACTAACACATGCCACATAATGGCAATGGATTTTTAGATGTTCCAGGTGATATGGCATGTCAAGATGTAAACTATGTTTCTTAGTTGTTTTATGATTACGGTTAGACGTGAGGCTTGACTTGGTAATTTGTAACTTGTTAAGTGGGATAAGTTGAAATCAGACATGAGTAGCCTAATATGAGTTATATTCAGTTCTTAGGTGAACACGACACAATCTAGTTGTAGTAACTGTAACTTGGTCAAGTTGTTGTAGTCGAGGCAAGACTCTGTTGGGTTCCCAAGTCCCAAAAAAATTAAGGGTAGTTGTGAGAGCATGATAGCTAAGGAGTGCCAAGGAATGAAAATGCATGATAACACATGCCAAACAATGTCAATGCATGTCGAGGAGTGTTAGGGAGTGCCAAAACATCACAAGGGAGAACTAGGTCAAAATGCATGGAAATGAACAAATAAGAGTGTGTGCCAAGGAGTGTCAATGAATTCCAGGTGTCTCAAGGATAAAGTGTGTTAGGAGAAGGTCAGAATATGAATTATAGGAGGCAATATTATGGTTACAATAAGGGGCTGGATAAAGCAGTTTTAGACAAAGGGAGACTTTGGGTTGTGCATAACATTGTTTTTTCAATGAATTGGTTGGGTTCCCAAGTCACAAAAAAAGTAAGGCTATCTATGAGGGCATGATAGCTAGGGAGTACCAAGGTGTGCTAGGGAATGCCAGGAAGTACTAACACATGCTATATAGTTCCAAGGCATAATAGGCATGCCAAGACAAGCCAAGTGCTAAGGCATGCCAAGATGTGCTAGGTGTTAGGGTGTGGCGCAAACGCATGCTAGGGAGTGTTAGGGTGTGGTGCAAGCACTTGCTAGGGAGTGTGAGGGTTAAGTGCCAAGGAAACACAAGGAAGCACTAGTTTCAAACGCATGGAAATGAAGTGTTAGTGAGTTCCATGTGTGCTAAGGAGGGAGTGAGAAGGTATGCTAGGAAGTGATAAGGCATGTTAAGAGTGATAGGGAAGCATACCAATATGTGCCAAGTGCCAAGGTGTTCCAATGCGTGCTAAGGAGTGTTAGGGAGTGCTAGGGAAACACAAGGGAGCATTGGGTCAAAATGCATGGAAATGAATGAATAAGTGTGTGAAAGGGAGTGTCAACGAGTTCCGGGTGTGCTAAGGAGGGAGTGACAGGGTATGATAGGAAGCGCTAAGTCATGCTAGAGTGCGAGGGTGACATGCATCCAAGATGTCCCAGGGTGTGCCAACATGTGCTAGGAAGTGTTAGGGAGCACCGGGGAAACACAAGGGAGCACTAGGTCAAAATGCATGGAAATGAATGAATAAGAGTGTGTTAGGAGAATTTTAGAATAGGACTTGTTACTACTAAAACTAGCAGGGGTCTTAAAAGTGGATACTTGAAGGGTTACTACTTGGCTAAGGGCAACAATGGAGAAATATCCCACTAGAACCTCGGCTAAGGTTCCCTACTCTTTATGTATTTTCAACGATGGGAGGAGATCTGTTATTATAAGGATCATGAAATGGATGGACAAATGATATGACAAGGGGTGATCTTGGAAGCCTATTCATAAGAGAGGCTCAAATATGTGGCTTTCTTGTCTTGGAAGACAAGATGGAAGGCTCTCTAGGAAGGTATTAGGGGAAATTTATAGGGTTAGGTTTTGAGTATGTGTCTTATAAAGGAGATCCCTAAGTCCTATAATTCTTGTGGAAACTTGGGTTCCAAGTGATCTTTGAAGAATTAACATATGACCAAGTGGACCAGAGGTTCGTTCAAGGGGATAAGATTGAGAAACCAATGATGTGCTTGAGCTTATTAGCAAGGGGAAAGGGATCAAGGAATGAATTTTAAATGAAAGGCAATGCAAGGATCCCAATGAGATTTATAGCTTAAGGGAAACCAAGGGCAAGAATTGGCCTTCGATCTAGGGCTTGTGATATCTCAAGATCCCACCATCGGAATCTCATGAAATTTTATGAGCTTATTGAGGACACACCAACGTAGTTGTGGACCAAAAATTGAAGTATTTGGATGGGTATATCGTGAGATAATTGATGCCCTGGGTGACCTAGAAGATTAGACCTAGAGAAGAGAGAATGGGAGGAGGAAAATAGGTTTAAGGTGATCACCTTTGGGTGGACCGGTGCCTAATCCTTTAGAGAGATTAGAGTCAGGTAGAATTATGATTATGTACCTCTGAATTTTCTAGGTTAAGGAGGCCTCAAAGACAACTTCACTTGGCACTAGGGAAGCAACAAAAGCAACTTCAAAGACTTTATACTTCATTTTGCAAGGTAAATGGCTTTTCAAGATGAATTTCAGTAATGAAAAATCCCTAGGAACGTTCATTCATTATACATGGCTCATACATGAATCATTAACTATCTAGAAAAAAAAATTCCACAACAATGTATGTGACAAAATTAACAAGAAATAATAGCATTAAAATGTACTTACATGTATAAGAATATATCCAACCATCCAAAACTTGCCATAAAGAAGCACCAAGGCATATGAAAATTATCCAAACATCAAAATTCATTCCATGATCCAAAAATTCACCCTCCAAGAAGGATTGCGAAAATCTCTACAAAGATAATAGTTCCAAATCCAAGTGATGATGCTAAAATGAATCCTCATAACTTCTATTTACACACTTCTAATGAGTTTGATTTAGATACTTGGGCCTAAATTAGCCCCTAGAATAAAACAATGTGCAAAACAACTAATATTTTGGTGACAACCCCACCTAACTAGCTCATAAACAAAAGAATAAGCCTCTCAAGAGGTCGAATGACCAATAATACATGCTTTTGGGCCTTCTAAGAAGCCTGATGAAGTCCATAAGTGCCACAATGATGAATAGGACTCCAAAAAGTAGCAGACAAGGGGTTGGCTCCTTGTTCTCCAAATAATAAACATGTGGTGCTCTCAATGAGTGTGATGGCACACAAGTAACCTCATGGGTCTCAAAGCAAATCAAAGATGCATGTAGACCATCTGTAAGGGATCATATGATGCACAAAAATGAAGTGTTAGTGAGTTCCAGGTGTGTTAAGGAGGGAGTGACAAGGTATGATAAGAAGTGCTAAGGAATGCTAAGAGTGCTAGGGAAGCATACCAAGATGTGCCAAGTGCCAAGGTGTGTCAATGTGTGCTAAGGAGTGTTAAGGAGTGCTAGGGAAACACAAGGGAGTACTAGGTAAAAATGCATGGAAATGAATGAATAAGTGTGTGACATGGAGTGTCAATGAGTTCCAGGTGTGCTAAGGAGGGAGTGACATGGTATGCTAGGCAACACTAAGTCAAGTTAGAGTGCCAGGGTGACATGCATCCAAGATCTACCAGGGTATTGTGCCAACATGTGCTAGGAAGTGTTAGGGAGCGCTAGGGAAAAATAATGGAGCACTAGGTTAAAATGCATGGAAATTAATGAATAAGAGTGTGTTAGGAGAATTTTAGAATAGGAATTGTAGGAGGAAAGCCTATGATTGTGATAAGAGGCTAGACAAAGTAGTTTCAGAAAAAGGGAGACTTTGGGCTAGGAAAAACACTATTTTTTCAATGACTTGCTTGGGTTCCCAAGAAGCAAAAAAAGTAAGGCTATCTATAAGGGAATGACAACTAGGGAGTGCCAAGGTGTATTTTCAGGGAATGCCAAGAAGTGCTAACACATGCTAGATAGTTCCAAGGCATGTTAGGCATGCCAAGACATGCCAATTGCTAAGGCATAATGCCAAGATGTGCAAGGTGCTAGGGTGTGGCGCCAACACATGCTAGGGAGTGTTATGGAGTGCTAGGGAAACAAAAGGGAGCACTAGTTTCAATTGCATGGAAATGAATGAATAAGAGTGTGTGATTGGGAGTGTTAGCAAGTTCCAATGTGCTAAGGAGGGAGTGACAAGGTATGCTAGGTAGTGACAAGGCATGCTAGAGTTCTAGGGAAGCATGCCAAGATGTACCAAGTTCCAAGGTGTGTCAATGTGTGCTAAGGATTGTTAGTAAGTTCTAGGGAAACTCAAGGGAGAACTAGGTCAAAATGCATGGAAATTAATGAATAAGACTGTGTGACATGGAGTGTCAATGAGTTATAGGTGTGCTAAGGATGGAGTGACATGGTATGCTAGGAAGTGCTAAGGCATACTAAAGTGTTAGGGAAGCATGCATCCAAGATGTGATAGGTGCTAGGATGTGCCAACACATGATAGGAAGTGTTGGGGAGTTTCAGGGAAACACAAGGGAGAACTAGTTCAAATTAATGCATGGAAATGAATGAATAAGACTTTGTGACAGGAAGTGTTAGTGAGTTTCGAGTGTGATAAGGAGGGAGTGACAAGGTATGCTAGGTAGTGTTAAGGCATTCTAGAGGCTAGGGAAACATGCCAATATGTGTTAGGTGCTAGGGTGTGCCAATGCATGCCAGGGAGTGTTTGGGAGTTCCAGGGAAAAACAATGGAGAACTAGTCTCAAATGCATGGAAATGAATGAGTAAGAGTGTGTCACTGGGAGTGTCAGTGAGTTATAGGTGTGCTAAGGAGGGAGTGACAAGGTATGCTATGTAGTGCCAAGGAATGCTAGAGTGCCATGGTGACATGCCAAGATGTGCCAACTTCAAGGGTGTGTTAATGCATGCCAAGGAGTGTTAGGGAGTGTCATGGAAACACAAGGTAGAAATAGTTCAAAATGCATGGAAATGAATAAATAAGAGTGTGTGATAAGGAGTGTTAGTGAGTTTCAGGTGTGCTAAGGAGGGAGTGACAAGGTTATATGCTAGGCAGTGCCAAGGCATGCCAGAGTTCCAGGGTATGTCAGGGAGTGGTAGTGTGTGCTAGGGAATGCCAAAGCATGCCAAGGAATGTAGTGGATGCTACCATGTGACACATGATTCCAAGGCATTCTAAGACGCTCCAGGTGATATGGAATGTCAAGATGTAAACTTTGTTTCTTAATTGTTTTACTGACATGGTTGGATGTGAGCCTTGTCTTGGTAACTTGTTAAGTGGGATGAGTTGAGATAGGATATGAGTAGCCTAAGATGAGTTATAGGTAGTTCTTAGGTGAACAAGGCATAGGTTGAATATCCACAACACATGAGAATCTAGGTTTGGTATTAGAACCTTTGATGAAAACACACTCAAGTGCCACAACACATCTAGTTTAATAGACAACCAAGTCTACACACATCAAGGAATCAACTAGTGCATGTGATAATTTTTACCTTTTTCAAACCCTTCTTCATTATATTACAAACTATAATACAACATGATAGAGCTCTTGTACTAGGGATTGCGGGCCTTTACAGTCACACTGATACAGGTAATACAACTAGGGATTGATGTTAGTCCTTTAAAAACCAATCTATCATGAACAAGACAACACTTGACCTACTTGCTGATGGTGGCCACACACAACAGTGCATGTGTCTTGAACACATCTGGTAGGTCCTCTTGGCTACCATTCTACAACTCCTCAATCCACCTCTATCAATGAGCTCAACTCCTTTAGGTTATTGAAATCGGCTCAACAAACTCCACCCTCTAGTTGCCTCCTTTGTCCTTCAAGGTATGCAACACTTAGGGTATTCAATCAACTATTTACAACTCTGTTTGTGAACAACTCTTTGGTTTGCCCACTTTTTCCATACGATGGCTCCAAGATGAGAAGCCCAGGGATATGGAGGCTACCCTTATTCTCACTGAATCAATCCTCTACAATACAGTGAACTAGGGCTAGTTGGTTGGCCCACTTGACTGCTACTTTAGTCCTTCAAAGTCTGCACATCCTTAGGCCCTATACACCTACCCTTCTACTAGTCTTGTTGTCCTTCACAAGTACAAGACTTAGGGCTCTTCTTTGACAATCACCTAACAACCCTAAAATTGTACTTGGACTACCATCAATCTTCCCAACCATAGTCAATTATCTTACTAATCTAGGGCCCACAATATTGCACTGATCTAGGGCTATTCAAATTTTCCACCTAACAATGATTTGAGTCCTCTCAAAATCACTGTTCTTGTGTACCAATTTTTTTGTTGTCCAATCTATGAACAGATCTAAACTACTCCTCTTATCATCCTTCTAACAATTTGTAGATGACTGAACTAGGGTCACAAATCAACCACTAACAATCCATTGACTAATTGTTTATAGGTTGCTTCAGATCTCCATATGAAACTCTATGGTCAGTCCACCAAAATCAACTCCTCTTCATGTAAATCCATTAAGGTATGCAACATTCTTGTGAACCCATTAAGGTATGCAACATTCTTGTGAACCCTCACATGACAATATTGCTCTTGGTGGATGATCATTTCCTCCCTTTAGCAACCCTTACTCGGCCCTCTAACTCAACCTACTTTATGACTACATCTCTCTTGGCCTAGTCCCTGATCAAATTAGATCCTTATCACTTGATGTTCTTTCCTTTATCCTAAGGCCTCCTTAAATAGTTTATCCTAGACCTCTTAGGAACCCTCCAGAACTTACGAGTTTTATCCACTTAGACCTTATGAAATATTATTTTTCCTTTTTTATTTTCTTTCATATTTTAAACCCCGTCTTGGGTCAAAAACCCCTTCGCTTGGGTTCTTTTCCAACAAAGCCTTTTGTCACAAAACTCACAAAAACCCATCTCACTATGCTTGTGGAGTACCTCCCAAGCTACACAATTCAACAACATAGTCTAGTTGTGGTAATCATAACTTGGTCAAGCTCTTGTAGTCAAGCGAGGACTTGGTTGGGTTCCCAAGTTGCAAATTAAGTAAGGGTAGTTGTGAGGGCATGATAGTTAGGGAGGGTCAGGGAATGCAAAGGAATGAAAAGGCATGCTAACACATGTCAGACAATGTCAATGCATGCTGAGGAGTGTTAGGGAGTGTCAGGGCATCACAAGGGAGAACTAGGTCAAAATGCATGGAAAGGAATGAATAAGAGTGTGTGCTAGGGAGTGCCAACGAATTCAAGTGTGCCAAGGACAAAGTGTGTTAGGAGAAGTTCAGAATAGGATTTACAAGAGGCAAGCCTATGATTGCGATAAAGGGCTCAACATATCATTTTTGGACCAAGGGAGGCTTTGTGCTAGGCACAACATTGTTTTTCCTTTAGCTATTATTTTTATATGAGATGTGGCACACTTTGGACTTATGCTCATGTTTTAAACTATTCTAGATAATTGCATATTGTACATTGTTGTGTATAAGTTTTGGGGCACTCGACTTGTGTCAGATTGTATCTTGTGTGTCTTGTGCATCTTGTGGTTCTTGCAAACCCTCATTTAATGCTCTACTGTTTATATGAGCTAAACAGACATGTGAAATATTGCCTGTGTAAGCTATGCTGCTTAGTTTTTTTATGACCATGGCTAGATGTGATCCTTGTCTTGGTAAGTTGTTAGGTGGGACAAGTTGAGCTTAGAAATGAGTGGCCTAATATGATTTATAGGTAGTTCTTAGGTGCAAAAGGCACAATCTACTTGTAGTAGGTACAATTGGTCAAGTTGTTGCGGTTGAATAGGGGAAATGTCACATGAACTATAGTAACCAAGGACTTGATTGGGTTCCCAAGTCATGAAAAATGTAAGGCTAGCTATGAGGGCATGAGTGCCAAGGCGTGCTAGGGAATGCTAACATGTTTCAGATAGTACAAAGGTATGTCAAACATGCTAAGATGTGCCAATTACTAAGGCATGCCAAGATGTGCAAGGGTGTGACAATGCTTGCCAAGGACTGTCAAGGTGACAAGAGGGAGAAATATTTAAACTACGAGGAAATGAACATATAAGAGGGTTAATAAGTCATCAATTTACCTTTTCCAAGAGGGGCATGCTAGACACACCAACACTAGGTGCCAATAGGTGCCAAGTTCCAAGTCTTAGTGCATTATAAGTGCCAAATCTTCCTCTGTTGCGTCTCATCTACTTTCCAATAATTAATATCAAATAAATATAATATTAACCATGCCAAATCATACGAAGGCACCTCAATACATTCCAGACATGATAAGACTTTCCAAGCACCAATATGTGTTAGGGAGTGTTATGCATGCTATGAAGTGGCAAGGCATGTCGAAGAGTGCTAAGGTGTTCTAGAGAGTGCTAATGCATGTTGAGAAGTGTTAGGGAGTACTAGGAGAACAAAATGGATCACTAGATCAAAATTCATGGTAGTAAATGAACATGAGGGTGTGCCAGGGATTTTCAATGAGTTCTAGTTGTCATGCCAAGGAGGGAATGACAAGGTATGCTAAGCACTGGTAAGGCATGCTAGGGAATATTGGGGCATTTCAAGAAGTTCTAGAGTGTGCTAAGGAGTTTCAAGGTGTGCTAACATGTGCCAAATAGTGCCAAGGTATTACAAGACATGCTAGGTGCTAAGGCATGCTAGGATGTGAAGGGTGTATGCCAGGGTATGTCAATATGTGTGAAGGATTGTCAAGGAAACAAAAGGAATAACCAAGCTAAAATTCAAGGAAATTAACACATAAGAGGGTTAATAAGCCAATACTTTATATTTTTCAAAAGAGGCATGCTAGGCACACTAATAATAGGTTCCAAAACATGCCAAGTGCCAATGTGTGCCAAGTCATGATAATGTATGTGAATGCATGCCAAGGTGTTCCAGGGCATGCTAGGGACTACAAGCATTCCAACACATGCTAGGAGAGTGCTATGTTGTGCTGGGGCATGCAAACATGTGCTTGGGTGTCCTAGTCATGGCAAGATATTCTAGGTACAAAGATGTTCCAGGACATGTGAGGTGCTAAGAAATGCTAGTGTGTGCCAAATCATTTTAAGGTGTGCCAAGATTGTTGAGGAGGGTTAGGTCTCTCTCATTAATAGGATTGATAGAGCTTGATTATGTATTAAATAATATATTTCCTACACACACTAGTGGAAATTTATCTAAAGGGAATTTTCTAGATAATAGACCTAATATAGATGAATCACGTGTTGACTCATAGGTAAACTCTATTCTCATTACTTAAGGGAAATGATACACATTAATTACTTCTTAAAAATTGGTTGACTCTAACCATTATGGCGTTGGACACATAATGAAAAAGACTCCACAATAATGGTCTTAAATCGTTATCTTTTGACAAAAATTATAGTAACATGCACATAACATCATTAAAAACTCATTGGAATGATCAATGATGATGAACATTTTTTGACCATCACCAAAAGTAACCAAAAAGAGAATTGGTGAGGGTCAATATAAGGATGTCACTAGAAGTGTCACCAAAGAGAGAATTAATGATGAGCCTTTAACGACTCTCACCAAATCTGTCATTGAAAATGGCTTTGGTGACAAACCTTAAAGGACCATCACTATATACACTTACAACAACAATTTTTTCAGGACCATCACCATATGCGACATTGTTGATGGACCTTAAAGGTTTGTCATAGGCATGATCCTCACCAATGAAATTGTTTGTTGTAGTGGCCACCCTACCTTGGCTTTCTCCTTTGCTCCGCATTTGGGGTGCCTTTCCCTTGCTTCAGATTCGTAGATCCAATGTATCACTTCTTCTGTTTAAAAACTTATGCTCAATCTTGACAGCATATCAGTACGCGTGCCGAGTGAGGAGAGGTCCAGGAACTCCATCACATCTTGGATGTATTTCTGTAGATAGCCATGGTACCCAAGTACAAAATGTCTCTCAGAATCCTTGATACCCAACTTCGTGCGAAGGGTATGAAAAACATTGTTAAACTTTGACATGTCTTGGTCCCATCCCTACTGCAACGTGGTCCACTTTATGTACTTATCCCCATAGCTCCCAACAGGGTAGTACTGCTCCTTGATGGTGTCCCGAAACGAATTCCAATTGGGTGTGGCTGACTATAGTGGGGGTGTACTTTCATAGTAGGTTTCCCACTAGTCCTTGACATGGGGGGTGGCTTTGAGAAGTGAAAAAGTAATCTTTTCCCGACTGGAAAAATCATGAACAAAAAAATATCCTTCTAGCAGATTTAACCATTTATTTACAGCGTCCACATATATATGACCTTCAAATGTGGGGATGTTAAATTTAACATGTACCTTAAAGGGTGCGGCACTTCCAGAGTGGTTGCTAGAAGAAGATGCATTGCCTTTGGGTAGTCTCTAAAGGATCTAGGCAAAGTTGCCCATCATCGCCTTCCTCTGTCGCTCGAGGGATTCTTCGAGCAAGATTTTGAAAGGATCCCCTGCCCCCTCATCTTTCTTATCTTCTACCATGGGAGGTCGTCGGGATTTACGAGGCTGGTCTTGCAATAGTTCGACCAGTTCGAGCGCTAACTCCTTATATCTCGACCTTGTTGGGGACATGCAAAGAAAAACAAAGAAAGAGTAGACCAATCTGATACCAATGATTCGAACTTAAAAAAGAATGAAAAATATCGCAGATATAACCATAAATACAAAGATGAAACAAAAATAGAAATTCATTTCATTAATATCAAATAATGAAATATGCTTACAAACATAATGGAAGTAAACTAGCTCGGGCGATGGTAGCTTACCTCTGAGAATAGATGTTGCAGCTACATGCCTCTGAACTATATTACAATGAGGCTCAAAGGCCTATTTATTATTGAGAAACAATGGAAAACCCTAAACATCGAAAAACATAACCCTAGGAGATGAAGCACCAAAATTGTGGGCCTCGTTTGGGTAAATTGGTACATCAACTTCCCGGGGTCATAACTTTGGCATATCATCTCTGTTTAACTATCATAATACCTCGCTTCAAAGATGTCGAAGAGAATGCCCAAAAAAAATGAGTAAATTGGTATCAATTTTTTTTTGATCTCTCTATTTTCCCTACAAAGGTCATTTAGGGCCTCAAATCAGCTCCGGAAGTTTAGGACCCAAAAAACTGCCGAAAATAGTAAATTGTGCTACAATTAAGGAAACTGAAAAACTGAAAGAGACAGTGTTGGGGGTCCAAGTGGAATAGGAAGGTTGCCATAAATATCCACTTGGATTAGTCCTCCCCCCTTAGGAAGCAATTGGCCCCATTACGTTGAGTGCCTCCATGAGATGGGGAAACTTCTGTTGAACTTGGTCCTTGTTGAGCCACTTGCCTTAGTGTAGGAGTTGGCTAGCTTTGACAACCCAATATAGTTGGAACTTGTACTAACGAGTGTCCTTGATCTATGTGTCCATGATATAATCAGTTGTGGCTTGTTCCATGCAGTCAGGGTTTAACTCTATTGGTGTGAGTTGTTCTGTAATGTCATATGTGTCCAACAATGGTGGAAAGTATGGCCGAAGGCGGTCTACATTGAAAACTGGGTGTAGACCAAGGAACAGTGGAATGTTGAGCTCGAAGGTATAATTGTCACCTACAACCTCGATGATGATGTATGACCCATATTAGAGCAAGCAATGCTTGCTGTGGGGTCCAGCGAGGCACTCCTTTTGCAAATGTAGCCAAACTTTGTCACCCACCTAGAACTTGTGCGACACACGATACTGATCATGGCATTGCTTGTACTTAGCATTCACTCTGTCCAATATATCATGGACCTATTGGCGGATGTGTTGAATGTGCTCAATGAAGTTGTTAGTCCTGTCATCTTCAGACTAGACATGAGCCAAATATGCTTGAGTAGTTGCAAATGGTATGTCCACATCAATGGGACATAATGGTTCAAATACCAACCCTACCTGAAAGGGGTTGTGACCCATTGAGTTGTGGAGAGCTATGTTGTAGCTATGTTGGACATAGGGGAGGCTTTCATCCCATGTGCATGTATGCTTCAAGTTGTGAATGCACAAAATGTGTATGATCATCCTATTGATGACTTTGTTTTTGGTCATCAGTTTGGGTATGGAAAGTGTTGGACTTAGTGAGTTTGGTATCCAACATCGACTAGAGACTTGACAAAAATGAACTTAGGAATCTACTGTCTAGGTCTAAGACAATGAGCCTGTTTACAACTTCTTTTTGGCCATCAGTTTAGGGATGGAAGGATGTGGACTTAGCGAGTTTGGTATCTAGCATCAACCAGAGACTTGACCAAAATTCACTTAGGAATCTGTTGTCTCGATCTGAGACAATGGACTGTGGGATCCCAAAGTGTACCCACACTCATTCAAAGAAAAGTTGTGATACTCTTCTTGTAGGCCGCCACAATGGAAATATTATAGAATCTGTCGACGACCACGAAAACGTAGTCGTTGCCGTGCTTAGTAGAAGGAAGCCCTGAAATGTAATCCATGGAGATGGATTCCCAAGGTCAACTAGGAGTAGATAGAGGAGTATACAGGTCTTGCTTCTTAATGGTTGTCTTGGAAATGGCACAGGCAGTGCAGGATTTAATGTACCTCCCAACATTATGATGAAGTTTCAACCAATAAAAATACTTCTATAGTATTGCCACTGTTTTCTATACTCTGAAATGTCCAACGACTCGACTGTAGTGTGCCTCCCAAATAATCTTGGCACACTCACTTGAAGGAATGCATATGTGTCCCAGGTGGCATAAAAGTGCATCTTGGAGGTGAAAATTTTGAACTTGCTTACCTTCCAGGAGTGTCTAGTATGTGCTATCAAATTCTGGATTTCTCTCGTAAAGATGTGGCCACCTCGAAGTATCGTTCCCACAAGAGTCGAGCACAATGATCAACACCATGACTGGTGGTCGTCTGAGACAGTGTGCAACATTATTGGTGATCCCCTTCTTGTACTTAATGTTTAAATGTAATTGTTTCATGTATGTGGACAATTTCTGATGGCGATCATTTTGCAACTTCCCTTGTGTCTGTATGAACTATAGGGGTCGGTGATCTATGTGGATGACCGTTTCCTTCCCCAAAATGTAATGATTCCATTGACGATAGGCCTGCACAATGGAATACATTTCTTTGTTATAGGTGGGATACTTTTAGACTTTCTCAGAAAGTGTCTCACTGTGGTAAGACATTGGATGCCCCTATTGAGTAAGAATTGCACCAATAGAATAGTTAGAGGCATCTCTCTCAATCTCAAATGGTTGTTGCAGGTTTGGTAATGTGAGCACTGGTGGAGAGCAAAGGCACTGCTTCAACTTGTAAAATGCCTTATGTTGAGTTTCAGACTAAAATAACTTCGCTTTCACTCTGCCCTTGGTGAGTTGAATTAAAGGCCAAGTGATATGACAGAACACCAACATGAACTCGCCGTAGAAATTAGCAGGGCCCAAAAAGCTGCGGAGCTCTATTAGAGTGGTTGGGGATGGCCAATCCCGAATGACTTGTATCTTGGTTGGGTCCACATGCACACCTTGTACATCAATGATGTACCCCAGATATTAAACCTGGGTCATGCCAAAAGTGCATTTCTCCAGATTGGAACACAACTTGTGTTTTCGCAAGGTTTGGAGGACCTGTCGAATATGGTGGAGGCGATCTTCCCAACTTTAGCTGAAAATCAAGATTCCATATACGTACACCTTCACGAATGCATTGGTGAAGGGTCACAATATGTCATCCATCAATCTCATGAAGGTTTCAGGGACATTCCTCGACTCGAAAGCATGACCAACCATTCGAAAAGGCCATCCTTGGATTTGAAGGCAACCTTCCACACATCGAAGGGTTCGATAGGCACCTGGTGATAACCGGACTTCAAGTCAATCTTGCTGAAATATTTGGCCCCCTTGAGTTGCTCTAGAAGGTCATCAATCCATGGGTTTGGGTACCTATTCCGGACAATGATCTTGTTGAACGCTCGATAGTAAATACAAAGTCTCCAGGTCCCATCCTTATTTTGTACCAATACAACCGGACTCCCACAGGGTGATGAGCTTGGCTTAATGTACCCTTTCTGCAACAACTCCTAAATCTGCCTCTTGATCTCATCCTTCACCAGAACACAACATCGATAGATCGGTCCATTAGGTAACGACGTGCCCATGGTCAGATCGACGGAGTGCTTAACCTGAAATTGCAGAGGTACCCCCATAGGTGAGGCGAAGATGTCCCTATACTCCTCCACAACCATATCCATATGTTGCTGCTGAGTGGAGGAGCCCTATTTGGAAGCTATGGCCACAATATTCTTCTTACCCTGAGGGCGAATCATAAAGAAAACAAATTTCCTTGTCTATGAAATGATCTTATTGCATTGCTTTGCAGAGATCAAAGAGAGGGTGGTAGGCGGGGCTACCTCCGGTATCCTGTACAACTTATTTCCCAAAGTAATAATCATAGAGCGAGGTCTAGACTTGTATATGGCATGCCACTTACACAAGTATGGTTTTCCTAATAATAAATCACAAAATTCAAGAGGAGAAACATCACAAAATACCTCATCTGTGAAGGGCTTGATGTTGTAGGGAAGGCGACACTGCTGGTTGATGCGGACATCTTGTCCTTGGTGAATCCACCCCATGGTGTACGACTACAAACCTGTTGTAGTCGGTAGACCCAACTGCAGCAAAGAACCCTTCACCCACATATGTGAGTGGAAGAGGCGATCCCCCTCCTCTGTATCTCTAGGATCATTCTTCTGGATCTTGGTGGTGGCCACAATGGCACTAGGTCCTACGTCAATGATATTCTTCCCCTCGTCATTCCCCTTTTCGGGTTCTGACTCAAAGTCAAAACATGCATCTAATTGAGAGGCCTTTAGCTCTGGCACCAGTGATGGCTTGGCCTGACACTCACTTGTGTTGTGAGTGGAGCTCTTATGGAACTCATAGAATTTTCCCATGTCCTTCTTTGTCTTTGGGGTGTTTTTCTTTTCTTGCGGCTTCGGCAGGTTGTCCTAGGCTACCCCGCCTTGGATTTTTCCCTTACTCTTCGTTTTGGGGGTGCCTTTCCCTTGCTTCAGATTCATAGATACAAAGTCTTGCTTCTTCTGTTTAAACTTCTATCTCAATCTTGATAGCATATCAATACGTCGTGCCGAGTGAGGAGATGTTCCAGAACTCCATCTCATCCTAGATGTATCTGTGTAGACATCTGTGGAACTTGAGTACCAAATGTTGCTCAAAATCCTTGATACCCAACTTCATGCGAAGGGTATGAAAAACATTGGTAAACTCCAACATGTTTTGGTCCCTTCCCTTCCACAGCGTGGTTCACTTTATGTATTTATCCTCATAGATCCCGACAGGTTAGTACTGCTCCTTGATGGCATCCTGGAACAAATTCAAAGTGGGTGCGTTGAATATAGTGAGGGCGTACTTTCGTCCTTCTTCTCACATTATATTTCCCACCATTCCTTGACACGATGGATGGCTTTGAGAAGTGAAAAAGTAATATTTTCCCGACTAGAAAAATCCTGAACAGAAAAATATCCTTCTAGTAGATTTAACCATTTATCAATGACATCCGCATCTATCTGACCTAGGATGTCAGAGTTAACTTGTACCTTAAAGGGTGTGGAACTTCCAGAGTGTCCGTTGGAAGAACATGCATCACCTTTGGGTAAACACTGAAGGATATGGGAAAAGTTGTCCATCATCACATTACTTTCTTGCTCGAGGGATTCTTCGAGCAAGATTTTGAAAGAATATCCTGCCCCCTTGTCTTTCTTCTCTTCTACCAAGGGAGGTCGTCGGGATTTGTGAGGCTGGTCTTGCAACGATTCGACCATTTCGAGCCCTAACTCCTTATATCCTAACCTCGTTGGGGACATGAAAAGAAAAACATAGAAAGAGAAGAACGCTTTGATACCATTGATCTGAACTTAAACAAGAACGCAAAAAATCACAGATGTAACCATAAATATAGAGATGCAGTAGAAATAATACTTCATTTCATTAATATAAAATAATGAAATATGCTTACAAACAGAATGGAAATAAACTAGCTCAGGTGATGGTAGCTTATCTATGAGAAGAGAAGTCGTGGTTACATGCCTTTGAACTGTGTTAAAATGAGGCTCAAAGGCCTATTTATTATTGAGAAACAATGGAAAACCCTAAACATCGAAAAACCTAACCCTAGGAGATGAAGCCCCAAAACTATGAGCCCCGTTTGGGTAAATTGGTACATCAACTTCCCGGGGCCTCCTCAAATACCATGAGGGTACATACCTAAAGGCACACTTTATCCTACTGGCACATCTGATCCACCAATGGAATTTCCAGTGGCAGGATTTCCATGTCGGTCTTGAGTTGTGTTATAGACCCACTAAGGAGGACATTTAATTTATCACAGGCCTATCCAGGAGAGGGGAGGATTTTCCCCAATTCTATAATGTCCCCCATGGTGTTGCAACTGAGAGTCAACTTGCATACACTCTAAGATATGTGGGGCCTCATGCGATCCATCCATCATATTTTCAGGTATGTGAAAGGATAGGTACATATTTCTTCTTTGCTATAGAGGAGGTTAGGTTCCTCTCATTATTAGTCAGCACCATTTGACATTATTTTGGTGATGGGAAGCACACTAGTTTCCCTATTTTGTATTATTTTGATTCTAAGATTCATGGGAATTATGCATCAGATGGACTACCATTTTTTTAAGGCAATTTTGGATGGCTTTAGATAGATGTCATGCATTGTCAAGACAGGGGAGGGAGACCTTCCATTTTTCTTCCGAGATTTTTTGTTTATTTTTTGAGAGGTTTCTGAAGATGAGGCCTACATTTGATCATAGCCCTCCTAGGCCAATCGTTGAGGCGCAGATGTGCATGTGGGGGAAGATGATTCCCAAGAGGGGCATGCTGGAGTTTCTGCCCAGGATTTCAGACAAGGCACTGGAGCTACTGGCCAATGTGGATGACCATGCATTTGTCATGTTGGGGTATCCATACGCAGGGATTGATTAGAGAGGGTGTGCCAAAATCGTCTTCACAACAGAGGAGCCTCTAGATGAGGAGATGAGGAGATGGGCGAGGCCCAAGAGGGCTTAGGGTGAGGCACATCCTTAAGGGGGAATGTGCATCCAGGGGAGGAGGCTTGCTATGCGATGTCAGATGGATTACTATAATAGATTTTCCAAAGTTTTGGTTCGACAAGGAGTCTGCCCTATGAGGCCTCGAGATATCAATGTGGATCCGATGTTTGTGGATCTCTATGAGTCTTATCTATGAGATTTAATGTGTTTTATGAGGCATGTCATCAAATCTAGTACTTTACTGGAAACGATGAAGGCTGCAGGGCATCATGCAACAACACATCCATCAAATGATGAGGGTGGACATGATGACGATGAGGGTGATGATGATGATCATGTTGATGAGGGTGATGATCATGATTATGATGATGAGGATGATGACGATGACGCTTCTAGTGGTGCCACCCCATCGGATGATGGCCTTTAGGATGTCAGTGATCCTTCTGGTGGTACACCTGCTCGTTAGTCGCCTAATGATGTTGAGATTCTAGAGCTAGAGTATGTGCCGTATGTTTCTCCTGACAGAGCAGACCGAACACCTTCTCCTATAGACTAGCCACATCCTTCTACTGCAAATCATCAACCTCTTAGTATTCCACCTCAACTGAGTTCGACAAACGTACTTGATCAAGCAGTAGTTGTTCATCCATCGTCCTCTACTTTAGACTAGGCTGCAAGCACTACTACATCTATTGTATCAGATATTTGATTGTACTTATTTGATTTCATGATGTAGTTATTTGAATTCTTTGTGGGTATATATATAATTTTTAATGTTTATATACTTAATTTATATAACAGTGTTGATATGTATATTGTTAGGTCATGTTAGATATGTTGATTTAATGTGCTTGCAGATAGATGTTCACGTGACAACAGTTATTTGACCTGATATTTATATTAATTTTAGTGTATGTGGTGATGATGTTAGATAACAATCTTTGTGTTTTGTTAGATGAGATCACAATGATAATGCCCTGTTAGATTATTAGATATGTGTGCTAGCTAATGACATTTAATTGTGCTACTAAAAGTGTATATAATTAGATGATGGTAGTGAATTTGAATGTGTATCTTAGATAATGTTTATTTTTGTTAGATGATTATCGTCATGATGTTTATTTTTATGAAATAATGTTTATTATAGATTATGTATTGGTGAATTTATATCAAAATTTTATATATGAAATTGCATGTAAAAGAACTTACTTTAAAAAAAATGCAAAGATATTCTTATAAATTACAAATTTTAGTATGGTTGAAACTATGATTGTAAAATTACGATAAATTTTTTTCTATTGCTTAGAAAGTTCATTGATATTCAACCTAACTTAATTAGTAAAATATTTCAGCACTCACAACAATAAAATAATTAAAGGTAAAATAATTTAGTTAATTCTTAAAAAGACGAAAATGTGTAACTCATTCAATTTTTAATATAAAATATTATTAATAATAAATTATTTAAAAATACAATTGAACAAATTCAATATTGGTTTATAAAATTCAATCTATTGTTAAATTTAAAAAACTTATGTATTTTTTTTACAACCTGCAGCCTATATCCATCTTAACTCTAGATCTACCAAGCGTTGAGAGGGATCAAATCTCTTGAGATGCAGACATCTTTTTGAGTGAAATAATATTTGAGCCCTCTAGGCGCTTGGTGGATCTAGGCAGCTGGAATATTAATATACATGTAGTTGGCATTGACATATTTTATTTATAATTCATGTTCTCCGTATTAAAATGTTAAAATATGTCCTCTCATATTTTTTCCAGTATGTATACATTTAATTATTTTTATTATTAATATTTTTGAAATTATTATTACATATAAAATCCATATTAAACATTGAAAATTTCACAAATATCCCTCATACATTGAATTAGAAATCAACTATTAATAGAATAAAAATTCTCCCAATCTTTCTCACTAAAGTGAAAATATAAGAAAAATTTCAATTTAAATTATTTTATTTTTCTCTATATAAAGTATCTATAACATTATGTTATTTAATATGGACATTGAAATATTTTACTTATGGTTGTGAGTAAAATAACTTTTGTTATAAATATATTTTAATTTTAAATATCACATGTAAATGAAACATAGAATGAATTACACAATGTAATATCAATAATACTATTTCTTGTCATGTGGACAAATTACATTTTTTCCTTGTAGTGAAAAGTAAATTATATATTTCTACCCATTCCATTTCTTCCTTATAATAAAAACTACTTCTTTTTTTTTTTTAACTTTCGGTTACATTATATCTCTATATAAAGTTATATAAGATTAAGGTGTAAATTGAAGTATTGTAATTATGGCCAACATTAATTTCTTTTCTTATTACTATTTTTAATTTGTTAATTTCAATTATTATTTTAATGTAACTTTATGTGACAACATCTCTCCCATACTGAGCTATAGAGCACCTCTTGGTGCAATTAATTTAGATTTAATACAACTTAAAAAAAAAAAATTATAAAAATTATTTTATTACTAAAGTTACGAGATTTTCAAGCAATTTAAATTTAATCTTTATAGCAACTCTTACCAACTTAAATTAATTTTTTTTCTCTCTAAAGATGAGGATAAAAAAATGTAAAGTAAGGCTTGTGCTCAAGTGACTTGTAGTTGGGGGTTTTCTCTATTGGAAGTTCTCCCTTAAAGAGATATCTGATTTTTTTTTAGTAATAAAGACATAACATTTTGATGTTATTTTCGTTTTTTATTTGCTATTGTACTGGTTTAAATTTAACTCGTTTTAATAATAAATATGAGTTAAATAATACAAATTAAATTATCACGAGATATTCACTAAAATTCATGTTTTTCACATTTCTCCTAGCTAATATTACATCATGTTCACAATGATAAAGACATGTCTACTTTAAATAATTTAGTTACAAATACATAAAAAAATAGATATTTATTTTACATAATCTAAACAAGAAAAAAATGCATCACCAAGTCTATTTGAAACTCAAACAAATGCCTCTTAATCACCATCACAAATGTGGTGCGCTTGGTATGTTCTGATTGCATTGATGCTGTCATATTTACGCAACACAACACCTAAATAATATTTAAAAATATAGCTATATATTGGTGCATTAGATAACATGAACATTTCGTCCCACTGCACAAAAGTTATATGTGCGCACTGGTGCATTTGTGTGACGCACAACTATGAAAATTTAAATTTGTGAACCAACACCGGTGCGTCATAGGTATGTGTGCATCGTCTATGGTGCGGTTATGTTTGACAATGCACCACATCTGGCGCATAACTATGTTTTTGGCACAACGATGATTATATATTTTTTTAATTGAAAGTTATGTTTCCATATTAATAATTACATTTTTCATTTAATAAAAAAATGTATTTTATATATGAGGCTGATATATTTTATATGTCAATCATGTAGCAGAGACATCAACAGAGGGAGCAACAATAATTGGAAATACATAGCGAAATAATGAAAACAAAAACATACAAGAATAGTATAATGATGAAATAAAACAAGTACATATCACTCTCCATTTTCATCAACTTGATTATCTTCCTCGACGTTTGGAATGATAACACTGTTGTTCTCGAAAACATGTTTTGATCTAGGATCATGTCTTAATACGAACTACTAATCCCTATCTAACACATCTGGGTAAAAAAGCACCTGGTTGTAGTGTTTTGGGAAAATATAAGGCTCCCTAGCTTCATGCCACATCTTTGTAGCATTTATAGATATCATCCCACTATCACGATCTTCCTTTACATTATTTTGATCAAAGGTGTCCCACCACTTGCACATATAAATAACACATTAAAATGAAGAGAAGTCCACTTGAATGATCTCTTGTATCTTTCCAATGTATCTTAGTGTCCCCTTCATTAGGCTTTGATCGTAGTGGCTAGCACGACTAGATTGGTCGAACTCAACTTCCACTCCACAATATTGTGTCATGCATCCATCATCGACATCCTTCGTGAAAAAATGATGTCCACATTCCCACATAGATGGGAACAAATGCACCTATAAAAGAATTAAAAAATCACAATGTCATGTGTCTAATAACCTAGACATAATTAAAAATATAAAATATATATAGATGTTAAAATTCAAAGGTGTAATATGAAGTTAAAAATATACATAAAGAAATTTTAATTACCCAGTTGCTGCACCCAATCCCTATGTTTAGCACATCCTCTTCAGCATGAGGGTAACGACTGGATGCACTACATTTCTCTCTGACTTGATCAACAACTCAAATGTTAGGGCATGCCATTGGCATATTTTATTTTAAATGATTACGATAAGGCACACTTCTACCATTCAACCATTTGAATTCTTTCCTATCATTGTCCCATTTCCTCCTCCTCTTTGTACAATACGGCCCACGGTTGTGTCACTTCCATATTGTAAAGAATGAATTTGTTGGTGACTTCAATTTCTTAATTCGATGATGAAATCAAACCACACACACACACACACACACACACATATAGTACGTATGAGATCACAACATGCATTAATATGAAGTTCATTGTGAATAGTTATTGTGTAGTAATTTGACAAATGATAAGCCTGCACTTACTCTTTATCATGCACCTCTTTCCATTCATTTCAAGAAGCTCCCATTATCTTTTTTCTTCATCCCTTTAGTTCTCCCAAATGACTGCACCTAGGGTGTTTTCGATTTGCTTGATGTACTCACTGGAATAATCAAAAGACTCATGATATATACCCCTCTACCATAGACCCCTCAAGTTTTTCCCTTTGTTGAACAAAACCTTTCAATTTCTTCATGTACCTCTTTAAGAAGAACATCCAACAACAAGAAACGACCCCAACTAATTCAACCTCATCCACAAGGTGAATTAGAAGATGGACTTGTAATTCCATGAAACTAGTCAACAATTCTTTCTCAAACATACAAACAAACTCATTTATCTCTTGACGCCACCATGGAACGCTAGCCATATGAATCTCCTATGATCTGATCCAACATACAAATGAAAACAATTAGATATGGCATGTCATAGGTATTGGGGGGAGTCATGGTTCACACAACCACGCACGAGCAGAGGGTAATGACGCTGAACAATAAATAGTACATTATACAAAAATTAATTATAAAATATCCCATTAGATAAAAAATAAATAATAAAATCATGTTTTTCACATACATACTCTTAGAAGGTTCAAATAGTCATGCAATTTCAGCCCTGACAAACGGTCATCCACAGTGAAGCAACGTCATTGTGAAGACCCATATAAAAAAGGCACCCTCACATTCATTATAGCTTCCTTTGCCAAAGAAAGATCATATTTCTTTAAAATCCATAGGACATCACCTTCTTTGAAAGACCAAGAGGGGCCAACATCTCCTCTAGTTTCTTGTCTTGGCCAATGTTCCTTTTTAGTTTTTGAAGAAATAAGATCTCCCCTAACAACCAATGTGTCACTTTCTTTGGATGATATGTGTCTCCATAAAGAAGACGAAACATTTTTAAATATATGCATGGGATCTAGTAAGTGGGAAATCTTAAGATTCTCCCAATATGAGAGCTCATAAAAGACAAAGTTCCTTTTCATCCCAATGGGAAATTTATCAACATAGGTGCCGAAGAAATATGGATCACTGAACATAGGCTCCCCATTTGAATCAAACATTTATGCTAACCCCTTCTCCTTCTCTATCTCATATGCTTTAAGCCATCAACCTACTGCCATTATTGTAGGCCTTTGGGTTCTCCTTGGTTTACCATAGAAAGCGATGTTGCTCTTCTATAAGGGTGTTCTTCTGGGAGGAATACCCTGGAGTAGTCATACACTAGCTTTCATAGGTGGTCAGAGCACCTAGCCTTTAGAGAAGGTCCAAAACATTTACATCCATGATACCCTTTTGTTACAATACCTATGAAATTATTATATACATGCTAGCACATTAGCGACCATGAAGATCTGAACAATTGAAATGGATTAAATTAATATCTGAAATAATATTGTTATTAAACAAATCAATAAGAATGTAATTTACGAGAGAAAACTCCTAATCCTGGATAATCATTTATGGTGTAAGCACATATGCCATACAATGTAAAACTCCTCTCTCTTGCAATGGGTCTTGATACATAGTACACATGTATCCCTTCTCATAATTCCTTAAATTCATGTACCAATGGTAAGTAGAAATCCATATTCTTCACTTGTCTTCTACCAGGGACTATGAGAGCCAACATAATATGTTCATTCTTCACAAACAACCATGGGGGGATATTGTTATTAATCACTACTATGGGACAAACATAATAGTTGGTGTTCTGGAGGGAATATAGGTTGGCACCATCCATGGCTATGTTGATTAGTAGACTTTGTACTTCATCCTTGATTTTTTTAGGCCATGTATCCTCTATATGCTTCATGGATATTGAATCTGTTTGGATTCATATAACTCATTAATCAATTCTATGTGAGGCATGCCATCCCTGCAATATAGACAATTCTTTGCAATGAAAGAGTCTTTGAATCCTTGGGATTATAGGTATGTCCCTTAATATATTTTGAGGAGGACCATGTAATTTACCTTTTTTTTTTGAATTATGGTACCTATCATGTCCACATTTCAGACATATCTCTTTGTTTGCATATTCTCCTCTATATAGAATAAAATCATTTATACATGAATGATATGATATGTACTCAACACCCAACATTTTCAACAACTAATTTTCCTCTTCGCAGGTACCCGACAAGACATTATCACTCAGAAGAACCTTATCTTTGAATATGCTGCAATTGGTGGGGAATATAATTGTACAATGCCAATATTTAACATTCATAAGATTTACCATTTTTAAATTTAATTATGTGACAAAATATAAGGAACTTGATCATTCATGCAAGTCAATTACCTCAATATTTTCGAGAAACATGCATTCGACATGCAAAAAATTTCTTTCATGTTGTACAACAACATATTTTTCCCCAACTGAGTAGACTTTGACTTGCTGTGAGGTCCAAAGAGAGGGGTGGTGGAAGAAAATTTCAGGTTTTCGAATAATTTATCAATGATATGAGCATCATACCCTAGCTCATCATTTTGGAATGCATCTAAAAACATTACCTCCATGGAATTTGTATCTTGTAAATAATCATACACATCAACCTCCATTTGATTTCCTCTATTTCCAACTTGTGATGAATAATTACTATTGTTGTAGTCATTCCTAATTGATGAATCTAGACATAGTGGGAATTGAATAGGTGGTTGATTCAACCATTATTTGTATGCTTCCTCTCCGAGTCTTGCTATTAATGCAACTTTTTCTCAATTTGACGTCGTAGTGGGGTGCACCGGAAGATGGTAGGTGGGTTGTTCATCATCACTAGAATCCTAATTTCAAAAAATATTGAATGTCATTAATACAATATCAATGATATTAGTAAGCACTCCAATGCAATTTATTTGTTGAAATTTTAGTATACCAAACAATTATTACCATTGTCGATTCAAGATTGTGGCTAGAAGATTCCATGTTCCAATTGGTAGGGTGAAGAGGCTGTCGATTTTCATCTACCAACTACTTGCGATATGCTTCTCCTGATAAGAGCTTCCGATGTTTTTGAAAATAATATGGAGTAATATTTTTTGCATTTGAACTTGATTTTGAATTTGGATCCTGCAAATAATTTGCATACATTTTTATTCAAATTGACATGGATTAAAAAAAAATCATTTAGATAATGAAATATAAATAAAATATGAACTTACTCGAGATAGAAAGGGAGAAATCTATGAAGGAATTTGATCAACAATATGGAATAAGCTGGAATTCGAAGAATTGGCCATTTGATATTATTGAAATTTTGTCCTTGTATTTGAGAAAAATCAAAAATAAAATTTTGTGTAAATATCTAAAATTAATCTCGAGAACCATATAACCACAATCCTAATTTCAATATAGTTTTGAAACCATTTTTCAAGTACAAGGATACTTTAAGTGGAAAAATGTATACTATGAGCTACTGTAATTCATGTGGATGCGTTCTAAAGGATAATTTGAGATTAATATTCCATTTTATGTGAAAATAAAATTTCAAATAGCTATTAAACCTTACCGATGCTCTAAACAGAAGAAACCACACCGGTCTGTTTAAATAATAAGATCACTGTGGTGTTTAAATAATACTTGCATAAGTTTCTGACATTCCAAAAAAATAAAAAGTAAGTTATCATATCGGTGTTTTTTTCACATAAAAATGCACATGTACATTTAAATAAAAAACAACACCAGTACGTAATTGTTTTCCGAACTTAGAAAATAAAAGCAAATTCCACTGTCTCGGTGCTCTTTTAAATATATACTACATCGTTGCGTTAAAAAATATAATCACACTGTTTCGGGATTTCGAAAATGAAAAAAAAAATGAATCATGTCTGTGCATTGAAAAAATATGGCGCCCAAGAAATGTCGATGCACTTTTTAAATAACCACATCGGCGCACTTGACTATCGAATGCATTGATGTGCAGAGAAATTGAATAAAGAAAAAGTGCAATTATTTATCTTTTTTTTTTAAATTCAAAAATGAACAGAAATTGATTTTTCGAAATCTAATTTCATAAAATCTTTTAAATAGTAAAAATTTATTCACCATTTCATTTCTTTACCCAAAATTTCAAGGGAGTGATTTGCAAGAGAGATATACCCAGAGGATTGTGAAACATCAACATAATGCTTTGGAGCAACAAAACTATTCAAAATATCAGAAGCTAAAAGGTATGGTGATTCACTCAAAAACCTGCATAGTAAGTTTTAAATTTTATTGTTTATTTTACTAATAAAAAAATTTACATTTTTTGTTAGGGTTTAATTAAAAGAGAGATCATTTACAAGAGAAGATCAGATCAGAGCTGCAAAATATTTTGGATCCATCGAAAGATTAGAAGTTGAAAGGTATGGTGATTCACTCAAAACCCTGGATAGCAAGAATATTAAATTTCATTATTAAATTATTTTACAATTTTTGTTAGATTTATTCACAATTCAGAAAAAAATAATTAAAAACCATGTATAACAAAAAATTTACTATAGATTTTACGAGTAAATTTTTTTACGATCTTTGTTCGTATTAAAATTTAATTAAAATTCATAAAAAACCTTGTCAACCTTCTCTGTTTTTTTTAAATGGCTATATGTTGCGTAGTGCGCCATCTTTAACATAATACATTGGTTCTGTGATGCTCCTATACCAATAGGTGTCATATATCATGATTGACTTGATGAGCTATGTAATATGTTCATACCTTTAATTGTTGCAAAGGTTTTTCATATTTTCAAAAAATCAAAAAATTTAAAAAATGTAAAGAGGGTATACCCTAAAAGAAAAATCAAAGGGTAAAAAGAATAAGATGGTCAAAAAAGTGAAAGAAAATGAACCCCACCAAAAGAAAGACCAAGGAAAGTGTGCAAGTCTAAATGACACTACTTTTTAACTCTTGTATAATAAACAATTGTGTGCAGCTTATTAAGTTATGCCACAATTGATGAATAGTCAAACAGCTTAAGCTTGGCTAGTTCATGTCTCAATTTCATGTTTTAGAAATAAATAATAAAATCTAACCAAATTGTTTAATCTTGGCAAATAAGTAGATAGGTAAAGTGAATAAAAGGAGCTCAACAATTTAATCTAAGCCCTTGGATGTGATAAGGCTAGACTTAGATAGATATCTGCATGTAAAAGAAAAGAAAAGTTTGATAAGGGTTTTCCAGTCTAAGTGCACCAAAATAAAGAAGAAAAAATGTTAGGTTAAAGTAGGTAGGGTAGGTAGATGATATTGCAGAATGATATATGATGAATGATGATTCTAAATGTATAAATCTTTTACTTTCATCACAAGTACAAGGTAGACATTACACTGAAAGCATTTCAAGCAAAGCAAGGTCAAATAATTAACTCCCCTTCTCATTTTTCCCTAAATTTTCACTAATTTCCCTTAAGTACTAAGGCATTTACTAAATTAGAGGGGCTCAGAGATTTCTCTGACTTCTGGAGGGACCGGATCCTCGGCCCAATAGTTTATAATGCCTAAAGTACTTAAAATCATTCATAGATCACTCATTCACCTTCATAATTCTTTTCCTAAGTAAAATTATATTTTACTTAGGAAAATTACAAATATTTCTCATATAAACCCTTTTTCATTTTAAGCCTAAGTTTAACTACACATGTCAAATGTTTTTATACTTGGCACTTTTTTCATTTCATTGTCATATTAACTTTTAACTTATATTGTATAAATCCCTTATAATATTTACCCTTTCCCGTATTATATATTAAATATTCCCAAAATGTTATATATCCCGCCCCCGGTTGAATACAACCATAATCAGTGTTTAAAATAGGATTAATGAGTTAATTTGTAATTCATTAAGAACCTTAATCCCCCGCCGCACAAAACAGGATTAATTAACCCTCACGGTTAATTAATAACCTTACCAGCCAATCCTGCCGCTCCCGATATGATTAAATTAACTCTTAATATATCGGGCCCGCCTTTGTTAAAACTCCACATATCACGTCCAGCGTCAACCGTCCGATCAGGTCCTCAAGATCTGACGGCTATTATCAATATCGCGCGACCCTTTGTGACCGCGCGTTAGCGCACGATCACAAAGCGGTTTTCTCACAGCACCTCCGCCACGCGTCGAATGCTCTATGGAATCGCTAGCTCGAGGTCGATTACTGCCTTTCCCCAAAAGCGGTGCGATATGAAACCGCTTACCGCCCTTCCGCATATGACAAAAACGTCACGTCATTTGTCGCTGATGTCACCCGCCTAAAATCCAAAACCCCGCCAACTTTTGACTTTGTAAATAAAACAAAAAGTCGCTTTCACTGCTTCATACTATAAACCTGTGCGCCCATGCAAAAGAAGGTCAAGGTCAACCTGTTCAAGCTTCCAGTCGCCAACCTACTCCAAAATGTTGCAGCCGACACCGACCAGAACCCACCAGTTACACCCAACACCTGCATTTCATTACTCATTCCCCAAAAGAGGTATTTATCAAAATCTCGACTAAAACCCTACAAATGCTTCTTTTCCACTGTTAATTGACGAAAAATCTCAAAATTCATAGTAATTTAGTTAATATTTTCATCATTTAAGTCTCCTATAGCCTCTGTGTTTCCCATTTCACATAGAAAAACATAGTTTCCATATGAATCCACAAGAACCAGGCATGGAAACCCCTTTGGCTTTGAATGTTGCACCCCTAAATGCCCCCCACCGAGATTTATACTATCTGCCTTTGGCCGATAAGGACTTCCAGATAAAATACCTTGCCACTGACAAAAATCACCTTAGAGTCTTTTCCCAAAGTAGAAATGACTACCTAAATGGCTCTGATATCCTAGGACTCTGGGAATCCAATCTTCCCATGTACCTTCTATCCACAGTTCATGTTTTCCCAGATATAATTCATCAATGCCATGCCAATTATTGTTGGGTTGTGTTATATTATTTCCACATAGTTAATAGGGGGTTTGAAGGGTGCTCGTAACCCCACTTTATGGGGTCTGGGGCAGTGCCCTAGAAAATTTTGGTTTTGGACCCTATGTTAGGTTGGGCGAACCCACCTATGGTTTTGTGCATGATTTTCGCACATGTTTTTTGGACGCGATGGTTTTCGGTCCATGATATTGGACACGATGGTTTTCAGTCCATGGTATTGGATGCTTCGACATGTATAAATATGTATTGTAACATTGAAAGGAACATAATGAAAAATCAAGCTGGTAGTCCCAGTTTTGGGATCCAGTGGGAAAATCTCTATGTATATGTGTTTTATGTGTTATGCTCTCACATTGTTTATTTTCTGTGTTTTAGAATTCTTATGCAGGTAATTTCTATACGGGGTTAAAACCTACATTTGGTATCGAAGCAGATTTGGCTTCAAGGGGACGCCTTTGTTGCTGAGGGGTTTCGCTCGGGCTTGTGGTAGACCCTGTTCAGTGGGAGATCTGCGAGATCAATATTGGTGGTGAATGAAGATGGCAAGCGGTGGAAAGATAAAGATCAAGAAATTTAATGGTCAGAGTTTTGAGTTGTGGAAACTCAAGATGGAGGATCTGTTGGTGGATAAAGATCAACGGATCGCGATAGATCCAAGTACTAAACCAACGGGAGTGTCAGATGAAGAATGGAAGAAGTTGGATCGGAAGGAAAAGAGCACAATATGATTATGTGTCTTAGATTCAGTATTGCTGAATGTATTAGGAGAAGCTACGACGAAGGCTTTCTGGGACAAGTTAGGGACTTTGTACCAATCGATGTCTCTGGTGAATAAACTATTCCTGCGGAAAAAGCTATATAACTTGAGGATGAAAGATGGAGACTCAGTGACAGAGCATCTGAACGCATTTAATAATATTGTAAATCAGTTAGCATCTGTTGATATTAAAATTTCAGATGAAGATAAGTGCATCAGTTTGTCGTGTTCTCTACCAGATTCGTGGGATAGTCTAGTTATTGCAATAGGTAGCAATGCAACTGCCTTGCAGTTTGATGAAATAGTCTCAGCCTTGCTGACGGAGGAGATGAGACGGAAAAATAAGGAGAGCTAGAATGGTGATGCCTTGTCTGTACGAGGACGAGCCCAGAACAGAAACAAAAATAAGTCATCGAGTGGGAGATCTAAATATAGAGGGAGATCTAAATCTCTAGGAAAACCTATAAATGTGGTGTGCTAGAAATGTGGAAATCAAGGCCACTTTAAAAGGGACTGTAAATCTAAAGTTCCTGACAAAGGAAAGGGATCTGATGAGGATCCTTCTTCAGAGGCGAAAACCACCTCAGATGAAGGTGGGGATGTGTACTTGGCTTCTTCAAGTACACATGTAGATCATGAGGCATGGTCGATTGACTCAGGTGCATCCTTTCACTTCACTCCCCATAAAGAGTGGTTTTGCGAGTATGAGAAATATGATGGTGGTGATGTCTTCTTGGGGGATGACAGGAAGGCTAGAATCATTGGTCGCAGAAAAGTAAAGTTGAAGTTGCAAGGTGGAAGGGTTAGAACGCTTCCAGGTGTTCTACATATTCCTACATTAGCCAGAAATCTGATTTCTGTAAGCAAGTTGGATGATGCAGGTGTAAAAACAGTGTTCAAGAAGGATACCTGCAAAATGGTTCAAGGAGCACTAGTATTGATGCGGGGAGTTCGGATTGGAACTCTGTACAAGCTGCAAGGTAGCACTTTTATTGATGGGTGCAGTAGTTCTATGGTTCCTGAAAGTGGAGCAGAAAATCTAGTGGTCCCTGGAGAGAAGACCATGTTGTGGCATCAAAGGCTTCGACATATTGGAGAGAAGGGCCTTCGAATACTTCATGGTAAAGGCATGGTAGAAGGTATGAGTAATAGCTCTCTGGATTTTGATTTCTGTGAAAATTGTGTATATGAGAAGCAGAATCGGGTGAGTTTCCCCTCTGGTGGTAAGTGGGCGAAACAGATATTAGAGCTTATGCATAGTGATGTGTTTGGACCTGTGAAGGTTCCATCATTGGGTAAGTCTGTGTACTATGTATCATTTATAGATGACTTCTCAAGGAATACATGGATACATTTCCTTAAGAAGAAAAATGAAGTCTTTGATAGGTTTAAATAATTTAAGGCTCTGGTGGAAAACCAGACAGAGAAGAAGATAAAGGTGCTAAGGATAGATAATGGTGGAGAGTTTTGCAGCAATGAATTTGAAGAATTCTGTAAGAAGTGTGGTATATCATGGTAGAAGACTACTCCATATACACCTCAGCAAAATGGAGTTGCAGAAAGAATGAACAAGACATTGATGGAAAGGGCAAGAAGCATGCTCAATGGTGTCGGGTTAGGACAGGAATTCTAGGCAGAGGCGGTGGATACTGCATGTTACCTGGTCAACAGGTCACCTTCATTAGTGTTGGAGGATAAGACTCCACAAGAGGTATGGACTGGTAATAAACCCTCTCTTTCACATCTAAGGGTATTTGGATGTGATACATATGTACATGTTCCAAAGGAGAAAAGAACCAAGTTGGATAGTAAATATGAAAAGTGCATCTTTATTGGGTATAAAGATGGTTTAAAGGGTTATAAGCTTTGGAACCCAATAACAAGGAAGGTTGTGTACAGTCGAGATGTGGTGTTCAGAGAGGTGAAAGATGTTGTTAAGCATAAAGTCCAACCAAAGGAACCTAAGAAGATAGAGTTTGAGCTAAAGGAGGAAGAATCAGACTCTATAGCAAAGGAGGAATCAGAAGATGAAGAGCCACAAACTCCGAATGTGAGAAGATCAGTTCGAGAAAGAAGGTAGCTAGAAAGGTATAGTCCATCTGCTTTCTGTTCAAATTTTTCTTTGTCTATTACTGATGATGATCCCAGAACTGTGAAGGAAGCAGTAGATTCAGAGGATGGAAAACTCTGGAAAGAGGCCATGGTTGATGAAATGGCATCTTTGCACAAAAATGAGGCTTGGGATCTGGTGGAGTTGCCGGCTGGAAGGAAACCCATTGGTAGCAAATGGGTGTTCAAGAAGAAGACAAATGCAGAAGGAAAGGTGGAGAAATACAAAGCTCGGTTGGTAGCAAAAGGTTATTCCTAGGTGCCGGGAATTGATTTTGGTGATATTTTTCCTCCTGTTGCCAAGGTTATTTCTATTAGATTACTTTTATCTGTTGTTGCTGCTTTTGATTTTGAGGTAGAACAGATGGATGTGAAGACAACATTTCTTCACGAGGATCTAGAAGAGGAAATCTACATGAAGCAACCTGAAGGCTTTACAGTGAAGGGTAAGAAAGAACCAGTATGCAAGTTAAAGAAGTCTTTGTATGGGTTAAAATAGTCACCAAGGATGTGGTATCAGAAATTTTATACATTTATACGAGGACTTGGCTTCACCAAAAGCAAAGCAGATTACTGTGTGTATTTTAAATTAATTGGTGACCGTGTTATTTATCTGGTCTTGTATGTGGATGATATGTTGTTGGTTGGAAATGACAAAGAAATTATCCAGGATTTGAAGACCCAATTTTCCTCCAAATTCGACATGAAAGATCTTGGTGCTGCAAACTATATTTTGGGCATGGAAATTAAAAGAGATCGGGCAAAGAGGAAGCTCTGGTTAAACCAAAGGAAGTATGTCAAGACAATACTACAAAGGCTTAATATGCAGGATAGTAAACAGGTGAAGGTTCCTATTCCTGTAGGTGTGAGGTTATCTACTGAACAATGTCCCAAGACACAAGAAGAATAAGAGGACATGTCCCATGTTCCATATGCAAGTGCAGTCGGTAGCCTGATGTATGCAATGGTATGTACTAGACCAGACATTGCACATGCAGTGGGAGTATTGAGCAGGTTTATGTCAAAACCAAGAAAGGAGCATTGGACAGCAGTGAAGCGGGTTTTCAGGTATTTGTGTGGCACTAGTGATTATGGTCTATGATACAAAGGAAGACCAGGATTGGACAGAGTGTTGGATATTCGTGGCTTTGTTGATGCAGACCGGGTTGGAGATCTGGATCAGAGAAGATCTACAAGTGGGTATGTGTTTAACCCATTTGGAGGTGCGGTCAGTTGGATGAGCAAGAAACAATCTGTAGTGGCACTATCAACTACAGAGGCAGAATACATGGCAGCCACTCAGAGATTGTGTTCAAGTATGGGGTTAGTACAGGAAGCTATAAGGATAGACTGTGAAAGCCAAAGTGCAATTTTCTTGGCAAAGAACCCTGCATATCATTCAAAGAAAAAGCACATTGATGTTTAGTATCACTTTGTGAGGGATATTATAGAAGAAAAAAAGGTGTTGCTAGTAAAGGTGGACACTTTGAAGAATACTGCAGATGCATTGACAAAATCTGTGAGCTCTGAGAAGTTCTCTTGGTGTAGAGAGACAATGGGCATTTCAGGGCTGGGAAAATGACTAAGCTCTCTTGTGGTCCCCTGTGGAAAGAAAACAACAAGTGGGAGAATGTTGGGTTTTGTTATATTCTTTCCACGTAGTTAACAAGAGCTTTGAAGGGCACCCGTAACCCCACTTTATGGGGTCTGGGGTAGCACCCCGGAAAATTTTGGTTTTGGACCCTATGTTAGGTTGGGCGGACCCAACTATCGTTTTGTGCATGATTTTCACACATGTTTTTTGGACGTGATGGTTTTTCGGTCCATGGTATTGGACGCGATGGTTTTCGGTCCATGGTATTGGATGCTTCGTCATGTATAAATATGTATTGTAACATTGAAAGGAACATAATTAAAAATCAAGTTGGTAGTCCTAATTTTGGGATCCGGTGGGAAAATCTTTATGTATATGTGTTTTATGTGTTATGCTCTCGCATTGTTTATTTTCAGTGTTTTAGAATTCGTATGCAGGTAATTTCTGTACAGGGTTAAAACTTACATAATCACTGAGCAGTCATGTCTCCAAGACAAACAGTCCTTTTTCCAATAACTGTCGAGTCAATCAATGAAATGTTACAATTTCATTCCAGTCAAGCCCTGACTCCCCTCTCCATGGGAGATTTACTTGAGAAATCAACTAAATTATCCCAAGACAAACTTAATCGCCTCTGTCAAACTTTCATGTTGTAGAAACATCAGCCTAATGGCCCACCTCCTTATCTGCACACTTTCTTCACAGATATGGGAAAACTCATAGTCGATATGATATCATTAGTAATGGGTTTCAATACTAGTGAGTTTATTGATGAGTTAACCCTAGTATTGTTGTCAATTTTTACTCCTGGACAGCCCCCTGCTATCAAATATGACTATGCCTCCTACATTGCTGATAAGATTCATGACCAGTTCATGAGACTGGAAAATGAAAGAGTTTTCAAGTATACCACCTTTATATATCATCTCATGCTTTATTATCAAACAGACAATTTCCTGTTCCCTGTCCTGAAACTTGACACCAAAGGTAATCCAAGGTCTGTAATCTTTTGGTCTGCAATCTTCCATGATTCCTTTGAAACCCCTTACTCCTATAATGAATTCATTGATCAATTTTTTCATCCATCAACCACCTTATTGACAGGGGTTTTCCCTCCCAGGATCAGTGGAGGCATTAAAAAGATCCTTCAACTTTCCAAGAAGTACAAAGTGGGTGACTGGTATCTGTACCAGAACTTTACAGAATTCGGGATATATGGGTGTGAGCTTGCCCCCTTCAAGTTACCAAAATATGTTCTAATGCGACTGTTTGCATTGGAATACTATAGGCAGATGTGTAATTCAGATTTGATCCATTTTACTAAAGCCAAAAAGAAAGCATAGCTTAGGATCAAACATCAAATAGGCCCTTTCATCTACAACACTAGAGAAGTAGGGGATGCAGCAGAGAGAATTCTAGAAAATTACCTTAGATTACAAAAAAGTTTTGGTTGGGCCCCATATGACCCTCATGAGTTTATCTATGAAAGAAGAATGAAGAATAGGTTGTCTCCATATATGCATCATAGAATCCCAGAAATCGAACAGTTTTCCAACATGGATGAATGGAGAGAAGGGACCTTAGTAGCTATTGATAGTGAATAGGTCAACGTAGAAAATGTAATGAGAGATCTTGAAAAGACTCTTGACTTAGACTCTTTTGGACAGGTACATTATGATAATTCTCAGACATCAGCATTAGGAATAAGTGCCTCAGCAGCTGGGACCTCTGAAAGGCACTCACAGCAAACCAATACACCAGCCACAGGGACCTCCAAGGGTAAAGAAACAAAGACAAGCACACAGGCTACAGAACAGTCCATAATGTCTAAACAGCCTGAAACTTCCAAAGAGAAGGCCAACATCCAAATTCCTCCAATTCAAGTTAAATGGTAGAACTACCCATCTTGCAGACTCCTCTGAATGAGGAGAGGACTAAAAAGAGAGACAAGGAAGTAGCTACCCCTACCAGTGGACCCTCTGAACAGCCTGGTGATAAGAGGCACAGGCTGAATCCTCTTTCAGAAGAAGAATTCTATGAAGAGAATACTGATAGCCAAAGAAGAGAAGGTGTTGATAGTCATCAAACTCTTCCAGTAGGAGGGACACCTTCCAACTCACAAAGACATGAATTGGAGAGACAACAGAGTGCAGAAGTATCGTCCTTTAGGCCTCCAGGAAAAGAAATTTCAGACATTAAGAAAAATTTCAAAGAAGTAAAAGCCAGAAATGAGCCATTAAGGATCCAAGTTTACAATCAATATTTTAAAATGGCTCCCACAAATCAGAACAGATTGATGTCAACCTATGACATCAAAGAAGGAAAAATGATAATGAGTTTTTTCAAGCCCAAGGTGAAACAACCTCAATCAGCTGCAGATTAGCTCAAAACTAATTTTGAGTTCATGGCAAAGGACATCCATCCCCTGGACCAGATTTAATTGCACAAACAGACATGGGAGATGGTCTATTCTACACTGATGAGAAAGGCCACAATGGCCCAAAGGCTGGAAAATTCTCTAAACAACACAACTGCCCAACTACAGCTGGAGAAAGCCTCTTCACAGGCTAAAGACAACAGGATTAAATCATTAGAAGAATTGATCATTGGGTTAGGTCATGATCCTAAAGATGTGAAAGCTGCAGAAGCCTTAATTAAAAAGAAAGATGAAGACATCACTGCCTTAAGAAAGCAGCTAAAGTTGCGTCCTTCACGGCTCCCACAAACAGCTGAAGTCATACAACAAAGGTCTGAAGAAGAGCTGATGGATTTAGTTCTAAAGCTTAATGAGCAGCTGAAGGAGAGTAAACAAGAGTTAGAGAAGTCATTGAAGGAAAAGCAGAGAGAGTCGACCTCTCAGCCTCCCAATGTGATTCTAGTAGTTTCTACTGCAGTCCCTACAACCCTTGGAACAGCTCTGGCACCTAATGTTCCATTGGTCCCATCAGAGGTAGTTGCAGGAACAACAACAACAAGTACAACACAAGCAAGAATTTCAGGTCTTAGCCTAGATGAATTAATAAAATCAATGAAGGAATTGAAGCTCCAAGTCACAGAATTGCAAAAGGTAAAAGAACAATTTGTTACCTTGGAGCAAAAGTATGATCTTTCAAAGATCAATTTTGCAGAGAAAGTGAGGGAAAAAAAAGGATTAGAACAAAAGGTGAAATCATTAGAAAAGGACCTCACATTTGATAGACCCTTGGCAGAAATTAGAAAAATCCTTTGGGCCAACATCACTCAGTCAATAAATGATGTTTGGCCATCTATCCAAATAATTTTTTAGCAGATGGAGTTGATAAAACTAGCCCTTGAAGAAATCCAGAGAACAAAGGAAGAATTAGGAAGGATGCCTGAAGAGGCTACTAGACTAATTAATTTTTTGAATACTAAGAATAAATACCAGCTTGAAGAACTAGGCATTAGAGACAGAACAGGGACTATTTTGGAAATTAAGAAGAATTTGACTAAAAAGTCCTTGATGCAGAATTTGGAAAGGAGATGCCTAAACATGCAGGAAGAAATTGATGACTTTATGAAGAAATTTGGTGTATTGCAGAGTAAAGGACTTCCCAGTCCTTTAGTTATTAATGAAAAGCTGATGACACAGTTAGACTATGTTAACAAGTTGGCTAAATATGCAGACAACCAGGCCAGCTCATCTTCCAGTGCAGCTAAAGCAATACCTACAGGCAGAGTTCTTTTTGATAATCTTGAGAACCTATTCTATGTGGAGCATGAGATAAAACACCTATTCCAAGTTCAGCCTGATTTTTCAGATATACCGAGGCTGATGAAATCCTTAGAAAAATTCAAAGGACCAGAATACCGCAGGAAAACTGGTGGGCAGAGATGATAGAAATTTTGTGATTTACCTTTGGTAAAAAGGTAAATTTCCTTTTTTACCAGAGTCAATGATGGTAACTGAAGGTAAACAAGGATTAAACAGGTCAAATAATATCAACGCAGGTAAAGAGTATCAGTAAGAAGATCAAAAGCAGGGCAACCAACACAGAATTACAAAGAAGACAACAACATGCCCAATCATAGGGCCTGCCTCCAGCACATTCATAAGAATAGGAACAACAAGCCATCATTTTGCCTTTTCTTCTATCTACGAGACCATCTGTCTCTATTTTTCATGTAACTTATTGATAGTCATCCTAGAATATATCTCACTTTGTTATGAGATATTTTTTGTAAGTTTTTTGTATAAATACTCCCTCATTCAGAGTATTGAGGGTGGATTCTTAGACATTGTTGTAAAATTGATTACTTTGGAATAAAGTGCTGTTGGACAAATTTTGTATGGCTGGCTGGATGAAGAATTAATGCAGACTTTTCACAGGATTCATGTGTCAAACATCGGATCAATAAGTATTCTATATCTCATGTGTTAATGTTTTCTTGTTTATTATATCAACTGTGTTTCATATCTGAATATTAAAACGAAAAAAGAATAATTCAAAAAGTTCTTAAAGTGCAATCTGTCTTCAATCGTTTTTATTCTAAATGTTTTCTTCTAAACTAGCATAAGCAGTGAATTCTTAATTGCTCCTGTTTCCTAGTTTACTCATTTTGATTATTTAGTAAAAAATTCTTAATTTCTCTTTATTGGTAATCATCCAAGTTACCACCTCTTAAAACATGTTGAGGTATTCTCAATTTCCCTTCATCCCTTTAAGTCCATTCCATCTTTTCAAGTCTTTATTTGCTCCCTATTTAGCTATCTTGCCCTGTGAAACCATCCTTTGTTGAAAAACCAAATCCAGTTAAGCTATCTTCTTTTGACTCCATTAGCCCAATGGCCTAAACTATTCAGTCATACCCCTCTGCTACTTAATTTCACCACCAAACACAATCAAAACCCTCATGCTTTCATAACTAGCCTAATATCTTATAAAACAAAGCTAAACATTAAAGAGAGAGCCCTCTCTGGATACAAATTGGCTAGATTCTGTACCTAAAAGTTGGTTTGTAGTTACCTCGGACCCCTTTCCCTCTTCTTACAACTTCTGGTAAAATCTGAGTGATAATAGGTTCTACAGGAGTAATACAATGCACCAGTAAATTATAACACTTTTGATTGTCTAGTCTATTCATCACTACTCTCGATGTAATATAATGTACCGATGCACCTGTTCTTAATAGCATCGTTAAATCATTGTAGTGCATTGAGCCTTATAAATCGCACCGTCAACCCTCTGAGAAACAACCATATGTTTCACGATGTTCCCTATGTAACATAATGCACCAAGGCTACCTTAGTAAGGCAACACACCAATATATTATAACACTTTGGATTATGTCCAATCTTTTCGTCGTTGCTCCCGGTGTAATATAACGCACTGACTTGCATGTTCCTAATAGCACTGTAAAATCATTTCGCTGCATTTAGCCTTACAAATCACACCATCAACCCTATCCTTTCTTTCTGAAAAGGATTATATGTTGCACAATGTGCTCTCTGTAATATAATGCACCAGGGCCACCTGAGTATTTCAATGCACCGGTATATTATAACACTTTTGATTCTATCCAATCTATTCATCGTTGCTCCAAGTGTAATATAACACACCGATGATTTGTTCCTAATAGCACCATTAAATCAGTGCGGTGCGTTTAGCATTACAAATCACACCGTTAAATCAGTGCTATGCGTTTAGCATTACAAATCGCTTCGTCCTAATATAAAATTATTTAAAAAAAAAATCCATGATGAAGCTGAATAATTAAAATCTTGGTGTGTTTAATCTTATAAACGAACCAATGCGTTTATTTGAATAAGCGCACCTGTTACCAGAGCTTTTCTTTTCTGAAAATTATTTGATTTATTTGTAAAATATATCTAATGGCTTCTGTATTGAATGGTACACATTTTATATTGATAAAATATGTCTCAGAAGGTCTCAAGTAACAAAAATATTGATCGACATAATGACAACACAAAAAAAAATTAGAGAAGGTAACTTCTTTGTAAATTCTTTACAAAATTAATATGTTTAAACTATATCTAAGTTTAACTAATATGTATTTATTGGTGTGTGTCATGCAGAGCCACAAAATGAAGAAGGTCAATAAGGTTATTTCTAATCTAAGTGTAGAAGACCGTAAAATCCTGATAGAAAAATTGTAGAATGATGAATTAGTGAATGAAAAAATACTATTCAATATGAGTTTTTTTTTTCTTTTTTTTTTTGAATTTTCATTAATAATATACTTAAGAATATTAGATAATATCTTTCAAACAATCTATTAATTAATATATGTTTAATGTTCTACAGGTAGCAATAACGGAGGAAATAATCAATGTCGTTCTAAGAAAAGAGAAATTATGGAACATGTAAATGGCGATGAATTGGTCCTTAGCTTATTTGGAATGGTGCTGGAGGTTAATGAAAGGGGGAATTTTTTTTACATAACTATGAGGGATCTAGTGGAACGAACGTATAGACGTACTTTCCACTTACAATACAAAAATCAATGCAATGATTCTAAGAAAAAAATTATGTCTAAACTAGAATAAGTGTTTCCGAAGCAATGGTTAATGAGACATGTCAGACTTGCAATAGAAAAAACATATAACAATGAAAAAGAATCATTCAAAAGGTAATATTCCTAATTGTATAAAATTATTTTCTAGAATTATTTGTATACATTACTACAAACCATTAATTTATTAATATCCATTTTTTTTATATTTAGTTTTCATATATCATTATAAAAATAGTTTATTAGTTTTTTCAGGAAGATTATGACAATCCCAAATGATCAACGTGCTGATATACAGAACATGCCAATAAGAATGTCCAAAAAGGTGTCTAAGGAGATGGTCAAAGAAATGGACATAATTGCGTCACAGTAGGAGCCATATCAACAATGTGCTTCAAATGTATGGAATCATGATTGACTTTGTATATATAAAAAAATAATTTAGCATTAAGTATTAATTTTCAAGTATTTTCTTACATAAAAGAAAAAAATATGGAACTCATTCGACACATAAAGCAGGTCGACAAGGAAAAAAAAGGGTTAATTTCAAAGTTTGTGAGTAATTGTTAATATTTCCTTATAACAACTCAAGGTTTCATTTTTTAATATTTTAAGTTATTTTAAAACAACCATCCTTGAATGTTTTCAAATAGGTGCTAACATACAAAGCAGAGAAATCGAAAGAATTAATTGACATTGGGTTAAATAACGGTTGTGAGTATATGTTGGCATATCAAAAATTAATTGTGGAATTTGTAAGTATCTATGTTGTTTTGCTTCTCTGAGTTTATAATTAATAGAACAAAAATATCCTTTATATTAAATCTATGAGTTATAATGGGGTTTAAAACATGCAGGAAACAAAGTATGAAACTACGACAACAGATTACTTGTTGCAACAAGGCATAAGACTTGGTTTTGAAACCATGTGCACAATTTATGAATCACTTCTTGCTCTGATACATTGCTATTTGATTTAGATTGATGTATATCATTTATTTCAATTTTCATTATTCTCACCAATGTAGATACACTCATTATACTTTACTTTTATGTTTGCAGATGGAAGAAGATCAAGAAGATGAAAACAATTGATGCAATCAACAAAACATTCCTCCAAACAACCCAAGTCATGGACGTAGCTCGAGCACTGACAATAGTTCCAATGAAGAATGACGATCTATTTGGATATTAATGCAACCTGTTGTATTTTTTGAAATAATTGTCTGTGAAAGTTATCATTTTGTTTAATGTCAACATGGACATAGTGACTAAATTAAGAGACAAGGGGTTACCAATAACAATCCCATTTTGTATGACAAAGAGCCTCTTATTGATATATAATAAAATACATTTTATTTTATTCTATTGTGTTATCTAATGTTAATTTGTGAAATGTTACACCACTGATTAAATATTATAATAAAGAGATGTGAAATATGATAATATAACAAATTAATCCAAACATCATACACAAATGCACTAATCAAATATTAATTTATATGAATATTGTTATAAGATATATGTCGATTTCTCAATGAACAACATTTTTAAAAAATTACAATAATTACATTGTCACAGGTCAATGTCTCCAAAAAAGAGAAAATCTTATACAAAAACATTGGTGCATCCATAACATAAAAACGCACAAATGATTTACTTTAAATAAAAGCACTATGACGTCATATTTCAGCATAGCTGGTGCCTTTTTGGAAAATGACAACATCGGAGATTTCAAATCTTCAAGCACCGGTATTGTTTTTAATTAATGCCCTAGTGGATTGTAACTCTTAACACATCAGTGCTTTCATTGTAGGTTTTAAGCCTATACATAAATTACTTACAAACGAATTCTTCAAACAGAAAAATAAACAATGGCAAGAACAAAAAATAAATATACACAAAGATTTTCCCTTGGATCCAAAAACCGGGACTACCAGATTGATTTCATTATATCCCTTCCAAAGTTACAATACATATATATACATGTTGAAGCATTCATAAACCCCAATTCATTAACCCTGGATTAGAACATAACTATAGTTCCCTTGACAAAATCTACAAAATACATTGGGAAGAAAACCATCATGCCCAAAACCATGTGCAAAACCCATGCAAAAAACCATGGGTAGATCTGCCCACCATCTTTGGGTCTACTCCCATCCTTGGGTCCACATAAAAAAAAAAAACAAAACAAAATTCTAGGGCGCTACTCTAGAACCCATGTGGAGGGGTCACCACCCCCCTACAAACCTCCTGACAGGGGGGCTTTCGTGCCCCCTATGACCCCCCCACTATGGCTAGTGCACTGTACACGCATGCAGCTAGTCATAGAAAGAATATACCACATACCCAACATTCTCCAACTTGTTGTTTTCTTTCCACGAAAGGGTTCACATGAGAGCTTAGTCATTGGTCCAGGTCTGCAATGCCCATTATTTCTCTAAACCAAGAAAACTTCTCAGTGCTCACAGAATTTGTCAATGCATCTGGAGCATTCTTCAAAGTGTCCACCTTTACTAGCAACACCTTTTTTTCCTCAACCATATCCCTCACAAAGTGATACTAAACATCAATTTTCTTTTTCTTTGAATGATAAGCAAGGTTCTTTGCTAAGAAAATTTCACTTTGGTTGTCACAGTATATCCTTATAGCTCACTATGCCAACCCCATACTTTAACACAATCTCTGCAACCAAACTACTTCCTTGCTTGCATGAGTGGTTGCCATATATTCAACCTCTATAGTTGAAAGTGCCACTACAGACTGCCTCTTACTCATCCAACTGACTACTCCTCCAAATAGGTTAAACACATACCCACTTGTAGATATTTTTTGATCCATATCTCTAGCCCAGTATGCATCAACAAAGCCACGAATGTCCAAAAATATGTCCAATCCTAGTCTTCCTTGGTAGTAGAAACCATAATCACCAGTGCCACGTAAATACCTAAAAACCCACTTCACTATTGTCCAATGCTCATTTCCTAGTTTCGACATAAACCTGCTCAATACTCCCACTGCATGTGCAATGTCTGTTCTAGTACATACCATTTCAAAATCACACTAACAACTTCACTTGCATATCGAACACAAGACATGCCCTCTTCCTCTTGTTGTGTCTTGGGACACTGTTCAACATATAACTTTACACCTACAGGAATAGGAACCTTCACTAGTTTACTATCTTGCATATTAAACCTCTACAATATTGTCTCGAGATACTTCGTCTATTTTAACCAGAGCTTCCTCTTTGCCCGACCTCATTTAATTTCTATGCCCAAAATATAGTTTGCAACACCAAGATCCTTCATGTCGAATTTGGATGACAATTGGGTCTTCAAATACTGGATAATTTCTTTGTCATTTCCAATCAACAACATATCATCCACATACAAGACCAAATAAATAACATAATCACCAATTAATTTAAAATACACACAATTAGCCACTTTGCTTCTGGTGAATCCAAGTCCCCGTATATATGTATCAAATTTCTAATACCACATCCTTGGTGATTGTTTTAACCCATACATATACTTTTTTAACTTGCATATAAGTTCTTTCTTACCCTTCACCACAAATCATTCAGGTTGCTTCATATAGATCTCTTCTTCCAGATCCTCATGAAGAAATGTTGTCTTCAAATCCATCTGTTCTACCTCAAAATAAAATGAATCAACAACAGATAAAAGTAATCTAATAGAAGCTAACTTGGAAACATGACAAAAGATATCACCAAAATCAATTCTCGGCACCTAGGAATAACCTTTTGCTACCAATCAAACTTTATATTATCCACCTTGATCTCTTCTTCCAGATCCTCATGAAGAAATGTTGTCTTCAAATCCATCTGTTCTACCTCAAAATAAAATGAATCAACAACAGATAAAAGTAATCTAATAGAAGCTAACTTGGAAACATGACAAAAGATATCACCAAAATCAATTCTCGACACCTAGGAATAACCTTTTGCTACCAATCAAACTTTATATTTATCCACCTTGCCTTTTGTTTTCATCTTCTTCTTAAACACCCATTTGCTTCCAATGGGTTTCCTTCCATCCGACAACTCCACCAGATCCCAAACCTTATTTTTGTCCAAAGATGTCGTTTCATCAACCATGACCTCTTTCCAGAGTTTTCCATCCTCTGAATCTACTGCCTCCCTGACATTTCTAGGACCATCATCAGTAATAGATAAAGAAAAATTTGAATAGAAAGCAGATGGACTATACCTTTCTGACTGTCTTCTCTCTCAAACTAATCTTCTCAAAACTCGAGTTTGTGGCTCTTCCTCTTCTGATTCTTGTTCTACTATAGAGTTCGATTCTTCCTCCTTTAGATCAAACTCTATCTTCTCAGGCTATGTTGGTAGGAATTCATGTTTAATAACGTATTTCACCTCTCTAAACACCACATCTCGGTTGTACACAACCTTCCTTATTTTTGGGTTCCAAAGCTTATAACCTTTTAAACCATCCTTATACCCAATAAGGATGCACCTTTTAGATTTAATATCCAACTTGGTTATGTTCTCCTTTGGTACATGTACATATACATCACAACCAAATACCCTTGGATGTGATAGGTAGGGTTTCTTACTAGTCCATACCTCATGTGGAGTCTTATCCTCCAACATTGATGAAGTTGATTTGTTAACCAAGTAACATGCATTCTCCATTGCCTTTGCCTAGAATTCATGTCCTAACCTGACACCACTGAGCATGCTTCTTGCCTTCTCCATCAACGCCCTGTTCATTTTTTCTACAACTCCATTTTGCTAAGGTGCGTATGGAGTAGTATTATACCATGCTATACCACACTTCTTACTAAAATCTTCAAATTATTTCTCGCAAAACTGTCCATCATTATTTGTCCTCAACACCTTGATCTTCTTTTCTGTTTCGTTTTCCAACAGAGCCTTAAATTATTTAAACCTGTTAAAGAATTCAGATTTCTTCCTCAGGAAATATATCCATGCATTCCTTGAGAATTTATCTATAACTTAGAAATATTACATAGACTTACCCAATGATAGAACCAACACAGGACCAAACACATCACTAGGCATAAGCTCTAATACCCTTTTCACCCTCTTATCGCCCAAGGGAAAACTCACTTGATTCTGCTTCCCATATACACAATGTTCACAAAACTTGAAATCCAGAGAGAAATTAGACATGCATTCTACCATACCATTACCATGCAGTGTTCAAAGGCCCTTATCTCCAATATGTCCAAGCCTTTGATGCCATAACATGGTATTTTCTCCATATACCACTAGGTTTTTTGCTCCACTTTCAGTAACCACGGAACGGTTGCACCCATCATTAACAATGCTAACTAGAAGCTTGTAAAGAGTTCCAATTCAAACTCCCCACATCAATACCAGTGCTCCCCAAACCATCTTGTAGGTATCTCTCTCTAACATTGTTTTTACACCTTCATTGTCCATCTTACTTACAAAAATCATATTTTTGGCCAATGCAAGAATATGTAGAACACCAGGAAGTGTTCTAATCCTTCCACCTTACAATTTCAGCTTGAATTTTCCACATCTGATGATTCTGGTCTTCCTACCATCCCCTAAGAAGACATCACCACCATCATATTTCTCATATGCACAAAACCACTCCATATGAGGAGTGAAGTGAAAGGATGCACCTGAGTCAATCAGCCATGCCTCATGATATACATGTGTACTTGAATAAGAAGCCAAGTACACATCCCAAACATCATCTGAGGTGGTTTTTGCCTTCTCAGAAAGAGAATTATCATATCCCTTTCTTTTCTCAGGAGCTTTAGATCGACAATCCTTTTTGTAGTGTGCTTCATTTCCGCATTTCCAGCACACCTTTACAAATTTTCTTGGAGATTTAGATCTCCCACTCAAGAACTTCTATTCTGGGACTATCCTCGTACACACAAGGCATATCCATTCTAGCTCTCCATATTTTCCATCTAATCTCCTCCGACAACAAGGATGAGACTATTTCATCAAACTTCAAGGTAATTATATTGCTACCTATTGAAACAACCAGACTATCCCATGAATATGGTAGAGAACATAACAAACTAATGCACTTATCTTCATTTGAAATGTTTATATTAATAGATAAAAATTGTCTTACCATGATATTAAAGGCGTTTAGGTGCTCTATCACCGAGTCCACATCCTTCATCCTCAGGTTATACAACGTTTTCCACAGGAAAAAATTATTCACTAGAGACTTAGATAGGTACAAAGTCCCTAACTTATCCCATAAAGCCTTCGCTATAGGTTCCCCTGATACATTCAACAATACTGAATTTGAGATATAAAATCATATTGTGCTCTTTGGCTTCTAATCCAACCTCACCCAATATTCTACTGACATTGTTGTTGGTTTAGTACCTAGATCTACCTCGATCCATTGATCTCTATCCACCAATAGATCCTCCATTTCAAGCTTCCACAATTCAAAAAATTGTCCATTTAATTTCTCGATCTCTATCTTTCCACTGTTTGCCATCTTCTTTCACCACAAGAATTGATCTCACATATCTCCCATTGTAATAGGGTTTACCCCATGCCCGAGAAAAACACCTCAGTAGCAAAGGCATCCCCTTGAAGCCGAAACAACTTTGATACCAAATGTAGGTTTTAACCCTATACAAAAATTACTTGCAAACGAATTTTTCAAATAGAAAAATAAACAATGGTGAGAACATAAAATAAATATACACATAGGTTTTCCCCTGGATCCCAAACCGGGACTACCAAATTGATGTTTTCATTATATTCCTTTCAATGTTACAATATATATATATATATATATATATATATATATATATATATATATATATATATATCGATATTCATATAAACCTCAATCCATTAACCCCGGATTAGAACATAGCCATAGTTCCCTTGACAAGATCTACAAAATACCATGGGAAAAAAACCATCATGCTCAAAACCATGTGCAAAACCTATGCACAAAACCATGGGTGGGTCCACCCACCATCTTTTGGTTTCCCCCCACCCTTGGGTTTGCCCAACTATTAGTCGGTCTGCATAATTTTTTTTTTCTCGGGGTGCTACCCCGTACCCTGTACAAGGGAATACTTCCCCTCTGCAAATCCCTTGATAGGGGGGGGGGGGATGCCGCTCCTCGTTGTGACATGCCACTACGTAATATACAACGCGTGTGACTAGTCATGGAAATAATATAACACACACCCAACATTCATAGAAGTAACACCCCCTGATTCTACAAAATATTCTTTCCATTCCCGGTGCACTATTAAAATTAACAATACCAGACACTATAAAAAACACACTTGTGCATTTATGTAAACAAGACATTCCAGTGCTACATGTTTAAGAGAAAAAATCAGTACTACAATTATTATTTTCATGCCCTCCAATCGTTCCTTCATTAAAGAATGACCGGGGCTTTTTTTATATAAGCACCACGGTGGTATACATTTCAGTTTCCAATGCTCTTTCAATTAAACACCTTGGTGCTTTGAATTATGTATAAACCATGGTGTGTTTTGTGTTTTATAAGTAACACACCGAAAAATAAATAAATAAATAAATAAAATTAAAATTTAAAAAAATTTAAATTTAAATAAATAAATTATATATATATATATATATATATATATATATATATATATATATATATATATATAATCTGTAAAACCTCTACCCGCCCAAATTTTTTATTTGTGATGAAGTTCCATTATATTCTCCGCTAAAACATCCATTCCCACAAACATATGTTTTAGCAGATGTTTGTTTCACAATTTTTTCCAATTTTATGACACTAAAAACCTCCATTATAGCCTATGCTAGGTCTTTTCCTTTTAGTGACAAAAATGCATGCTCAACCTTCATTTCAAGGCCAAATTGAATGATTCAACTTGGAGAGTATTTTTTTACTCATAAGTAACATTGATACAATTAAATATTTCTATTTTTTGACATATATATTTATGTTGTTCGAGAATACTCCAGATTGCATGGATTTCATAGGGTAAAAAACAAGGTTTGTGTGCTTGAAATAAATGCACACCATGAATGTTTGGAACAAGGGGATGGACTAAGAAAAATCAAATTTTAATTTTAATAGTTGAAACTTGTAGTTTATTGGTTGAAACCCTATAAATAAGGTTGGATGAACTTATTTTAGTAATAATTAGATTTAAATGCTGCCAAGGGATTTGCAGGGTCTATTTTAAGGTTTTTCTATATTGTACATATTTTTTAGGTTTTTAAGTTTAAGATTAGGTCAAGTGACCTAGATAGGGTTTGAAGATAAATAGTTAATGTGAATGGAGACAAATAAGATTAGTTTATTTGTTGTTCGTTTATGACATCTAAGTAGATCTAGGGTTTCAATGCCACTCATCAATTGGAAAAGTCTTGAAAAAGAATTCCCAATGCACATGCAAATGGTTACTAGAATTCTAGGGTTTAAGAGAATGAAGGAACTTATGGGATTGAATATTAAATAGGGCCTTTATGCTAGCATTTAGTATTTAAGATCCACCTGGGTGCTAACATGCCATGATAATACCTCAAGAAAATACATAACATTTCAATGTTAAACAAATATTAAAAGATGAAAACTTACAACCAATCTTAGAAAAGCACATAGTACCTCATAAACCAACAAATTTCATCATCATGAGCATCAATTACACAACAATGCTACTCTTCCTCAATAGTAGTAGAATTTTAAACAAGAAAAAGTAAATGGTAAAAGATAGTGAACTCCTTCCTCTTGTCACTAGTGCGTTACAATTTGCAAATTAAAAGTCTCTTACTTTATGTAGATGACCTAAGAGACCTTTGAAATGTGCAGGGAACATGTATCCCCACATAGCATGAATTACATCCTCATTAAATTTGGGTTGACAATAACTCATCCTCATTAAATTTCTATTGTGCATGAATACTCCAAATTGGATTGATTTTATAGGGTAAAAGGCATAGATTGTGTGCCTCAAATAAATGAACACCAAGACCTGCAATCAATTGGAAATCCAATAATGATCATTCCATCCTAAAGATACAAACATTTTCTACAACATATCATACTCATTATCCTAAAATAAATCTTACTCACTAAAATTGAAGTCTTCCAATGTAGCAATTCATCATATCTACCAATGTTCAAGTTAGAACAAATATGCACTCTCAGGCCAAACCAATTACACTCTTCGTAATGAAATTTGAAATGGGACATTATTGGACAATACCTAACCTTAGGATATAACCTTGCATCATGTTTGACAAATATCCTACATAACTATGTTTCCCACTTATACACAACTTTCACATAAGGAAAGTTGAAGCAAAACTTAGAATGTTGTATGAAATTTGAAGTATAAATATTTAAGCTCAAAGTAAGGATATAATAATGTAAATAAACAATCTACAATTTGAATCAATCATATTGGCCAACAAATGAAGTCTGGGTGTGCATTTTAGTGAAGCAATACAATTTTGACCTGCTTCACAAAAATGCACCTCTAACCTTCATTTCAAGGCCAAATTGAATGATTCAACTTGGAGAGTATTTTTTTACTCATAAGCAACATTAATACAATTATTTTTTTCTAATTTAGTGATCAGAAGGTTGAAGTTAATGTAAGTTAAACTGTTGCAACAATTACAGTTCACGATGTCACCCCAAAAGTGTCAACAATTTGTGAATAATAGAAACTTATTAGTAGAAAATTAGTGTGTAAATTTAGTAATTAAATAGTATACAATTTGAATCAATGAGATTGCCAAGAAATGAATCTTGGGCATGCATTTTAGTGAAGAAAGGCAATTTTGTATCCTTCACAAAAATGCGCACCCAATCTTCATTACAAGACCAAATTTAATAATTCGAATTGGAGAGTATTTTTTTTACTCATAGGTAACATTAATACAATTAAATATTTTTAATTTTTCACATATATATTTCCTTTGTTCAAGAATACTCCAAATTGCATGGATTTCATAGGGTAAAAGGCAGGGTTTGTGTGCCTCAAATAAATACACACCAGGAATGTTTGGGAACAAGGGGATGGACTAAGAAAAATCAAACTTGAATTTTAATAGTTGAAACTTGTAGTTTCTTAGTTAAAACCCTATAAGGTTGTATGACCTTATTTTTGTAGTAATTATGTTTAAATGTTTCCACTGAATAGATAAAGAGATATAAACACCTAGGATTTACAGGGTCTATTTTAGGGATTTTTCTATATTGTACATATGTTTTTATGGTTTTAAGTTTAATATTAGGTCAAGTGACATTGTTAGGGTTTGAAGATAAATAGGTAACAATAATGGAGACAGATATGACTAGTTCTTATTTGTTGTTTGGCAATGAAGTCTAAGTAGATATAGGGTTTTAATGCCACTCATCGATTGGAAAATTATTGAAAAGGAATTCCCAATACACATGAAAATTGTGACAAGAATTATAGGGTTTAAGAGAATGGAGGAAATTATGGGATTCATTATCAACTAGGGCCTTTATAATAGCATTCAATATTTAATATCCACTCGGGTGTTAACATGCCATGATAATACCTCATTTTAAACAAATATTAAAAGACGAAAACTTAAAACCAATCTCAGAAAAACACATAGTACCTCAGAAAATTTCATCATCATGAGCATCAATTCCACAACAATGCTAGTCTTCCTCAATAGTAGAAGAATTCCAAAAAGAAAAAAGAAAAGGTAAAATATAGTGAACTCATTCCTCTTGTTACCAATGTGTTACAGTTTACAAATTGGAAGTCTCTTCCAATTTATACATGATCTAAGAGACCTTTTAAATGTGTGGGGAACATGCCTCCCCACATAGCATGATTTACATCCTCATTAAATTTGGGTGGACAATAACTCATCCTCATTAAATTTCTGTTGTGAATTGAATACTCCAAATTGGACTAATTTTATAGGGTAAAAAGTAGGGATTACATGCCTCAAATAAATGCACACCAAGACCTGTAATAAATTGGTAGTGCAATAATTATCATTCCATCCTAAACATACAATTTTTTTTTACAAAATATCATACTCTTTATCCTAAAAGAAATCTTACTCACTAAAATTCAAGTCTACAAATGTAGCAATTCATCATATCTCCCAATGTCCAAGTCAGAACAAAAATGCAGTAGCGGGCCAAACCAATTACACTGTTGGTAATGAAATTTGAAACAATACATGACTGAATAATACCTAACCTTAGTATATAACCTTGCATCATGTCTAACAAATATCCTACATAACTATGTTTCCCACTCATACACAACTTTCACATAAGGCAAGTCAAAACAAAAGTTATAATTTTGTATGAAATCTGAAGTATAAATTTTTAAGCTCAAAGTAAATATATAACCATGAAAAAGTGTGTAAAATGATTAAATAAACAATCTACAATTTTAATCAATCAAATTGACCAATTAATGAAGCTTGGGTGTCCATTTTAGTGAAGCATGACAATTTTGGCCCGCTTCACAAAAATTCATGCCCAACCTTCATTTCAAGGCTAAATTGAATGATTCAACTTGGAGAGCATTTTTTACTCAGAAGTAATACACAACACAGTCAATAATGTTTAGTACATGAATTATATCATTCCAATGAATACGCTATCCAACACAAAACTTCACTTTAGTCATATATTTGACATATTGATATCATGTTAATTTAGAGTTGAAAAAAATATTTTTATGACCTTAGGTATATACATCAATACAAAATTTCAGCAAGGAAAGTATCCAACATCCCTATCCCACATGTCAATCCTAATTTTCAAACATTTCCCTTGATCATAGATCACATTTAATCACCATTCCAATGCATTTTCAACCATTAAGTTTGACCTGAAAGGCCTCATGGAAAAAATTGACTTTCTCTCCTCTATGTTGTAGTATTTGTGAATTCATAAATACCTTCTTCCTTTGGTAGTGTTGTGTCTTCTTCCTAGTATTGTATCTGCATATTCTGTTGTCATATCTTCTTCGGCCCACTTTCCTCTCTACGATTTAGTAGTTTTATGTTGTCCACATCCTATGTCCATGGTCTCCTTTGGATTCTATAATACACAACAATGAAAATATTTTTTAGTACACCAACCAATCCAATCATCAATGATGAAAACAATAACTGTAGGGGCATAATTATCGGTAGACTATATTTTGAATAAAGTATAATTTTTCCTAACAACATAAATATTAATTGAGATTAACATTTTCCCCATGTTACACACTTTACCACTAGTGTGTATATCAATTTTGTTTCATTCCTCATTTATAACTTACTTTATGCAATCATTTTAGAGCCAATTAAATTACTCTATAGTCAATGTAGTTGATTATTGAAATTATGGTTATTCTACTAAAGGTATTCTATTAATATTTTATTTTATTTGAGAATAATGTTATATTCTTGTAACATTTCTATGTATTAATTTTTATGGAAAAAAATAACTTGATGGCGCTAGACTAGACGCCATTTGTGCCTCACATTATGAGACCTGAGTCGACGCTAAAGTTGGTGATTGACTAATAAAAATTTAAAAATCGTTGTAGGACAAAATTTCGAAATTAAATATCCACCAACTATTGAACTAAAAAAAAGTTCAGACTCTTTCTTTCTCCTCTGAGAATTTTTTTCACTGTTGATAGGCCCAAGCCCAAAAAGAAAAGAATAGGCTCTTCTGCCTTGCTTGGGTCTCAATCTAGGACATTTGGCTCTTCCTCTCAATCACTCTCACGAGCATAAGAAACTGGTTATGGATCGAGATCAAAAATGTAGATTGGGCATTCTGAATGAATATATATGTGTTTTAATTGTATGTTGTATGTATGTGATGGTCATGCAGGGATGCCAAGGGCATCACATGTTTTGGCCTAACTATTTTATGCATGTTGTGTGTATATGCTGGTTGCGTGGGAATGCGAAGGACATCCTATGCTTTTCATTTTATAATATGAATGATCTATCTTTTTTCATGCATGATATATATTATATGATGGTTGTGGAGATGGCAAGGGTACCATGTGTATCTCCCTTATTAATTTAGGCAGATTGTGTGCGTGTGACGGCCAGATTGCTTACCTCGGCTCAAATTCCTGCCCTTCGTGCAATGTACTATCCTTCCTTGCATGCTATTTTCCTCAGCTCACCTCCATGGACAAGATTTGCTAGCCTAACCTCAAAATGTCACCCAGAGGAAAGGGAGCAGAAAATGGACAAAATGAGGTAAGTCATTGTGAAATTATATATATGTAATTGTTTAATTTTTTATTTTTTTACTTTATTTTATTTTATTATTATTATTATTATTATTTTTAATTCAAAATTAAAAAAAATAACTATTTTATATATCTAGGGACATGAGACTCACTAGGAGAAAGAGGCCTTAGTTTCAATATTGGGGATGGAGGTACTTAACAAATTTGTCGGTGTGGACTTGATAATGCTTGCTAGATACGTAGAAAAATGATCAACCGAAATCACTAAAACATTGCAAGCACATAACCATTTCAAAGGGAATCAATTGATTCCCCAACCACTCCTGGATCGAGAAGAAGATTAAGGAGGAAATCATTAAGCATAACCACTAAGAATTTGGAATAGGAAACAAAGACTTCCAATGCCCAATCCACTCTTGGGACACAAATCTCTTCTTCCACCATGCCACATTATGAATCTTGCATTGGTAGCTATGATACAAGGATAGAATATGACGTGGTTTCAAGCGAAATCCATAGATTAGATGTTGGGAATTTTTTTGTGAATAGGTTGAAGGAATCATGCCTTCAACAGTTCAAAGCCCATCTCCATTTTCCATTCTCAAAGATACCGTTGCACTTATAGAAAGCAATAATTCACAACATGGAGACTGAATTTGGCATAGGTTGGTCCGTAAAAAAGGTTAAACTACAAATGTCTCATAACTGCAAGAGATTTAGGTGCAATCAAACAAAGAAGATAAGTCAAACTCTCGCTTGAGAAAAGGCTCAAAAGAAGGGATCCTGATGTAAGTTTAAAATTATGGAAATAAATTGTAAAAATGTATGATAAGTTGGATGAACTGAGGAATTCCGGTGAGGAGAGTATATAGTTATTTGAATTTGCTCATAATATTATATAAAATTTCTTAAATGATTTTTATATTTTATTTGTGCATAGTTAAATTCAATTAGTATATGTTTCAGGACAAGGCCTCCAAGGCTAGGATTGCAAAACAAAGTGCCACACATCACAGTGGCCAGAAAGGTCTACAGGCCTTGATTTGTATTTTTGTAAGTATATTTAATATGTGAAATGATATTTTTTTTATTTCCTAGAAAAAAGTAAATGATTGCATATTAATTAGTTTAACTAGTCCATGTGCCATGTTTTGACAAGATGACGAATATGGGTGTCATCCAACTAACTTCAAAAAGGACATGTTACAAAACAAAATGGGGACCAAATTTGTAATATGGATGGAGAACATGGTATCAATAGTTGACTTTCAATAAGTTAGTTGGATATTGTTATGTTTATATGTTAATTTTCATTTCTTGCAACATAGAGTAGAGGTAACATACCCTTGTTTTCCATATTTAGCCAATGAAAAATGTTGTACATTCTAATTGTAAAATTGGTTGGAATATGGTTGGAACATAATAAGATAAATGGTATCTCCTAGGGTAACATATCAGTGGAATGTTTCCTACCATATCGATGAACTTTTTCCCACCATACCTTGCATTAAACAACTAGGGTCCTTGAATTCTTTACCCTTTCAACTCTTCATTCTTTTTCTTTTTGGATTCCATCTCGGTACTAATGTATACCATGGCCTTATGCAAACCTTCCAATTGACTAGCTAGGTGTCTCATCTCCTTCCTTATTGTTGGAAATAATATTGAGAGGGGGGGGGGGGTGAATCAGTATTATCTAATTCTTTTAATGAACCTTCCTTATTTGATATTTGAATTATATTTGCATGTCAGTACCATAAAATAATGTGCATGAACAAAGAAAACAGATAGTCACACCAAAGAACACAAGATGTAAGGTGGAAACCCAATGTGGGTGAAAACCACCTGCTGCAATATGTCTCTATCTTCTTTCAAATTAGAAACTTCTTTTACAATGGTTTTGTACTGGTGCAGTCCTTTACCAGTACGCAGGCTGCAACCTGCAGAGAGCTACAACTCTCTCTCGTTTTCCAGTCTCTCCTGGAAGGGAGCTACAACCCCCTACTTCTTTTCTTACAAGGACCACTTTTCATAAATTTTCAAACTGGATCCATAAGCATCAATTGATCATCAAGTATGAGAGAATCACCCAATCAACCGTAGTAACTAGATCAACAGTAATAGGACCAAACCCAGAACACAACAATGATAAACAAAGATTTTAAGAGAAGGAAGCACCCTGCTCCACTGCTAGCCTGCTTCCGGACTCACCCTGCTCAACTGCTAGCCTGCTTCCCGGACTCACCCTGCTCAACTGCTAGCCTGCTTCCCGGACTCACCCTGCTCAACTGCTAGCCTGCGTCCCGGACGCACCTTGCTCAACTGATAGCCTGCGTCCCTCGCTCTGAGTCTATTGAACTGCCTGCGTCCCGATGCACCTGAACCCTTCTGCGCCTGCGTCCCGACGCACCTGAACCCTTCTGCGCCTGCGTCCCGGCGCACCTGAACCCTTCTGCGCCTGCGTCCCGACGCACCTAAACCCTTCTGCGCCTGCGTCCCGGCGCACCTGAACCCTTACTGCACCTGCGTCCCTCCGGGCATAGATGATTTCAAGACTTCAGAAGTAACCCAGACAGTCAGATCTATAGATCTGAACATGCGCCGAAGAGATCTCGGTCCATCAGTAGATTCGCCTTGTTTAGATCTAGACCAGATCTAGCCCTCATAAGATATTCAACCAAAACCATGCTTAAACCAAATGATCTCCTTTGCTTTATATAGGCAAGCTCCTCCTCAAATCATGGAACAATACCACGAGCCGACACCATAATAACACAATACCGTCGGCTAGATACCAAGAGTAAAACACAAGAAACCCCCACGTGAGCTTTTCTCTGCCTTGAAATGTGTGCACTGGGTGGACGCACCTCCTGAATGGCTGGCCTGCGTCTCTGGACGTGGTCCCTGCAAGGTGTACCTGCGGGTACGCACCTTCTGAACTGATATCCTGCGTCCTTCTTATTTTTCAATAAAATGAGAGCCTTGTCATGGGAGTTGCCATCAAGTACAACATCTGTAACATATAGCCATACCAGAGAACATAATGCCAACAATCTCCCCCTTTGGACTTGATGGCAACCTTACAATCTTCAGCTTCATTCTCCCCCTTTGACATCAAGGGAAAAGGGGTATGCTCCCCCTAAGATCATGCTCCTCCTGAAAATGAACCAGATCTGCAACAAAGAACCAAAATCCACCATGAAAGAGATAGAGACATATTGCAGCAAGATCTCCTTCTGACCATCCTCCATAATGCCAAAAATGCATTATATTCTCCCCCTGAACCTGTGAGCTAACCATGACTGAACCATTTCCTGAGTCTGTTCTGCTCCCCCTGAGCCTGAGCCAACCATGACTGATCCTGAGTCTGTTCTGCTGCCCTTTCTTCATATACGCGACTTTGCAGCCTGTAACTCGCGTATATACGCGACTTGTCTTCATTATATCAGCGTATGCAAGATGGAATACTGAATTTCATCACTTTCAGATTCCCCTGTGTCTGTTATGTCCGCTGTCTGAATTATGCCACACCTTTCTGTCTCTATCTTCTTCAATTCCTGCAACTGTGATGATGTATGGTCCTTTTGTTTTGAATTTTGAAATCTGCTCCTGCATTCCCTTGCTTTATGCCCATAGTTGTTGCATGTATAACATCTTACATTTTTCATGTTCCTTCTATCACAATCAATTGCTTTGTGTCCATATGCATTGCAGGCAAAACAATATCCTCTGAAATACCTGGGATGCGATGATCTGTCTTGAACCATTCTACTTCTACATCTGGCTGCAACATGTCCAAGATTATGACATACATAACATTCAACATTTTTTAGTGGAGGAAATAATCGTCTATCATAGTTAGGAGTAAAGGATCTTCCTTGAGGAATTTCTTTCCTTGGTTGTTCCTTGTTGAGCATTTCAGATTTCTCATTAGAGTTTCTTGCCTCATCTTGTGAACTAGATTCACCTTCAACATATTCATGAAAACCAAGACCAGTCTTGATAGCAGGAGACCTTTGACTATTAAGAATATCATCCAAGACTTTAGTACTATCTTGAAATCGTAAAAGCTTATCCTTTTCTTCTATTTTACCTTTCAAGATATTTACCTCAACTTGATGTTGTTCTTCCTTTTTCAGATATTGATTCCTTAGGTCTTCTTCAGCTTTTCTTCCTTCTTCCACTTGTCGCTTTAGTTTGATCACTTCATGTTCTTGATCTTCAAGATATTCTTTGTTCTGTTCTCTTGATTTTTTAAGATCTTCTTTTAGAGAGAGGATCCTTGATTCAAGTTTCTGAATAGCTGTACTCTGATCCTTTACTATATCCTGCAATTGCTCCCTTACCCTGATTTCTGTCTCCAATTGTTCTTTTAATTTGGCAACTTCTTCAGTTTCTGCATTCTTCTCTTCATGTGCCATGAGACTTTTAATATCTTCGCTATTATTGGATGAAGCATTCTTCTTCTTATGTGCCATGAGACTTCTAATATCTTCACTATCATTGAATGAACTTTTAATATGGGTATAATAGCTTCTACCATCTTCTTCAGATATCTTTCCTTTGTTATGAGGACATCTAGCAGCATAGTGACCAATTCTACCACATAGAAAACATTTGAAAGGTAGCTTACCTTTGAACCATCCAGTTCCCCGTTCAAGATTCTTGACAAAATTTACCTCATCTTCTTCCTCTGACACTTCGAATGCGGCCTCTGGTGGTACCTCTTGTCGCATTTCAAAAGCAGTTAAGATCCCATGAAGTTGTGACATGGTGATTTTCTGCACATTCTCCTTTTCTTCTATGGCAGATACTTTAGAGTCAAATTTAGCAGACAGAGATCTCAAAACTTTTTCAACTAAGACAACTTCCTCAAATTCTTCACCCAGATCCCTCATACAATTCACAATCTCATCCATACGCAGGAAATAATTAGCTATGCTTTCATTATTACGCATCTTAAGAGTTTCATACCGGATTCTGAGAGTTTGAAGCTTTGCTCTTTTTACCTGATCATCTCCTTCGTAGCTTGTGACGATTTTGTCCCATATTTCCTTAGCTGATTTGAAATGCATGATCTTCGTAAATTCTGATTGAGTCAAACTACTCAATAGGACAGTAACAGCTTTGGCATTGAGCTCATATTGCTTTTTCTCTGCTGGATCTGTAGGAGTTGCTGATGGGAATTTGTATCCTCCTTCTACGATTCCCCAAACTTCTGCTCCAAGTGATTGTAGATATGCAGTGGTTCTTATCTTCCAGTGAGTAAAATTGTTCCCGTCAAAGACTGGTGGCCTGATGTGTGCCTCTCTTTCTGGATTAGCCATTCTGATGGATCTTTTCCTTCAAGCGATCAAGCTTCCTCAGAAGCACTTGGCTCCGATACCAATTGTTGGAAATAATATTGAGAGGGGGGGGTGAATCAGTATTATCTAATTCTTTTAATGAACCTTCCTTATTTGATCTTTGAATTATATTTGCATGTCAGTACCATAAAATAATGTGCATGAACAAAGAAAACAGATAGTCACACCAAAGAACACAAGATGTAAGGTGGAAACCCAATGTGGGTGAAAACCACCTGCTGCAATATGTCTCTATCTTCTTTCAAATTAGAAACTTCTTTTACAATGGTTTTGTACTGGTGCAGTCCTTTACCAGTACGCAGGCTGCAACCTGCAGAGAGCTACAACTCTCTCTCGTTTTCCAGTCTCTCCTGGAAGGGAGCTACAACCCCCTACTTCTTTTCTTACAAGGACCACTTTTCATAAATTTTCAAACTGGATCCATAAGCATCAATTGATCATCAAGTATGAGAGAATCACCCAATCAACTGTAGTAACTAGATCAACAGTAATAGGACCAAACCCAGAACACAACAATGATAAACAAAGATTTTAAGAGAAGGAAGCACCCTGCTCCACTGCTAGCCTGCTTCCGGACTCACCCTGCTCAACTGCTAGCCTGCTTCCCGGACTCACCCTGCTCAACTGCTAGCCTGCGTCCCGGACGCACCCTGCTCAACTGCTAGCCTGCGTCCCTCGCTCTGAGTCTATTGAACTGCCTGCGTCCCGATGCACCTGAACCCTTCTGCGCCTGCGTCCCGACGCACCTGAACCCTTCTGCGCCTGCGTCCCGGCGCACCTGAACCCTTCTGCGCCTGCGTCCCGACGCACCTGAACCCTTCTGCGCCTGCGTCCCGGCGCACCTGAACCCTTACTGCACCTGCGTCCCTCCGGGCATAGATGATTTCAAGACTTCAGAAGTAACCCAGACAGTCAGATCTATAGATCTGAACATGCGCCGAAGAGATCTCGGTCCATCAGTAGATTCGCCTTGTTTAGATCTAGACCAGATCTAGCCCTCATAAGATATTCAACCAAAACCATGCTTAAACCAAATGATCTCCTTTGCTTTATATAGGCAAGCTCCTCCTCAAATCATGGAACAATACCACGAGCCGACACCATAATAACACAATACCGTCGGCTAGATACCAAGAGTAAAACACAAGAAACCCCCACGTGAGCTTTTCTCTGCCTTGAAATGTGTGCACTGGGTGGACGCACCTCCTGAATGGCTGGCCTGCGTCTCTGGACGCGGTCCCTGCAAGGTGTACCTGCGGGTACGCACCTTCTGAACTGATATCCTGCGTCCTTCTTATTTTTCAATAAAATGAGAGCCTTGTCATGGGAGTTGCCATCAAGTACAACATCTGTAACATATAGCCATACCAGAGAACATAATGCCAACAATCTCCCCCTTTGGACTTGATGGCAACCTTACAATCTTCAGCTTCATTCTCCCCCTTTGACATCAAGGGAAAAGGGGTATGCTCCCCCTAAGATCATGCTCCTCCTGAAAATGAACCAGATCTGCAACAAAGAACCAAAATCCACCATGAAAGAGATAGAGACATATTGCAGCAAGATCTCCTTCTGACCATCCTCCATAATGCCAAAAATGCATTATATTCTCCCCCTGAACCTGTGAGCTAACCATGACTGAACCATTTCCTGAGTCTGTTCTGCTCCCCCTGAGCCTGAGCCAACCATGACTGATCCTGAGTCTGTTCTGCTGCCCTTTCTTCATATACGCGACTTTGCAGCCTGTAACTCGCGTATATACGCGACTTGTCTTCATTATATCAGCGTATGCAAGATGGAATACTGAATTTCATCACTTTCAGATTCCCCTGTGTCTGTTATGTCCGCTGTCTGAATTATGCCACACCTTTCTGTCTCTGTCTTCTTCAATTCCTGCAACTGTGATGATGTATGGTCCTTTTGTTTTGAATTTTGAAATCTGCTCCTGCATTCCCTTGCTTTATGCCCATAGTTGTTGCATGTATAACATCTTACATTTTTCATGTTCCTTCTATCACAATCAATTGCTTTGTGTCCATATGCATTGCAGGCAAAACAATATCCTCTGAAATACCTGGGATGCGATGATCTGTCTTGAACCATTCTACTTCTACATCTGGCTGCAACATGTCCAAGATTATGACATACATAACATTCAACATTTTTTAGTGGAGGAAATAATCGTCTATCATAGTTAGGAGTAAAGGATCTTCCTTGAGGAATTTCTTTCCTTGGTTGTTCCTTGTTGAGCATTTCAGATTTCTCATTAGAGTTTCTTGCCTCATCTTGTGAACTAGATTCACCTTCAACATATTCATGAAAACCAAGACCAGTCTTGATAGCAGGAGACCTTTGACTATTAAGAATATCATCCAAGACTTTAGTACTATCTTGAAATCGTAAAAGCTTATCCTTTTCTTCTATTTTACCTTTCAAGATATTTACCTCAACTTGATGTTGTTCTTCCTTTTTCAGATATTGATTCCTTAGGTCTTCTTCAGCTTTTCTTCCTTCTTCCACTTGTCGCTTTAGTTTGATCACTTCATGTTCTTGATCTTCAAGATATTCTTTGTTCTGTTCTCTTGATTTTTTAAGATCTTCTTTTAGAGAGAGGATCCTTGATTCAAGTTTCTGAATAGCTGTACTCTGATCCTTTACTATATCCTGCAATTGCTCCCTTACCCTGATTTCTGTCTCCAATTGTTCTTTTAATTTGGCAACTTCTTCAGTTTCTGCATTCTTCTCTTCATGTGCCATGAGACTTTTAATATCTTCGCTATTATTGGATGAAGCATTCTTCTTCTTATGTGCCATGAGACTTCTAATATCTTCACTATCATTGAATGAACTTTTAATATGGGTATAATAGCTTCTACCATCTTCTTCAGATATCTTTCCTTTGTTATGAGGACATCTAGCAGCATAGTGACCAACTCTACCACATAGAAAACATTTGAAAGGTAGCTTACCTTTGAACCGTCCAGTTCCCCGTTCAAGATTCTTGACAAAATTTACCTCATCTTCTTCCTCTGACACTTCGAATGCGGCCTCTGGTGGTACCTCTTGTCGCATTTCAAAAGCAGTTAAGATCCCATGAAGTTGTGACATGGTGATTTTCTGCACATTCTCCTTTTCTTCTATGGCAGATACTTTAGAGTCAAATTTAGCAGACAGAGATCTCAAAACTTTTTCAACTAAGACAACTTCCTCAAATTCTTCACCCAGATCCCTCATACAATTCACAATCTCATCCATACGCAGGAAATAATTAGCTATGCTTTCATTATTACGCATCTTAAGAGTTTCATACCGGATTCTGAGAGTTTGAAGCTTTGCTCTTTTTACCTGATCATCTCCTTCGTAGCTTGTGACGATTTTGTCCCATATTTCCTTAGCTGATTTGAAATGCATGATCTTCATAAATTCTGATTGAGTCAAACTACTCAATAGGACAGTAACAGCTTTGGCATTGAGCTCATATTGCTTTTTCTCTGCTGGATCTGTAGGAGTTGCTGATGGGAATTTGTATCCTCCTTCTACGATTCCCCAAACTTCTGCTCCAAGTGATTGTAGATATGCAGTGGTTCTTATCTTCCAGTGAGTAAAATTGTTCCCGTCAAAGACTGGTGGCCTGATGTGTGCCTCTCTTTCTGGATTAGCCATTCTGATGGATCTTTTCCTTCAAGCGATCAAGCTTCCTCAGAAGCACTTGGCTCCGATACCAATTGTTGGAAATAATATTGAGAGGGGGGGGGGGGGTGAATCAGTATTATCTAATTCTTTTAATGAACCTTCCTTATTTGATCTTTGAATTATATTTGCATGTCAGTACCATAAAATAATGTGCATGAACAAAGAAAACAGATAGTCACACCAAAGAACACAAGATGTAAGGTGGAAACCCAATGTGGGTGAAAACCACCTGCTGCAATATGTCTCTATCTTCTTTCAAATTAGAAACTTCTTTTACAATGGTTTTGTACTGGTGCAGTCCTTTACCAGTACGCAGGCTGCAACCTGCAGAGAGCTACAACTCTCTCTCGTTTTCCAGTCTCTCCTGGAAGGGAGCTACAACCCCCTACTTCTTTTCTTACAAGGACCACTTTTCATAAATTTTCAAACTGGATCCATAAGCATCAATTGATCATCAAGTATGAGAGAATCACCCAATCAACTGTAGTAACTAGATCAACAGTAATAGGACCAAACCCAGAACACAACAATGATAAACAAAGATTTTAAGAGAAGGAAGCACCCTGCTCCACTGCTAGCCTGCTTCCGGACTCACCCTGCTCAACTGCTAGCCTGCTTCCCGGACTCACCCTGCTCAACTGCTAGCCTGCTTCCCGGACTCACCCTGCTCAACTGCTAGCCTGCGTCCCGGACGCACCTTGCTCAACTGATAGCCTGCGTCCCTCGCTCTGAGTCTATTGAACTGCCTGCGTCCCGACGCACCTGAACCCTTCTGCGCCTGCGTCCCGACGCACCTGAACCCTTCTGCGCCTGCGTCCCGACGCACCTGAACCCTTCTGCGCCTGCGTCCCGACGCACCTGAACCCTTCTGCGCCTGCGTCCCGGCGCACCTGAACCCTTACTGCACCTGCGTCCCTCCGGGCATAGATGATTTCAAGACTTCAGAAGTAACCCAGACAGTCAGATCTATAGATCTGAACATGCGCCGAAGAGATCTCGGTCCATCAGTAGATTCGCCTTGTTTAGATCTAGACCAGATCTAGCCCTCATAAGATATTCAACCAAAACCATGCTTAAACCAAATGATCTCCTTTGCTTTATATAGGCAAGCTCCTCCTCAAATCATGGAACAATACCACGAGCCGACACCATAATAACACAATACCGTCGGCTAGATACCAAGAGTAAAACACAAGAAACCCCCACGTGAGCTTTTCTCTGCCTTGAAATGTGTGCACTGGGTGGACGCACCTCCTGAATGGCTGGCCTGCGTCTCTGGACGCGGTCCCTGCAAGGTGTACCTGCGGGTACGCACCTTCTGAACTGATATCCTGCGTCCTTCTTATTTTTCAATAAAATGAGAGCCTTGTCATGGGAGTTGCCATCAAGTACAACATCTGTAACATATAGCCATACCAGAGAACATAATGCCAACAATCTCCCCCTTTGGACTTGATGGCAACCTTACAATCTTCAGCTTCATTCTCCCCCTTTGACATCAAGGGCAAAGGGGTATGCTCCCCCTAAGATCATGCTCCTCCTGAAAATGAACCAGATCTGCAACAAAGAACCAAAATCCACCATGAAAGAGATAGAGACATATTGCAGCAAGATCTCCTTCTGACCATCCTCCATAATGCCAAAAATGCATTATATGCTCCCCCTGAACCTGTGAGCTAACCATGACTGAACCATTTCCTGAGTCTGTTCTGCTCCCCCTGAGCCTGAGCCAACCATGACTGATCCTGAGTCTGTTCTGCTGCCCTTTCTTCATATACACGACTTTGCAGCCTGTAACTCGCGTATATACGCGACTTGTCTTCATTATATCAGCGTATGCAAGATGGAATACTGAATTTCATCACTTTCAGATTCCCCTGTGTCTGTTATGTCCGCTGTCTGAATTATGCCACACCTTTCTGTCTCTGTCTTCTTCAATTCCTGCAACTGTGATGATGTATGGTCCTTTTGTTTTGAATTTTGAAATCTGCTCCTGCATTCCCTTGCTTTATGCCCATAGTTGTTGCATGTATAACATCTTACATTTTTCATGTTCCTTCTATCACAATCAATTGCTTTGTGTCCATATGCATTGCAGGCAAAACAATATCCTCTGAAATACCTGGGATGCGATGATCTGTCTTGAACCATTCTACTTCTACATCTGGCTGCAACATGTCCAAGATTATGACATACATAACATTCAACATTTTTTAGTGGAGGAAATAATCGTCTATCATAGTTAGGAGTAAAGGATCTTCCTTGAGGAATTTCTTTCCTTGGTTGTTCCTTGTTGAGCATTTCAGATTTCTCATTAGAGTTTCTTGCCTCACCTTGTGAACTAGATTCACCTTCAACATATTCATGAAAACCAAGACCAGTCTTGATAGCAGGAGACCTTTGACTATTAAGAATATCATCCAAGACTTTAGTACTATCTTGAAATCGTAAAAGCTTATCCTTTTCTTCTATTTTACCTTTCAAGATATTTACCTCAACTTGATGTTGTTCTTCCTTTTTCAGATATTGATTCCTTAGGTCTTCTTCAGCTTTTCTTCCTTCTTCCACTTGTCGCTTTAGTTTGATCACTTCATGTTCTTGATCTTCAAGATCTTCTTTGTTCTGTTCTCTTGATTTTTTAAGATCTTCTTTTAGAGAGAGGATCCTTGATTCAAGTTTCTGAATAGTTGTACTCTGATCCTTTACTATATCCTGCAATTGCTCCCTTACCCTGATTTCTGTCTCCAATTGTTCTTTTAATTTGGCAACTTCTTCAGTTTCTGCATTCTTCTCTTCATGTGCCATGAGACTTTTAATATCTTCGCTATTATTGGATGAAGCATTCTTCTTCTTATGTGCCATGAGACTTCTAATATCTTCACTATCATTGAATGAACTTTTAATATGGGTATAATAGCTTCTACCATCTTCTTCAGATATCTTTCCTTTGTTATGAGGACATCTAGCAGCATAGTGACCAACTCTACCACATAGAAAACATTTGAAAGGTAGCTTACCTTTGAACCGTCCAGTTCCCCGTTCAAGATTCTTGACAAAATTTACCTCATCTTCTTCCTCTGACACTTCGAATGCGGCCTCTGGTGGTACCTCTTGTCGCATTTCAAAAGCAGTTAAGATCCCATGAAGTTGTGACATGGTGATTTTCTGCACATTCTCCTTTTCTTCTATGGCAGATACTTTAGAGTCAAATTTAGCAGACAGAGATCTCAAAACTTTTTCAACTAAGACAACTTCCTCAAATTCTTCACCCAGATCCCTCATACAATTCACAATCTCATCCATACGCAGGAAATAATTAGCTATGCTTTCATTATTACGCATCTTAAGAGTTTCATACCGGATTCTGAGAGTTTGAAGCTTTGCTCTTTTTACCTGATCATCTCCTTCGTAGCTTGTGACGATTTTGTCCCATATTTCCTTAGCTGATTTGAAATGCATGATCTTCATAAATTCTGATTGAGTCAAACTACTCAATAGGACAGTAACAGCTTTGGCATTGAGCTCATATTGCTTTTTCTCTGCTGGATCTGTAGGAGTTGCTGATGGGAATTTGTATCCTCCTTCTACGATTCCCCAAACTTCTGCTCCAAGTGATTGTAGATATGCAGTGGTTCTTATCTTCCAGTGAGTAAAATTGTTCCCGTCAAAGACTGGTGGCCTGATGTGTGCCTCTCTTTCTGGATTAGCCATTCTGATGGATCTTTTCCTTCAAGCGATCAAGCTTCCTCAGAAGCACTTGGCTCCGATACCAATTGTTGGAAATAATATTGAGAGGGGGGGGGTGAATCAGTATTATCTAATTCTTTTAATGAACCTTCCTTATTTGATCTTTGAATTATATTTGCATGTCAGTACCATAAAATAATGTGCATGAACAAAGAAAACAGATAGTCACACCAAAGAACACAAGATGTAAGGTGGAAACCCAATGTGGGTGAAAACCACCTGCTGCAATATGTCTCTATCTTCTTTCAAATTAGAAACTTCTTTTACAATGGTTTTGTACTGGTGCAGCCCTTTACCAGTACGCAGGCTGCAACCTGCAGAGAGCTACAACTCTCTCTCGTTTTCCAGTCTCTCCTGGAAGGGAGCTACAACCCCCTACTTCTTTTCTTACAAGGACCACTTTTCATAAATTTTCAAACTGGATCCATAAGCATCAATTGATCATCAAGTATGAGAGAATCACCCAATCAACCGTAGTAACTAGATCAACAGTAATAGGACCAAACCCAGAACACAACAATGATAAACAAAGATTTTAAGAGAAGGAAGCACCCTGCTCCACTGCTAGCCTGCTTCCGGACTCACCCTGCTCAACTGCTAGCCTGCTTCCCGGACTCACCCTGCTCAACTGCTAGCCTGCTTCCCGGACTCACCCTCCTCAACTGCTAGCCTGCGTCCCGGACACACCTTGCTCAACTGATAGCCTGCGTCCCTCGCTCTGAGTCTATTGAACTGCCTGCGTCCCGACGCACCTGAACCCTTCTGCGCCTGCGTCCCGACGCACCTGAACACTTCTGTGCCTGCGTCCCGGCGCACCTGAACCCTTCTGCGCCTGCGTCCCGACGCACCTAAACCCTTCTGCGCCTGCGTCCCGGCGCACCTGAACCCTTACTGCACCTGCGTCCCTCCGGGCATAGATGATTTCAAGACTTCAGAAGTAACCCAGACAGTCAGATCTATAGATCTGAACATGCGTCGAAGAGATCTCGGTCCATCAGTAGATTCGCCTTGTTTAGATCTAGACCAGATCTAGCCCTCATAAGATATTCAACCAAAACCATGCTTAAACCAAATGATCTCCTTTGCTTTATATAGGCAAGCTCCTCCTCAAATCATGGAACAATACCACGAGCCGACACCATAATAACACAATACCGTCGGCTAGATACCAAGAGTAAAACACAAGAAACCCCCACGTGAGCTTTTCTCTGCCTTGAAATGTGTGCACTGGGTGGACGCACCTCCTGAATGGCTGGCCTGCGTCTCTGGACGCGGTCCCTGCAAGGTGTACCTGCGGGTACGCACCTTCTGAACTGATATCCTGCGTCCTTCTTATTTTTCAATAAAATGAGAGCCTTGTCATGGGAGTTGCCATCAAGTACAACATCTGTAACATATAGCCATACCAGAGAACATAATGCCAACAATCTCCCCCTTTGGACTTGATGGCAACCTTACAATCTTCAGCTTCATTCTCCCCCTTTGACATCAAGGGCAAAGGGGTATGCTCCCCCTAAGATCATGCTCCTCCTGAAAATGAACCAGATCTGCAACAAAGAACCAAAATCCACCATGAAAGAGATAGAGACATATTGCAGCAAGATCTCCTTCTGACCATCCTCCATAATGCCAAAAATGCATTATATGCTCCCCCTGAACCTGTGAGCTAACCATGACTGAACCATTTCCTGAGTCTGTTCTGCTCCCCCTGAGCCTGAGCCAACCATGACTGATCCTGAGTCTGTTCTGCTGCCCTTTCTTCATATACGCGACTTTGCAGCCTGTAACTCGCGTATATACGCGACTTGTCTTCATTATATCAGCGTATGCAAGATGGAATACTGAATTTCATCACTTTCAGATTCCCCTGTGTCTGTTATGTCCGCTGTCTGAATTATGCCACACCTTTCTGTCTCTGTCTTCTTCAATTCCTGCAACTGTGATGATGTATGGTCCTTTTGTTTTGAATTTTGAAATCTGCTCCTGCATTCCCTTGCTTTATGCCCATAGTTGTTGCATGTATAACATCTTACATTTTTCATGTTCCTTCTATCACAATCAATTGCTTTGTGTCCATATGCATTGCAGGCAAAACAATATCCTCTGAAATACCTGGGATGCGATGATCTGTCTTGAACCATTCTACTTCTACATCTGGCTGCAACATGTCCAAGATTATGACATACATAACATTCAACATTTTTTAGTGGAGGAAATAATCGTCTATCATAGTTAGGAGTAAAGGATCTTCCTTGAGGAATTTCTTTCCTTGGTTGTTCCTTGTTGAGCATTTCAGATTTCTCATTAGAGTTTCTTGCCTCACCTTGTGAACTAGATTCACCTTCAACATATTCATGAAAACCAAGACCAGTCTTGATAGCAGGAGACCTTTGACTATTAAGAATATCATCCAAGACTTTAGTACTATCTTGAAATCGTAAAAGCTTATCCTTTTCTTCTATTTTACCTTTCAAGATATTTACCTCAACTTGATGTTGTTCTTCCTTTTTCAGATATTGATTCCTTAGGTCTTCTTCAGCTTTTCTTCCTTCTTCCACTTGTCGCTTTAGTTTGATCACTTCATGTTCTTGATCTTCAAGATCTTCTTTGTTCTGTTCTCTTGATTTTTTAAGATCTTCTTTTAGAGAGAGGATCCTTGATTCAAGTTTCTGAATAGTTGTACTCTGATCCTTTACTATATCCTGCAATTGCTCCCTTACCCTGATTTCTGTCTCCAATTGTTCTTTTAATTTGGCAACTTCTTCAGTTTCTGCATTCTTCTCTTCATGTGCCATGAGACTTTTAATATCTTCGCTATTATTGGATGAAGCATTCTTCTTCTTATGTGCCATGAGACTTCTAATATCTTCACTATCATTGAATGAACTTTTAATATGGGTATAATAGCTTCTACCATCTTCTTCAGATATCTTTCCTTTGTTATGAGGACATCTAGCAGCATAGTGACCAACTCTACCACATAGAAAACATTTGAAAGGTAGCTTACCTTTGAACCGTCCAGTTCCCCGTTCAAGATTCTTGACAAAATTTACCTCATCTTCTTCCTCTGACACTTCGAATGCGGCCTCTGGTGGTACCTCTTGTCGCATTTCAAAAGCAGTTAAGATCCCATGAAGTTGTGACATGGTGATTTTCTGCACATTCTCCTTTTCTTCTATGGCAGATACTTTAGAGTCAAATTTAGCAGACAGAGATCTCAAAACTTTTTCAACTAAGACAACTTCCTCAAATTCTTCACCCAGATCCCTCATACAATTCACAATCTCATCCATACGCAGGAAATAATTAGCTATGCTTTCATTATTACGCATCTTAAGAGTTTCATACCGGATTCTGAGAGTTTGAAGCTTTGCTCTTTTTACCTGATCATCTCCTTCGTAGCTTGTGACGATTTTGTCCCATATTTCCTTAGCTGATTTGAAATGCATGATCTTCATAAATTCTGATTGAGTCAAACTACTCAATAGGACAGTAACAGCTTTGGCATTGAGCTCATATTGCTTTTTCTCTGCTGGATCTGTAGGAGTTGCTGATGGGAATTTGTATCCTCCTTCTACGATTCCCCAAACTTCTGCTCCAAGTGATTGTAGATATGCAGTGGTTCTTATCTTCCAGTGAGTAAAATTGTTCCCGTCAAAGACTGGTGGCCTGATGTGTGCCTCTCTTTCTGGATTAGCCATTCTGATGGATCTTTTCCTTCAAGCGATCAAGCTTCCTCAGAAGCACTTGGCTCTGATACCAATTGTTGGAAATAATATTGAGAGGGGGGGGTGAATCAGTATTATCTAATTCTTTTAATGAACCTTCCTTATTTGATCTTTGAATTATATTTGCATGTCAGTACCATAAAATAATGTGCATGAACAAAGAAAACAGATAGTCACACCAAAGAACACAAGATGTAAGGTGGAAACCCAATGTGGGTGAAAACCACCTGCTGCAATATGTCTCTATCTTCTTTCAAATTAGAAACTTCTTTTACAATGGTTTTGTACTGGTGCAGTCCTTTACCAGTACGCAGGCTGCAACCTGCAGAGAGCTACAACTCTCTCTCGTTTTCCAGTCTCTCCTGGAAGGGAGCTACAACCCCCTACTTCTTTTCTTACAAGGACCACTTTTCATAAATTTTCAAACTGGATCCATAAGCATCAATTGATCATCAAGTATGAGAGAATCACCCAATCAACCGTAGTAACTAGATCAACAGTAATAGGACCAAACCCAGAACACAACAATGATAAACAAAGATTTTAAGAGAAGGAAGCACCCTGCTCCACTGCTAGCCTGCTTCCGAACTCACCCTGCTCAACTGCTAGCCTGCTTCCCGGACTCACCCTGCTCAACTGCTAGCCTGCTTCCCGGACTCACCCTGCTCAACTGCTAGCCTGCGTCCCGGACGCACCTTCCTCAACTGATAGCCTGCGTCCCTCGCTCTGAGTCTATTGAACTGCCTGCGTCCCGACGCACCTGAACCCTTCTGCGCCTGCGTCCCGACGCACCTGAACACTTCTGTGCCTGCGTCCCGGCGCACCTGAACCCTTCTGCGCCTGCGTCCCGACGCACCTAAACCCTTCTGCGCCTACGTCCCGGCGCACCTGAACCCTTACTGCACCTGCGTCCCTCCGGGCATAGATGATTTCAAGACTTCAGAAGTAACCCAGACAGTCAGATCTATAGATCTGAACATGCGCCGAAGAGATCTCGATCCATCAGTAGATTCGCCTTGTTTAGATCTAGACCAGATCTAGCCCTCATAAGATATTCAACCAAAACCATGCTTAAACCAAATGATCTCCTTTGCTTTATATAGGCAAGCTCCTCCTCAAATCATGGAACAATACCACGAGCCGACACCATAATAACACAATACCGTCGGCTAGATACCAAGAGTAAAACACAAGAAACCCCCACGTGAGCTTTTCTCTGCCTTGAAATGTGTGCACTGGGTGGACGCACCTCCTGAATGGCTGGCCTGCGTCTCTGGACGCGGTCCCTGCAAGGTGTACCTGCGGGTACGCACCTTCTGAACTGATATCCTGCGTCCTTCTTATTTTTCAATAAAATGAGAACCTTGTCATGGGAGTTGCCATCAAGTACAACATCTGTAACATATAGCCATACCAGAGAACATAATGCCAACAATCTCCCCCTTTGGACTTGATGGCAACCTTACAATCTTCAGCTTCATTCTCCCCCTTTGACATCAAGGGCAAAGGGGTATGCTCCCCCTAAGATCATGCTCCTCCTGAAAATGAACCAGATCTGCAACAAAGAACCAAAATCCACCATGAAAGAGATAGAGACATATTGCAGCAAGATCTCCTTCTGACCATCCTCCATAATGCCAAAAATGCATTATATGCTCCCCCTGAACCTGTGAGCTAACCATGACTGAACCATTTCCTGAGTCTGTTCTGCTCCCCCTGAGCCTGAGCCAACCATGACTGATCCTGAGTCTGTTCTGCTGCCCTTTCTTCATATACGCGACTTTGCAGCCTGTAACTCGCGTATATACGCGACTTGTCTTCATTATATCAGCGTATGCAAGATGGAATACTGAATTTCATCACTTTCAGATTCCCCTGTGTCTGTTATGTCCGCTGTCTGAATTATGCCACACCTTTCTGTCTCTGTCTTCTTCAATTCCTGCAACTGTGATGATGTATGGTCCTTTTGTTTTGAATTTTGAAATCTGCTCCTGCATTCCCTTGCTTTATGCCCATAGTTGTTGCATGTATAACATCTTACATTTTTCATGTTCCTTCTATCACAATCAATTGCTTTGTGTCCATATGCATTGCAGGCAAAACAATATCCTCTGAAATACCTGGGATGCGATGATCTGTCTTGAACCATTCTACTTCTACATCTGGCTGCAACATGTCCAAGATTATGACATACATAACATTCAACATTTTTTAGTGGAGGAAATAATCGTCTATCATAGTTAGGAGTAAAGGATCTTCCTTGAGGAATTTCTTTCCTTGGTTGTTCCTTGTTGAGCATTTCAGATTTCTCATTAGAGTTTCTTGCCTCATCTTGTGAACTAGATTCACCTTCAACATATTCATGAAAACCAAGACCAGTCTTGATAGCAGGAGACCTTTGACTATTAAGAATATCATCCAAGACTTTAGTACTATCTTGAAATCGTAAAAGCTTATCATTTTCTTCTATTTTACCTTTCAAGATATTTACCTCAACTTGATGTTGTTCTTCCTTTTTCAGATATTGATTCCTTAGGTCTTCTTCAACTTTTCTTCCTTCTTCCACTTGTCGCTTTAGTTTGATCACTTCATGTTCTTGATCTTCAAGATATTCTTTGTTCTGTTCTCTTGATTTTTTAAGATCTTCTTTTAGAGAGAGGATCCTTGATTCAAGTTTCTGAATAGTTGTACTCTGATCCTTTACTATATCCTGCAATTGCTCCCTTACCCTGATTTCTGTCTCCAATTGTTCTTTTAATTTGGCAACTTCTTCAGTTTCTGCATTCTTCTCTTCATGTGCCATGAGACTTTTAATATCTTCGCTATTATTGGATGAAGCATTCTTCTTCTTATGTGCCATGAGACTTCTAATATCTTCACTATCATTGAATGAACTTTTAATATGGGTATAATAGCTTCTACCATCTTCTTCAGATATCTTTCCTTTGTTATGAGGACATCTAGCAGCATAGTGACCAATTCTACCACATAGAAAACATTTGAAAGGTAGCTTACCTTTGAACCGTCCAGTTCCCCGTTCAAGATTCTTGACAAAATTTACCTCATCTTCTTCCTCTGACACTTCGAATGCGGCCTCTGGTGGTACCTCTTGTCGCATTTCAAAAGCAGTTAAGATCCCATGAAGTTGTGACATGGTGATTTTCTGCACATTCTCCTTTTCTTCTATGGCAGATACTTTAGAGTCAAATTTAGCAGACAGAGATCTCAAAACTTTTTCAACTAAGACAACTTCCTCAAATTCTTCACCCAGATCCCTCATACAATTCACAATCTCATCCATACGCAGGAAATAATTAGCTATGCTTTCATTATTACGCATCTTAAGAGTTTCATACCGGATTCTGAGAGTTTGAAGCTTTGCTCTTTTTACCTGATCATCTCCTTCGTAGCTTGTGACGATTTTGTCCCATATTTCCTTAGCTGATTTGAAATGCATGATCTTCGTAAATTCTGATTGAGTCAAACTACTCAATAGGACAGTAACAGCTTTGGCATTGAGCTCATATTGCTTTTTCTCTGCTGGATCTGTAGGAGTTGCTGATGGGAATTTGTATCCTCCTTCTAAGATTCCCCAAACTTCTGCTCCAAGTGATTGTAGATATGCAGTGGTTCTTATCTTCCAGTGAGTAAAATTGTTCCCGTCAAAGACTGGTGGCCTGATGTGTGCCTCTCTTTCTGGATTAGCCATTCTGATGGATCTTTTCCTTCAAGCGATCAAGCTTCCTCAGAAGCACTTGGCTCCGATACCAATTGTTGGAAATAATATTGAGAGGGGGGGGGTGAATCAGTATTATCTAATTCTTTTAATGAACCTTCCTTATTTGATCTTTGAATTATATTTGCATGTCAGTACCATAAAATAATGTGCATGAACAAAGAAAACAGATAGTCACACCAAAGAACACAAGATGTAAGGTGGAAACCCAATGTGGGTGAAAACCACCTGCTGCAATATGTCTCTGTCTTCTTTCAAATTAGAAACTTCTTTTACAATGGTTTTGTACTGGTGCAGTCCTTTACCAGTACGCAGGCTGCAACCTGCAGAGAGCTACAACTCTCTCTCGTTTTCCAGTCTCTCCTGGAAGGGAGCTACAACCCCCTACTTCTTTTCTTACAAGGACCACTTTTCATAAATTTTCAAACTGGATCCATAAGCATCAATTGATCATCAAGTATGAGAGAATCACCCAATCAACCGTAGTAACTAGATCAACAGTAATAGGACCAAACCCAGAACACAACAATGATAAACAAAGATTTTAAGAGAAGGAAGCACCCTGCTCCACTGCTAGCCTGCTTCTGGACTCACCCTGCTCAACTGCTAGCCTGCTTCCCGGACTCACCCTGCTCAACTGCTAGCCTGCGTCCCGGACGCACCTTGCTCAACTGATAGCCTGCGTCCCTCGCTCTGAGTCTATTGAACTGCCTGCGTCCCGACGCACCGAAACCCTTCTGCGCCTGCGTCCCGACGCACCTGAACCCTTCTGCGCCTGCGTCTCGGCGCACCTGAACCCTTCTGCGCCTGCGTCCCGACGCACCTAAACCCTTCTGCGCCTGCGTCCCGGCGCACCTGAACCCTTACTGCACCTACATCCCTCCGGGCATAGATGATTTCAAGACTTCAGAAGTAACCCAGACAGTCAGATCTATAGATCTGAACATGCGCCGAAGAGATCTCGGTCCATCAGTAGATTCGCCTTGTTTAGATCTAGACCAGATCTAGCCCTCATAAGATATTCAACCAAAACCATGCTTAAACCAAATGATCTCCTTTGCTTTATATAGGCAAGCTCCTCCTCAAATCATGGAACAATACCATGAACCGACACCATAATAACACAATACCGTTGGCTAGATACCAAGAGTAAAACACAAGAAACCCCCACGTGAGCTTTTCTCTGCCTTGAAATGTGTGCACTGGGTGGACGCACCTCCTGAATGGCTGGCCTGCGTCTCTGGACGTGGTCCCTGTAAGGTGTACCTGCGGGTACACACCTTTTGAACTGATATCCTGCGTCCTTCTTATTTTTCAATAAAATGAGAGCCTTGTCATGGGAGTTGCCATCAAGTACAACATCTGTAACATATAGCCATACCAGAGAACATAATTCCAACACTTATTTCATGCATCTTGTCATATACCACCCTCTAGGAGGAGGATAGTTAGCCATGGCATTATTGTATCTAGGAATTTCCAAAATCCAAGACTCCAAGTATTTCTAGAATTAAGAATACCACCACATAGAAAAAAGAAAAAACAACAGGATTGGAGGGGGGGAAATACTTTTTGAGTATTTGACAAGACTAGTCAACTGAACACTCAATTTAAAAATAAATAGAAACAAAAAACTAAAATTACAAACCTATACACATTTTCAATAGGGAAAATAGGTTCATTACCATCCGTACGAGACCTATAAGTCTGCCTCTTTCGCCACATAGATGTTTAATTTTATGGACTAGATTTGATAACCATATAATTTATTGCATTTGTGAACATTTACTCAAGAATATTAATCATTAACCATTAACCAATAAATTACTAACAATTTTAATTTTCTTAGGGCTAGAAGTCTTTGTTGTAGATAATTTCATTTTAAAACATTTTCAACATTTTCACATTGCATTCACCCCGTATCTTCATAAAAAATTATGTAGAGAGAACATTAGCAATAAAAATGCAATGGAACAATCATAGGTATGTCATGGTATATTTTTCATAGGGCTCAACATATCTCCTTCATATCTCTGTCATAATTCTTATACTGAACCTATGACTGTGGACAAAAGTATCTTCCCTAGACCTAGCGGCCTAGTCTAGAAAAACATAAATCAAAGGCTACAAATTTTTCCTTAGAATAGTTAGACAATGCAAAGATGCTTACTTGTGAACTGTCACAAGCTCTTCTCTCTTCTTGGCTTGTAATCTCCAACCGTAAACCTGCACAAACAAACAACACAAGCCAAAGATCTACAACATCTATGTAGAATTATCCAATTATATTATTCAATGGATCATCTTAGCATTGAAATACATGTACATAAGCATAACATAACACATGTAGGAAAACATTATACTCTTTGTATTAATATGAAAGGGAGATATTTTACAACCAAAAGTGGAAGCAGATCTTGTACAGATCCTCCCAAGTTGACTTGTCCTTCCTTGCTATAATGTACACCTCAAAGCCACCCTAATGCATATGAATGATAAATCTCTTATGATTAAAGCAACAACATAAGGGCATTATTATTCTCCAAAATCCAACCTCTAGCTTGTGGGTGGAATTAAATATATAGGAGAGGATGGTAGTTTAGTAATTCTTATCCATTTACCAATCTAGGCTTGAGATCCACTCTTGATGGGAGGATTAGCTCAAGGGATAAGATGGGAAAACTACAAGGTCGGGAAATATAGGATTAAAAGTTCTTATCCAAGGTAAACGGTTGTAATAACTTCTGGAAGCTTCTGGAAGAGGAATCTTCAGGATTCTTTTTATTTTTCCCAAATTTCTAGAATCAATGCGCCCCCATCAAGAGCAAACTTTCTCTGATCAGAGCAGATGCAGAACTGAGCAATCTGCCACTCAAAGAAGTCCCCTAAAGGGCTAGGGTGCACTCTGCCTTAAAAGAACTTGAATGAAGCATTCAAGGTTATAAACTCAAGGATTGAGAGAGTCATGCTTAGGTATTTGTGTAGGGATGATGACAAGGTGTTCACAGATGTTGATGGATCCAGTTTGTAGGACTATTGACCACATGCGACAAAATGAATTATAACAGATTGCTACCTAAAGTACAAATTCATAAAAAGTGGATGATGACTGAAGTGCTTTACCTTGTGACAAGTCTGGATAAAGAAAAACTAGTCAAATCATCATTTGTTACAATACATTTACATCATGATATCTTTTCCGAGGGAGGCATACCCATTCTCAACACATAAGCTAAAATTACATGTATAATGATCAAGAATACATGTCCATTTATGACAAAAGGCAAACCCATGATTGGATAATTGTTTGTATTATCATAGCCATCATTCTTTGTATTCTCGCATTAATCCTGAAATCACAGCCCGGATGGATGGGACTAGATCCGGGGTCTTCTATCTTGTTCACTCAATCGTCCAATGTATGAGTTGTTGTGGGGAAAAATGCCTATGCAGGACGATCCTATCCACCTAAGGTGTGACAGTGCCTTAGCAACAAACAGAGACAGCTATTCTGGTTTCTTCCTTTATGAAATGTGAAAGAAGAGAGATAAATGGACTTACCGGTGTCTTCCGTTTGTCCCTCGATCCGGTCTCTCTTCTCTTTGGGAGTTCACAGCTACTTGCCTTCTTGCTTATCCAACTTCAACTTCCTGCAAGATCACAAGAGAACAACTACTTGCGACAAGAGAACAGCACTACACAAAGACAGATATTCACATTCATAACTAGTTTAGGATTAGAAGTAAACTAAACATACTAATGCATTCATACATCAAAAATACATCAGCATATAGGAGAAACCAAGATAGCTTTATTGATGAATAACAAGGTTCAGGAAGAGATACAACCCAGAGGGCTCCAATCCAGCATCTCCTTCCCAGCAAATGGAATTCCTATCTTCACCCCTTTCAAAGCATTAAGCACCCAATGATTCCAATCTCAAACCAACAACAATTCTTTGCAATAACAAAATTCCAGCCTCTAGATCTCATGGAGGAGAGATCTATATATAGATGTTTGGAGAGAGGATGAGTTAGCTTGAGATCTGACTAGTGTCCTCTCCCTCTGTCAGTTCTTGAGTCCACTTGGAGGTTCTTGCTTCCACTTGGAGATTTGGAACCTCTTACTCATCACTAGTCGAATTCCCTGAGGCAAGTGTCATTTTGGAAGCTTCCTCGGTTTTGACACCTTGAGAAATGAGCCTGCCACATGTCCACTCTCGTTCAGCGTAGGTAGCCAGTGTTCCAGTTGACATTCAACGCAGGTAGCCAGTGTTGGCTTTGACATTCAGCGCAAACAGCTAGTGTAGTCACTGAAATGATCCTGAATTGACTTGTTTTTGAGCAGTTTCTGGTGGAGAACTTCTGTGAATTGCTGTGGTTTGTTAGCCTTGTTCCTCTAGGGGTAGGAACAACATGTTTAGGGACTTTGGATCCCTTAGATTATGGACATTTCATGCTCAATGCTGTAAGGCACAAAAATGTCTATAACAGTTGCCCCCTAAAGTATGAGGCTGTTTATCGGGTGAAATGCTTTATCAGGGGGATCCGAAGTTCATCCAATGCTGGGAGGAGACCTGTAATAAGATACAATACAATACATTATTTTTCGTACTGCTTTCATGATCTAGCTGAGGCGGGCATTCCCATGCTCAGCTTTATAAATTCATTTTTCTGTACACAGAACAGACAATCGTCTGATGGTAGACTGATAATTTTGATGAAATTATCATCCTTTGAGTAGGATGATTATCTGCTGCAATGATGTACATGTCAATGTCTTTATCTTTCCTGAATATATATTGTAGCCCGGATGGATGAAACTAGATCCGGGGTCTTCAAACTCGTTCGATCTTCACTCTAAGTACAAGTCGATCCATGTGAGAAATGTTCTGAAGTCGAACATGGAAAGACATCGCTTGATTACCGGTCAATGATGTAAACCGTTAACAAGCGCGAGAGGAATCACCGATAATGATAATGACCCTCAAGGTACTGCAGTACAATTCACGTGGTGTGAATAAAGGACTTGGCGTCGAACACCACGCAAAATCTTTCGGTCGAAGGTCATTGATGTATACCTGTCGCCGGAAGTGAGAAACTTGCCATTGTGGCATGCAAGCTTCAAAGTACTGAAGGGGTTGTTCCTAGATCAACTTCTTGGATAATGAGCTGATGTCGACAAGAAGCGATCCGTCAAAGGAGAGCCTTAATGAATCCCACATCAGTGACATGGAACGGAGCTAATGATTTTAATGGAGGTGAAAACGATCTGTGACATATGATTCAGGGTGGCGGTCATGAAAGGATGAAGGATAATGTATGGCAGTGGATGGGACACGGTTGACTTTTCTGAACGACTTCTCTTGAACATATGGCGACACTGATACGATGGATCGGTAGCATTACCCCAAATATGGATGGTATGGCGAGACCATGGATGTGACCGGTGAATTAAACAACCCAACCCGATTGTGGTACGGAGGAAAAGTGTCATGTTCAAGAGCGACTTGCTACCATCAAAGTTTTCTTTAGTTTCTCCCAATTTTTCCCCAGTCATTGCTAACCAGTACCTCTTTATTTTTGTCAAGCTTGAGGAGGATAACATATGCTTGTTCTATAACCTGCCCTTCGGGCAAGCCTATCGCTATGTTTTAACGAGCCTAGCGATAGTGAAACTCGTTCTCATCTAAAGACAAGTTTGTCGCTATTTAATGATTTTAACGAGTCTAACGACAAGGATAACTCGGTCCTTTTCATTTTTAGAGAGTCTGAAAAGGTACATAAAGTTAACTCCAAAATTCCTTTTTCGTCATCTAATCCCTTAAGTCCGAAAAAGTATAAAACAATACAGAAGCGATGAGTTTTCGATAGTTTTAACGAGCCGAATAAAACAAGCGCTCGATCTTTTTGTGCAATAATCCCTCAGGTCCAAAAAGATTAAAATCTAGAGGAAGGATAGCTCTTCCTATCCCTTTAACGAGCTGGAAGGCCAAGGACTCGACCATCTTTTCATATTTTACGAGTCAGCTGAAAAGAGCTTAAAGAAGACTCGTCTTTTGAGGAACGAGTGATAAACAGGGTTAGCAGCTGATTCCAGGTATAGGTTGGAATTTTCCAATCACGGCAGTGTCACAAGGATGGCTAGGTGAAATCACTCTTCGCAGCTGTTCCTCAAAATGGGTAAACAAACATACGGAGGTGAACGATCGGCCAATGGAAAAGTGGAGGTGACGGTGCAAACACGACCAAGGCTTTAATGGCTGATGATATTACATTCACAGTGGTTATTTACCGGGATAGTTCATTTTTTAACGAGCTTAAACGTGGGTGGAAACATTTGCTCGGTCTTATGTTTATTTTTTAACGAGCATGAACTATGTGCTAAAACTGCTCGGATCTTGTGTTTATTTTTTAACGAGCATGAACTGTGTGCTAAAACTGCTCGAAATACCAGTCATATGATAAGAGTGTCTCATTGAGATTCTATTTTTTATGGAGCTTCATCTCACTAAGCTTTGCTCCGCATCCTTTCTTTATGCAAGTTAGGAAACGGCTAACCCAAAAAACAGATAAATAACCGCTCTTTGCTTGCACTCCAAAAGGTTTGCATGCCCCCAGGTATAAAGTATGATTTCAAGGTTACCCCTACTTCATTTCCATCAAAACATTCGTTTCACCGAGAGAGGCCTACCTCTTTCAGGTTACCCAAAGATTGTCTCGTTAATCTTTCAAACAAAACACTTCCTCGGCAATGTCTACCGAAATAGACAAAGGTGAGCGACGTAGCCCGCCAACTCACATAACTTTGACAAAAGAATCTTATTCTAGAATAACCCTCTTCCTAGACGGACGGGGTACAGACTAGTCATATTCTCCCGCGGAAACCTACTCTATACCCAAAGTTTCCCTGCCGAAGCAGACCAGGACGCATGCCCCCTGGGTTCCAGTCATATCCTCCCAGATTACTCGCGCTCATCAGGAGGACGGACCGTGGGTTGAGACACTTCTTGCGTGAATAAACCATTTAGGGATGGTATGTGACTATTTGCGATGCGTGATCCGGGAAATGAAAGTTGGTCCACGAGCTTGACCACTCTTCCTTTGTGCAGAAAACACATTACTCTAAAGAGTGAGGAGACTATAGCTCCCATGCAATATATATAGTCTCGTCCAAGGAGTAGGTTATAATCCAAGGGTCCTTGAACGACCATCACGTTCATTTGAACGGTCTTCCCTTTCAATGTTATAGGCACATTGGGGAGGATCCCTAAAGGTCGACTGGTTCCTTTATCAAAGCCTGATAGATTTCTCATTTCAGGCAAAAGCGCTGGCGAACCAAGCGCTTTCCAAGCAATAGAGGAAAGGATACTCACAGATGCCCCCTCATCAATGATAGTGCCAGCCATTACCATTCTGTATATTTGAACGATAATTCTGAATGGTATGCTTGCTGGCAACCGGGGTATGCCTAGTTGGTTCCAGTCAAAGGACACAACCAGGTTGCTTGGTGGTGGGACCGAATAGACGGCCGAATATCGCTCTGACGAACTTCCTTCCTGCGATAAAGGAATGGGGGCATTGCCCCCTTGTTCATCAGAGTCAGTGTTAATGAAGAGAATTTGGACGGTGTCGTCTTTATTCTCCTCTGTGATGGTATCATTCGAAGAAAGAGCCTCTGAAGGCAAAACCGGGTCAACTGCCGTCTCAACCTTTTGACTTTCGTCAGGCATGGATCTAGACGGTTCATCTTCAATGATAGGTGCTTCGGTTGACCACCTGAGCGGGCCAGCCGGGTTCTCAACTAGTGAAGGACTTGGCAGGAGTTTTTGATATCTAGGAGGAAGTTGCGCTCGTAAAATCGGGCGATCTTCCAGAACTCTTTTAGCCTCGTCTAAGAAGGGACAACGGTGGATGGCGTGATCGCCTTCACACAGTTTGCAGGGAAATCTAGCTTTCCCTCTCTGTCCTGGGACTTCACTTTCACTAGTCGACGGTGAGCAGTCAACATGGCTATCAGAGGTTGATGCTACCGAATTGTGCAAACGGGGAGACCAGTCCCTTAGTATCCGAGGGATGCAGGGACAATCTCTGTGGAAGTGGTCTCCCTTGCATATGACACATGGTGATTTAGGCCTAGTCAGTGCTGTGTGTGGATTTTTGTCAGACGACACTTGTTTGCCCCCAGTCGCCTTTGGCTCCTTCTTCTTCTTCTCTTTCTTCTTCTTTTCCTTCTTCTCCTTAGGAACCTGGTTTTTTGTTTTACCAGCTCCGTCAAGTGAAGAGGAAGGAGGAGAGGAAGAGTTAGATGAAGTAGAAGGCTGGTTGGCAACTCTGGTCTGGTCTAACTGTTGACTCAACTGTTCAGGAATGGTGGTGTTCTGAACGACATTGGTTGAAAAGAGCCAGACCGGCAGGCCAATTGTCAGTCCTGGAAGCGACAATGTGGCCATATGGGGCGCACCAACATCTCCCCAAGAGGAGAAGGGACTAGGATTTCCACCAAGGGGAATTCCTTGGTTGGTGTGCTCCATTTTTTCAACCTAAAGATCAACGCAGGAATAAGGGTGATTGTTCCGTTTAAAATAAATTTTTAACGACGCTTAGACACAACTTGCTTTTTCAGTTTTCAAGAGTCGAGAAAAAGCTAAAGATGACTCTAGTCTCCTTCGATGTTTTAACGAGCCCGAAGTGACAAATGCTCGGATGGACTTTTTCCATTATAGAGTCTGAAAAAGGCCAAAAGAAACTGCTCTGGAGTTCTAGGCAGAGGGTGTGCCAAACTTTTCGCAAAACCGCAGAATACTTTTTAGGGTACGGGCGGTCGATCTTCCTGAATGCTGTGTTCAGTGCATTGCGATCAGTAGGGCGGCCGACACGGCTTCCTAAGGATAAAGGTTTTATGCCTATAGGGGTCTCCCAATATATACGTGACGGTACGTGGGAGCACAATCCGTATTGGCGCTATCGTCCCTCAGGAGGAATCACCCACCATCCACGAGATCGACAGTCACCAGGCTTAACGACGCCGGAACACGTCTCTAGCCTAGACCTCTATGTTGTGCGTTATGTTGCGAAGCGTTGTTAAGTTCATTCAATTTATTTTAGGTTGATCTTTTTAGAAGTTTTCCTTTCAAGGTTCACCACGAGATGTATGATACAATTCCTAAATGCAGTCTAAAGATGATAAGCAAGCTTTATATCTTTTCAACTTTGAAAATCCTAGCTACTAAGGGAAAAGAAAGACACCATCTTTTCTCAAAGAGCAATCAGCACACTCTAATGCACTTTTCCTAAATCAATCATGCAAACTATCAAATGCAAATGCACAATGCAGGTGTTTGTTTTCCACTTTCTTAGTATTGATGCCTACAAAGAAAGCTTTTTGTACAACTTTGAATTTGCTTTTAAATGACAAATACAAACAAGTTTACTTTTTCGAAATCAGAGAGGGTAGAAGAGATTACAACACTTAACGATTTTCGAAATGAAAACTTGTTTTGACACTAAAAAGAGACAAACTCAAACCAAATTCAAAAGTAAATGTATAATCAATCTGCAAACAGCCAATGAACTCTCTTCTAAGATCACAATCAACAGATCTGAATCAAGGGCTACAGGATGACTATTTCACTCATGCAAAGGAGAACTGTAAATGATGCCACAAACACATAAAAACACTCACAGTCTTTTTGTACAAAAGGAGGCGGAATTTAAGCAGAGAAAAGGAGTTATCAGACTGGTACCTATGCTTGTTATAGGCTGCAAAAATCAGAGATCAAAACAAGGCAAAACAGAGCAGAGAACCCCAGCTGCATAAGGGCAAACTGGTTCAGCGCAACCTCAACACAGGGGTTTTGACATTCAGCGCAGGTAGCCTTCACGGGAACTGCGTTGAAATGCAGAATCCTTTCACTGGGTCTGCGCTGAAGGAGAAACTCTCGTTTCCCACAGGTTCTGGGTCACAGATTGCTATTTAATTCACTGTTTCAGGCCAAATAAAAGCAACAAGCAAGGTGCAATCAAAGGGATGCTTTGAAGGGGTACTAAGATCTATCACAAGGATCATCAAATCATTTGTGAATCCATTGTTCAGATCATAGACAAGTCCAGTAATTGGATCAAAGCAGCAACTTTCTACTTTGCATCCGGGAAAGGCAGATGCAGTTCGATTGTTGCTGTCAAGTCTATGAAATAAACAATGATAGAAACACAAATAAAATGACTAAACAAATTTCCCCAGTTGAGTCGCCAATTTGTTGTGGGGAAAAATGCCTATGCAGGACGATCCTATCCACCTAAGGTGTGACAGTGCCTTAGCAACAAACAGAGACAGCTATTCTGGTTTCTTCCTTTATGAAATGTGAAAGAAGAGAGATAAATGGACTTACCGGTGTCTTCCGTTTGTCCCTCGATCCGGTCTCTCTTCTCTTTGGGAGTTCACAGCTACTTGCCTCCTTGCTTATCCAGCTTCAACTTCCTGCAAGATCACAAGAGAACAGCTACTTGCGACAAGAGAACAGCACTACACAAAGACAGATATTCACATTCATAACTAGTTTAGGATTAGAAGTAAACTAAACATACTAATGCATTCATACATCAAAAATACATCAGCATATAGGAGAAACCAAGATAGCTTTATTGATGAATAACAAGGTTCAGGAAGAGATACAACCCAGAGGGCTCCAATCCAGCATCTCCTTCCCAGCAAATGGAATTCCTATCTTCACCCCTTTCAAAGCATTAAGCACCCAATGATTCCAATCTCAAACCAACAGCAATTCTTTGCAATAACAAAATTCCAGCCTCTAGATCTCATGGAGGAGAGATCTATATATAGATGTTTGGAGAGAGGATGAGTCAGCTTGAGATCTGACTAGTGTCCTCTCCCTCTATCAGTTCTTAAGTCCACTTGGAGGTTCTTGCTTCCACTTGGAGATTTGGAACCTCTTACTCATCACCAGTCGAATTCCCTGAGGCAAGTGTCATTTTGGAAGCTTCCTGGGTTTTGACACCTTGAGAAATGAGCCTGCCACATGTCCACTCTCGTTCAGCGCAGGTAGCCAGTGTTCCAATTGACATTCAACGCAGGTAGCCAGTGTTGGCTTTGACATTCAGCGCAAATAGCTAGTGTAGTCACTGAAATGATCCTGAATTGACTTGTTTTTGAGCAGTTTCTGGTGGAGAACTTATGTGAATTGTTGTGGTTTGTTAGCCTTGTTCCTCTAGGGGTAGGAACAACATGTTTAGGGACTTTGGATCCCTTAGATTATGGACATTTCATGCTCAATTCTGTAAGGCACAAAAATGTCTATAACATGAGTCTAACCATGTGAATAAAGGAGTTGGAGTTGAACATGGAAGACACCATCTAATTACCAACCAATGATGTAAGTCGTTAGCAAATGTGAGAGAAACCACCGATGATGTTAATGGATCTCAAGGTACTACAATACAATCTGTATGGTGTGAATGAATGAGTTGAATTCGAACACCATATAGAATCAGTTCGTCGAAGTCTAATGATGAAAACTTGTCATCAAGAGAAAGGAAACTTGCCATTGATGTATGAAATTCCCAAGAACTGAAGGAAGAGTTTCTAAGTCAACTTCCTGGACAATGAGTTGATGTTGATAGGAAGCGACCTGTTGCAAGAGGGCCTTGATGTATTCCCCATCAATGACATGAAACATGAATCGTGATTTAAGACAAAATGACATCAATATGGAACTAGTTTAGGAACGAAAAACATGGAATGCAGGCTTAAGAGTATCATAGCAGATATCAACTAAATGACTTCTCTTCAACACATCAGCGAAACTGAATGGTGTTGGAAGCTTTGACCCAAAACCAAAAATGGAGGCTCTAAAATGGTATGATAAACAAAAAGACAAGTTGAATTCCCAACCCAACAACCATAGAGATGAAGTGGAATATTTTCATGTTCAAGAGTGACTCACTACCACAATAGCTAGAATATCCCATTTCCCAATTTCCCCAACCATTACTGGTTAGTACCTCTTTATTTTTTAACAAGCATGAGGAGGATAAAATATGCTTGATTTGTAAGTTCATCCTTTGGATGAATCCCTCCAAGTATATTTAATGAACCCAGAGAAGGATTGGTTCGGTCTCGCCATGTTCAATGAGTCCATCGCTATTTGATGTTTTAACGAGTTTGTTGTAGAAGCTACAACACCCTCCAAAAGTTTGGCCTACACTCAAATTTTAGAGCTTACTATGGATATTGTTATCAATCATTCCTTAGTCAGTTATTCATAAGCTGATGATTTCAAACTCCCTTCTTCGATCTCAAGATTCATTCACACTTTTATATTTATATATCAAGTGTCATCGTCAGACATGGGATTTATCACTTGTCACGTGAAGGGAAGTTTTGGTTTGCTTCAAGGGAAAACCTTTGTGAAAATGAGTTTTTCTCATCATATAGACATGTTTCATACTCATTTCCAAAGTTTCACTCACTATTACACAAGTGTCGTCATTATCCTCGCAAAATCTATCGATAAAGCCACACTTGTCCTATATGCCACAAAGGTTGTTGCATTAAGCAAAGTATGTTTTCATATATTCTGGATTATCTATGTTGTATCTCTAAGTGTCCAAGTGTGTGGTCACAGTAAATTTCTATCACTATTCACATCGGTTCCACTGATCCCACATTTATCCAAATTCTGGAGGATTCCTAGCAACCTAGCCTCATCCAGCCTTCCTAAACTACGCACTTCGTATCTGCAACCCTCAATCTTTTTCCTTGCCTGCTGGAATTGTGCAATTCACATAAAGCCCAACATACCTTCGCATCCAAAACTGCACAAAGGCTACCTCAAGTGACCTTCCCTCAGCTAGAGCTCACTTCCCTCAAGAACTATGCAGATTTGTCCTCCAAGCCTCTTTTCTTCCTACTTCCCCTTGCCTCTAAAAAATGCACAGATTTGTCCTCCAGGGCCTCATGCCACAACAACCACTGCCTGCTTGAACTTCACAATTTTGTTCCTCATTGGGAATTGTGAAATTATTTCCCTGAGTGGGAACTGTGCAATATTATCCCTCAGTCCAAACCAGTCACTGATCCTTCTCCCTCCTAGCCTTATACCAGTTCTGGCTCAACCAGTGGATTATCATACAACATCTTATACTAGGGTTTTATTAGACTGATGTCATATTGTCATGAGTGTATTATAGATACATGAATTCTACTAAGCTATGACAAGATGAATAAGAAGGAGATGAAGAAGGAGGAGAAGCTAGATGACACTCAAGGGGTTGAGGAGAAAATATAGTTATCAGATAAGAAGACCAATGAACCTGGGGTATGATAAAATATCGGAACCGCATGAAGATTCCATTTGATTCATAACCCTTTGGAGGGTAGGTATGAAAGACAAAGCACATCTTTCATGAAGTTGAAATACACCTCTTAGTGTAGCATGAATGACTTCTTATTGTTGTCATATCATTATGTCTTCAATGACATGTATGGTTGAAAACACTCAAAGTCATTCCATGTGTTTTATCTAAATGTTTTTCTCCCTTACGCTTGTTGGATTAACTATCGTCTTTTTGCATGTTTGAATGTTATGTCATGTTTATGAGTCTTTTCTGAAGGTATCAAAGGTTGACCTCTACGTATATGACTTGTCCTAACCATGTAAACATTTGTTGCATTCATGAACAAAGTCTTGAACATTGTTGCATAAGTGTCATCACGGTCATCCTGAAGTCTATCTTAAGTGTCGTACTTGTCGCTTCTTGTCATGAGACAATCACACAAGGGGTAATGGTTTGATTTTTGTTATGATGGTCTATGTTTTCGTGTCATCGAAGTATGCTAAATGTCTGATTTCATTTCAAGTTCATCATGAATCAATCTCCCTCCCGCACTTAGCCATTTTCGGAAAATCTTCCCGACCGAGCAACTTAGCTTCATCAAGCCTGTGCACTACGCAGTATTAGCCCTGATTGATGTGACCTTGCTGCTTGGAACTATACGATGCAAAGTCATTATCCTCCAAGGTTGTTGCTCTGTGCAATTCCTGAGTCCAACAACCTTCCTTGACCCCCGGAATTGCGTAGTTGTGCCTCCCAGCCTGCCTTGAACTGCACACTTTCAGTCCTCAATATTTTCCCTTGCTTGATGGAACCCCACAATGTGTAGACCCTGCCTCCCTTGGCTCAAGAACTGTGCAGACATGTCCTTCGGTGCCCTTGCCTTAGCCGTAACTCACTACTCTCAAGAAATGCGTAGAGTTGTCCTCAAGGCCTCTCTGTTGAAAAGTCCTCCTTGCCTCTGGAAAATGCGCAGATATGTCTCCCCAAGTCCTCATCCCACATCAACCACTACTTGCTTGAACTATACAGTCCTGACTCCCAGTGGCCACCGCACATTTTTTCTCCTCAGTGAGGATTTTGCTCAAAAGTTCCTTAGTCAAGCTTAAGCTACACTCTGCACAGTCTTAGTGACCAAGTTCTCTCCCTACAAACTAGAACTGTGCAATGCATAGTCACTAAGCTTGCCTCCCAACCTGTGACTTGTCCTAAGCTCAATTCATGGATAATAATGCACCATATTAGAGTAGGGAGTTTTTGGATTGATGTTGTCCCGTCATGAGTGAATTGCAGGAACAAGTACACTATCAAGTCATGAAGAGATGATGAAGAAGGAGAAGAAGGAGGGAAGCATGCCTAAAGACTCACTTGTAGCTGAACAAACAATTGAAGCTATCAAGATCATGCCAAGGGACACAAGTTTGCAACCACCGAATATCATTGAAGATTCGACATCATCAAGCTATGCAGAGGAGAAGTGGAAGCATATCCAAGAACACATCTATCACTCAGCAGCAATAATGACTTGACATTGTCACATAATTAAGTCAGCCCATGTCAACAGTTTCATGTCAAATCATGTCACGAGTTTTCATATGCCACATCACTATTTTGGGCCATGTATATTGTAAATCAAATGTATTGTAATGTGAGAGTCCAATGGACACAAAAGAATATGAAGCATCATGTAAGTTGAAAATTCATAGGAAATTGAACAGTCATTGGGTAGTCAAAGAGTCACAAAGGGGGAGCATTGCCCTTCATTATATATACCCACTCATTGTATGAGCAAAGGACTTGTCACCTTGGGTCCTCCCACAAGGCATTAGAGAGATCAACTAGTTCTTTGAGGAGCAAGGAGTGGTTCCAATGTCCCACTGCTAAGGTTAGTGATGTACAATGTAAATATGTGTCTTGGAACTTTTGCTTAATAATAGAAACCCTTCAGGGCCAGAACGTTCTTCATGCATGAATTATGAATGTTTGTAAGACTATTTTGTGGACGTCTTTATTTCATGTTTTCTTTCACATGTACTAAGATAGTTGAACTATTTTGGTTTTTTTAGTGCTCATCTTGTTAAGAATGTGATGTAATGGTTCTTATTGTTGTCCCATCCTTATGGACTATTTCACAGGATATTAGACAGAATTTTCCTTGCTTATCGGTTATAATGAACGCCACATCCGTTGTGGACTATTCCACTGGACATTAGTTGGATATTCCTTTGTTCATTGGTTGTAATGACTGATGCATCTACTGTGGACTATTCGTTGGTTTTTAGATAGGTTCTTCTAGTTCATGTGTGTCTCTTCATGGGTTGTACTATTACCTCTCACTTAGAGACTCACCTTATCCTCCCCTTTTGTAGTAAGATAACCTAGACATAGCTCCACTGCATACTCACTAGGCACACTCACCTTGCTTTTCGAAGATACCATTATATCACTCCCTTGTGCTGACAGCTAGAGCCAAGGCAGATCTTTAAGGATTTTGTAACTGGGCCTTTATACTGGATGGGATTCCTACACCAAATTCTGTGAAGTCTGATTGGGAATTCATATCGGGGAGATCCCCTTGGTTGACGAAATTCCAGCACCGTGTTATACAGAATTTATACCTATGGATAAGTACATCTTCCCTAAGTGGGTAGTTACACTTAGAACAACAGAAGTAAAGATGTTTAACATTTTCCTACAATAGACAGATAAGATAAAAGAACTACTTGTGATCCTTCGCTTCCTTTGATCTCCTTTGAATTGCTCCCTTCGCTCTCGCTCAAACTGAATTCGCTCAATCGGTACTTTCCAACATAAATAGAAGATGACAACAATCAAAGCATATGATCTATCTACTGTAAACAAATGGAATCGACAACATTTGAACACACATTCATCATAGGTATAGATAAAAGTATTGAAAAAGGAACAAACAACTTTATTGATTGATAGAAGGAGAAGTTACACCCAATTTGGTTCGATCCCGTTGTGGGTTTTAACCCCATACAGAAATTACCTACATACGAATTCTAAAACACAGAAAATAAATAATGCGAGAGCATAACACATAAAACACATATACATAGAGATTTTCCCCTGGATCCCAAAACCAGGACTACCAGCTTGATTTTTCATTATGTTCCTTTCAATGTTATAATACATATTTATACATGTCGAAGCATCCTATACCATGGACCGAAAACCATCGTGTCCAAGACCATGGACAAAAAACCATCGCGTCCAAAACCATGGACCGAAAACCATCACGTCCAAAACCATGTGCGAAAAATCATGCACAAAACCATAGGTAGGTCCACCCAACCTAATATAGGGTCCAAGGACAAAATTTTCCAAGGCACAAACCCACACCCCATAGAGTGGAGTTACCTGCACCCCTCAAACCCCCTGTGACTCCCCCTACTATGCAATCGGCGCAACGAGGGGGCGGCTTTGCCCCCCTTCTAACCTCCCAGTTAACTACGTGGGCTAGTCGTGGAAAGAATATAACACAACCCAACATTTTCCCACTTGTTTTTTTCTTTCCATAGGGGGCCACAAGAGAGATTAGTCATTTATCCAGCCCTGCAATGCCCATTGTTTCTCTACACCAAGAGAACTTCTCAGAGCTCATAGATTTTTTCAATGCATCTGCAGTATTCTTCAAAGTGTCCACCTTTACCAACAACACCTTTTTTTCTTCTATCATATCCCTCACAAAGTGATACTGAACATCAATGTGCTTTGTCTTTGAATGATATGCAGGGTTTTTTGCCAAGAAAATTGCACTTTGGCTATCACAGTCTATCCTTATAGCTCCTTGTACTAACCCCATACTTGAACACAATCTTTGCAACCAAACTGCTTCCTTTCTTGCATGAGTGGCTGCCATGTATTCTGCCTCTGTAGTTGATAGTGCCACTACAGATTGTTTCTTACACATCCAACTGACTGCACCTTCAAATAGGTTAAACACATACCCACTTGTAGATCTTCTCTGATCCATATCTCCAGCCCAATCTGCATCAACAAAGCCACGAATATCCAACACTCTGTCCAATCTTGGTCTTCCTTGGTAGCACAAACCATAATCACTAGTGCCACGCAAATACCTGAAAACCCACTTCATTGCTGTCTAGTGCCCCTTCCCTGGTTTTGACATAAACCTGCTCAATACTTCCAGTGCATTTGCAATGTCTGGTCTAGTATAGACCATTGCATATATCAGGTTACCGACTACACTTGCATATGGAACATGGGACATGTCCTCTTCCTCTTCTTGTGTCTTGGGACACTATTCAGCAGATAACTTTACACCTACAGGAATAGGAACCTTCACCAGTTTATTATCATGCATATTAAGCCTCTACAATATTGTCTCAACATGCTTCCTCTGGTTTAACCAGAGATTCCTCTTTGTCCGATCTCTTTTAATTTCCATGCCCAAAATATATTTTGCAGCACCAAGATCTTTCATGTCGAATTTGGAGGAAAAATGGGTCTTCAAATCATGGATAATTTCTTTGTCATTTCCAACCAGCAACATATCATCCACATACAAGACCAGATAAATAGCACAGTAACCAATTAATTTAAGATACACACAGTGATATGCTTTGCTTCTGGTGAAGCCAAGTCCCCAAATAAATGTATCAAATTTCTGTTACCACATCCTTGGTGATTGTTTTAACCCATACAGAGACTTCTTTAACTGGCATACCAGTTCTTCCTTACCCTTCACCACAAAACCTTCAGGTTGCTTCATGTAGATCTTCTTCCAGATCCCCATGAAGAAATGTTGTCTTCACATCCATCTGTTCTACCTCAAAATCAAAAGCAGCAACAACAGATAAAATTAATCTAATAGAAGTTGCCTTGGCAACAGGAGAAAAAATATCACCAAAATCAATTCCCGACACCTAGGAATAACCTTTTGCTACCAACTGAGCTTTGTATTTCTCCATCTTTCCTTTTGCATTTTTCTTCTTCTTGAACACACATTTGCTGCCAATGGCTTTCCTCCCAGCCGAAAACTCCACTAGATCCCAAGCCTCGTTTTTGTGCAAAGATGCCATTTCATCAACCCTGGCCTCTTTCTAGATTTTTTCATCCTCTGAATCTATTGCTTCCTTCACAGTTCTGGGATCATCATCAGTAACAAATAAAGAAAAATTTGGTGTAGAGTCTGATTCTTCCTCCTTAAGCTCAAACTCTATCTTTTCAAGTTCCTTTGGTTGGACTTCATGTTTAATAACATCTTTCACCTCTCTGAACACCACATCTCGGTTGTACACAACCTTCCTTGTTACTGGGTTCCAAAGCTTAAAACCCTTTAAACCATCCTTATACCCAATAAAGATGCACTTTTCAGATTTACTATCCAACTTGGTTCTTTTCTCCTTTGGAACATGTACATATGCATCACATCCAAATACCTTCAGATGTGAAAGAGAGGGTTTCTTACCAGTCCATACCTCTTGTGGATTCTTGTCCTCCAATGCTGATGAAGGTGATCTATTGAATAGGTAACATGTTGTCTCCACCTCCTCTGCCCAGAATTCCTGTCCTAACCCAGCACCACTGAGCATGCTTCTTGCCCTTTCCATAAACATCTTATTCATTCTTTCTGCAACTCCATTTTTCTCGGGTGTGTATGGAGTAGTCTTTTGTCGTGCTATACCAATATTCTTACAGAATTCTTCAAATTCCTTACTGCAAAACTCTCCACTGTTATCTGTCCTCAACACCTTTATCTTCTTCTCTATCTGGTTTTCCACCAAAGCCTTAAATTCTTTAAACCTGTCAAAGACTTCAGATTTCTTCTTAAGGAAATATATCCATGTATTCCTTGAGAATTCATCTATAAATTATACATAGTACATGGACTTACCCAGTGATGGAACCTTCACAGGTCCAAACACATCACTGTGCACAAGTTCGAATATATGTTTCGACCTTTCACCACCAGAGGGGAAACTCACTCGATTCTGCTTCCCATATACACAATTTTCACAGAAATAAAAATCCAGAGAGCTACTACTCATACCTTCTACCATACCTTTACCATGAAGTATTTGAAGGCCCTTCTCTCCAATATTTCCAAACCTTTGATGCCATAGCATGGTCTTCTCTCCAAAGACCAGTAGATTTTCTGCTCCACTTTTAGGAACCACAAAAGTGTTGCACCCATCAATAAAAATGCTACCTTGTATCTTGTACAGAGTTCCAATCTGAAATCCCCGCATCAATACTAGTGCTCCCTGAACCATTTTGCAAGTATCATTCTCAAACACTGTTTTTACACCTGCATCATCCAGCTTGCTTACAGAAATCATATTTCTGGCTGATGCAAGAATATGCAGAACACCTAGAAGTGTTCTAACCCTTCCACCTTGCAACTTCAACTTTACTTTTCCGCATCCAATGATTCTAGCTTTCCTGTCATCCCCCAAGAAGAAATCACCACCATCATATTTCTCATACTCGCAGAACCACTCTCTATGGGGAGTGAAGTGAAAGGATGCACCTAAGTCAATCAACCATGCCTCATGATCTACATGTGTACTTGAAGAAGCCAAGTACACATCCCCACCTTCATCTAAGGTGTTTTTCGCCTCTGCAGAAGGAGCATCATCAGATCCCTTTCCTTTATCAGGAGCTTTAGATTTACAGTCCCTTTTGTAGTGCCCCTCGTTTCTGCATTTCCAACACACCACCTTTACAGGTTTTCCTAGAGATTTAGATCTCCCTCTAGATTTAGACCTCCCACTCAATGACTTATTTTTGTTTCTGTTCTGGGACCGTCCTCGTACAGACAAGGCATCATCGTTCTGGCTCTCCATATTTTTCCATCTCATTTCCTCCGTCAGCAAGGATGAGACTATTTCATCAAACTGCAAGGCAATTGCATTTCTACCTATTGCAATAACCAGACTATCCCACGAATCTGGTAGAGAACACAACAAACTGATGCACTTATCTTCATCTGAAATTTTAATATCGACATATAATAACTGACTTACCACAGTATTAAATGCGTTTAGATGCTCTGTCACCGAGTCTCCATCTTTCATCCTCGGTGTTATCACAAAATCAGGTACTAAGGGCTGCTACTTAGCAAGATCATATGTAACTATTTCAAACCAGGCTTTAGACTAAGGCTTAGCCTCCTTAGTCAGAGAGGGCTCTCTCAAACAAAATATTGATTATGATTAACACTAAGAGGGCTAACTCTTGAAATGAAAACTTAATAAACATGCTGGTTGGACAGACAACATAAGATTTCTTCCATTGGGCTCATGGAGTCAAACACCATTTCAGTAAACCATAAAACTACTCATTCATGGAAGTCAGGGCATGTAATGTTTAAACACTCAAAACATTTCTCAAATGAACCTCAACTCATAAATACACACAAGAAGTCTGAGCAGCTAGGTGAATTCAGAGTGATTGTGTATCTATAAAGCTGTAAAACATAAAGGGTAAGACAAAGCCACATACATCTTGAGCATCTGAACAAAGTATGAATCCTGAGAAGAAAAAAGTAGTCTTTTATATTACTGTAACAAGTCTTTACATAAGCCAATATAAACTTTGTTTTTTCAAAAACATCCAACCCCTATTACATCCAAGTTTGATCCATATATAGGAATACATGCTTAACCACCTCGAGCTTCCTCCTCCAGCATGAGGGGAGCATCGAAGGTTGCTATTAACTATCCTTATCTACTGTATAACTAATTCATTAATTACATGATTGCTGAACTGTAATTACAAATGGTCTTGATTTACTCAAAACTCAAAATCTGTCCTCCTCGTAGCATGATGCTTTTCTGACTCTTGACACATGTCCACTATCTGTTTTGGTTGAGGTATCTTGGAGGAGAATACACTGAACGAGCTGGCTTTGGATTCTAGTTGCGCAGATGGCTCATTAATTAACCAAGAGAAGTGCTCTGTTTTTACGGTCCCTGTCTCCCATCATTCTTCATCACTTAAAGAACATGTCCCCTGCTCTCTAATTCTTCATAAACAACGCATATCACCATACTCTCCAATGAGCTGGAAGCCTTGTGAGCTGAACAAGTGTACAAACAAAAATCTCCGATAACCTTAACAGGAACCCTAACAATTCGGTCATAAAATACCTTTAACGAGACTTGAGCTAGAAACAAAATATTTCACCTTTTCCAAAATGCACATCTGTCATTCTCTGAATAGCTAGGGGAGTCTTTTAAGGTTTCCCTTATGTCCTTGAGGCTTTTCCTTCAAAAATTTGCTGACCTCATCATTAAACTCCTTGTTTTTCTTATAAAACAGCACCTACAGCAGTTTTGTAGCGCGCTACGAAACTGCTGTTTTTGCTAAAACAGAATGCATTTGCACTAAAGCTTCCTTTGCTTGAACTTTTGACTTTTCAAACTTCCTCTATAGGTGTCAAAGACTTAGATGACTTCAAAATAGTGGAACTCAAACAAAATTGACCAAAACTGAAAATATCACCTTTTCCTCAAATCAATGAGCTAGCTGACCTAGCCGTATCTTCAAATTTGAAATCTCCTTCTTTAAAGCTTTGTTTTTAGCTCTCAGGGTCAGGTTCATTTTTCTGAGGAGTTTAGCTTGCTTGAGGGCTGGGACCGTCCAGGTATATACATCAGCCACGGAATCTGTCTGACCCACTAGGTTTTTGCTGCCCTTTAACACAGCTCTTTTATAATTGGCATACCTAACTGCACGCTCCTTAATCACATTTTTGGCTTTGACAATTTCTTCTTTGGTTGCTCCCACCTGATCTTTTATGGCTATTTCCACTTGACTCTTTATGGCAATCACATTTCCTCCTTGGGTGATGATGACCTTCTTATTCTTGTCTTTATGTTTGACTGCCTCCACTGTTTTTGTCAATACTTCAATTACCTCTGTTCTGGGTGACTTTATAGCTTTCTTTGCTTTATGCACTTTCTCCTTTACAGCTTCTTCTCCTTTATGCACTTTCTCAGCCTCTTTAATTTGTTTCCTTGTAACTGGCCTTCTTGGCTTGAACATAAACTCCTCACTAGGCTCATCAAACCTTAATCTTTTTGAAGATTTTTTATTTCTTAGTGCTCTCAGGAGAAGATTGGGTCAAATCAATATGCATGGGTTCAATATGCACTGGTTCTTCCTGCTCAAATTCAATAGCCTCAAGTAGGTCACTTAGGCTGGCCTTTGAAATTGGACTTTCTTCCACAGCTACTGATTTACCTTTCTCCTTGCTTAGTTGACCCCTAGTTTTAACTCTTGATGCTTTTTCAGATTCAGCTGATCCATGAACATCCTTCTTTTGCTTGACTTTTTCCTTTGATGATGACTGTGGTGGCTGAGGTGGCTCTTTAATAACCAAGGCTTTGACTGGTTTGTTCAACTGAGATTTAACCTTCTTTTTCTCCCTAGCTTCCTTTCTAAGCTCAGCAATAGTAGGTTCCTCCATTAATTCTTCTCTTCCTCTAAGTGGCTGTGGGGTGAGGCCTGTCTTACTCTGGAAACCGGCCACATAGATGAAAGAATCCCAATCCCTACCAATCTTCTGCAAACCATCCATCACTAACAGTTTAACTAGGCCATGATGAAACAGTGATGACTCACAATCATCCTTCCTCAATTGAATTTTATCACACATCTTACTGAGGTTTCGAAACAAGTAAAATGGGAGATCTATAGATGCTTTACCCGTGAAATGCAACAACAACTTGAAATGATATGAATAAACTTTGTTATATCTGCCCTCACAAGTTAAATATTTTTGAATACAAGTAAGAAGCATAGCATAACTCTCCTTAACATAACTTCTAGGTACAGCCTTGGTTAAATCTTCATTCACATAAGCTTCCTTCAAGAATACTTTACAGGGGCTCATATCAAATTTGAAACTTTTGAACCACTCCTGCCCTCCTCTAGGAATCTCAGTTACCCTAGCAATAGCCTCTGGAGATACTGGGAATTCTAACATAGATACCTTGGAACTTAAGCCTGTAAAATTGAAGGCAAACTCTTTTGTTACCTGAGTGTGTCCTCCCTTCAGCTTTTCACAAAAACTCCAGCAGCCAGTGTCTTTGAAGGCCTTTTTAACACCTTCCTCCCTTAATGTCAAGTCCAATCCTTCGGGCTCTGCCCTTTGACACCTTCCGGACCGATGCTCCTTCTTCTCCATTACACCTTGAAAACTTTTGCACAGAGAAACACCGGCAGCTTCAACTCGAAAAGCAAATTCAAACTTTAGAACACAGGCTCGCTTGCAATGCAGCTCTCTTGAAGAAGAAACTCGGGCTCGTTTCAATTCAAATATCTTAACATATAAGCTGGCCACTTCATGTAATAATAACAGAACATCATGACACAACCATGTATGACAAAAACATTTGAATGAACTGAATGTGTATGACTATGAACCTATTGGTGGAAGGATATCTCGTAAGTGCTTGGAAGGTACACTAACTGACAACAACCGACCGGACACAATGACTCATCCCCGGACATGACATTTCGAAGATCTGCGCTGCAAAATCCCTGAATCCGCGATTTCGTAGCGCAGACAGTTATAACTTAGCGACATGTGCTGCGAAATGGCTGGCGCTACGAAAAGGCTAAAACATTATTGTGCTTCAAAATCAGCCAATCAAACTGCGCTACAAAACTGCGAAAAGGAGAAATGACATATACGAGATAAGACACATCTTAATCAATCATAATGGAGGATGATTAACGGTTTTGAAAATGATTCTCATTGACATCATTGAAAAACATGACCCCCTAAGTAGTTAATATAGGATAACAACCATTTGACATCCATTTTTAACAATGAAATTTTGGACTCAACTTATATACATGTGACTGCAGTTCTCAGTGATAACAGTGGCTCCACTTGGGATAGTGTGCTCCTGTAGTACACTAAGAACTCGCAGGTCCAGTGCCTTATCTATTTATGACAAACAGAAATTTGCTTGACAAGCATGACTGTAGGAGAAAGAAAGCTACTTCTACTGAAAAATGCTCAGTTGACCTCGAGCTTATTTTGCATTTACCTCTACCTACCTACCCTAACAATTTCAACTTCTTTCTGCTCAATCAATATGAAATTTCCAATGTAGCCAATCATTTATCTTATCTGACATTTGAGTCCTTTGGCTGTGCTTGAAACAAAAATAAACCAGATACTGAAGTAACCGAGGCAGCATGAGGTGTAACTGTTCTTCAACATGAAAATATAACTGGAAGCCGCCTGAACAGTAAATATTTTCCATGTATTCAGCTATAGGGTCAAAAAACACATGGTTAGTTTGCTGATTCTCAAAACTTTCTGTCTCTTTAGACAACTTATCTTCAGCCACACCAAATTTATTTGATATGTTATCGAACTGCCTTTCTGGATGATGCTCACAAACAATGTAATTTTCCTCACTACTATGATCATTATTTGAAGTAAGCTGCTGCAAGGAATTACAAAATTGAACAAGCCTTTCCTCTGCCTGAGGGTCATAGAAAATTTCCTCCAATATTTCTTCTTGATGGGTGCAATCAATTTCATCTTCATCATGATCTGAAGCCTGACAAATCTGCTGCATCTCTACATCAATATCTAAGGATAAAACATGGTTTTCACAAGTAAACTCTTGCTGCTCTCCATGCAGCTCTGTTTCATGGAGTGTTATACCTTCTCCTTGGTGTTGGAATGCATTGTTATGAAGAGCCTCTAAAATTTCTTCATCCATAAATTCATCATCATCATAGCAATCTTCCAAGTACTGAATAAGACTTAAAGACTGTCTACAGCAATCTTTGAGCAGCAATAAGGATGGATAATCTTCTTTATGTATTTCACAGAATTCATCATGAAAACCAGCAAGAGAATATATTGAACCATTTTCCAGATTTTTATACCAAGACCATGCTTTTCCTTCTAAAGTGGTCATAAACATCTTCATGAGACAATCTTCAGGGAAATGAACCTTAAGACTGCGTACATGCATATGGAATTTAACCAAATGGAGAGCAGCATCATCCTTCTTTTCATCTTTGAATATTGGAAGATCATCTAACCAATCAACCTTTGGCATAGGATTTGGAAAACCAGGGATATGAGACCGATCCATAGGAGCATACCTGGCATTCATTCTTGCAGTAGAATCCATCTTGAAACTTCATCAAGCTACTGACCTTCTAGCAGTGGAGTCACCTTCTAATTTGTTATTTGATGTGTGGAGTCGCCAAGGTAGTTTTGCAGCCTCAAAAACCTTCTGAGCTCCTGCTACCTTCAGAAGTTCAGCTTCATAATTTCGGGAAAGAATAATCTTCAGGCTCCCGGCAGACGCACCAAAATGTTATCACAAAATCAGGTACTAAGGGCTGCCACTTAGCAAGATCTTATGTAACTATTTCAAACCAGGCTTTAGACTAAGGCTTAGCCTCCTTAGTCAGAGAGGGCTCTCTCAAACAAACTATTGATTATGATTAACACTAAGAGGGCTAACTCTTGAAATGAAAACTTAATAAACATGCTGGTTGGACAGACAACATAAGATTTCTTCCATTGGGCTCATGGAGTCAAACACCATTTCAGTAAACCATAAAACTACTCATTCATGGAAGTCAGGGCATGTAATGTTTAAACACTCAAAACATTTCTCAAATGAACCTCAACTCATAAATACACACAGGAAGTCTGAGCAGCTAGGTGAATTCAGAGTGATTGTGTATCTATAAAGCTGTAAAACATAAAGGGTAAGACAAAGCCACATACATCTTGAGCATCTGAACAAAGTATGAATCCTGAGAAGAAAAAAGTAGTCTTTTATATTACTGTAACAAGTCTTTACATAAGCCAATATAAACTCTGTTTTTTCAAAAACATCCAACCCCTATTACATCCAAGTTTGATCCATATATAGGAATACATGCTTAACCACCTCAAGCTTCCTCCTCCAGCATGAGGGGAGCATCGAAGGTTGCTATTAACTATCCTTATCTACTGTATAACTAATTCATTAATTACATGATTGCTGAACTGTGATTACAAATGGTCTTAATTTACTCAAAACTCAAAATCTGTCCTCCTCGTAGCATGATGCTTTTCTGACTCTTGACACATGTCCACTATCTATTTTGGTTGAGGTATCTTGGAGGAGAATACACTGAACGAGCTGGCTTTGGATTCTAGTTGCACAGATGGCTCATTAATTAACCAAGAGAAGTGCTCTGTTTTTACAGTCCCTGTCTCCCATCATTCTTCATCACTTAAAGAACATGTCCCCTGCTCTCTAATTCTTCATAAACAACGCATATCACCATACTCTCCAATGAGCTGGAAGCCTTGTGAGCTGAACAAGTGTACAAACAAAAATCTCCGATAACCTTAACAGGAACCCTAACAATTCGGTCATAAAATACCTTTAACGAGACTTGAGCTAGAAACAAAATATTTCACCTTTTCCAAAATGCACATCTGTCATTCTCTGAATAGATAGGGGAGTCTTTTAAGGTTTCCCTTATGTCCTTGAGGCTTTTCCTTCAAAAATTTGCTGACCTCATCATTAAACTCCTTGTTTTTCTTATAAAACAGCACCTACAACAGTTTCGTAGCGCGCTACGAAACTGTTGTTTTTGCTAAAACAGAATGCATTTGCACTAAAGCTTCCTTTGCTTGAACTTTTGACTTTTCAAACTTCCTCTACAGGTGTCAAAGACTTAGATGACTTCAAAATAGTGGAACTCAAACAAAATTGACCAAAACTGAAAATATCACCTTTTCCTCAAATCAATGAGCTAGCTGACCTAGCCGTATCTTCAAATTTGAAATCTCCTTCTTTAAAGCTTTGTTTTTAGCTCTCAGGGTCAGGTTCATTTTTCTGAGGAGTTTAGCTTGCTTGAGGGCTGGGACCATCCAGGTATATACATCAGCCACGGAATCTGTCTGACCCACTAGGTTTTTGCTGCCCTTTAACACAGCTCTTTTATAGTTGGCATACCTAACTGCACGCTGCTTAATCACATTTTTGGCTTTGACAATTTCTTCTTTGGTTGCTCCCACCTGATCTTTTATGGCTGTTTCCACTTGACTCTTTATGGCAATCACATTTCCTCCTTGGGTGATGATGACCTTCTTATTCTTGTCTTTATGTTTGACTGCCTCCACTGTTTTTGTCAATACTTCAATTACCTCTGTTCTGGGTGACTTTACAGCTTTCTTTGCTTTATGCACTTTCTCCTTTACAGCTTCTTCTCCTTTATGCACTTTCTCAGCCTCTTTAATTTGTTTCCTTGTAACTGGCCTTCTTGGCTTGAACATAAACTCCTCACTAGGCTCATCAAACCTTAATCTTTTCGAAGCTTTTTGATTTCTTAGTGCTCTCAGGAGAAGATTGGGTCAAATCAATATGCATGGGTTCAAGATGCACTGGTTCTTCCTGCTCAAATTCAATAGCCTCAAGTAGGTCACTTAGGTTTGCCTTTGAAATTGGACTTTCTTCCACAGCTACTGATTTACCTTTCTCCTTGCTTAGTTGACCCCTAGTTTTAACTCTTGATGCTTTTTCAGATTCAGCTGATCCATGAACATCCTTCTTTTGCTTGATTTTTTCCTTTGATGATGACTGTGGTGGCTGAGGTGGCTCTTTAATAACCAAGGCTTTGACTGGTTTGTTCAACTGAGATTTAACCTTCTTTTTCTCCCTAGCTTCCTTTCTAAGCTCAGCAATAGTAGGTTCCTCCATTAATTCTTCTCTTCCTCTAAGTGGCTGTGGGGTGAGGCCTGTCTTACTCTGGAAACCGGCCACATAGATGAAAGAATCCCAATCCCTACCAATCTTCTGCAAACCATCCATCACTAACAGTTTAACTAGGCCATGATGAAACAGTGATGACTCACAATCATCCTTCCTCAATTGAATTTTATCACACATCTTACTGAGGCTTCGAAACAAGTAAAATGGGAGATCTATAGATGCTTTACCCGTGAAATGCAACAACAACTTGAAATGATATGAATAAGCTTTGTTATATCTGCCCTCACAAGTTAAATATTTTTGAATACAAGTAAGAAGCATAGCATAACTCTCCTTAACATAACTTCTAGGTACAGCCTTGGTTAAATCTTCATTCACATAGGCTTCCTTCAAGAATACTTTACAGGGGCTCATATCAAATTTGAAACTTTTGAACCACTCCTGCCCTCCTCTAGGAATCTCAGTTACCCTAGCAATAGCCTCTGGAGATACTGGGAATTCTAACATAGATACCTTGGAACTTAAGCCTGTAAAATTCAAGGCAAACTCTTTTGTTACCTGAGTGTGTCCTCCCTTCAGCTTTTCACAAAAACTCCAGCAGCCAGCGTCTTTGAATGCCTTTTTAACACCTTCCTCCCTTAATGTCAAGTCCAATCCTTCGGGCTCTGCCCTTTGACACCTTCTGGACCGATGCTCCTTCTTCTCCATTACACCTTGAAAACTTTTGCACAGAGAAACACCGGCAGCTTCAACTCGAAAAGCAAATTCAAACTTTAGAACACAGGCTCGCTTGCAATGCAGCTCTCTTGAAGAAGAAACTCGGGCTCGTTTCAATTCAAATATCTTAACATATAAGCTGGCCACTTCATGTAATAATAACAGAACATCATGACACAACCATGTATGACAAAAACATTTGAATGAACTTAATGTGTATGACTATGAACCTATTGGTGGAAGGATATCTCGTAAGTGCTTGGAAGGTACACTAACTGACAACAACCGACCGAACACAATGACTCATCCCCGGACATGACATTTCGAAGATCTGCGCTGCAAAATCCCCGAATCCGTGATTTCGTAGCGCAGACAGTTATAACTTAGCTACATGTGCTGCGAAATGGCTGGTGCTACGAAAAGGCTAAAACATTATTGTGCTTCAAAATCAGTCAATCAAACTGCGCTACGAAACTGCGAAAAGGAGAAATGACATATACAAGATAAGACACATCTTAATCAATCATAATGGAGGATGATTAACGGTTTTGAAAATGATTCTCATTGACATCATTGAAAAACATGACCCCCTAAGTAGTTAATATAGGATAACAACCATTTGACATCCATTTTTAACAATGAAATTTTGGACTCAACTTATATACATGTGACTGCAGTTCTCAGTGATAACACTCGGGTTATACAGATTTTTTGGCAGGAACAGTTTATTCACCAGAGACTTAGATTGGTACAAAGTCCCTAACTTGTCCCACAAAGCCTTTGTCGTAGCTTCCCCTGATACATTCAGCAATACTAAATCTGAGACACACAATCGTATTGTGCTCTTTACCTTTTGATCCAACTTCTTCCATTCTTCATCAGACACTCCCATTGGTTTAGTACATGGATCTACTGTGATCCACTAATATTTATCCACCAAAAAATCCTCCATCTTGAGTTTCCACAACTCAAAACTCTAACCATTAAATTTCTTGATCTCTATCTTTCCACGTCTCACCATCTTCTTTCACCACCAAAATCGACCTCGCAGATCTCCCACTGAACAGGGTCTACCACAGGCCCAAACGAAACCCCTCAATAACAAAGGCATCCCCTTGAAGGAAAAACAACTCTGATACCAAATGTGGGTTTTAACCCCGTACATAAATTACCTGCATATGAATTCTAAAACATAGAAAATAAACAATAGTGAGAGCATAACATATAAAACAAATATAGACAGAGATTTTCCCCTGGATCCCAAAACTGGGACTACGAGCTTGATTTTTCATTATATTCCTTTCAATGTTACAATACATATTTATACATGTTGAACCCCATAGAGTGGAGTTACCTGCACCCCTCAAACCCCCTACGACTCCCCCTGCTATGCAATCAGCGCAACGAAGGGGGGGCTCTGACCCCTTCTAACCCCCCTGTTAACTACGTGGGCTAGTCGTGGAAAGAATATAACACAATGCAACACCCGTGTCACTCATCTAGCTTAGTCCAAACCCTCATCACATCAATACAACAGCATAACATTACTTTACAATGATTTCAAGTCTCAAACCAACAATATTTCTCTATAATCTCCAAGTTCTAGCCTCCTGGTCACTATGATGAGTGGTCAATTTATAGGGAAATGCAAGTTGTTTTATCATAAATCAGGCATTGAATGGTTTTCCATAATTGGATAGTTAGTTTCCATGGATAAAGGGATGAGAGGATAGAGGGTTGAATGATCCATAGCCTATCCAAAATCGAGCTCATAGGATGAGATAAGAGCTAGGCATCCTTCTAGAATGCTCTAGAATCAAGGAATATTCCTATAATCCTATGTCAATTTCACCCATCCTCGCCCAGTGCAGGCTAAAGTGGGCCTAAGTGCTCTGTAACGTAGGTCTGAATGGGCCTACCTGCTATGCAGAGCAGTTGCCCCTGACCAAGTCTTTGTTGGTGTCCCAAAGAGGCATTTCAACAAGGTTTCAAACTAGGAAACTTTCATGGATGAAAACATTCAACATGATGACTTGTCTAGGGCATGTAGCAACTGAATTAGTGTTTGATGAGCCATATTTGTATTGATCTGAGCGTCGAGAGTGATATGCAAAAATAGACCTGTAATAGCTGCCCCCTAAAGCATGAAGATGAAAATGATAATGTTGAGTGATATGCTTTATGATGTGATGAGGAGGATCTGCAGCGGAAAATGACCTGCATCAATTACAATACATAATATCATGATATCTTTGAATTTTTCATGAATTGCTAAGGGAAGGCATACCCATACTTATCATATAAACTTTTCATTACATGTACATAAATCATATAGTCGTCTACAGATATAGACCAGTGATAAGATGACGATCTGTGTAAAGCCATTGTACAGATGATTTGTTGAAATATGAAAACAAGAATATTCCAATTTAATTTGTCCTTGAATTAAATTGTGGATTAAAATCGATTTTAGTCTTAACGGCTACTTGGAAATAATTAATTAATTTATTTTAAATTAATTAGTTGGAGAAATTCAAGTTAGAAGTCTTTCTGAAGTCATGCAAGAGTTATCCCTTAAATTAAGGAGATAAGATTGAGTTATATTTGAGTTGTAATTAGTTAACTCAGTTTATTGAATTAAGTCTAGTTAAATTAGTTCCAAACTGTTTGAGGAACTAATAGTTAATAGTCAGTTGATGCATTAATGCACTCAACTAGTGCTACTCCAGTTAACTGAATATTCCCTCATCAGAAACTCATGCGTGTCTATTCTGAGAAAGACCTAGTTGATATTAATGTTCAAGAACAGTGTACTATCAGTTGCATGTGTTTTCTCATGGAGAAAACTCATGCATGCAGTCAAGGATTCATCCTTGAGGATTGCGCAGTTTTGAAGGCTTGGTTTTCCACTTGGTAATAGGCTAATAATCCACAAGGAATATCGCAAGGAAATAGGAGCTTGGAGGGCAGAGAGGAAGGCTAGAGAGAAGCCAAGATTGCTTGTGAACATCTGTGAGGATTGTACTGAGAGCTGGCTAGCTGTGAGAGCTAAAGCTTTGTATAATTCCTATGTATTTCCACCATGTATGATAATACAATAGTGTGGGGTTTTTAGCTGAGGCTTTCCCCAAATTATTTTCATGTGTATTGTGCCATTGATTCTTCTTCTTTTTATTATATTATTCAACTCAATCTTTAAGCTTTCGCAAATTGATAGTAGAAGTAGGTTATAGTATTCTGCTTTGATTTATATTGCATTATCAGGTTAACCTACCACCAAATTTTCTACATGATTTAGTACACTCCTGAAATCGCAACCCAGATGGATGAAACTAGATCTGGAGTCTTCTATCTCATCCAATCTTTTGCTCAAGTATGAGTCTAGCCATGTGAAAATGTGATCTGAAGTCGAACATGGGAAGGCACTGTCTGATTACCATCCAACAATGTGAGTTGTTAACAGACGCGAGAGAAATCACCGATAATGATAATTATTATCAAGGTACTTCAGTACATTTTGCATAGCGTGAATAGATGTTTTGATGTCGAACAACATACAAAGTCTTTCGGTCAAAGTCTTGTGATATCAACCAGTCACCAGAAGTGAGAAACTTTACATTGATGTATGCAAGCCTCAAGGTATTGGAAGGGTGTTTCTAAGTCAACTTCCTGGATAATGTGCTAATGTCGATAAGAAGCGACTCGTCACAGGAGGACCTTGATGTATCCCCCAGCAACGACACAAAATGAGTGTAATGTTTTTGAAGACAAAATGTGACTAATGACACAATGTTCAGGAATGGCGGTCATGAAAATGAAGGTTTATGAGTATTGCAAAAGATGAAGTTTACTGAGTGACTTCTCTTGAACATGTCAGTGACACTGAATGAATTGGAAGCATTGACCCAAAACCAAAGTGATGGATGGTGTGAGAGACGATAGGTATGATAACCATCAAGTAGATAACCCAACCCAAATAGCCACAAAAATGAAGTGAAAGTGTCATGTTCAAGAGCGACTTGCTACCATAAAGTGATTTATCCCTTTTCCCATTTTCCCCAGTCATTGTTGACCAGTACCTCTTTATTTATATTTTAACAAGCTTGAGGAGGATAACATATGCTTGAAGTATAATTCCACCCTTCGGGTGAATCCATCTCTATGTGATGTTTTAACGAGTCTAGCAAAGGTGAAAATTGGTCTTGTCATGATGGACAAGTTTGTCGCTATTTAATTTTTTAACGAGTTTAACGACAATGAGAACTCGGTACTTTTGATGATGCAAATTCTTTTTCATAAATTTGTCTCTCAAGTCCGAAAAAAAGCGTAAAATAATACAAGAGATAACCTATTGACCATGTTCGATCAACGTATTCCTTTTTTGTAAGTAATCTATCTCAATCCATAAAAGGGTTAAACTTATACTGAGTAGATGTCGTTTCCAATCCATTTACGAGCTGAAAAGGACAAGTGCTCGATAATATTTTCATGTTTCAAGAGTCTGAAAAGAGCTTAAAGAGGACTCCACTTAGAGGAATGAGTGGTCTCTAGGATAGAATCTAGTTCCGATGATGTTGGAACTTCTCAAAACATGTTGATTTATGTGAAGAGGCTAGCTAATAAGACCATTCATTGCAACTGTTCCTCAAAAAGGGTAAAACAACCAAGTGAAAGCGTATGATCGACCAAGCAGATAATGAAAATGGAAGGAGAAAAACCAAGGCTCATTTGATGGAAGAGGCTGATAGAATGGCAATCACGAGGGTTAAAATGGAGATGGGTTCGCTTTTACACAAGCTTGAACCATAGGGAAATATGCTTGGATTCAGTTCCATTTTTACACAAGGGTTCATTTTTACACAATCTTGAACCATGAAAAAACTATGCTTGAGATTGGTTTACATGCCCCCAGCATGATGACTCGATTCTAGGTGCATGCCCCCAAGCTTCATTATATTCACCTAAGTAGACTACTCGTGGTTATCAGGTGGATGGAATGAAGGTTCATTTACGAGATCAAGTGAAAGACTCAACTAGGATTTTACGAGTTCTAATCAAAGACTCGAATTGGAACTTAGCTCTAGGGGACCTTGTTTCATTTTTTAATGAGCTTGACACAAGACAAGGAACTCTGCTCAGATTCCTTGTTTCATTTTTTAACGAGCTTGACACAAGAAAAGGAACTATGCTCATGATTCCTTGATCATGACCCATAAGAGGTCATGACTTCCAAAAGGTTCTCATCAGATGGGAGAACAATGCTCTGGAAGGGATATGTAGCAAGGAATCCATTAGAGAGGTCTAGTTCAAATGCCCCTAGTACATAATGCACAACATCACAAAATTGGTTGTCAGTTGATGTAGGCATGAGTGGGTTGCCACATAATTGACTCGTGGTGGGGAAGATACCATTGGGACAAAAGGACCATTTAGGGGAGATGGTTAACTGGAAGCCATATTTGGACTGGGAAACGAAAGCTGGTCAACAGTGACAATTCTGCCTTCATGCGGGAAACACATCACTCGAAAAAGTGTTGAAACAATATCTCCCATGTCATAAACATAGTCACGCCCAAGAAGTAAATTGTAATCTAAAGGGCCTAGAACTACCATATCATTGAGGTAAACAATTTTTCCTCCCAAAGTAATAGGAAACTGAGGAAGGATCCTAATGGTTGTCTGGTTCCTCTATTAAAAGCCAACAGATTCTGGGTAACAGACACAGGTGGCAGCGAATCGAGTGCTTCCCAAGCAGTGGAGGAAAGGATACTCATAGATGCACCTTCATCTATAATAGTGCCAGATACAATCATATTATAAACTTGTACTATGATCTGGAAAGGCACATAAGAAGGAAGATGACATCCTACCAGTCGATTCCAATCAAAGGAAGTGACCAGACTACTTGGAGGGGGTACCATAAGAGCAGGAGAATTACCCCCTTGAGTTACAAGAACGAGAGGATTTTCCTCTTGTCTTGATGGAACATGAGGGTTGCCTCCAAGCTCATTGGAATATGAAGAAATGAAAAGAGCTTGAGTGGTATCATACTCACTCTCTAGGGGAAAGGTACGATTAACTGAAGGTGAAATCGAGCCAACTATTTCCTCGACCTTTGATTGGTCAGGTATAGACTCATGGGATTCACATTCAGAGAGAGTAGGTTTGACCAACGGTTGATTTGGTTCAGTCACTTCATCAACTAGTGAAGGATTAAGGGAGAGTCTCCTGTAACCAGATGGAAGTCGCTGCGGAGAAGCAGGATGGTTATCCAAAAAAATTTGGGCTTCATCCAGATAGGGACAAAGGTGAATGGGGTGATTCCCTTCACATAACCTATAGGGAAACTTAACTTTACCCTTCTTTCCATGAACTTTACTACCACTAGTTGATGGTGTGTCACCAGCATGATCTCCAGAAGTTGGTGACACAGGATGATGTGAACAAGAAGACCATTCTTCTAATATTCGAGGAATACCAGAAAAATTTCGAAGAATATGGTGTCCCATACAAAGTTTGCAAGGATATCGAAGTTTGTGAGGCTTATCCCACCATTTCTCATCAGAAGTCGCATTCAAAGCAATGGTTTCTTGGTTGCACCCCTGGTGAATTTTCTTCTTCTTCTTCTTCTTCCATTTCTTCTTCTTCTTATTGATGCAAGAAAAACTTCCTAAAGGAAATTTCCTTGATTTTCATAATAACCTTACGTGAACCTATGGGTTATGGCCACCTATACCATAGGTTATGGCCCACCTATACAAATTGAAAGCGTTTTCATTGGTGGGTTTTAAACAAAAACCCAAACAATCACCAAATAGCGATATAACACATGATCCACCAACGAACATCGATCTCACTCCGAACGATACAACTGGACCCCAAATAGATTTAAACCCGTGTCCATAAACTTCTCGGTTCCGCTCAGGCCCAAGTCCTATTGGCTTCAATCTTCGCCGTTGATATTCTACCCAATCCGACAGTTGATGGTACACCCAATCAACAAAACAATCTGTTGATCCTCCACCGTTTGATCAAGGCACACTTGATCCAACAGTCAGCAGCGATATCGCGTGGGAATCTTGCATGATGTTTACCCACCCTTATGGAGCCAATAAGGATTATAGATCCTTAATCTATAAATGTTCGGGTCCATTCTGAGATTAACGTCTAATCACTTTGTGACCTGATACCCGTTGGATATACGAGGTCATCAAATCTATGGCCTGCGGATCTTCAACTAGCACACAGATTACCAAATAGCTTAACCACCGCAGTTGACTATGACGTAAGCATTTGAAAATGAGATCGACGACTAGGATTTATTATAGGACCTCAGCCACGATCAAGACATCTATACACTCCTATCCCCCACGGTTTATTCCTCCACCATTCTTCTTATGCTATTCATATTCGTCGATCTAAACAATCCGATGACTCCCTCTGCACTTGTTCGCTTATGATAGAATTCACATTTCCACGCAGATTAACTCTGCCACACTCTGTTTAAACACTCACACACATATATCGTATTAACGTTGGATCGCCATCGATCCTTATAGTGATCGATGGTCGATCAACAATCCTGCAACATGGAATTTCACTTATTCAACACAGACATCTAACTATTGGTAACCAGACACACGAAATCCACATAAAAAATATATTTATATTATACATAATCAATTATAGTCTAAGGCATTTCAACCTTAGTCACAATTTCTCTATCGATTGCATTGTATTCTCACCCTCTGTCGATCTCACAATACAGACTCTCTTTATATAGGAAATTACATAAGCGTGGATCATCTCAGATCCACGATTTCCTCTCACAAATTGCCTAAATCTCTCTATTCGCATACATGGCAGATAATTACATTAAATTAAATCTTCTCGAGACTTATTCCATCAAATTAGCTCGTTTTTTACATAAAAATTGCTCGCGGTTTACATGATTGTCCACATCTCCTCCTCCATAGCTCTGACTTTAACTTTTGATTAAGGGTGGTTGGATGCTCCAGCATCACTTATCCACCTGGTTACTAGTGTCAATACTTTCACCAGGCAAAGAGCAAGAAGGGGAGGAAGAAACAACCAATGAAGAAGGTAAAGGATCAACTTTAGGATCTACTGGAGGTTGATTTTGTCCAATTGTAGGAGTATTCAGTTGCAGGTCCAAGGAGGTTTAGAACAACCACATTGGGAAGCTGATGGTAAGTCCTGGAAGGGACAATGTAGCCATATAAGAAGCACTAATGTTTCTGAAAGGAGGAAAAGGACTAGGATTCCCATCAAAAGGAATTCCTTGATCGATGGTCTCCAGAGTTGTTGCTATATGTCTCAACCTAAGATCAAATAAGGAGTGATGTGGAGGATGTTATCCACTGTCAGTTAATTTTATTTTAATCAAAAGAACATAACAAAACAAAAGAGGGGTAATCTAGGGAAAAGGATTACCAAGTAACTGTGAATTGCAATATACTGCCTAAGTAAACCAAGGACTTGACATACATGCAGGGAATCTCCCTAAATGATGTTTTCGGTGTATCATAGTATACGAGGCGGCTAACTCGGTTACCTATGGATGGATAGAAACCTAATGTAGTCCTCCCAAATATACCCGAAAGTACGTGGAGGCCAATCCGTGTCAGCATTGTATAATGCGAAATCGCACAGTGAGAGCATTCCCTTATACTTTTTGTACTATAACATCGCCCGATATACTCGAAAGTACGTGAATGAGCTACGATATACTTACGTACGTGGAAGGAGGTATCACACTTGGAATGTATCACAAACCATTAGCGACATCTGCTATTTTTAATGACACTAGAACATGTCACTAGCCTATACCTCTAAATGTTATGCGTTAAGTTACAATGATCCATTAGGTCAATTGAGATAAATTTTTGTTGATCTTGTTTAAAAGTTTTCCTTTCAGGTTCACCACGTGATGTTTTTGAAACTCCTAGAATGCAAATAAGATGAGAAACATTCTTTTCATTTGATTCAAACAATGAAAACCATAACTAAAAGGGATAGAGCAATCCAAATCTTTAAACAAAGAGCATAGAGAACATCTAATGAAACTTTCCCTATACCATTCTTACAAGCACACACAAACTTCTAAATTCATTATGCATGTTTTTCTTTTCATTCCTTTAATGTTTAGATGAACATAAAGAAACTAAATGCACAAACAATCAATCAACGCTTTTCACAAGAAACGAAGACTTTACGACATTTTCTTTCTCAAAGAAATGAAGATTTTACGACAATTCTTTTCAGAAAAGTAAAGACTAATCAATGTAAGATAACTTTCACAATGAATTGATAATGATAAAGAAATCTCTTAAGAAACACTAAGCAATCAAGGTCAAAGTAGGGCTAGGAAATGAAATGCAAATTGATTTCAAAGCCATAGAAAACATTGATCTTTCGGCAAACAAGATCAGAAGCAACTTTGGAAAAATCAAGCAAAAGATGGGGTTTTTTGGCTTGACAGGGATCAGCACAGCCCTGAGAGTGAAACAGTGCATTGCAGAGCACTATCTCTAAGCTAAGGCTGCTCTGCAACACACCGTGTCAAGAACAACTCTACGTTGATGCCAGAGAGCACAATCAGCAGACATTTAACCACACTTTTTTGACCAAAAAAGCTTCAAAATGGCTGAAAAGAGATCAATGAAGTCAAGTAAAGTCTACTAGGATGTGATATGATAAGGATAAACTACCAGGAATGATGGTTGTTCCCTAGTATGGTCGCCAATTTGTTATATGGAATTTATACCTACAGATAAGTACATCTTCCCTAAGTGGGTAGTTACACTTGGAACAACAGAAGTAAAGACATTTAACCTTTTTCTACAATAGACACATAATATAAAGGAACCTACTTATTATCCTTCACTTCCTTTGATCTCCTTTGAATTTCTCCTGTCATTCCTGCTCAAACTGAATTCGCTCAATCAGTACCTTCCAACATAAACGGAATACGACAACAATCAAAGCATATGATCTATCTACTGTAAACAAATGGAATTGACAACATTTGAACACACATTCATCATAGGTATAGAGAAAAGTATTGAAAAAGGAACAAGGAACTTTATTGATTGATAGAAGGAGAAGTTACACCCAATGTGGTTCGATCCCATGTCACTCATCTAGCTTAGTCCAAACCCTCATCACACCAATAGCACATCATTCCAGCAGCATAACATTACTTGACAATGATTTCAACTCAAACCAACAATATTTCTCTATAATATCCAAGTTATAGCCTCCTCATCACTATGATGAGTGGTAAATTTATAGGGAAATGCAAGTGTTTTTATCATAAATAAGGCATTGAATGGTTTTCCATAATTGGATAGTTAGTTTCCATGGAGAAAGGGATGAGAGGATAGAGGGTTGAATGATTTCCTATCAAAAATCGAGCTCATAGGATGAGATAAGAGTTGGGCATCCTTCTAGAATGCTCTAGAATCAAGCAATATTCCCAAAATCCTATGTCAATTTCGCCCATCCTCGCCCAACACAGGCTAAAGTGGGCCTAAGTGCTCTACAACGTAGGTTTGAATGGGCCTACCTGCTATGCAGAGTAGGCTCCCCTGACCAAGGCTGCGTTGGTGTCCCAAAGAGGCATTCAGCAAGGTTTCAAACTAGGAAACTTTTATGGATGAAAACATTCAACATGATGACTTGTCTAGGGCATGTAGCTATTGAATTAGGGTTCGATGAGCCGTATTTGTACTAATCTGATCATCGGGAGTGATGTGCCCAAATAGACCTATAACACACTATCAACAAAATGGTGCTAGAAGGAGGTCCAAATGACAAGCTGAGCCCATTTCATCTAGTTTGAATCTCTTATCTAAAATGGTTCATTCACAAATCATACTCCTAGGATGTTTATCCAATTTTACCCTTCATAAATTTTCATCCCTCGATGATATTCTATATAAATTGTCCCAGTTAAAGTTTGATGGTGAGGATGGAACATCCATAACCAAGCACATTTTTAGTTTTCTTAAATTTTTCGAATCTTACGAAATTGATGATGAATATTTGGTTTGTGTGATTTTCTTCCTCACCCTTGAAGGTCATGCTAATCAGTGGTGCCATACCTTGCCACCCACTTCCATTCAATCCCTTCGTCACTTCCTCAGGGAGCTTCATCAAGCCTTCGATGGGTATAATTACATAAATGTTTGTAAAATAATCAATCTCTTAAGAATGGAGCCTAATGAATAAGTTGGGAATTTTTCTGATTGATTCCTTCACCTTTTCTACGAAATTCTAGAAGTAGATTTGAATTGGGAATTCTTGAAACATGAGTTTGAGCACTTTGTTCTTATCGCTTCATGTATTGAACCTGACCCCCTTGATTTTTCTACTTCCCCAACTCTTGTCAATCATGAGACACCTCTAATTTTAGAGGAGGAATTTACTCCCCCTTTTTTCTCTTTGTCCTCCTTTTTAAGTTCTGATAGAGGTACCTCTCTACGATGGTAACAAAGTTGACAATTATGCAAATCAAATTCCCAATTCATGTTCTCATTATTCTCCTACCTTTCATGACTCATATTCAATGGAGTAAATTCCAGGATGGCTTATGAGGCCTATGGCGAAAACTATCTCCTCCACTCTGCAAGATGATGTCACTGTTCATAACTTGAGTCTCAAATCTGATATGGATTTCTGGTATCCTCTATCATCTACAATCCATGACTCTTTATACCATGACCCACTTTGTCAATCCATTCCACCAGCTAGTCTTCCACACTCTCTTGATTTTCACGTTGTTGGTTCAAATTACAATCATGTACAAGGAAGTCACTCTACACATGTAGAGGAGAAGGAAGGTGAAGAAACTTTCAATCTTTCCTATGTTTTACGTCATGATGATGTGCTTCTATTATTAGATGATTGTCAATCTGCCAATCTTGGTAGTGAATCAAATGTAATCAATTATTTCAATCAACCCCCATCCTTGGGAATAAATCATTCTAATGATGATGATTATATTGTTGTATGTCATGATGAATGCCCAAGCCCATCACGTGATATTTCGATTTCTCATGAAGATTTTAATCTAGATCTAGAATCTAGTTCGGCTAAAGAAGATGTTCATATCAAAACTTCCCCTTCACCTCACTATCCCTCATGTCCTACCATTCACAATACTTGCGACGGAGATACTCCATGCTCTTTAGTTTCTTCATCTAGTGAGTTATACCCTTGATTGACACAAGGCGGTGAGGTTGTCCACGACGAATTTGAAAACAGTCAAATCATAGAGAACTCTTCCCATCCCTCATCATCTCTTCTCTTGCATGAGGACAAATCTTCAAATCATCTTTCTCATGAGATCTCACCGATTCATTTATCTTTGAATTTGTGATCAGAAGAGTCTTCTGATTTGAGAAATATAGTTGTTGAAGTTGAAAAATATGGTAAAATATGTGACATAGATGGCTTTTATCCAATGAGTAGTGGTCTTACTGAAACCAACAATAGAAACTATCCTCAAACCATGCATGATCTGGTTCAAGCTTCAAAATGTGATTCTAAAATCCTAGAAAGTTCTAGGACCTGCTAGGGAGTCGAGGCACTTCAACTTTCATTGATGGTTATGTCAGGATCTCGCAACTCTAGTAAGCCCCCTGAACTAAGTCAGATCTGATTTCTCTCACACAATCCATCTCTTTTCATGGTTTCACTCGATGTAAATTTCCTTGTGAAAATTTTTGGCATTTCGGGTGTGACCTTTCAAATTTTCAACATTTTACTTCTCACCCAATTCAAGAATCTATTACAGCTCATCTATCTTCGTGCAAATATCTCGCATCAAAATTGGGTTGGGAATGTACATCTCTCACAGAGTCATGGAATTGCAAAGTTGATCAGGTCAAGGACTGTCTTTTCCAAAAAGAACCAGGCTTATCTAATTTATCCCTTAGTGGTCATCTCTTGGGTCTTCTTGCGAATTTGATGTTGCAAATCTGTCCTCTCATCACACTAGAAATCTTCTTTAGTGATAATGAATGCATAAGATGTCACACAACAAGTTCTTCTCCATTCACCATGTCCCAACTGGTCTCATGCATTCGTGGTGCTAGCATCCTTTTTAAACTCTTTTGATGACTACAATTCTTGTACAATTTGTCACTAGTTGCAGGAAGGTGGTCTGTCATATTTGGCTTGCAAGGAACTTGGTTCGATTATTCAAAGCATTCACAAGATTGTTCAAATTGATTTTTCTTCATTTATTGCAAACTGGGAATCTAATGCTTCAATTATCTCATTTGATCATTTCTCTATCTTTGGTGACTGTCATTCAACTTATCATTTTCCCATCATCACATCCAATGACAATTGTTTCACACCCCTTGGTCTTCATTGTTCAACGTCTCTCTATTCAGATTTTTGTCAAGCAGACGAGGCACTTCAGCCTTCGCCGATGGTTATGGATGGTCCTCACTATATTTACATGACTGTCGAGTATGATAATATCTATTTTTCCCTACAAAATTCCCATCATGATCCCACTTCTCTCATAAAAAATTTACCTTTTCCAAGATTTCAGGGTTTTCAAGAGGGCCATCATGAATTTTACGATCCAGTAGTTGAATAGCTGGAACAATCTTAACTTACAAGATCTGTAGAAAACAAAAAGTTTCAATCTTTCCTTGCGCTTGCTAAGAAGCTCAGTGTAGAAGAAGACACATCCGCAAGAATCTTCCGAGGTTTTTTGAAAAATAGTAATAGTTGAAAAGGCAAGCATGTGAATTGGATGAAAGTAGTGGTTGTGACACACCTTTCTATTCACAGGCAAGACCTTCCTCTCCTTGTGCAAGTTTTTCAAGTTTTTATATATTTTGTTGCACATCACTTTTTATCTATTCTAATTGTTTATATCTTTGTGGATGCAGGCCAAGAACAATTATGTTAGCTTCACTGGAAATTTCATTACACGTAACCATGACCTTCTAGATGTTAGGTTAGGAGTAGGATCAGCTGCATCGTTAGCTTTCCATTTCTTACACTCATGTGACACTCGTTTCCTATAGTATATCGTCATTTTTTATTATTATTTTGGTCATTTTAGCCATTTTGTTCTCTTGTATCCTGGTTTTGTTTGCTTGTTGTGTCTTTCTTTCTTTTTGTCATGTTTCCCTTTTTTGTTGATTTTTCCTTGTGTTTTCATTATGCAAATGAGTGTTGTGTCTGGACTTGTTTTTATTCTTAGTATGTGTGTGGCCGAACTATAAAGAGTCTTGTGACACTTCAGCATTTGGCTAGCCATCGATCCATCTTCTTTGTGTTGGATACATCTTTTGGAAGATGAAGTTCCAACGAAAAATATGATCCGTCCGTAAGGAGATTTTTGGTCCAACCATGAACCCATGTCTAGTCCGGAAACCTCATTTCTATACTCGGTTTTTCTATTTTTGTGTTCTCGAGCTTATCCAACTAGTATAAATGGAGAAGGGGAAAAATCTAAACGAGAAAACCTAAATCATAGGTCTCTCTATGCTTCTATGAAGAAACAACCTCTTATGCTCCAATAAGTTGGGATCCCTCTTCCACCCCAAAATAAATAAGTGCCAATGCACAACTCTCTTTAAAAAAAAAGTCGAAAGAAGAGAAAAGCTTCTTACGCAAAGAGGTGAAGCAACAACTCCACCAAGGTACTATCCAGGCTCGCTGGCAGTGGAGCAATGTTTGTGTTGCTGCATGACTCTGTCGCGGTACTATCAAAGGCTAGTGGCATTGGAGCAAAACCAGAGATGAAAACTTATACCCCTGAAAGTCTTAAGCTCGCGAGCTACACCACCCTTCCCAACTCGAAACATTGTGATTATGTTGAATATTATGTTGTGTTTAACTGAGAAGGTATAGAGGGGACCATGGCTATTCATGGGGTAACTGAGAAGGCCAAGGTGATTTGCACGATGAATAAATACTCCTTGAAGAACCAAGGCCCTTAACGGAAGGAGTTAATAAAAAAAGAGAAGTTGGATTCTACAAGTGTGTCACCAAGTGTTGTAGCGACTATAACACTCTCCAAAATTTTGGCCTGGACTCAGATGTTAGAGCCTACTGTGGATCCTATGATCAGTCGTTCCTTAGTCACTTATTGGTAAGATGATGGTTTCAAGCTCCCTTCTTCGATCTCAAGAGTCGTTCATGCTTTATCTTTATATAGCAAGTTTCATCTTCGGGCATGGGAGTTACTGCTTGTCATGAAAAGGAATTTTTGGTTTGCTTCAAGGGGAAATATTTGTGAAAATGAGTTCTTCTCATCACATAGACATGTTTTGCACTCATTTCCAATTTTTCACTCATTATTACACAAGTGTCGTCATTATCCTTGCAAAGTCTATTGACGGAGCCGAACTTGTCCTAAGCTGCCATAAAGGTTGTTGCATTAAGCGAAGTATGTTTTCATATGTTCTGGATTATCTACATTGTATCACTAAGTGTCTAAGTGTGTGGTCATAGTGAATTTCTATCACTGTTCACGTCATTTCCATTGATCCCACACAGCCAAATTCTAGAGGATTCCTAGCAACCTACCCTCATCCAACCTTCCTAAACTGCACACTTCACATCTAAAATCCTAAAGCTTTTTCCTTGCCTGCTGGAACTACGCAATGCACCGAAAGCCAAACATCCCTTGGCATCCAAAACTGCACAGAGGCTACCTCTAGTGACCTTCCCTCAATCGAAGCTCACTTCCCTCAAGAACTACGCAGATTTTTCCTCCATGCCTCTCTGCTGCCAAGTTCCCCTTGCCTCTGAAAACTGCACAGATTTGTCCTCCAGGGCCTCATCCCGCAACAACCACTGCCTACTTGAACTACACAATTATGTTCCTCAATGGGCACTGCACAAATTTTTCCCTCAATGGGCACTGCGCAAATTTTTCCCTCAATGGGCACTGTGAAATGTTATCCCTCAATCAAGCCCAGTCACTAAGCCTTATCCTCCCTTACCTTATACCAGTTCCGACTCAGTCAGTTGATTATCATACAAAATCTTAGACTAGGGGTTTATCAGACTGATGCTTTCTTGTCATGAGTGGATTATAGATACATGAAATCTACCAAGGTATGGAAAGATGATTAAGAAGGATATGAAGGAGGAGGACATGCTAGATGAAACTCAAGGGGTTGAGGAGAAAATATAGTTATCATATAAGAAGACAAATGAAATATCGAGACCACATGAAGACTCCATCTGATTCATAACCCTTTGGAGGGTAGGCATGAAAAAAAAAGCACATATTTCATCAAGTTGAAATACAGCTCTTAGTGTAGCATCAAGGACTACTTATCATTTTCATATCATTATGTCTTCAATGACATGTATGGTTGCAAACACTCAAAGTCATTCCATGTGTTTCATCTAAGTGTTTTCCTCCCTTTTTCTTGTTGGATCAACTGTCTTATTTTGGCATCTTTGACCTTTATGTCATGTTTGCAAGTCTTGTCTGGTGGTTTTGAAGGTTGACCTTTGTGTATATGAGTTTTCCTAACCATTTAAACATTCATCGCACTCATGCACAAAGTCTTGAACACTATCGCACAAGTTTCGTCACAATCATCTTGAAGTCTATATTAAGTGTTTCACTTGTCACTTCTTGTCATGAGACAGCCAGACAAGGGGTAATTCTTTGGATTTTGTTCCGATGGTCTATGTTTTTGTGTCATCGAAGTATGCTAAGTGTGTGATCACATTTCAATTTCATCACGAGTCCATCTCCTTCCTGCACTTAGCCATTTTCAGAAAATATTCTCGACCAGGCAACTTAGCTTCACTGGGCCTTGTCTGAGCTGTGAACTATGCAGTGTCAACCCTCATTGATTTGACCTTGTTGCTTGGACCTGCACAATGCGTATTCACTATCCTCTAGGGTTGTTTCTCTGTGCAATTCCTATGTTCAACAACCTTCCTTGACCCCCAAAATTGCATTGTTGTGCCTCCCATCCTTCCTTGAACTATGCACTTCGCACTTTCAGTCCTCAAGCTTTTCCCTTTCTTATTGGAACCCCACAATGTACAGAGAACCCTACCTCCCTTAACTTACATAACTGTGAATATCTGTCCTCCAATGCCCTCTCCTCAGCCGTAACTCACTGCTCTCAAGAACTACGCAAATTTTTCCTCAAGGCCTCTTTGTTGACCAGTCCTCCTTGCCTCTAGAAACCGTACAAATTTGTCTCCCTAGGTCGTCATCCTGCATCAGCCACTGCTTGCTTAAACTATACAATCTTGACTCCCATTGGCAACTGTGCAATTTTTCTCCTCAGTGAGGACTGTGCTCAAAAGTTCCTCAGTCATGCCTGAGCTATGCTCTACGTAGTCTTAGTGACCAAGCTCTCTCCCTGCCAACTGGAATCATGCATAGTAATTGAACCCTGCCTCCTAGCCTGTGACTTGTCCCAAGCTTAGTTCATGGATAATAATGCACCATCTTATATTAGGGACTTTTAAGATTGATTTCGTCCCATCATGAGTGAATTTCAGGAATAGGTACACTATCAAGTCATGTCGAGACAATGAAGAAGGAGAATAAGGAGGGAAACATGCCTAAAGAATCACTTGTAGCTGAATGAACGAGTGAACCTATCAAGAGAAAGCCAAGGGACACAAGTTTTCAACCATTGAAGATCATTGAAGACCCGACATCATCAAGCTATGTGGAGGAGAAGAGGAAGCATATCTAAGAACACATTTGTCACTCAATGGCAATAGCAACTTGACATTGTCACATCATCAAGTTAGTCCATGTTAACGGTGTCATGTCAAGTCATGTCATGAGTTGTCATATGCCACATCACTATTGTGGGCCATGTATATTGTAAATCAAATGTATTGTAAAGTGAGATTCCAATGGACACACAAGAATATGAAGAGTCATGTAAGTTCAAAAGTCATAGAAAGTTGAATAGTCATGAGGGTAGTCAAAGAGTCTCAAGGGGGAAGCATAACCCTTGGTTATATATACCCTCTCATTGTATAAGAAAAGGATTTTTCACCTTGGCTCCTCCCATAAGGCATTAGAGAGATAAACTAGTTCTTTGAGGAGCAAGGAGTGGCTCCAATGTCCAACATGTTCTCCATGCATGACTTATGAATGTTTGTAAGACTATTTTGTGGACATTTGTATTTCATGTTTGCTTTCACTTGTACTAAGATAGTTGAACTATTTCAGTTATTTTAGTGTTCATCTTGTTGAGAATGTGTTGTAATGGTTCTTATTGTTGTCCCATCATTGTGGACTATTCCACAATATATTAGACATACGTTTCCTTTCTTATCGGTTATAACGACAACCACATCCACTGTGGACTATTCCATTGGATTGTATTCGGATCTTCCTTTGTTCATTGGTTGTAACAACTATCACATCCAATGTAGACTATTATGGTGGTTGTTAGACAGGTTCTTATGGTTCATGTGTGTCTCTTCCTAGGTGGTACTATTACCTATCACTTAGAGGCTCATCTTCTCCTCCCCTTTTGTATTAAAAGAACCTAGACATAGTTGTGCTCCACACTCACCAGGCACACTCACCTTGCTTTTCGAAGATACCAATGCATCACTCTCCTGTGATAACAATTAGAGCCGAGGAAAATATTTGAGGATTTGGAAACCGGGCATTTATACTGGATGGGACTCCTATACAAAACAGTGTGAGGTCCAATTGTGACTTCATATCAGGTAGATCCCCTTAGTTAACGGATTTTCAGCACCGTCAATAAAGTCCAGTGATTCAAGGTCTAACTTGACATATTTTTCATGTTTAGAGAGTTTGAAAAAGAGGCCAAAAAGAAAACTCCAAAGGTTCCCTTTTCGTAGATAGTATCTTGAGTCTGAAAAGGAAGAAAACAATACTCTGAAGAACCTCTTAGCTGTGTTCAACTAAGGTATTCCTTTTTCGTAGTTAGTCTATCTCAGTCCGGAAAAGGGTTAAACTTATACCGAGAGACATATTTTCATTTACTTTAACGAGTTCAAAAAGACAAGTACTCAACAATATTTTCATGTTTAGGGAGTCTAAAAAGCGTTGAAAGAGGACTCTAGGGGGTTCCTTTTTCGTAGGTATACAGAGCCCAAAAAAGTGATAAAAGTATGCTCTCGTGTCAAAATGGTATGTTTCAATCCAAACATCGTAAAATCTGTTAAAACAATTGTCAGCCTGCTCAAAACACCACCAAAAGATTAAAAATACATGTTTCATGATAAAATCGAGTTATATTTAGGTCAAAACACTAATAAATTAATAAATTAGTGATGAAAATGACCATAAAATAAGAAAAAGGTCACTCATTTTTACCATTTCACATTTACCTTGATGCAGCAAAGCTGCATCTTTGCACAATTTGCATGTGGACCTGTGGGTTATGGGCCCATGTATACATCGGAAGCATTTCAATCAGCGGACTTCACAACAAAATAATACCGCAACCGCAATATATCTTTACCGACCGAAACCCTTATCGCAATTCCCTTGAACCTTCATAAATTCCACCGTTGATCTATTTGCCCATCCAACGGTTATCATGTAATCGCACTCTAACTAGAACGACAGATAAAATTCTGGAAGCACGCGAGAAAAGTTGTTTTGGGTGTGCTACGTGGCACCTCCATGTTTTATCGCGTGCTCTCAAGAATTTCCACTTACCATTTTATTTCCACGTGATATACCACTTAATGTCTTTGGAAAACTACTCCCCTGTTCCATTGTGTTGTTCAATCAACTCCAGTTGCGATTAAAACTCTCCTCCATTGATCTATTCTCAAATCCAATGGGTCTCTTGTTCGCTTATCGGTGGAATTCGCATTACAACACAAATTTATCTCTGCCATACTTTGTCTAAAACGAAGTTCATAGGAAATTCATCCCTTACATTCGCACACGCAATTTATGAACTCACAGTAAATAATGTATATGTAAACAATATACAAACACACAAAATCCAGATTTCACCTGGATGTATAATAGCACGCATATTTCAATTATAAATAGAACTCGATTACAGGCTAAAGCCTCACAACCCGAGTCACAGATTGCCCTGTGGCTACATTGCATACTCTATCTATCCCTTTCACACAACACAAACTCTCTTATCTAGGAAATTACAAAGGGAGGAATCATTTAAGATCCATGAGTTTCTCCCACAATCACTTAATCAAACCCCTAAATCTCTCTATTCGCATGCATGGCAAATAATTACATTTAATCAAGCCTTCTACAGACTTATCAATTCCATCAATTTAGCTCTATTTAAATAGAACTTTCCCTGGTTTACAATGATTTTCCACGTTTCAGCTTTCACAGCTTTGAATTTAAATTTTGATTAAGGGTGTTCCAATGCCCCTGCATCAAACTCCCGAGGTACAAAAATTTTATGACCTCCTAGTCATATGCCTTCTTGGTCTCTCATAACAACATCGTGAGCTGCAACAAAACCTCTGTAGTAGCAAGTCCTCCCTGTTACATGATACTTCACTAAGCTTCTCTCCCCTGAGCTCAGTCTTTTGGCATCTCTCTGGTTCTCTCCTATGGAACCATATGAGCACTCCATGCTCTAGGCTACTGCAAATCTTCTCACCTTCCTCTGCTGCTACCTTCACAAAAATATAGAGACCACACACTTACCAAATCACAACATATTTGTACCTCCGTCTATTGCATGCTACTGGCTCTGCAGGAAATCTTTCCTTGCTCTGATACTACTTTGACGCAACAAAGCTGCATCTTTACATAATTCATGTGTGGACCTGTGGGTTATGGGCCCACGTATACATCGGAAGCATTTCAATCAACGAAATTCACAAAAAAATAATACCGCAACTGCAATATATCTTTACCGACCGAAACCCTTATCGCAATTCCCTTGAACATTTATAAATTCCACCGTTGATATATTTTCCCATCCAATGGTTATCATGTAATCATGCTCTAACTAGCACAGTGGATAAAATTTTAGAATCACATAGGAAAAATTGTTTTGGGTGTGCTACGTGGTGCCTCCTTGTTTTATCGCGCACTCTCAAGAATTTCCTCTTACCATTTTATTTCCACACGATATACCACTTACTGTCTTTGGAAAACTGCTCCCCAGTTGCACTGTGTTGTTCAATTGATTCTAGTTGTGATTGAAACTCTCCTCCATTGATATGTTCTCAAATCCAACAGGTCTCTCGTTCGCTTATCGGTGGAATTCGCATTACAACACAAATTTATCTCTGCCATACTTTGTCTAAGGTGAAGTTCATAGGAACTTCGTCCCTTACACTCGCACACGCAATTTATCAACTTACAGTAAAGAATGTATATGTAAATAATACACAGACACACAAAATCTAGATTTCGCCTGGATGTATAATAACATGCATATTTCAATTATAAACAGAACTCGATTATAGGCTAAGGCCTCACGGCCCGAGTCACAAATTGCCTTGCGGCTACATTGCATACTCTATCTATCCCTTTCACACAACACAAACTCTCTTATATAGGAAATTACAAAGGGAGGAATCGTTTAAGATCCATGAGTTTCTCCCACAATCGCTCAATCAAACCCCTAAATCTCTCTATTTGCATGCATGGCAGATAATTACATTTAATCAAGCCTTCTAGAGACTTATCAATTTCATGAATTTAGCTCTATTTAAATAGAATTTTCCCCGGTTTACAATGATTGTCGACGTTTCCCCTTTCACATCTTTGAATTTAAATTTTGATTAAGGGTGTTCCAATGCTCTTGCATTACACCTCTTGGAGAGTGAGTTTTGAGTGTTTTTCCCCAAATATTTTGCAACTGATTGCGACCAATTCAGTGGATCATTTCAAGCATCATCACTTCCAGGTAGGAGCTAGAACCTTTCTCTCACTTTTCATGGTTCAATTTTGTGATTTCATGCACATTTTTCAAGGTTTTGAGGTCCCTAGGGCTCTAATTCCTTGCCCTAGGTCCAACGCACCCCTAGAAGGTCAAAAGGTATATTGACTAGGAGGAAAATGCATTGGGGCCAATGCTGCAATGCATTGTCTACCCTTAGGAGGGTTCATTAGGCACAATCCACAACTTGATTTTTCTTTTTTGCCTCAAATTTTCACTGGTGTTTTTACATGAAATTCATCCTAATTATTCTCCTTGTGATGTTGCAGGTGTCTAAGAGAAAATATGGCATTAATATGGAGGGAAGGAGAACATGAAGAACAAGATTTGGCTGCAGTTAATGATCCTACCATAATCTAGGCTTTAAGAGATTGTGGACTCCTAAAATTCTTTTGGCTTCCTGGTATGAGGCAACAGATAGAGTTATTGAGATATCTTGTTTGTGCATGGGATTTTCAATCACAAGCATTCAAACTTGGTGCACATACATTGGAAATACAGCTAGAGGATATATATTTCTTGACTGGTTTGTCAAGGTGAGGTACCCTAGTCTCTTTGTCTCATTCAAGAAGTGGTGGAGAAATAGTCGAAGATTATGTCAGTGCACATTGTCGACCATGCTCCCAACCAACTAAGGATGGAAAAATTGACATCAAATATGTAGTTTGTTTGCCTCTAAGAATGATCTTGTTCATTATTGTTAGATTGGCCGACAATGCATCTCTTCATGTGGCGAATAAGTCACATATGCAGTATGATCTAGAATCTCTGTAGCTGACGGTATTCAATTGGAGTGAAGGGGAACTGGTAAACATGAAAGAGCAACTAACTAAAGCAAAATATGGATGGTTAAAAAAATTTGGCTATGGTTCGATTCTAATCTCTTTTTCTCTAGAGTGGATTCCACTGCTCAGGCCACAACATATCACGCTTGAGCCCGCAGATTTGAGAGTCCCATGGATGAGGAGATGGGTGGATCTCATGTCTAGGCATGTAAGTCCTTCGTCGATGAGCTTCACACTTGTATTCTTCAACTGGCTGTGCATGCATTTGACTATGATAGAAGACTATCCATACACAGGGATGGATTTCCGTAGATACTAGGAGCTCATGCTTCCTGATGGAAAGCGATGGGGTACCATAGGTAAGACATTCTTACTATTTTTTGTATCTTTAAGTTTTACAATTTTTTGAAATTGTTGATGTATCTGAGACTAAAATATTGGTTTGTACACATGTAGATATTGGACTTGTTCGACTAGTGGTCTCTTCTTATCTTCATCATGAAAGAGACCCACAACATGCACTAATGACAATACAGGCTGATGTAGTAGGATGAGAGGTACTACACGATCTCAATGTGGTCGAGACCCTAGTAGAGGTTGAGCATCATATGAAGGGGTTGACCCATGGCATACTTGAGACTAAGGTCGACAATCTCCCTATGAGACTACAGTGGCATACTATTGGGATGTCTGGCCATATTAGTCAGACACTGTGCAATATTGCTTACGTAGTGGCATGCTATAATGAGCACTATGATTAGTCCACCAAGAGGATTATAGCCATATTTTGACTGCATGTATATTTTAGGCCATGTTGCCACATGTGTCTTAAGCACAAATTTTGTAAAACCAAAAGTTTGATATATATATATATATATCTTCAACATTTCTTATGGTTCTATTATTTATTTAATGTGATGTGATGTGTATGTGTATTGAATTAATTAACAAGTGCATCTACCAATGTATTTAGATTTCTATAAATATGTTGACACTGGATGAAATCAAAATATCTTTCCAAAAGGTGAACCCTCATGAATATGCGAAACATAGTTGGGCTTCTAACTGAATAGACATTATTCAATTGTAGTAATACAAGTTGTGAGTCAAGTATGATGACTATATGGCGGATACCAAGTGAAATATAATTAGACAATAGTTCGATCACTGTGCTATACTCAACGATGTTATTTGTAGAGCGACCCATACAAATTCCTTGTAAACTCACTAACTGCCCATTTGAAGCAATGGCCCAAGCTGCAGAAGAGAGGTTATGAGTACTATGACTAGCACCATCAATGTAACCAACATATGGTTCAAGGGATGTCGACATCTGCAAACCAAATGTAAACAAGATTAACAGAAACCTAGGAAACTCTGAAGGGAACACACTACAAAGACACTCAATCACACCTATATATAGTATGTACACAGTGCACTACGCAAAAACTAAATCATAGTATTTATTTAGGTACAATCCATTCCTACGTTGCACCAAGGGAACTCCATCAAAATCAACTAGCTCATAGACCCCTTTAGCAAGAACATGTTTGACAATATATAGACCCAACCACAATGGCTTGAACTTCCCTGATCCTAATTTATTAGACTCTTGATCGAATAATAGAAAGAGGTATCCCTCTAAGAAGACATGAGGCTTGAAATTATTTTCATGTTTCACCTTGATACATTTCTTATGGGTTTTGTTAGCCATAGCAACATCTCGTTGAGTTTCATCTAAGCATATCAAATGTAGAGACATTCCTCTTCCGCAGAAGTGATAGGGAGTATTTCGACAACAAGTTTGATGGATAGAATTTCACATTCAATTCGAAGGATTGCTTCCAGACCATAGACCAATTGGAATGGTTTAAATCCAGTAGAAGTCCTAGTAGAAGTTCGGTAAGCCCATAAGTCTACATAAAGAATGAGATGCCAATCTGATTTATGGACCTCTATCATACATTGAAACATCGTTTTGACAACTTTACTAATTGCCTCAGCTTGCCCGTTTTCTTGAGGGTAGTAGGGAGTGGAAATTTCGTGGGAAAGTCCTAGCTTGGCAGTCAATTCAAACATCATGTGATTACGAAAATGTTTTCCATTGTCTGTAACTACAGCTTGTGGAATACCAAGCCGCACAATGACATGGTTGAAGAAAAATAAGGTAGTTGTTTTACCGGTATTGTTATATGTAGGCATCACCTCAACCCATTTGGTAAAATAATTAATCGCTACGATGATATAGCCATGCCCCTTGGACGAGTGAGGATTACATGTAATGAAATCAATTCTCCATTTCGCAAAAGGACCAAAAATAATAACAAGATGCAGAGGAGTGGGCAAAGCACGGAGCTTCCGATCAAAAATTTGGCATGGATGACAAAGGAACCACTGACAAAATTGCAAGGATCCTAAGGAATCATAAGGTTCCTTCAACCTTTAGACCTCTGAATACCATCTAGAGCTCCCTAAGATCTGTGAAGGACCCAGTGGGCCCTAAAAACATGAAAGGTGATTATGTTATCCCTTGCTCTTTTAGGACCCCCTACGTATGTGAGACAGGTCACTCAATTGCTCAAAGGATTCATGAGCATGCCACTAACATCAGGCATGGTAGAACCTGCTCCTCTGCTTTGGCTAAACATGTAGATAAAACCAAGCATGATACTTGCATTGAGGAGGCCCAGGTCATTTCCAGGGTTAGGCATTTCCATCATCGAAAATTTAGGGAGGCATTCTAATTCGAAACAAGGTCCACCGATATGAATAGAGACGATGGTTGGAATATTAGCAGAAGTTGGGTCCCTGTCATCTCCTACTAATTGTTTTTAGGTTGTTTAAGTTTCTTCTTGTCTTTTAAGGGCTTATGTTTCTTCTTAGTTGTTTAGAAATTTTTGTATCATCTTGTTCTTTGACCAGTTATATTTTTATATTTTTGGTCTGTCTTATATCTAATTGTATGGAATTTATTATTTAGTCTCTCTTTTATTATCTTTGTTGAATTTTATCTATTTTTTGTTTTCTTTTCGATTTTTTCATTTTTTCTTACCTCGAATTTTGACTCGTTTTCCCTTTTTCGACTAAGCTCCTTAGTTAATGTTTGACTTGGTTATTTTTCTATTTTATTTTAATTATTTTAATTATTTTAATTGGTCCTGGTATGTAGCGGTATTATTTAAATAAATAATTATCTCTTAGTTAGCCATTTAGTTTGGTTAATAATTAAAAATCATTTTTTGACTCCTTTGAAGGCTGACTTTGTTTGTTGAATTATGTTTATTCCTTAAAAATATTTTTAACATAGTTCTTGATTTAATGAGTATAAATTATTCCTATTAATTAATAATATTAACTAAATAGTATTTAATTAAATAATATTTTCTTAGTTATCCATTTATATTGGTTGATAATTATAAATCTTTTTTGACTTCTTTTGTTATTTGACTTTGTTTATTTAATTCTTTTTATTCTTTATATACATATTTAACATATTCTAGATTTAATTAATATTATATTTTTATTAGTAAACTAGTCGTTTATTATATCCATTATAGTATCTCTACGTTGATCCCTATTTAATCTATTGCCATGATCTTCATCTTCATCTTGCCTTGATGATGAACCAAACTGGATGGTTCGAAACACATTGGCCAAAATTTCTATCATGTGATTTCTACCTAATAATTTTGTTCGTTAACGAGGATACAATCACGAAATATGGTGGGCCAAAAGTAACCAACACATAAGATCTTTTGTGTGGTGGCATATCCAGACAAATGACCATCATATTCCCATGGATGAAATTCATTTAAGACTTTCTTAGCTTCCTCATGGGTGAGGCACCTTCAAAAAATTGTATCGATACCACGACAATAGAGAGTGTCATCGATTATAATATAATATTTGCCTTGATATCAGATATATCGCTAGTCAAAGCGAGATGTATCAGACCAGAAAGTATTGGTTTGGAGATATATGAGAATGTCTCCATACCGTGGGTTAGATGATGATATCATAAACAATGACTCATCTAGAATTGAATCGTTGGCCATCTTTTTAGTTTTAGAATTGGGAAGGTCGCAAATTAACTAAGAAAAAACTAGGGATTTCTTTGACTTGGATTTAATGATTTCCAAATCGAACTCTTGTAGGATGATAATCCACTTAAAGTATTCCCCCCAGTAAATATCGTGAGAGGATGTACATCATGGGGTTGCAATATGAAACAACCAAAGTTTTGCGGAGCAGGATGTAATGGAAAAATATTTGGACAACTTGAACAACTTCCAAAGATAACTTCTCAACATGGGTGTACTTGAATTTGATATTGTTGAGATTATGAATCAAATAATAAATAGGATGTTCAGTTCCTACATCATCCTCCTGAACCAATACCATGGAAATGGTAGTACTTGCAACGATGAGGTACAAGAAATAATCACATTGGTAATCAGGGGGGTATAACAAAGATGCCTGAACCAATACATCTTTCAAGGCATTGAACACCTTTTGAGCAAGCGAGTAAATCCTTAGGGTTAGTTTGGCATAATTGGGAATGAACCTCTAAAGAATGTTAGACTTCCCTTATAGTCATTGAATCTAGAGGAGGGAAGAAGGAGCAGGCAGATCAATGAACACCTGAACTTTCAAGGGATCAATATGAATTCCTTGTTTTGATACAACAAAACTGTGAATACAACGGAAGCTAACAAAAAATACACATTTTTGTAGATTGAGTCGAATGTTATAATATCTACATCATAAAAATATGGCCCTAAGATGCATCGAGTGATCAATCCAATGTCATGAATGAGCATGAAAATCATCCAAACAAGGTTGCATAATATGTTTTATGTTGTGGAAGGCATAATTCATGGCCCTATGGAATGTAGCCCCAACATTATTTAATCTAAAAAAATTGTACACAAATGTGCCCCAGTGATGAATGAATGTAGTCTTATGCTGGTCCGCTAAGAGAATTTTTATTTTATTATATCCAAAGCAACTATCCGTAAATGAAAATATCTTGTAACCGACACAATCATCAACGATATAGTTGATGAACGGGGTGGGATAGTTGTCCTTTGGATAAGCACGATTAAGGTACGAGATATATGAAACCAGCTTGTAGAAGTTTATAAACTTCAATTTTGATAACAACGACCTTCTTGGGATGAACATAGAGAAGGTGTTGCCGCTCTATTTTTGCATCAGGAAACATTTTAATTTTGTGCACAATGATGTTTTTATCGATAATGGGAATTTCTTCGTAAGTCCAGGAAAAAAACATCTATGAATTCCTGGAATAGGGATTTATAAGTTTTGACCTCATCAGGAGAGAAATACACATCGTTATGTAGATTTTTGACATTGTTGGGTTTAATTGAAATGTTGAGAGGGATGTTCTCTTCAATGTTTGACAAGTTCTTCTCATAATAGACATTGTAAATGGATGTAGAATTTGTATATAAATAAATAATATTGGGTCGATAAGGTTCATTAAGATTGTCCTCAAAGGAATTTGACAAGGAAGAATGATGATGATGATCATCCCATGGTGCATAATTCAGCATCATGATCTCCATGATGCTCTCATCAGTGGAAAATGTACGAGATAAAGGATTATATGATGTACCATAATCTAAAGAACGATTAATCTAATTGATTGAAGAGGAAGGATCGGGACAAGCTGAATGGATGGCTTCATAATCTAGATCAACAGGGTTGAGTTCCATACGGTCACCAAAACTATCGATATTAGATTGATCTGGTACTACCCATGTATCATCTAGAGTAGTACATGAAGTGATCATATTAATATAGGAAACTGAAGTAGATTTTTCAGGAAATGGGGGAGGAGGAAGCAGAAAGGTTCCGATGAGAGAGGAATCCTTAAGCAATCCAACTACAACATGTTGATACAGGTGAGGGGTTCCCCCCACAAGAGGGACACTTCCCATAACTGAAGAACCAGTGACAAATAAAGTGAGTTGATCGATGGCTATGATACCGCCTTTATGAGGAAAATCTATCATTCAAAAATATGTGGGAAAAACCGCATCCATGGCATAGACCCATGTATGACCTAGTAGAAGATTATAATCTAGAGGTCTATTGATAACTTCGAATTCTACTGATACAATATTGCCACCTAATTCTACCTGTATAGAATTCAAAATATCACACGATTTATAAGTTCTTCCATCAAAATCTTTTAAAGTGGTTGGTGACTGGATTAATTGGGGAGAACCAATAACCTTCCAACAAGACAGTGACATAATACAGGTTGAGGCACCTTCGTCCACAGTGGAACGATGAAAATTATTACCATGAATAGCAACCTGGATCATGAAGGCTAATTGATTTTGAAGTTGAGGTGTACGGTTCTCATGGTTAAAGACTACTAGGTTGGAATCTGAAGGATCAATACATCCAATTGCTAAGAGCAATGCCTTCTTTTGAGTGGGGCAATTTTGCAACACTTCAAGAGTGGACATAACTGATGGAGCCTAATCCAAGTCCTCAACTATGTTATAATTTTGAGCAGCTCTTGGGCGAGGGTTGAATGTCGACTTCTAGATAACAATCTTGGGAGGATTAATTATTAATTTAGTAGGTACGATATTTGGAGTAGAATCTGGTGGAGATGCAGTCAAACTGGTAGGTTGATAAGTAGCCTAACAGTTTGAATGATTCACATTACCATAGTCCTCACTTTAGGTGGCCACCAAAATATCGTTTTTAGAGTAGAGGAAAGAATTACAACCAAATTAGAAGAAGTAGGGTCTCAGGCAACCAAATTGGTCTCCTAATTTGGAAATGGGTTTGTCAACACAATGAGCGTAGCGGAGGATTTAAGGAATCGATACACCTATGCCCGGTGTGGAAAATCATGAGTGAAATGTTCCTCATTACAAATTAGACATCAGTAACCAAGTTTCCTCTTCTCTTCGAGAGACTATTTTTTTTGTTTATCTTGTGGAGCATTGTCTTTCTTCTTCTTTCCTTTTCCTTTCTTCTTACTTCGTGTTTGCGGAGTTTTTCCTTTAGATGATTGAACGACATTTATCTTGGAAGTAGAAGCCATAGGGGTGAAAGGAGGGTTTTGAGCAGCGATAAAAAGAGTTGAACCCAATGGTTTACTCGTCAACTTTTAGTTGGTAGAACCAATCACGCCATTAACAACATGTGATTATTTACCAAGAGTTTGAGAAACAATATCGGTAGGTCGCAAAGCATCTGGTATCTTATCATACAACATGCTAGATTGGGTATAAATGAGATCCAAGTACTGGGCATGAGCGATCACCTATTCTTCAGTTACGACTCCGCCTTTGGCTATGTATTCTATGTTAGATGGTAATAAACACTTAATGAACCATTCAACTAACAATTTGTTAGGAACGAAAGTCTTAACCAAATGACGACAACATCACCACTCATGAATATGGTCAAAGATGTGAGTGGACTTACTCTGTTTGAAATTGGTTAAGAGTTCTGTTCCAGTCTCATATTTGATGAGTAACTGGAAATGTGTTAGGAATGTAGTAGCCAAGGCGCTAAAGTTATCAAATGAAGCTCGAGGTAATTATATGTACCATTTAGATGTCGTACCAATGAGTGTACGTTGGAAAAGACACAAATGAGAAAAATCATCATTAAGGGAGTTAGAAACCACAAATGATAAGTCATTATATGCGTGGATGGGTCTTCTCCATGGTTTCCATTCAATTTAGGAATATCAGAATGCAACTTGGTAGGAATAACTAGCCACCAAGGAGAATGGGAAATGGGATCGTTGATGAGGTTGGTCAAATCCAACAATTCGAGAGTCGCCATGAATGGAAATTTCCTGTTACGGTTCGGTGGAGGATATCCTCGATAAGAAGGGATAACCTCAAAAATAGGTATATGTGTCCTAGGATAGGCAGGATTTTTATATCCAATATACACATAACCCTGTTGTCCAGCTTCAGGATGACCTTGCAAAGGCTGGAACGATTGAGTTTGGACTTGTTGATCGTAAGGCATATGAGGGATACCTTGATACGATGGATATGGTTTCCCTGTGAGATTTTGTGTCATCCCCACATAAGTTGGATTCAATTGTGGTTGTTCATGTGCCATACCATACACATTCTGACCCATCTGAGCTTGAGGAATGACCTGCCCAAGCTATTATGATTATAAGTTACCTTGAAGAGGCTAGGTATACATGGGTTGATTCAAAGGTTCAACCAATAAAGGTTGGATCTTATTCAGTTGAGTTTGAGTAGGTTGATACATGGGTTATTGAACATAAATCTGATGGGTAGATGGAATAGGTTGAGAAGCTAAAGATGAAGCCATAACTGAACCAGGCTGAATAGGAAAAGTAGGTTTCCAATTAGTAGCAGCCATTACTCAATAAGGAGGACTCATTTGAGGCTGAGCACTAATTTTAGGAGATGGAAATGAACTTACAACATATTTCCCCCTAGTTGAAAGAGGAGGGTAATACAAAGAAAATTGCCCCCCAAGAGGAGGGTTCCCAATAGAAGATGGATTGGGCTATTGTAAATAACCATGTCCACTAACATAAGGACTAGTCTACTGTTGAACTGTAGGTGTAGATAGATGAAGAGGAGAAGACTGTGTAGTGCTAAGTAATGGAGCGTCAGAAATAATTCCAGATGTAGATATCATGGGAGAGGTCCATGGATTGGATGCTACACCAGATAAGGTACCAAACCAGGATTGGTAACCATGCGGGATGAACGAGCCACCATACAAATGTGCCTCTGGCATGGTTACAAACATAGATGAGGTTGAACCTTGGGTTCTCTCATCCATGGTAGTAGATACAGGCTGGGAAACCAAAGTAGACTTAGTCATGGTTAATCCCAAAGACGACTTACAAAAGAAACTCAGAGATGAGTTGAAAGGAAAAGAATTAGACAAAGGAGGCTGAAATGGAGAGTGAGGAGACAGAAAAGGATGGGCCTGATAAAAATGAGTCCATTCTCGAATGGGAGAGGAGGGTTGAGGCTCTTCTTATGGAATCTCTTTGATACTCACAATACCAATTGGAAGGGGTTCATTGTTGGGTCCAAGATATATAGCTTTGGGTTGTGTTTGAGATAGTGGAAGAAAATGCGAAGGTCCCGAAGTGATAGGTGTAGATGGATGAGGTACCTCAGGTTATATAACCTCACGTTTAGTTGTCTCTGACTCATGAAAGTTAGGTTCAATAACCTCAAGTAAAGATATTTTAGGCACTTCGGTGGTGACTATGTCAGAGTCACCAACCAATGGAGAGGTAATCTCAAGCTCCGTACTCATAGGAAATGATGATTCTGGTGGATCTATCTTAGATGGAGGACCATAAGTAATAACCCCTAAAGTACTGGATTCAGTATTATGCGCTTTCTTAGGATTTTGACGATGGCCGGGAGTTGCCTCTGGTGGAAGAGGAGCCTTATTTTTCATTATATGCGAACTTCAGGGTAAAGGGTCTTACTTTTCCCCACTGGATTAATGAATTTTAATAAATAACATGAAAAATAAATCAGAGAGGGTAAACTAGGCATAAAAGTTTACCAAGAAACTATGAACTACAATATATAACCTTGGAGAACTAAGGATTTACGTACAGGCAGGCAATCTCCTTGAATGTTGTGTTCAGTGTATCATAGTGTACAAGGTGATCGACTCGATTACTTATGGCAAGGATAGAAACCTATGGCGTACTTCCAAAATATACTCAATGGTACATGGAAGTGCAGTTCATGTTAGTGTTGTGTAATGAATAATCGTATGATGAGAGCATTCCCATATAATTTTCATGCGTGGAGCACCATTCAATATACCCGAAGGTACATGGAGAACAATCCTATACACTTACCTACGTGGAATGGGATATCACCCTCGGAATGCAACGTTGGAAAAATTGACATCTCCTATGTTTATAGACGCTAGAACACCTCTCTAGCCTACCTCTAGATGTTTGGGTTAATGTTACAAATTCTCCTTAGGTTGATTCAATAAGTTTTAAATTTTATCTTGATTTAAGTTTTGGTTTTCAAGGATCACCACAAATTTCACCTAAATATCCTAAAATTCAAACTAGCATGATAAAATGAAATATTTCATTTCAATGAAAAATTATATATGAGAGGGAAGAGAACAAATAGTATGCAACATACAAGATGAAACAAATAATATTATTAAGAAATTCCCCTAATGCAACTATTTCTAGCTACACTTTTCACTCACAAAACCCTATATGTAATGCATAATGCATAAGATTTTTCTTTTCAATTCCACTTAATTTTATGATGAAAACTAAGATATTCACCTAATCATTGATAAAAAACACTTTTCAGAATGATGACTAAAACACCAATCCTTTCAAGTAATCAAACGATCAAGCGATCAATTTACTTATGACCTAATGACAAGAAGAAAGTAGAAACCAAACAAATTCTTATCAAAGGAACTCAAAACCAAAAGAAAACAAGAAGAAGTCTTATGAGAGGGATAAACACACTCAGGGACACAAGGAGGACCAACTGGAATCAATTCAATCAGAGAGAAAAGTATCGAAAGGAATTTTTTTGCATGAAACAAGGGTTAGCACAGGTGTAAAGAGGCTACCATTACTCTACAATGCAGGTATAGAAAAGGCCAAGGTGCTCTGCAATGCTCTATCAGTAGACTAGGGGGTGGGTTGATCAAGGAAAAGGGATTTTATGACATAAAAATAAAATGCAACTCAATGAAGGGTCTTCCTAGGGTCAATTCAAGCTGAGTGAGACACTAGAGGTCTGTTCAAGAGGTGTAACAAAGTAAAAAGTGAATGAAACCACTAAGGGAATGAATCGTTCCCGAGTATGGTCGCCGATTTTTTATACGGAATCTATGAATGTGGACAAAATTATCTACCATAGACCTAGTGGCATGGTCTAGAACAACAAAAATCAAAGACTATGAAGTTTTCCTTAGAAGAATCGGAGAATGGAAGTGTGTCTCTCCTCTTGGCTTGTCAGCTCCAACCATAGCTCCAATCGCTATAATTACAACCTGCACAAACAAACAACATAATCCAAAGATCTACAACATATATGTAGCATTATCCAATTATTATATTCAATGGATCAACTTAGCATTAAAACACATGCACATAAGCATAACATAACACGTGTCAGAAAACATTATACTCTTTGTATTTATATGAAAGGGAGAGTTTTACAACCAAAAGTGGAAGTTGATCTTGTATAGATCCTCCCAAGTTGACTTGTCCTTCCTTGCCATAATGTACAACTCAAAGCCACCCTAATGCATAGGAATGATAACTCTCTTATGATCAAAGCAACAACATAAGGGTATGACTAGCCTCCAAAAGCCAACCTCTAGCTTGTGGATGGCAGTAAATATATAGGAGAGGATGGCAATTTCTGAATTCTTATAAATTTACCAACCTAGGGTTGAGATCCACTCTTGATGGAAGGATGAGCTCAAGGGATAAGAGGTAAAAACTCTAAGGTAGGGAAAGATAGGATTCAAGGTTCTTATCCAAGGTAAATGGTTATAACAACTCCTCGAATCTTCTGGAAGAGGAAGCTTCAAGATTCTTTTTATTTTTCTTGAATTTATAATATCAACGCACCCCCAACAAATAGAAAACCTACTATGATCAAAGTAGGTGCGGAATTGAGCGACCTTCCACTCAAAGCACGTCCCTAAAGAGACAAGGCGCCCTAGGCCTTAAAAGCACTAGAATGAAGCAATCAAGGTCAGAAACTCAGGGATTTGAGAGAGTCATGCTTAGGGCTTTGTGTAGGGATGATGAAAAGGTGTTCATGGATGTTGATGGATCGAATTTATAGGTATATTGACTAGATGTGACAAAATGGCCTATAACAATATGCCTTCTATTTCTTTCTAGGCTTGCTCCTTTTGTGTAAGTTTTTCCTACATTTTCTTAGTTGCCCTCTTTTTTCCAATTCTTTCCTCTTCAATCTTCTTTATTGTTGATTCTTATTTTCTTTTCTCTTCTTCTTTCTTTCTTTTGATTTCCTCTTCTTGCCTCCACCTATCCTATTCTTGTTTTTTTATTTATTCTTCGTTCCTCTTCTTTTGCTCTGGTTTTTTAGCTTCTTGTTTAACTTTATACTTGTTCAATCTTTCTTTCTTTGTTTCCTCCTCCCTTTTCCTCTTTATGGAAACTTTATTTTCCTAGGTATCTTTGTCATTCTAGGATTTCACATTTCTGTTTTTGATACCATTTTTCAGCTACGAACTACCATCTCCTTTTTTGGTGCCTCCATAGTGTGTGCAACATTGTAAAAACTCTTCACCTTATCTTCATCATTTTCAATGGTTGAGGTATACACCCATTTTTACGTTACCTTCTTATAGTGATTTGCAGCGAGACCCATGGAACCATATCTGTGGAATATCAATTTACCAAACTTAAAGGGTTCTAGATCAATGGCTTCTACCTCTACTTCTCTAAAACCTCATACACCATATGTGGCAATATTTATTGGAAACGAAGGCCATGGTGCTTTCATTGCATGAACTAACATTCCTTTAAACCCTATTGTGACCTAGCATGCAACTTTATTCAAGAATATATTATCTATAACAAACATAGGAAGCTAGCGAGGAGACCCTCGGGCTCCAAATACACTAATGTACGTTGAATATTTGGGTGTGAATCGACGAAATCCTATAATGCTGCTCTGGATCTATCTGACATACATGGAGATTATCTATCGAAAAGTATATGACATAAGGTTGAAATTAAGTTTTCAACAATTTGATGGTACATCCATTTTTATCTTATGTCCCAAAAAATTTTGCCATAGATGTGGACAAGTGGTATGTCTACAAAAAATTTCCACCTCCATCCTAATGGCTCAAATTGACATCTCGTGCATAGGGTATCCAACATATATGATGCCCTGTAAAATTCAAGTTGTTGTCGCTCTGGTGGATTTTGGTCTTGTTTTACATTTGTTGTGATGGAGGCTAGTAGACTTTCTGACCAAATAAAAATAATCTCATCTTCAAAACAAGTGTATATCATCGATACCCAATTCGCTTTAAATAATTCTACATATTGTCTACATTACAACCTGCAACACATTTTTGCCACCATTTGATATGCCTTTCTTAGCAATTTGTTCATTTGGATCCCATCGGATCAATGTCAGAACTTTTGGGGCTCTTGCCACCAAGTCTTAAAGATATCCATGTTTGCTAGAGCAAAATTATAATACCACTTAGCTATTCAAGGGCTACTTGATAACTTGGAAGCTTATAATACTCAACGATGTGGGGATATATGTACGTTGCTGTATCTAAACCATGGAAATACTGAACATTCATATCATATATATCTATGCACATGATGATCCATTCAATAGTTTCAGCACATGGTGGAACAATAAGATGTGTTGCTACTTTGTGGAATCAAGAGTTCTTGACATTATGATACACTCTATTGTCATATTCATCCTCGGGAACCTCATTTTGAGAAGATGATTGATAGATATTAGATTAATTCATTGGTATTGATTTTTATATGAAGCAAATTATGTCTAAATAGATGGGAAATAAGATTATAACACTTTCAACTGCCCCTCATTCACTGCCTTCAACACTATTCTTGCCTGGTCGATGGTACCTGGAATATTAGAGATATTAATTATAAAATTTGTTAGAAGAAAACCAATAAATAATTATAGTGTGCTACCTGGGCTAAGGAAGATCAATGGGTTGTTGAATGTGTTGTGGGGAAAGGTTGCACAGAGATGGGGATGTGATATGGCACAAGGGAAGGTTTTTCAATGGTGTTGTCATTGATTTGGATGTTAGTTCTTGAACACTCTTAATATACGTCATGATTACATTAGTGAAAACCTTGAATGGATAAGTAGGTTTGGAAGGATGGTACAAAACCCTTGTATTCCTACATATATTTTCTTGAAGATGATGATGAATGAATTTTATATCAAGTTCATTGTCCTTGGATGCTCAAATTCATGTCGATTCTGATGGTATATGGCATGTCTTGTAACTCCTCGCGGTTGAGGAGATATTGACATTTAAATATCAAGTCCCCATTTTGTGGGCTAAAACCCCAACACCAAGTTGATGTGGCAATTTAATAATGGTTGAAAATCATGAGTCCATGTGACATTCATTAAAAATTTAATTAACATTTTTGAGGGGATTAATCTCAAATGCAAAAGGGCTCCCTCCAAATTATGGGTCCAAAAGGATAAAATATTGAATTTTAGATTGAGTTTTTCCTCCAACATAGGTCAACCACAAATGGTCTAATGGCACACCAAGTTGTATATATAAAGGAAACATTTCAACCTCAAATGAACTCACTCAATTTTATGTAAATTCGTTTTGAAATGGTCTGAGATTCACACTGCCAACTGAGGTTTGAAATCTCCATCTTTGACTGAGGAAACTCGCTCAAACCCTGAGGCAAGTCGCTAAGGAAGTCTAAAGCTTATTCATAGGCCTACTTTGCCTCTTTTTGAAGAGATTTTACATCTTTTTTGAGGTTTTTTTTTCCTTAATATTTAATCCTCAAGTGTACAAGTTTGTAGTTGGTGAAGCTCATATTTTTCAGCCCCTTCTAGAAGGGAATACGTGGAAGTTACATGGGTTGTGGCTCATTCTTTTGGTCATGGTTTCTCTGGGTTCTCATGATCATTTTGTAGGAGTCTGCAATATTCATTGGGACTTTCTTTTTTTTCACTTCTGGTTCACAAATACCCATGGTCAGTGGGTCCGCTATGTCCAGGGTTGTTCAACACTGAGTGGACCCCACCTGAAGGGGATCAACACCCCTCGGCCTATTCACTGACTTGACCCCAAGAGCTTTCGGGAATTGACCCTGTGACCTCCCGATTGGCGAGGCACTGATTTGACTGATTGAGCTAACTCTTGGGGCTATATTCGTTGGGACTTTCTATGAGTATAAGACCCATTTTTAAGACTAATTCTAAGGCACGTCTGGAACCCTGGAACAAAGTGTGAAGCATACGAGTCTTTGAGGAAGTTTTAATGAAAAAAATATGTGTTTTCTAGGGCTTAAACCAGCGAAGATTTGAGGTATTTTTGTGCACGATTCTTTATCCTGAGGCAAATTTTGGCCTCCCTCTATGGTAAAACTTGCACTATAACTTGCTCAAAATTTTTGTTTCAAGATTGCTCTAATTACATAAACATATTCAGCTTGTGGCACATATTTGTGGAACAATTTTTGTTTTTTTTGTTGTTGGGGAGTTTGGCTTTGTTATTTTTTATTTTTGGCTTGGAAAAAGGGCTTAGTTTGTCCCTCTCTTTTTGTGTCCCTGTGCAGGTTTGTTCCAACTTTGTTTATCCATATTCCAACTCTGTTTACACAGAAGATTAACATCTATGTTTTCCCTATCTTGTGTCGTAGTCAAGCCCTTGTTGGTTTATATTCCAACCCTCTCTTTCAGGTCCTTTTTCCTTAATATCAACCCTCATTTTGTAATACTTGTATACCTTAACCTCTACATCTTCTGCCCTAGTTGTATTAAAGTCACAATAGACCTATTCAAGTGAAAATATCAAGTTTTGATTGCAAGTCTTAAATACATCAAAGTTTCATATGTGTTATACTATACGCCCATCATAAACTTTGAGAACCATGTGCAGACCATTGAGCATCGATATTTTGTGGTGGATCTAAGAGTTTGTGCTAGAATATGATAGAGGCCTTTGCAACTAAGTTGATGAGTGTGCAATGGCAACTAAACCTTGTAATAAAAATCAATGGATGCATATGGAAGAGAGTGAAATTTTGATGACTTGTTTGATGTTGACAACAAGTTCCATGATGGATCTATTTGCATGAACAATACATTGCTACTTAGCTACAAAGTGCACTGCAGTAGCTAGTGATGTTAATATGAGAAACTAAGGTTTCTTGCAACATACTTATTTGACATCCTATGATCTCAAACTTGTCAAGGAAAAAGTCGAGATAAACTATAGTTGGGCATAGGTCAGATTGGAGGCATCTAGGTTTGTGCACGTGGACACAAGTCAAGAGTGTTAACAGTTACAATACTACATGGTTGTGATGCCAGAGTAACTACAATGCAAATTGTTGTGATTGTGATTGAACTCACTATTGTGAGAATTATCAATAGACATATTTGTATGATGAACAATATTGGTCACAGTTGTGAAGCTATGGTTTCAACTGCAGATGTTGAAGTACAATATTTGTATTTACAACTAGGGTTTGTATTTGTTGACGCAAGTTGTGCCAGTAGTACTGAATGACGAAAACCAATAGACTATTTGATACTTTTTTATTTTATTGAGCAAAAGGGGATCAAGTTTCAAAACATATGAAATGTGGTTTGTTGTGGTGAGCTGAAGCTTGGAGCCTTTAGGTGAAGTGACAACTTTCTAAGCAGGGTGGAAGGGTGGTGCAATGTAGGAGAGTGGAGACTCCTTCAAGTCAAATCCTTATAACACTTTAGGGCAGAAAGGTGGTTCTAAGGAAAGTTGGATCCTTCGTAGGGCGTTAGAGAATCCTTTCAGTCAGAGATGGTAAACATGGTCTTGGATCATATTTTATATTGGAGCCTGTAAACCAACGTGTTGGATTATCCTTCTAGTTAGAGCTAGTAAACTAGGGAGTTAGAGCATCCTTTCAATTGTAACTTATAAATTACGGGGTTGGGGACTCCTTCCAGTTATAGCTGGACAATATTGGAAGTTGGAGCTTTCCATGATGTAATCAAGAAAAGGCATATATTAAGAAGCATTCGATGGCTTTTCTCTTGGAAGGGTTTCCACATAAAAATTTGGTGTCTATTGTCTTTGATACTGTTCTTTGTTGAATGATGTTGATTTATGTTTTGATCTAATGCTAATGCTAATTAAATTTCTTAAAAAAAAAAAAAAAAACTAACTAAAGAAAAATACAAATTGACCCCCCTCTTAGTATTTCCAATAAAGTTCACAAATTGAAGGTGGCAAGTGTGCTAAAGGGAAGTGTGCTACAACGATGCTACATGATGTAATAGTTTAGTGCAATAATATGGTTTTTGTCGCAATAGAATGAATGTTCCATTGTGCAAGATCAGGTGATTTCACTACAATATAATAATTAGTTATGTGTGCATGTTGTGTAGAGAGTAGGGCTATGACACGTTGTAGTGTAAAGGGAAAGATAACGATGGTGAGAGAATTTGCATTAGAAATTCATTCAAAGAGTGTAATTTTGCAGAGAAAAGCATTAATCTACAAGATAAGATCATGCCATTGTGCAAAGAGAAATGGGAAGCTCTGCATTGTACCTTAATAAGAATGAGCGACGTACCACATGGATGCATGCATTACTGCGCTATGGTGAGGCTAGGAAAATTGGAGAGGGAAAAAAATGGTTAAGTATGGAAAAAAGGCGAAGAGAGATAAATGTTGAAAGAGGGGAAGATAAAGGTGCAATCTAAGTGGAGTTAAAATATATAAAGAAGAAAAGGGTAGGTGGAAGGTTAAGGGTTAGAATGTGAAAATATGTGTGAAAGGCAAAGCACCAAAAGACATAAACATATAAGAAAAGGCACGAGGAATTTCCCAAAACGTTAACACGATAGTTTAACTCCCAACAATGGCATGAAGACTAGAAATAATGCATGAACTGATATGATCATGTGCTCCGAAGAGCATAAGGCTTTGGCAAAAAAAAGAAGGGTGCAAATGAAAGTGGAGATTTTACCTTATATAATTGTCACACATGTGAGGGTCTCCATGCACATAAAATTCAATGGTGCAATAATTCTTGCGAGAAGCCTTAATGCAGTGCACTAAACTACCTAGGTATAATGCATCACACTAGTGTGTTGGTGAGAATGTGCCAATTAGATTATCTCTATGATGTGCAACACTAAGTAGGATTGTGCAACACTAATCAATATCATTGTGTTGCATTGACTATTGGACAAAATTTTATTGATCTAAGGAGGTAAGGTGCAGTAATTTCTTCCTCGAGAAAAGAATAAGTCCAACCATTGCACTTAGCTATCTCAAAGGAAAGCACCAAATGGCAGGGGACTCTAAATTTTAGAATATGTCAAAAATTTGGGGTTATTCTAATGGTTACAACAAGATGTTAATATAGAAAAATATTATGTTCTCAATGAACAAAAGGTTCAAGCTTAACACCCTGCTCAATCAAAGGTTAAAAACAACTTTACACATCAACATCAATGTCATCTATAATGACAACTTCATATTTTGACATATTATGATCAACCAAATCTTCAATGCTCTTAATAGAGCCATTAACAGTCAATTTCCTTTCCTGCAACTCAATGGAATGAACTCTACTTGAAACAAACAAGATCCTTATAGTATTTGTAAAGAGACTCCTATTTGTCAATGAATTTTCATCATACCCAATACCTACTATAGGTGATCTTAGCTCAAGTGTAATGGGAATGGCAATATCATGTCCACTCTTCCCAATTCCACCTTTGTTATAGCCCATATTATTTAACAACCAAGACTCAATACTAATGATATGTTTCTAAAAACTAGGAGAAAATGGAGCATTAGTAGCCAAAAAAGCATGAGAAGATATTAAAACATAAATATCACCATTATTATAGTTAACATGGCTACAAGAAAGATCATCAAATGCACAAAAAGTAATAAACAATTTGAAAAAAGCAACATTATCACACTTCTTCAATACAACTTGTAATCCACTAAATTCTTGTTCAAGACCATGTTTGCATTGCCTTTCTGTATAAGAAGCCTTTCTCATGCCTTTACCCTTTTATTATTTTTCTTTTTTATGCAATTTTGCATTATTGGGCATTCTTTGCGCTAGTGGATGAGGGATACTAACTCATTTTACGACTAGTAAAGACTTTAAGATTTTTGTGAAATGGATTTGCTGACTATTCTAGTTTTCTCTCCATCCCTTATCTAACATATGGGTCAATGCATTTGCGCACAAGATTCATTAATTCAAAATCAATCAAGTTATGAAGATCCTATTAACAATACGAGTTTCTGGAAAAAAATTAGGTGTGTTAAATACCTTGGCCACCCGTGCATTAAGGATTTCTTATGAGGGTTACCTTAATGATGAGAAAACCCACCTATTGGATGTTTTCGAAAAAAATGGTGATAATAAATTCCAGGGAATCAAAGCTTTCCAAAAATCCAACCTAAGTTCTAGGACAAAAAATGACCTTATGGATCATATCCCCAAAATTTAGCTTCCTTACATTCAGGGAACCCCTGATAGGATTGCTCGCATTTTGGGAAAGAATAAAGTTTCGACCACCTTCAAACCATTGAATACCATTCGACATATGATAAATAAAACCAAGGATCATGTCAACCCTTATAACATGAAATGCGTCTACAATTTTTTTTTGATGTGTTGATCCCTATGTTGGTGAAACTAGTTGATCTGTTAAGCAGAGGATCCACGAGCATGTTGTTGATATTAGACATTGTCGGTCCCATTCCTCTACTCTTGCGAAGCATGCTGAGAAAACCAAGCACCATATTTGCATTGAAGACTTGAAGATCCTAGATAAGATGGACCATTATCATCACAAGAAGTTCAAAGAAGCCATTGATATTGAAAGACACTCTAACAATATGAACCGATATGATGGTTGGAAGATTGGTGGGAATTGAATCCCTGCCCTTTCTTTTGGTTTTTCTTTCTCCTGATTCCTTTTTCCCCCTTCCTTTTTCACTTTTGTTTTTAATCTTCCTTTATTTTCTTATATCTTTTGAGTATGTTTATTATTATATTCATGTATTTATACTTTTTTAATTTTTTTGACTAATACATATATAGTTGTATATATGATCTATATATATACAGTAATATTACATATATTATTTAATATTAATACGCTTATAAAAATAAATAAAAATGACTTTTTCCTTTTACTAATATTTATTATATTCTCTTTTACTAATACCCTGTGCTACTATCAAAATGCAACGAGCATAACAAACATTCAGTTGAGTAGTGGGAGGAGATATGAATATCTCTTAGGTGAGGGAAATAGTCTCCAAATTCCCTGTAATATTAGAGGGTGGAGATGGTATTTTATAGATTCCCTTACTAGCATGGGTGGAGACATGTTCCTTGTATTCTTGGTAAGGAGATTTCTTTAGCCCCCTCTGCCTATTTTCTTGGGTTTGCAATGGGCTCTAGATTCCCATAATTCGGTGGAACCAATGTGTAAAAAGAATTGATTGAGGGTGTGTTACATTCAGTGGAGCATTAGGAGGAGAGAAGAATATCTCTCAGGTAAGGGTAGTAATCTCTGGATTTCCCTATAAAATTCTAGGGTGTATATGTTTTTCTCTATATTATCTTTCCAGCATGGATGGAGGCTTAGTCCTTAGATTCCTGGTAAGGAGAGTTGTTTAGCCTCCTCTACTTGTTTTCTTGTTTTTCTTACAGTGAGTTTTGGATTCCCTTGCTAATTTGAGGGTGGAGGTATAACCTTTGGATTCCCTTACTAATTTGAGGGTGGATGTATAGACTTTGGATTCCATTTCTGATTTGATGGTGGAGATGGTGGGCCTTTAGATTCCCTTGTTGATTTGAGGGTGGAGGTGGTGGACCTTTTGATTCCCTGTGAGAAAATAAATACACTAAGAAGTTGGTGGGTGGAGGTGGATGGTACAATGGAGTCCTTGTTTCAGCAGGTAGAATTGGTTTAATCCCTTAAGCACTCATCCTCAAGCTCTAGAATCTAGTATGTGGGTGACTACTTAAGGAAAGGTTTGGTTTCATTGTGTTTAAGGTTAGGTGAAGAGTTGAAGACCCAATATCAGTTGCAGGGCACCTTTAATTAGATAAGTATACTCAATCTTTGTACCTTTAATGCTAACCATACCTTAAACGTGTGGTCTTAAGGCCAATTTTGGTACGTTTCAATGTGTTGGCCCAATTCTTATGATATGTTATGGAATGTGATTTTCAACATGCTTGTGAAACATGATTCCCTATTTTGGTTATGCATATGATCTAATATGGAATGTGATTACCTGCATCCCTAAGGAATGTTGATTTTCTTGTAATATTTTTGAGTTAAATGAATGGATTCTTGTATGCATTCTTGAGCTTATTTTTTGTTTTTCATCAATTCAAGGGACCTGTGGATCTCTGAACTATTATGGGCCTAAAATTGGTCCACTGATCTTAAGTATGAATGGAGGAATGGATCTCTATTGTATTATTAGTAATGAAAGGATGAGATATTAAGCCTCATTTTATCAATGTTAAGCTTAGAAAGGATGGTGTATTTATGTTTATATATATATATATATATAGAGAGAGAGAGAGAGAGAGAGAGAGAGAGAGAGAGAGAGAGAGAGAGAGAGAGAGAGAGATAGAGACAGAGACAGAGAATGGGATGAAATCTTTGTAAGCTTAAGAGAGATAGTTGAAAGTATACATTTATGTTATACTAATATATATGTATGTTTGCATCGAACGAGTTTATATATTTATGTTATAAATATATTTATGTTATACATATATATGTATGTTTGAAGGTTGGACTAGGCTAAAGCTCAAATAAGCTTAATAGAGGAAGCATATCACACATATGAATGATACCATAGCCAAGCACAGGGAGCTGAGGAAACCCTAAACATGCACATATGCATGTGATGGGGATTGGAATTTCAAGGCCTAGAGGAGAAAAAAGGACTCAAGCATAAGTGCCATGTCCAAATGTTGAGAACGAGGGTTGAAATTCATTACTAGGGGTTTAAGGAGTCGGCTCTCTATTGAACCATATGGCTAGGAGCCATGACCAAGGGCACTTGCAAGAGAGATTTGAGTCGTAGGTGTCGAATAAACTTGTATGTCATCCATGTGCCGTGGAGGTTTTATCCCGAAGAATTAAATGGGAGCCCAATGCTAGAAACAATGGAAACCATGACACTACTGAGAGAGGGGGTGAATTAGTAGTGTGACCAAATTATAAAATTATTCATAAATTATACTTTTCAATCAATTTTGCAATTATTCATGAATTAACAACATAACTCAATCATGTAAAACGGGGGCTCCAAGTAAATAATGTCGAAGCTTTTGTAAGGAGTACACCATGGAGGAGGATGGGCGCGCGTAAAGGTCAGGGATAGGGTTTCAGGCTTCTCCTAGGGTTTGTAGGGCAGCTGCTTGCGGTTTCCTCAGGGTAGCGGCTTCAACAGATCTCCGACAGCTCCTCGACGGTCAGATCCACGCCGGTTACCTGCCACAGTCTCGGTCCTCGCATCTCCACTGCTGCAGCTGTGACTTCGAACTTCTCGCCTGTCCCTTTCTGTCACCGACCTTTTCAGTTATGGATCGTTGGGAATATGAGGAGGTGGACTATTCGGCGGATCCTTCGCCGGAGAACGTCGCTTTTGGAACGCCTCGTTTTATCTCTCGCTCGCAGAACCCTCCTTCAGCCTCCACTTCTGCTCAGCCGCATCAACCGTTTACTGCTACTGCCTCATACTCCGCGGTCGTTCACCCCCCTGTTTCCCCGCCATTCGAGGTTCCACCGCTTTCACCTGGGGCCCTACATTATCTGGCCTCCAATACTCCGCCATCTCCTTCATTTGACCCCCTGGCTACTATCCCATCTGTGATCCGTCCTCCGCCGATCTCAAATCCTGCAAATCTCGCATCTGCCTCTGGTATTCGTCCCTCGGGGTGCTTTGAGACACCAGCGGTTTCTTCCACTCCCACAAATCCGTCTCCTCGGGAGGGCATTACTAACCCCCTGGTGGATCATCCATCGGCCCCTCGTTCTGGACCTAAGAAGGTTAAATGTATTAGATCGACGTCAAGGGATATCTCCATCAAATTTGACGAGGCTAAACCGCTTGGCGAATTTATGGACATTGCCAATACTGTGTTGGTTGGGCATGTCAGGGGCCGATCATACTCGAGGCAGCGATTAAATCAATGGGTTAAGGAGATCTGGGGTGGAGTACTTTTTGACCTACCAGAAGTCCATGTCCTCCCCAGAGGATGGTTCTCGCTTAAATTCTCCAAGGTCTGCCAAACAAACCTTGTGTTGGGACGTTATTGGCACATCGAAATGGCCCCTGTTCTTCTCAAGCGTTGGAACCCTCTTTTCGATCCAGAACGCGAGCAGCTAGGAGCCGGTCCAATCTGGGTGAGACTTCCTGGATTACCAATTCCTTTCTGGGATGAGGAAGTTTTTATCAGCGTGGGCAATGCCCTTGGGACTTACCTGGATTATGATCGTACATATGTGGAATCTGGGCATCGAACTCTGGCTCGGATTTTGGTTCATTTGGACACTCGCGAGGGTCTAGAGGAACAGATCACGCTTCAGTGGGGAAGGTGCATTCGGGTTCAGTTGCTGGATTATGAAGGAGTTCCATATCGTTGCAGACGATGCCACAAAGTGGGGCACCTTGCAAAGGACTGTCCCCTCAACAAGAAAGCTGCAGACTCAGTGAAAGGCACCCCGGCTTCAACCAGGAATGCATCCCCCATTATATCTCGTCCGCCATCTGCTGGTCCGGCCCCTTCGGCTTCTCCACCTACGGGCGATGCAGAGCTCCGGAGATCCTCGCCTCCTAAAACAAGGGCTCGCTCGGCGGCAGAAGCGGGTATGACCTCTGTTTCTTTTTCATTGCATACATCTAATAATGAATTTCTTGCCTCTGGCTCGTCTGCACATATTCCCATGATCCCATGCACTATATCTTCGCCCCTCGCCTACACTGACCCTATTATCTCTACTTCATCTCTTGGGTCCTTTACCTCTCCGTGTCCATCCTCCCCTCCCCACCCGTATTTCCTTAGGTCTCGTAACACTAAAAAAGAGCAGACTGACGGACACTCGGGTCTGGGCATTATCTTTCCTGAGGGGGCTCCTTTGAATTCCAGAGGGAGAAAATCTCATCTTTCCAAAGCCATCAAACAAGCTGGGGCTGAGGTAGTCTCTGGCCGACAAGCTACCATCGACGGGGTCCTTAGAGCAGGACACACCCCGAGGAGTGTTCCCCCATGAAATGCCTTTCATTTAACTGTAGAGGACTTGCTAGTTCCTCCAAAAAACTAGCATTGAAGAGGCTCATTGCCTCTGAGCCGATTGACATTATCATGCTTCAAGAAACTCTCTGCTCTGCTGATCAAATAGTGGGTGTCATGCAAGCCATGGTTCCTGGTTGGATTTTCTTTGCTAATGATGCGGTGGGTCGATCAGGGGGAATAGCCATTGGTATAAACCCTCGCACCATTAAGCCCACCTCTTCCTGGGGAGGGGCTGGATACATCGGCCTGGACTTCTTCTCGGCTGACCTTGGTAAAGATTTAAGAATTGTCAATATATATGCCCCTTGCTCCCAGCGAGAAATTTTTTGGCGGAATACTCTTCAGATGCCCCTACTTAATGAGGACCATGTTATTATAGGAGGAGATCTCAATTTCTCGCTGGGTTTCAGGGAGTCATGGGGCACTGAGGCACAAATTGACTCTATCACGGATTATATGACAAATCTGCTGGATCAATCAGATTTCTCGGATATACCAGTACAGCGTCTGCTTCCCACCTGGCGGAATCGAAGGGTAGGGGATGCTGCACTGGCCCGCAGACTTGATAGATTTCTTCTAAAGGGTCCTCTACTTCAACATCTTCATCTCTATAGACAATGGGTTGGCTCGGGGGGGATATCAGATCACAATCCGATATACCTGGAGATTCTGGGGCCTACTAAGAAACCCAAGGCACCTTTCAAATTCAATTCATCTTGGCTGAAGGATCCGGAATACAATCAGATGATAAAAGACTTCTGGGCTTCTCATCCCATCAATGATTCTGTTCCCTTTGCTAAAGGCTTCTGTAGGAACCTATCGGAGATTAAGCAGTGCTCTATTAAGTGGGCTAGGGAGAAATTTGAAAGGGAGACAGCACTGCTATCCCAGATTGAAGCAGACCTAAGTTCACTCACGGATGACAGAGGACAGGGTTTCTTAACTGTTGCGGACAAATGTAGGCTGATGGAACTTGAGAATCAAAAGGCCAAGATCCTAAAAGAGCGAGAGGAATCCATTAGATTAAGGAGCAGAGCCTTATGGATTCAAGCGGGGGACGACAACACTAAATTTTTCCATAACTTTGCCAAATGTAGAAAGGTATCTAATACTATCTGGAAGCTCCCTACCCCGGATGGAGACTTTGCGGATAACTTTAATAAACTCGCTCAGCTGGGCATATCACATTTCAGGAACCTCTACAGGAGTCCGCGAGATGAAAGCTTACTTGATATCATCAATGTTGCAAATCACTTCCCAAGATTTGTGGAAGAGGAAGAAGTGGAGACTCTCACTGATCCGGTCACTGCTGGGGAGATGGAAGGAGTACTGAAATGGTTCAAGAAAGACAAGAGTCCAGGGCCGGATGGATGGACTATTGAATTCTTCATAGCCTTTTATGACATATTGGGACAGGACTTGCTTCGGGTGGTTGAAGAAAGTAGGACTTCTGGTTCTATATATCATGCCATCAACGCTACTTTTATCGCTCTCATCCCCAAATCTGACTCTCCTGCATCCTTTGATGATTATAGGCCCATCTCCCTTTGTAACTGTCTCTACAAAATCATCTCGAAGACCATTGCAAATCGTCTCAGACCGATTCTCTCTCGATCCATTGGCCCTCAGCAATTTGCTTTCCTTGAATCTAGACAGATCCATGAGGCCATTGGTCTAGCACAAGAAGCCCTTCACTCCATCTGGGCCAAGAACTTAAAGGCTATCCTGCTCAAAATCGACCTATCCAAAGCATTTGACCGTGTCAGCTGGTTATATCTCAAAATGATTCTCATTCATCTGGGTTTCCCTCATGCATACATCTCCTGGATCATGGCCTGCATTACATCTCCATCCTTCAGCATACTTATAAATGGTTCGGCCACGGATTTTTTCCACTCTGAAAGGGGTCTGAGGCAGGGATGCCCTCTATCGCCTCTTCTATTCCTATTGGTCATGGAAGGCCTCAGCCGACTTATGGAAGCTGCTAGGCGATCTGGTGACATTAGGGGCCTTCGCATCTCGGAGCACTGCTTTCTCTCACATCTACTTTTTGTAGACGATGTCCTTATTCTTCTGAATGGTAGTGTGCGTGATTCTCGATCCTTCTTAAAGATCCTTCGACTGTTCTCCTCGGCTACGGGTATGTTGCCTAACCAGTCGAAATCTACCATTACATGTACTCGCACATCTGTTCAGGAGACCCAAGTTGGTATGCAAGCTTTCCCTTATTCGGTCCACCCCCTGGATAGAGGCCTCAAATATCTGGGTTTCAACCTTAAACCGACTTGCCAGAGGATTGCGGACTGGGTTTGGCTGGTAGCCAAACTGGAGAAAAGACTTACAAGCTGGAGTTTCAGATACCTCTCCAGGGCTGGTAGACTTGTACTCATAAAATCTGTTTTAGAGGCTACCCCCGTTTTCTGGATGGCGTTAGCTTGGATTCCTAGGAACATCCTGGGGCGTATACAACAACTCTGCAATAGATACCTATGGAATGGGAGACAGGATAAAAGAATTTTTGCTTGGATAGGTTGGAAGAAAATCACTCTGCCTAAAAAATGGGGTGGCTGGGGTCTTAAGGAGCTACCTGAATTTGCAAAAGCACTTGCCGCCAAGATGGGGTGGACTTTGCTTACCGGACAAAATCTCTGGACACAGGTAGTATATCATAAATACATTTGGCCTCTTAATATTTTGGATTGGGCCCGTCTCCCTACTTGGTCAACAATGGGATGCTCATCGGTTTGGAAGGCTCTGATTCATTCACTGCCCCTCATTCGCAGCAACCTTGCTTGGCGCATTAATGATGGAATGACAGGTCGCATTGGCCTTGACCCTTGGTCCAACAGTGGGGGGAGACACATCCTTTCTCCTGATCTTGTATTGCACTTACAGACCCGGAATATATGTCATTTTGCTCACATTGCAGACCAACAGCGCTCTGATATTTTCTCACAGGCTTGGAAATCCGCCCAACAATTGGGTCTCCCATTACACTGGCATCAGGAGTGGAATAGTTTTACGGAGGCATTGACTGAATCTCACATCCGTATTAAGCAAGGTCCGGATGAGCTCATTTGGTGCGCTGCTGATCATGGGGTTTATGCTCCTAAACTTGGATACTCTGTTCTTATTTCTCACAGAATGCCTGATCCGCTGCAACCATGGTGGCATACCATTTGGAAATTAAAGGCTTCCCCCCGATCAAAACTCTTTTTTTGGTGTGCTCTCAATAACATTGTGCCCACAGGGGAACATCTCACCCGCAGAGCCATTTTTGGCCCCACTTGGTGTTTTTTCTGTAAAAATTCTACAGAGTCACAGGATCATATATTCCTACTCTGTCCTGTCATCGTCAACCTATGGAACAATATATGCAATTATCTGGGTATAGCTGTTGATTGGAAGGGGCATGACATTAGGAACGCATGGGACTGCTGGTCTCTCCGTCACCCGGGAACAAAACTACTAAATCTCCCCCCTGTTGCATCATGGCACATATGGCTTGCACGTAATCGAGCTATATTCGATGACAGAGAGATTATATGGGCGCGGGTTGAAGCATCCATCATGGCTGCTTACCATGAACTTCCCGATCCTCCTCCCCCGCGAACGCGTCACATACAGCCTATGCCTGTTATAGACAGAACAGTCCCGTGGGCTTTTTTCGACGGAGCTGCCAACCAGGAGGGATGTGGCGGGGGTTTTATCCTGCACATTAATGAGAACCATCGATTCCTTGCCAAAATAGGCTTTGGCATTGGATCGAATAATTTTGCTGAGCTATCTGCTGTTCACAATCTCCTTCAATTTGCATTAATGCATCATCTTACAAGCATCAATATATATGGAGACTCAATGGTGGTGGTTAACTGGATTAACAATATTACTACATGTCATTCACACACTCTCAGCAATATATTACATGATGCTCACATTCTCAAAGCTGCTTTTAACCATTGCACATGTTTTCATATCTACAGAGAGCATAACAGCGATGCTGACAAATTATCCAAAGAGGCCACGTTACTTCCCAGAGGCGAGGGGATAACAGTTGAACAAAATGGAGCAGAAGAGTTCCAATTTTACCACAGGCCTTTCATAGATCAGAGACATCAAAGGGACAACAGTCCCAACAGATGAATAACAATGACAGTTTTTGTTTTTTGTTTATAGACCTATATAGTACCCGGAGCCAATGTTATATAACAGAGTCCTCTAATGGACAATTGATAGTCTTGTACAGACTGTATAATGAACTCAGATCGAATACTGTTTATATCTACAGAACTACTCCTTGAAAAAGGATTTTTGTATGAACAAACTGCAATGCCTTGGCATCTACTTATGTAATTTTCAAATTATAATGAAAGTTACTGATTTTTCCAGTGGAAAAAAAAAAACTCAATCATGTAAAACAAAACATCATCACCATCATCAAGGACATGAGAATAATATACAGAAGACACCAATCTTATTTTTATTTCTTTGGAAAATACAAGGTTTAACTTGATTACATCACTACCCCACAAGCTACTACTTGTAGGATTATCAACTACTACTGAAAGGAACTTCCATACCTACTCATTTATTAGTCTTCACTCAAAGGGACTACTTCCCTTGCTCATTTATCAGCCTATGTTGAAAGGGACTCTTTCCCCTACTTGTTTATCATCTACTACTGAAAAGGACCCTTGTCCATGCTCATTTATTAGCTACTACTGAAAGGGACTTTTGCCCCTGAAATGAAAGCTACCACTTGCTAGTCCTCTTGATTCATTTTTCATACATTTTCAAACTAGAACCAATAGACCACTATCTTCGTAAACAAATGAGTTCTCTCACTACAACTTCTCACTAAAACCACCTAACAAACACCTTCAACAATCTCTGATTACTGATAAACTCGTTGTTGAGCCTCGAACATGCACCTTCCCATACACCCTCTCAGCCTTCTTTTCCACTCATTTTATCCACCAAGTTGATTAAATCATTGTATTTTAGTTTAAAAACGAGCTTTTGACATGGTTTTCTAACTACGCTGATGACTGTTGTTTGGTTTAGAATTTTGTTCAGACAGCTGCGGAAGCTTCTCAGTTTCCGCAACCGACACAGGTTTCCGCAGCTGACCCAGGTTTCTGTAGCCAGCACAGGATTCCGCAGTTGTTTTGTCAAACACCATGCTATAGGTGTCCTCTCAAGAAATGAGCCACATGGGCAAGTTACAGGAGTCAAGGACATGGATAGTGTCCCTCCAGATCATCCAGCACGGCCATAAAAGCCCGCGGTCAAACAAGGGGCAAAGGATAGTCAACGGAAGTGTTCAGCGGTGGCACGGCTCTGTGTAGCTCTATTTTTGAGCACGTGAAGCTACGTGGCACAATCCTTAGCCACGAAGACATCCTGATAGCGTGAATCCAACAGCCATACCTCTCAGATTTAATAAACATGATGACAGTTACCTAGATCCGGGCTGAAGAGGATTTACGTGTCTCTGGCAGCGTGGTTAATAGCATAGATTTAGTTAATCTGTTTAGCTTTCTTTCCTTATAAATAATGCGTCCATGAACGCTGTACAAGTTAATCTTTTTGTAATGTAATCTGAAGCTGTTGTATTTCCCCACTGCACTTTTATGTTGTTGTTTAATATATGAGAAGACTGGTTTAAATTTAAGCTTGTAGCTGTTCGTTGAATCGGTTGAAGTGGCAGAGGGCCCCTGCTTACTGAAGCCCCTACAGTTGTCTTTTAACTCTTGCATTACTTTTTCCTGTTCATGTATATTAGCTGTACAGTTTAAATGCTGCATTTTATTTCAACATGTATATTAGTTACACATAACAAAGCTTTTTGATTTCTATTGATTTACATTTTCATTGCTGCTCTTTTATGGTTACAACTAATCAGTGTTTTTACAGGTGTTCTTAGGAAACCCGGGGCAATTTTTCACCTTTTCTTTCCATAACTATTGGCATACCAGATCATCTTGTCTTTGTCGCTAACTCTTGTTTTCTGAAGTTTGATTTCCAGTACTGTCATTTCCTTAAGTTGTACATTTATTTTCTGCTCTTAGATATCATGTTATTCATTTGTTAACGGTTCCTTTCTATAATCAAATAACTTTATTAGGAACCAGAATATCACTCATTATAGCTTGATTTAGTTTGCTTTAGATCTCACATTGCTTGACTTGTTCATGACTGTTTCTCACAGGGTAAATTAAGCTGAAATGCAAAAGGTCAAGAAAGTTAAAGTAGTGTGATTAGTTTCTTTTATGCAGTTTAACTTCTTTTAGATTTCACATTGCTTAACATTTCATGATATCTTTTCACAAGGAAGATTGAGTTGAAGAGTTGAAATAGTGTGGACTAGTTGTTCTTACTTTTCATTGAATTTAGTGTAGATTTCACTTTCATTTTCATTCAGCAACAAAGATACTGGGCCGATGTCATAGTTCATTGTTTGATGTCTTTATTTCTTTTGAAGAATTGATTTCATTTCAGTTATTTTAAAACTTTCTTTCTTTTAAGTTTTGAAAACCACTTAGAGATCACCATAATCATCCATATTTCACTTGCTTTATCATCTTTTGATCATCTCACAGTAGGGAAAGATAAATTCAAAAACAAACTTAAAAAAACTAAAAACGACAAAAGACTAAGGAAATGGTTATCTAGTACATATAGTACACTTCACTTCATCAGTTTACGAACCCCGAGTTGACATTATAAATAGCAATTTAGATCACACTAAATTGACCAAACATTTTGGCGTCGTTGCCGGGGAAGTGAAATTAGGTAGCCAAATTCTTAAAAAAAAAAAAAAAAAAAAAAATTCAAGGAAGGAAAATTGATAACCTCTCAAAGTATTCTCTCCTCTTGCACTTAGTGTGATCTGGAGGATCAGAAAAGAGAAAGTTATTGGTTTAATAGTTTCTTGAGTATGCTCTCTTCTTGCACCTAGAGTGACCTGGAAGATCAGAAAGAGAATTATTACCCCGACTTGAAGAAAAATAAAAAAAATGACATGCATAGAGCAAGAGATTCTAGGGGAAGGTTTTTAGCTAGAGCCAAGAGTTCGATTTTTACAAGTCCATCTACTTCAAGGAAAAGACAAGAGACACCTCCATCATCTCCAACTTACACTCCTAGCCCTAGGATTCCTGGAATTCAAGAGGCAGGAGTCGACTCTCCCACACCTTCCATCGAATCTGAATTAGAAAGAGATCCTTTCCTTCCTTCTACAGAGAGACAAATTGTAATTGAATAAGTAGAATCATCTGAAGAAGAAGAGGGAGAAATTCCTTCTCGTTCACCCTTAGTAGAAGAACTAGAAGACTCTGAAGTCTCCAAGGAAACTACCATGACAGAGGAAGGAGCAACTGGATTTGGTAGAGGTAGAGGTAGAGGAGGAGGAGGAGGAGGAAACAATGGAGGAGGTAGAGGTAACATTGGGGGAAATAGGGATGGAGATAACTCATTCGGATTTCCTATAGTCGATGAGGACTCCCGAGCCACCATGAAAAACATCTCACCATCTGTCCTCCCAAACTTCCATGGGTTAAGGAATGAGGACCCTGAAACATTTCTATTTGAGTTTGAAGTCGTGTGTCGAACTTAGGATTATCTGGAAGACTCTCAAAAACTCAAACTGTTTCCTTCAACATTGAAAGGAGCAGCCTTGAAATGGTTCATGGGATTACTCACTCAATCCATTAGGTCTTGGAATGATATGAAACAAACATTTTTGGATAGGTACCTGGACTATTGTATGCCCACCAATCACAAGGATGAGGTATTCAAAATGATGCAAAGAGAAGATGAAAACTTGGAGGATTTATTTGAAAGATTTCAATACAACCTGAAAAGAGCAAAAATGAGTAACTTAGATGAGGAGACCTTGAAAGCCCTTCTATTAAAAGCCATTAGAGATGAATGGATAGATATTTTGAACATGATGGGGAAGGGAGATATATCTCAACTTTCACTCAATGATATAGCAGAGCTATGTGTCCATCTCTCAAGAGGGAAATCTAAAACTCAAAAAGGGCCCAGAGATCCTTCTCTCATCAGAGAAAACAAATCTGCAACTGGATCAGTAAGTAGGGCTGAGATTGGCAACATGCTTGATGAATTCAAAACTGACATCTTAGGGAGTCTTAGTGAGCAACTAGACACCCTTAAGATTCACAATAAGCAGAAAGGAGAAGCTGAGGCTTTGGCCATCTTTTGCCCAAAGTGTAGGAAGAAACATGCTCTAAGGGAATGTCCCTTGGATGCAAAAGTTGTAGAAACATGTGTAATTTGTTCAGAGAATCATGAGACCAAGGATTGTCCTTCAATTCCTTGGCTCAAAGCTGTCTTTCAAGAAGATCCAAATACAATCGAATCTCTCTGTTTTGTTGCAAGGAGACCTTGGCAGGGGCAACAAAATCAAGGGTTTAGCAACCCTATGAACTTTCAAAACCCACCAAATTGGAATCCTTGGCAACAACCTTGGTCCAAACCTCAAAATCCTTTTCAATCATGGGTACAAGGTATGCAAAATCCTTATGGGAGATTTGCTCAATTTTACCAATATCCTCCATCTTTTCAAAACCAACAAGCTCCACAACTTCCAAATCAAAATCGACAACTATCATTGCCATTTCCACAACAACAACAACCTTCTCAACAGAATCCAAATTCTCAACTCTTGCTTCCATTCCAATAGAAGTCAAACCAACTTCCTTCTCAGCCATTGCCAAACCCCAATAATAAAAACCCTCAAAATGCTTACATGATGGAAGGTCAACAATTTCCTACCTATATGATTGTTCCTCTCAATGAAGTACAACTCAGATCAGGTAGAGTCCTAGATAAGCCTTCTATAAATGCTCAAAAGAAAAGCATTTTTGAGGAAGAGTCTCTTGAAGCCAATAAGAGTTCTGAAGCATTTCTTCAAAACCCAAACACTCAAAAAGAAAAAGAAAAAGAATCAACCCCCACAACTCCCATAGTTGAGCAACCTGCATCTTTATCCACACCTCCTTTTCCTGAAAGATTACAAATTGATAAAGGAGTGGAAAAACAAATTTGGTTGCCTGACTATAATTTTCTAGATGAATTGAAGAATGTATGTATCAAGATTCCCTTGTTACAAGCCATTAAAGAGATTCCTATTCTAGCAAAAAAAATAAAGGATTTGAGTCTTAAAAGACCAGGAAGGAAACCAAGAGATACCAGAAGAATCCACTTGGTAGGGAAAATTGCAGATATCATGATGGGAAAAATTACTATGCAGAAATATGTAGATCCCAGTAGTCCAATTGTCAAAACACATATCGATGGGGTAGAAATACCAAATACTTTGATTGATTTAGGGGCTGCTATCAACATCATGAGTAGACAGACTATGGAACAACTAAAACTTCCTAATCTTCTTTTTACACCTACTTTATTGCAACTTGCAGATCGATCAATTATTAAACCAGATGGTGTATTAGAAGACATTCCAGTCTCCTTAGACTCTTGGGAATATCCAGTGGATTTCATGATTTTAACTCCCAACAGTAATCTAGGAGGACATCCTCTTATTTTAGGAAGACCTTGGCTAGCCACAGCTGATGCTTTCATAAGTTGTAGGTCTGGGGATATGTATATTTCTGATGGTAATTAAACAAAGAAGTTCAATCTGTATCCTCCAGCAAAAGAAATTACAGAAATAGGAGATAATGAGTGGGTTGATGATGAAGATACTATACAACCTGTCTTTACCATTTCTGAGATCAGTGAAGATAGTCAAATTTTGAATACATTAGAAAACTTTGAACCATCTTCAGAATATGACCACACACAATTTCAGTTGGATTCTGAAATTGAGTGTCTATCATCTAGACAAATGTCTCTTTTCTCTATGGAAGAGTTTGGTAGTTCTGCCATTGAGATTTTTCCAGGAAAAACATTGAATATCAACAGAAACTTGGAAAAATCACAATAGGGGGAGCTAACCAAAATCTTGCAAAAACATTCTACTGCATTTGCATGGGAGTATACCGATATGAAAGGTATTGACCCTAAGACTTGCATTCATCACATCTACATTGAGGAAAACAGTAGACCAATCAGACAACCTCAAAGAAGGATGAATCCAAACCTTAGGGAGATAGTGAAAGAAGAGCTCCAAAAGTTACTTAATATAAACTTCATTTACCCCATTTCAGATAGCCGATGGGTTTCTCCTTTGGTTATAGTACCTAAAAAGAATGGTAAATGGAGGGTTTGCATTGATTACAGGGAATTGAACAAAGCAACTTTGAAGGATCACTTTCCTTTACCCTTTATTGATCAAGTATTAGATACTTTAGTAGGCAAAAAGTATTTCTCATTTTTGGATGGTTTTAGTGGTTACAATCAGAATCAGGTAGCACCTGAAGATCAGGACAAGACCACATTTACCTGTCCATGGGAAACTTTTGCTTACCGAGTACTTCCTTTTGGATTATGTAATGCACCCGCAACATTTCAAAAGGCAGTACTAGGAATCTTTTCTGATCTAATTCATGATTGTGTAGAGGTCTATATGGATGATTTTACAGTTTATGGTAATTCATTTGAAGAGGCATTAGAAAATTTGGAAAAAGTCCTTATAAGATGTAAAGAAACAAATCTTTCATTAAGTCATGAAAAATGTTTTATGATGTTTACTGAAGGGATTGTTTTAGGACATCATATTTCAGGAGATGGGATTAAAGTTGATAGATCAAAAGTTGAAGTCATCTCCAAGTTACCTATTCCAAATTGTCAAAAATATGTTAGAAGTTTTCTTGGATTTACTGGATATTATAGAAGATTTATTGAAAACTTCACCAAAATAGCATCTCCACTCTTCAAATTACTTACAAAAGACTGTGAATTCAAGTGGGATCCTGACTGTCAATCTGCATTTGAAATTTTGAAAACAAGAATATCTGAAGCACCCATTTTGAGAGGGCCAAATTGGAAACTTCCTTTCCATATTTCTATAGATGCTTCAGATACAGCTCTAGGAGCTGTGTTGGGTCAAAAGGATTTAGTTCCTTATGCAATTTACTACACCAGTAAAAATTTGACTCCTACGGAGTTAAATTATACTGTGACTGAAAAAGAGTTCTTAGTTGTTGTTCATGCAATCAACAATTTAGACATTATATAACAGGCTATGAAACTTTTGTCCATACTGATCATTCTGCAATTAGATATCTCATGAACAAACCTGTTACTAATGGTAGAGTTACAAGATGGCTTTTACTTTTACAAGAATTCAATATTACTGTGTTAGATAGACCAGGGAAACAAAATACAGTAGCTGATTTCTTGTCTAGAATCCAAAATACTAACGAAGATTCTCTTGTAGAGGATAAGTTTCCAGATGAATATTTGTTTGCAGTAACTACTAAAACTCCTTGGTATGCAGATATTGCTAACTATTTGGTTACAGGGAAGCTACCTCCACACTTATTTCCTAATGAGAAAAGGAAAATCATTCAGGAGAGTTCAAATTATTCATGGATTTCTAATGAATTGTTTAAAACAGGGCTAGATTGTGTGATCAGAAGATGTGTTCGGGAAGATGAAATGCCTGACATCCTTAAGGCATGTCATGATGAACCGTGCGGTGGACACTTTGCTGACAAGAGGACGGCCTATAAAATCCTTTCTTTAGGATATTATTGGCCTTCTCTCTTCAAAGATGCAAAACAATATGTTAGAAGGTGTGACAGCTGCCAAAGATTTGGGAGACCAACTCTTTCAAATGAAATGCCATTACAGCCACAGGTACTCATCGAACCCTTTGAAAAATGGGCTTTAGATTTCATTGGACCCATTAATCCACCATCTAAACAAAAGAAGTATATATTGGTTTGCACTGATTATGTTACTAAATGGGTAGAAGCCAAGGCATTGCCTTCTACCACTGAAAATTCAGTCGTTCAATTTCTTTTTGAGGATATTTTTACTCGTTTTGGTGTCCCAAGAGAAATTGTGACAGATCAGGGAAGTCAATTTACATCTAACTTGATGGAGAAGTTGATGGAAGAATACAAAATCAAGCACAGAAAATCTACTCCGTACCATCCGCAAGCAAATGGTCAAGTGGAATCTACAAACAAAGTTCTTGAGAGCATCATCACCAAAACTGTTCATCTCCACATAAGAGATTTGGCAGAAAGGCTTCCTGAAGCCTTATGGGCCTATAGAACTACATGGAGGAACACAACAGGACATTCTCCCTATGAACTTGTTTATGGGAAAGAAGTCCTGCTCCCCATTGAGTTTCAAGTCAAGACCTTCAAGATGGCAGTTCAGTTGGGGATGAATCTATCAGAAGCCCAAAAGCACAGAATGGAGCAGCTGAATGAGCTAGATGAAATAAGACAAGATGCAATTTTAAGGACTGATCTAGTTCAGCACCAAAGAACTAAGTGGCATGACAGATATATCAAAGAGAGAAAGTTTCAAAAGGGATATTGGGCGCTACTGTTTGATTCCAAGTTTAAAGACTTCAAAGGAAAATTTAAGACTCATTGGCTTGGACCATATGAGATTGATGAAGTCTTTAGAAATGGAGCAGTTCGAGTCAAGACTATTGATGAGTTTCAAACTCCTCTCATTGTGAATGGCCACCGATTGAAAATTTATCATAAGCCACTCTCAAAAGAGGACTTTGTCAAAATGTTTCAAGAAAATTCTGCAATGAGGCTGGTGGAGAGGAATCCTTCTCCTCCATCAACCTAGTCTTTGTTTCTTTCAGTTGAAAAAAAAAAAAGGAGAAAATAAAAAAATCTTTTGTATAAGCCTGAAAACCAATCATAGATTGGCAGTCTTATACAAAAATGTAGAGTGAAAATCAGGGGCACCTGACACTCTATATTTTCCAAAAAAAAATCTATCTTTTTTTCCATCCTCACTCCACCTCACTTGTCATTTCACTTCACCTCCATCTCATTTTCATCTCCACTCCACTTCACTCCACTCCATTTCCATCTCATTCCACTCATTTCATTTCATTCCATCAATAAAAGTCCCTCTCAGGACTATTTTATTCAGTTGGTTCTTCTAACTATCTTTGTGCAGTTAAAGGGGTGTTGTCTTAGTTTCCGCAGCTAGAAACTGTTTCCGCAGCTAGAACTAGTTTCCGCAGCCAGCATCACTCTGTCTCCACAGCCGGCATCACTCTGTTTTCAAAAAAATCACAGTCAAAGGTTAGTGTCATCATCACCAAGTGCAGCAAAGACATGGGGCATCTTCAAGATCAAAGAACAACCATGGGTCAGAAGCCTTAATCAAGAAATGATAAACTTCCAAAGGTATGATCAAAAATCTCTACCAAATAACAATTCAATGTCATTATTATGCATAGTTATTTAAACCATGGCAAGTTCCACTAAATGCAATGATTTGATACAACAAGCCCCATACCACTCCTCTTCCACCGACATCATTCCACACACCCTATTCATTTCTAACGGTCCCATGATCATTCTAAATTTATGGACTGCTCTTCCATTTATTGGTCGTACTTTGAGACGTGACCTACTGTACTACGGCTCTCCTTCACCATAATTTCCACAGCCGTCTGCTGAGACGTGTGCGCAAGTCATCCGATTCAAAAGGACTCAGCCGTTATTCTGCCCATTTATCACTTCACTCCCGCATGCATTCGGTGTTGCACTTGTTACTGTTGCGTACCCTCGGTACTCATACCATTCTCTGCTCTCCATTTCCGCTACATCCACTATAGTTTGCTCCAAACCATGGCTCCAGTCACCACATACATCCTGAACTTCAGTTACGGCTACTCCAGTTACCCTAAGAATCCCGTAATCAGCCCATTTTTTTCCTGAACCTTCATACGCAGTAGAATTCTCAGTCGGAATTTAAAGCCGAGAATGGGAAAGCTACTAAGAGCTGAACCGGAGGGACCAAAGTACCTGGAGGGTTATCCTCAAATGAAGGAGTCGTTAAAGAAAGCAAGGTGGCTGAGATTCATTCAAAATTTCATGGGCTATAATAAAGAAGTGACTAAAGCTTTTGCCAGGTCCTTTAATGGACAAACAGTGGAGGTTGGAGACTTGAAATTTACAGTGACCGAGGCTACAATAGCAGCTGCAACAAGTCTCCCACAAGAAGGCGAAAGGTGGTTCAAAAACAAAAGTGTGGACGATCAAGGATGGAAAATCATGCTCAAAAACCCAAGTATGGATACCTCTGTATTTACCAAAGGAATCCCTGTGCATGCAATAAAAGAAGAATGGTCCACGCTGTTATTACTTGTCCAGAAATTTATCACATGCGAGGGTCGTTTTGGTACCATGTACATGTATCATGCCAGGATAATGATAAATTTCACGGAAGGTTGTACCCTTAACTTGCCTTATTTTCTGTTATCAAGCTTGAAGAAAATGAGCTCTACTGTTCAAAAACACGTAGGTAGTATTGAATCCCATCTTTACCATCACGGGTTCATAAAAATCCTTATTGAAGATCAGTTGAAAAACACTAAGGATACTTGGGAAAAGTTTTTGACAAGAAACCACTTCCAAGAACTGACTGAAGCCTCTGGAAGCAGTTCCCCAAAAATTCCAAAGAGAAGTAGGAGGAAAGAAAAGAATATTACAGCCCAAGACTCTCCTACAGTAGACATTCAGGAAACTGTTCAGAAAGAAGAAGAGGAGGGAACTAAAAACAAGAAACAGAAGAAGGACAAAGGCAAGATAACCATTCAAGAAACCTATCCATCCCTTGAACAATCCGTAGAAGAAGATTATCAACCTTTGTCAGAGAGGTTAATAGATCTTCAAGCTGCTGCCATAACCAAGAAAAAGCAAAGAGGAAAACAGGTTGCACAAGAGAAAAGTACTAGTTCATACCTGAGAAGGAGCACTAGGCTAAAAGGGAAGGGGAATAAAACCAAAGAAAAACAGTCTCATTTTATTGATTTAGATAAAGAGACACTTGAGAAATCCCCAACTCAGCCAAGCATTGAGCCAAGTCCTCCACACGAGGAAAGCCCTTTTCGGCCGGAAAGAGAAAGTAGTCCTCCTTCACCAGAGTTTGAGTTCAGGCCGAGAAAAACACCTGAGGTAGATTCCAACTAGCAAGAAGCATATAACTACTTAGAGTCCTTGGAACAATCAGCTGCAGGACCAAGCACCACCTTGCCACTTGATGCACAAGTACAGTCTTTAAAACAGGAAGTGTTTGAATTGGAAGTCTTAAATAGGCACATCAAACAAGAAAATGAAACACTCAAAGAGCAGAGAAAGGTAGACAAGATTGTCCATGATAACATTATGCTCCATCTAGGACTGTGGCAGAAGAAGAACAGGAAGCTGAAGAAGAAGTGTAAAAAGTTGAGTAGGGCATTGATTAATCTTAAGTTCAAATGTCTACTCAGGAAACCAAGGACCATTTTAGCATCAAAGAGAAAGAGAAGAGGGCTAGATGTTCTTGCAGAAGCCTCAGAGCATATGGATTGAGGAAAAATAACTAAGTTTTGGTTGCATGAGGACATGCAACACCTTCACAGTGGGGGTATGTTGAGCCTCGAACCTGCACCTTCCCATACACCCTTTCAGCCTTCTTTTCCACTCATTTTATCCACCAAGTTGATTAAATCATTGTATTTTAGTTTAAAAACGAGCTTTTGACATGGTTTTCTAACTACGCTGATGACTGTTGTTTGGCTTAGAATTTTGTTCAGACAGCTGCGGAAGCTTCTCAGTTTCCGCAGCCGACACAGGTTTCCGTAGCTGACCCAGGTTTCTGCAGCCAGCATAGGATTCCGCAGCTGTTTTTTCAAACACCATGCTACAGGTGTCCTCTCAAGAAATGAGCCACATGGGCAGGTTACAGGAGTCAAGGACATGGATCGTGTCCCTCCAGATCATCCAGCATGGCCATAAAAGCCCGCGGTCAAACAAGGGGCAAAGGATAGTCAACGGAAGTGTTCAGCGGTGGCACGGCTCTACGTAGCTCTGTTTTTTAGCACGTGAAGCTACGTGGCACAATCCTTAGCCACGAAGACAACCTGATAGCGTGAATCCAACAGCCATACCTCTCAGATTTAATAAGCATGATGACAATTACCTAGATCCGGGCTGAAGAGGATTTACGTGTCTCTGGCAGCGTGGTTAATAGCGTAGATTTAGTTAATATGTTTAGATTTCTTTCCTTATAAATAATGCGTCCATGAACGCTGTACAAGTTAATCTTTTTGTAATGTAATCCAAAGCTGTTGTATTTCCCCACTGCACTTTTACGTTGCTGTTTAATATATGAGAAGACTGGTTTAAATTTAAGCTTGTAGCTGTTCGTTGAATCGGTTGAAGTGGCAGAGGGCCCCTGCTTACTGAAGCCTTGTACAGTTGTCTTTTAACTCTTGCATTACTTTTTCCTGTTCATGTATATTAGCTGTACAGTTTAAATGCTGTGTTTTATTTCAACATGTATATTAGCTGTACATAACAAAGCTTTTTGATTTTTGTTGATTTACATTTTCATTGCTGCTCTTTTATGGTTACAACTAATCAGTGTTTTTGCAGGTGTTCTTAGGCAGCCCAGGGCAATTTTTCACCTTTTCTTTCCATAACTATTGGCATACGAGATCATCTTGTCTTTGTCGCTGACTCTTGTTTTCTGAAGTTTGATTTCCAGTACTGTCATTTCCTTAAGTTGTACATTTATTTTCTACTCTTAGATATCATGCTATTCATCTGTTAACGGTTCCTTTCTATAATCAAATAACTTTATTAGGAACCAGAATATCACTCATTATAGCTTGATTTAGTTTGCTTTAGATCTCACATTGCTTGACTTGTTCATGACTGTTTTTCACAGGGTAAATTAAGCTGAAAGGCAAAAGGTCAAGAAAGTTAAAGTAGTGTGATTAGTTTCTTTTATGCAGTTTAACTTCTTTTAGATTTCACATTGCTTAACATTTCATGATATCTTTTCACAAGGAAGATTGAGTTGAAGAGTTGAAATAGTGTGGACTAGTTGTTCTTACTTTTCATTGAATTTAGTGTAGATTTCACTTTCATTTTCATTCGTCAACAAAGATACTGGGCCGATGTCATAGTTCATTGTTTGATGTCTTTATTTCTTTTGAAGAATTGATTTCATTTCAGTTATTTTAAAGCTTTCTTTCTTTTAAGTTTTGAAAACCACTTAGAGATCACCATAATCATCCATATTTCACTTGCTTTATCATCTTTTCATCATCTCACAGTAGGGAAAGATAAATTCAAAAACAAACTTAAAAAAACTAATAACGACAAAAGACTAAGGAAATGGTTATCTAGTACATATAGTACACTTCACTTCGTCAGTTTACGAACCCCGGGTTGACATTATAAATAGCAATTTAGATCACACTAAATTGACCAAACACTCGCCATCAAAACCACCCTCAACAACCTCTCATTATTGAACACACATACAACATCAATTCTTTCACCAATCACCAATTCATCCTTCACCTTCTCAAACACATCTCAGAGACCAATATTGGTCTCCGATTCACCTCTGATGCATACCATCACTATACATCTCGTTGCACCAACAACTAATTTCGTTTTTGCTCAAATTCTGCTTATAAATAATTTTACCTACTAAAATTAGGTTCTTTTCCTTTTAGTTAACTTCAAGTCTTCCTCCATAAATAAACTCTATATTTGTATTTATTTCACTTCAAATAACTCTTTTGTATTTCATCGATATGTCTTCAAACATTTCTTTGTTGTTCTGATAAGAATATTTGAGTTTAATTGCTCAAACCTGTTGTTCTAGATTTTTATTAGAGTTTAACTGCAGTTTTAACCTGATCTTCTATTTCACTTTGATATTTTCATGAATCTATGTTTTTTTCCTTTGTCTTGTTCACTTGAGTATTTTTCACCAGATCTTCAAGTTATAATTCACCAATCTACTATTCTGAGTTTAATATGTGAGTTTAACTACTAATTTTAGCTATTCTAACGCTTTTACAGGTTTTAGTTGAGATCTTCTATTGTTAGCGGGTTCTAACTTTAGCTTAAATATGAAAATTGCCTCTTAATATGTCAATTCCACTAAATTTATCCTTAAGCTCCTATTGCTGGCGCACTGGCCTTTTTTCTCCATAAGACTATGTGTTGTGACCTTGGCCTTAGTCTTCAAGTGCTTAACTGTGAGCCTTTTGTTTTTTAAGCTTTGAGGTTTTATCTTCCTCCATGCTCTCGGCCTTCTCATCACACGGGACCAAGCACTAGCGCTTGGTTCCTAGAACCTTTATTGTGACGCTTCCCTTATCTGCCCTTAATTGCTTTTGGGGTCATGTCGCTACGTCAACATGTCTCGTGGGGCCAATTCTGCTTCTCTCATTGATCTCTGCTACAACTATGTACCACCGATGTGTCGTTGCCTTATCACCCCACTGATTTCTCTATGCACCTTCAAAAACCTCCAGGGTCTACCTTACGGGATGATGTGTCCTATGTGGCCGCCCTATGCCTTTATTTCCTTTCGGGGCCATGCCGTTGGGATGACATGTTTGAGTGGGTCCACATTTACATTGATTGTCGCCTACCCATCTGTCATGTCGACATGTCTTGGTGTTTATTCATCTTGAAAGTTCCTCTATTGTGCCCTCAAAACACTCTGGGGTGAAGCCTACGGGATGATGTCACACTGACGTCATCATCACCACATGGCACCATTTGAGTGTTCCATGTGTCACTCAGAAATGGCCCACTTGATTATCTAAAACGATAAAAAAATGCATGACATGTGTCCTCCTATCACTGGTCCACATCATGCTGACGCCATCTTCCGGTCAACCAAATGTTTCCATTTGTCCTTCTGTTAGCCCATCTCAACCCACCCTATGGTCGGCCCCCAATCACCTGCCTCACCATATGCCTATCAAGTTCACATGTTGTGCTTATGGTTACACCAAATCGTTGGTGGTTTGTGTGCCCCCCCCCCCCCCCCCGTTTGGCTTTTTTATGGTTTAGACAGGGGGTAGGGGGGGGGAGGGGGGTTGCATAACTCACCTATGTCTTTGATATAATGATCAACAATATGGGCAAACTGCCCATTCTGCCCCCCACCACGTGCTTAACGTGTGAGCGTACTTGGGGCCCCATAAAGACAATGATGTGTCAGTGGGGGCATGTGGCACATGATCTACCACTAATATTTCCCACTATTTAATAGTCACCCGCACCCTTCTACTTTGCTACGTTTGGATGTAAGCCAAATTGAACTCCAGCTAAGTCTTTTTGTCATTTTAACTCTGTTGTTTTGACTTTTGGGGGTCCTATATTTGACTAGCCATAAATTTCAAACCAAGAGGCCATTTTTTGCCTTCCACATACCACTAGAAATCTCTTTCAAAGCTCTCTCCATATTCTTGGGTTCCAAATTGACTTGAAGTTATCTTATACACTATAAATTATTTCAAAGTTTCTGCACCATTCTCCATTAATGTTTATCTTCATTCTATTTCTTGTACTTGATCTCCTATGGCATCATCATTAATACTTTTGACACCTTTTCCATAAATGAAAACATATTTCTAACATTCTCCCCCTTTGGCATTTATGGAAACACCTATATCAAACAAAACATCGTCATGAGGACAAAACAAATATGATTGAGCTCAAATCTCTCCTTTGGATGTTTCTCCCCCTGTGATGCACTTCTCTTATGTTGGACTACTATTGTTGTTCTTCTGCACCATGAATCCTCCAAGACTTCTTGCTTTTGTTTGATCCCCAAGACATCTCCCCCTTTGACATCAATGACAAAGACACTATTAACTCCCCTTGCAACTTTAATCCCCCCTATCAACAAGCTTCCCCTCTCATGTTGATCCTCTAGACCTAAAAACTTCATATCTATATGTTGAAGGTATACCAACTGCCTTTATTTATATGATGAAAACCTCAGGTATTTATGATCTGATCTAGGCAAATTCCTATTTGTCCTATTAATAATATTGAGTTGAAAGGAGAGGAGTAATTACTCCTAATTTCTACCTCAAGTAGTGAAGATGGATCTCTTACTAAAACAACCCATGCCAGTAAAACTGAGCCATGAGAAAAATAATTCCTGCTGGTTTAAGTCTTAACTAGGATTACAATCACAATAGTGCCTCCCTAGACACATACACCTGACTTCTAGCAACAACCTATCCCATGACTGACACCATAAACTTGTCAACTGGTGAACAACAAAGTGAAACACATAGAAGTGCTTACTTGACAAACATAGAGGGACTTGTACTAATGCATTCTTAAACCAACAACTCATATTCTAGTTGAAAGACTTCTAATGCTAACAGAATCACCATAATTCATTTGAATCGTCATGAACAATAGTCATATAAATCAGGACTCGCTTACCAACATTTTAACTTAGAATTTCATATTGGTAACAGGAACACCATACTCTGACAAAAATCTAATGACTGTAAGTACCAATTGATAGTACCTTTGATACCAAATGTTAAACTTTTTAGATCAATAATTCCAATTGTTGAATCGATGCCACTGATAGAAATTGTTAAGCATTTAATAACTGAGTGTTCTCATCCTCTGATCATGCTCCTTTCATCACAATTATGATTTCTAATACCAATTACCACTTGGAATAATATGAAAGAATCACAACCGTCAATCCATTCATCATATTTGCAGCTCAAAAACTCTGATCACTCAAACATAACATGCAACAAACAATTGATACCAATTGTCAATGAATAATTTGATACTCAAATCATGACTTGAGTATACTCACCCTGTGGCTATGCTCCCTCTTTGCATTAGGAATCTATAAACATACTTCCAAAAGAGACCAGAAAACTTTGATAGTAAACAAATCATCACCATCTACAAATACCCAAACTACTAATCTAATTTGAAAACAACATTCAACAACACTATTCAACAAGAACATAAAAGTGGCATACTTCCCTTTATCCTTCTCATGCAATATTATACATGTTCCTTTCTACTTATTGCATCTAAACTTTATGGCTTCCCTTGAAGCGACTATATTCTTTTCAATGAAGAGGAAGAAGGTATCTACTCCCCCTGAGTATATTATCACCCTTTTTCTTCCACACCTGGGTATATTTAGTTTGGTCAACACCATGAGCTGATTGTCTACTTTGATATGGTACTTTTGCCTAACTAAGTGACTTTTTGCAAAACCACTGATTGTTCCTCTTTTTAGCACCAATCAAATCCAACATGAAATTTACCTCTTGTTCTTCTTTCTGATTGTCTTTGCTTACTCTTTGCAATGAAGAACTAGCAAATATACTACTCTTTTTGTTTGATTGAAGTATCTACCTATTGTAGGTTATATAAGAGAGATCTACCACATGAATTTCATACTCTGATATGCTAATCTTCTGCTAATAATCTTTAAATACAAACATTGGTCTATGCTACCTCCCTTCAAAATTTGACCTTCCTCTCTTATGAGTGCTAAAATAACTCTTGTGCATTTCTCCTTGCTTGCTCTCCACATGATCCATACCTATGTTTGCAACATTCTAAATAGGAGGTGAATTCTTTCTGAATTTGCATGCAACTTCGTTGTACCCATAATTCTTAAACCTATGGAATTCTATTTTATTCAAAAAGGGGGCAAGGGAATTACTCTTCTTACCAAATCTTATATCTATCCAATTTCCTCGACTGATACTCACTCTCCTGATTTTGTTGGGCCACTGACAATATTTCCTTTGAGGGGAAAAGGCTCTCTGTGCATATCCATTCAAACTTCTCTTCTGAGCAATTTGTGGTTGTTGCTAAAATGGAACATTCCACCTCTGCTGTTGCACCTTCTTTTTCCTCTCTAGACACTTAAATGCAAAGAGCCTTGCATTACTACAATGGAAACATATGAGGGGCTACATACATTTATATTGATTTAGGGAAGTCCTTTTATCTCCTTGATGTTACATTGTTTTCTCTGCCACTTCAGTGTTGTTGGATATTTCCTTAACCAAGCTGGTGGTTCCTTTTTATGTTGTTGTTGAGTCACTTCCATCTTCCAATAGTGGCTCGGCCTGAGAGGAACAATGGCTAGTTTGATTGTCTTCAAAAGAATAAGAATTATTTGCATGCTTCTAAAGATTCATCAGCTACTCATTTAATGTTCCATTCTCTTCTTCCAACTCCATATTAATGTCTTTGAATTTATTGATCTCCTCAAGAGATAATATGAGCTGCCTCTTAAAATTTATCTTTTCTTCAAGATCTTCCAACTCAAGAGAGGATCAACTAGATTCACAACAAGTGTCTATTTCACTCACATCTTGATCAAGATTTTGTTACCTTGATGACTATATGGATTCTTCTGCTAACATACGGGATGTCCTTTCTTCCTCTTCACCATTTATGGACCCATTTTCTTATTGACCATTGTCTATATCTACTATTTCTATTAAGGTGGTCCCTTATTCACCTCTACTAGATAAGAAACTTTCACTTTCACTAGTACTTGCAGTTGAGAAATTTGAAGACAAATGACCTATTGTATGACAGTAAAACAAAAAAACAAAAATTTACCTTCAAACTGCATCTCCTTTGAGCATTGATCAACAACTTGGCCACTTAATACAATAGAATCATCCTCTGATTCATGATATTCATCTCTCTTCAAATCTTTGATTGCTTCATCCTCTAGGGAAAGCCTCTTGACATCACATGTAGCTTGCATGTCTATATCATAGATGGACTTCAATTTATCCCAGATATCCTTGGAAGACTCACAATAGATTACTTTCTCAATATATGACTTAGACAACCCTCTCATGATTTCCTTCTTAGCTTGATCATCAACCTTGTTTTATATTAATTCATTCTCTATAGACAGCCATACATCCAAATCAAGAGATTGCATGTAGATTCTCATCCTTACTTTCCAAATTGTATAATTTGAGCCATAAAAAAATGAAACTCCATCTGAGGTAATCCGGTCCTAGTTCTCCATGATCCCATATCTTTCTTTGAGCTATTGAACTGATCCTGAAGGATCTCGTGCTCTAATACCAATTATTACTGTTTTATGGAAATTTCTTTTCTACAGACAAAAGGGAACTCCCTAGATCTAGTGGTCTGATCTAGAACAATAAAGGGAAAATGATCTATATTTTCCCTAAAGAGATTAGAATACGGAAAATATACCTACTTGAAATTTGTAGTAAGTACTCCTCTTCTATTTACTTGTAAGCTCCAACTCTAGCTCCCAATGCTATAAATGAAACCTGTAAAAATGACTAAAACAAGTAAGGGAACTATAATATCCACATATCATAAAATAATGTCTCTAATCAATGAGTTAGAATGGAATTGAAATACATAAGCATCAATATGAAAAAATTATAGGAAAACATAGTGCTTTTTGTATTAATAAATAAAGGAGAGAGTTATAACCATTTATGGATGCTTGACTTTGTAGATGTCTCCCCAATTTCCTTGTCCTTCCTTGCCACAAAGAAAACCTCCATATGAGGGAAGATAAGCTCTAGGGATAAGAGATAAGACCACTAGAGTAGGATTAGATATGAATTCAAGATCTCTATCCATGGTAAATTGTCAAAACCACCTTAGAAAGCTTCTTGAAGGAGAAGATTTGAAAATATTTTTAAATTTTCCTGAAATTCTAGAACCATTGCACCTGCAGAGTAGAGCAACCTACGTTGATTAGTGTAGGTGCCCAGTTATGCAACTTGCAACCATTGTAGGTGGATAGCAATGCAAGGTGTGTTAGGGCTAAAAATAATGTTTTTGAGTTTATTGACCTAGAAACTTAGACTTTTTGGAGAGGTGATGCTTAGGGATTTGCAAAGAGATAATGACAAAGTGTTCTAGGATGTTGATTGATCTGATTTTTATGCCTTTTGAGCGGATATGAAAAAATGACTTGTAACAAGTTTCCCCTTAAAGTACAAAGTTAGAACCAGGGGCTGAGGAATGAAGTAATTTACCTTGTGACAAGTCTGGATCAAGAACAAATTGGTCAAGATCAACATATGTAAGAATTTATATTATCACAATGATATCATTGTTGAGGGAGGCATACCCATGCTCAACATATAATCTAATAATACATGTACGATGATAAAGAAGTCTCTTCCACTGATGAAAAAGTGTGGACCCATGCTTGTATGACAGTTTAAATGATCATAGCCATCATGCTTTTGTAATATTGTATGAATCCTGAAATCGCAACCCAGATGGATGGAACTAGATCCGGGGTCTTCTACCTCATCATTCGATAGTACAAGTCTAGCCATTCAAATAAATGAGATGAAGTCAAATATGGTAGACACCACATAATTACTATCCAATGACGTAAGCCCTTAACAGATGCAAGAGAAACCACCAATAATGATAATGGCTCTCAAGGTACTATAGTAAAATATATGTGGTGTGAATCAATGAGTTGAATTCGAACACCACACTATATTCAGGTCGAAGGCCAATGATGAAGACCTATCACCGAGAGCGAGTAAACTTACCATTCAGGTATGTAAGCTCCAAGGTACCAAAAGGAGTTTCTAAGTCAACTTCCTAGATAATGAGATGATGTCGATAGGAAGTGACCCATCATAGAAGGGCCCTTATGTATACCCCATCAATGACATGAAACAAATATCAAGATTTGAGACAGAATGATGTTGATGCAAATATGGTTCAGGAATGATAGACATGAAATAAGGTTTAAGGTATTGTAAAAAATGTTAACTGAAGGACTTCTCTTGAACATATCAACAACACTTTATGGGGTTGGCAGCATTGACTCAAAACTGATTAGGAAGAATTTTGATATGGTGTAATTAACCAAAGAGGCAAGCAGATTTCCCAACCCAACAATCATGAAGATGAAGTGAAAGAGTGTCATGTTCAAGAGCGACTCACTTCCATTAATAGGTTAAGTACCATGTTTCCCAATTTTCCTAACTATTTCTGGTCAGTACCTCTTTATTTTTGACAAGCTTGAGGAGGATAACATATGCTTGATCTATAAGTTCATCCTAGGGATATATCCGTATGAGTATTTTTAACGAACCCTAAGAAGGATTGGTTTGGTCCCATCATGCTCGACGAGCCCATCGTTGTTTAAAAATTTTACGAGTCCAACGAAGGTGTAACTCAACTTCTTTTTCATGTTTAGAGAGTTTGAAAAAGAGGCAAAAAAGAAAACTCCAAAGGTTCCTTTTCGTAAATTTAGTCTCTTGAGTCTGAAAAGGTAGAAAATGACACTTAGGAGAAGTCATGTTCACCTTGTTAGAGAATTATATATTACAGAGCAATGGAACACATAAAATATTATAGAAATATAAACACAGAAAACACATAAAACAAGAGAGACACAGATATACGTGGTTCACCCAGTTTGGGCTATGTCCATGGAGAAACAACCAGTCCTTCTTTTTATATTATCCAACAAACTGAAGAGATACAACCTACAGCAGATCCGCTGAAATTCCCTCTTCGCTCTCAATCTCCTCTCTCTTCCTCACTTAGAATATAGATATGCGTAGGCGCAATAAAATTCCCTCATATATAGTGAGGGGTTGCCTTCTAGGGCAAAAAACCCTAAATTAAACATAAGTTCTACCGTCAGATCGCCACCTAATGAACAGCCCAGATTGACTACGAAATTACAACATTTTACAAGGCAATTTTACATCTATTCTTAGCTTCGGGGGCGCTACCAACGATCCCCCCACCGGGGGGGCTCCCAAAGGTGATAGCCGCCCCCCCTAGACCCCCCCCTGCAGTGAATATTTTACGGGCGGCGTTGCCACCCCATTACGAACTGTGGTTCAATGCAGCGATACCTTTGAATACAGAGGATAATCGGGCTCCACACCCAACAATCTCCCACTTGGAGACTGATTATAGAAACTACACTGCTGCTTCATTTGCTAGACAATGACTCCACTTTGGACCTAGTTGTTTCTCATCTTCTTCATCATACTTGAAGACCAATTGAAACTGAGCAGATTCTCAGTTTCTCCCTAGTTACAAATTTTGTTAACATATTTGTAGGATTCTGGCTAGTGTGTATCTTTTCCAGCTTCAACTGTCCATCTTCCAATGTTGACCGTATGAAATGGTACTTGAGATGTATATGTTTAGTCTTGGAATGAAATGCAGAGTTCTTTGCAAGATGTATGGCACTCTGGTTTTCACTGTATAACTTGCCCAACTCCTGCTTCTTACCCAATTCATCCAGAAACCTTTGTAACCAAATCATTTCTTTACTAGCCTCTGTAGTAGTAACATACTCTACTTATGTTGTTGAGAGTGCAACAACACTTTGCAGTTTTGAGACCCAACTGGCAGTTGTTCCACCTACAGTAAACACATACCCTATTGTGCTCCTCCTCTTATCTCTATCACCAGCCATATTTGCATCAACATATCCCTGTAGAGAAATGTTTGAACCACCAAAGCATAATGCTTGATTTGTGGTACTTCTCAAATACCTGAGAATCCACTTCACTGCCATCCAATGTTATTTTCCTGGATTGTTCATGTACCTGCTTACAACTCCCACTGCATGTGCAATATCAGGCCTTATGCAGACCATTGCATACATTAAGCTTCCAACTGCTGATGCATATGAACTTTAGACATATGAGCCATTTCTTCCTGAGTCTTGGGACACTCCTCCTTACTTAATTTGAAATTGCTAGCCAAAGGTATACTAACTAGTTTTTCATTCTGCATATTAAACCTTTTCAACACCTTTACTATGTACTCACTTTGAGACAATGCTAATTTGTGATTCTTCCTGTCTCTAGTTATTCTCATACCAAGGATTTGTTTTGCAGCACCCAAATCCTTCATTGCAAATGAGTTTGCCACTTTTCTTTTGAGCACATTTATTTCCTACATGTTAGAACCTGCAATAAGCATGTCATCTACATACAATAACAATATAATATAGCTACCATCATTTTTCCTTTTGAGATAAACACAATGATCAGAGTGACATCTAGTATAACCTTGTTCAGACATAAACTTGTCAAATTTTAGATACCACTGCCTTAGAGCCTGTTTTAAGCCATACAAGCTCTTCTTCAACCTGCACACTAGTTTCTCCTTCCCTTTTACCTCATATCCTTGTGGCTGCTGCATATATATCTCTTCCTCCAAATCCCCATGGAGAAAGGTTATCTTTACATCTAACTGATCAAGATGCAAATCTTCAGCTGCTACTATACTTAAAATAGTTCTAATTGAAGTCATTTTAACAACATGAGAAAATATCTCATCAAAGTCTATACCCTTTTTCTATGCAAACCCTTTCACCACAAGTCTAGCTTTATACCTTTTTCTACCTCCATCTTCTTCCTTCAACTTGTAAACCCATTTATTTTGCAATGTTGTTTTACCTGCAGGTAACCTGAGTAAGTCCCAAGTCTGGTTATGTGCTAAGGAGTCCATCTCTTCTTTCATGGCTTGCTCCCACTTCTTCCTGGTTTCTACCTGCACTGCTTCTTCATAACATTCTAGTTCACCAGAATCAGTCAACAATACATAATATAATGAAGGAGAGTATCGTTCAAGGGGTCTACTTATCCTGGTAGATATTCTAACACCAATTTCAGGGGTTTGAGGTGCTTTTTGCTGTTGTGGTTGTTGTTCTGACTGTTGATCATTATGATTTTCAGGCACCATCACTTTTTCTGTGATCTCGTCAAGCATTGTGTATTCTCTGTTTTCTTTTTCATGTTTCTTTTCCTGCAACTGATCCTTATACAAAACCTTTTCATTGAATATGACATCTCTGCTCCTAATGATTTTGTGTTTTTCATAATCATAAAAGCGATAACCAAAATCATTAACTCCATATCCAATAAAGGTACATTTCTTGGATTTTGCCTCAAGCTGTGTTCTATTTTCTTTATTAATGTGGACAAAGGCTTCATAACCAAAAGTCTTTAAAAAAGAGTAGTTTACCTTTTTACCTGTCCATGCCTCCTCTGGAATACCACCATCCAAGGAACTTGAAGGCCCTCTGTTTATTAGATAAACAACAGTATCTACAACATCTTCCCAAAATTGTAAAGACAATCCTGCATGCAATCTCATGCACCTTACATGCTTTCAGACACACCATTTTCTTGTGGTGTTCCTGGAACTATCTTCTCTCTGCAAATTCCATTCTCTAAACAATACCTATCAAACTCTTTGCTACAATATTCACCTCCATTGTCTGATCTAAGACACTTCAACCTTTTTCCTGTCTCATTTTCAACCAAAGCTTTCCATTTCTTGAAAGTATCAAATACATCAGATTTATTTCGAATACAATAAATCCAGGTTTTTCTGGTTGCATCTTCAATAAAAGTAACATAATAACGAGAGCCACCAAGAGATGATACCTAAGTAGGTCCCCATACATCTGTATGCACAAGCTCTAATTTTTCGCTCTTCTTTTGTTTCCCAACTCTAACGAATCTGACTCTCTTCTGTTTTCCATAAACAAAATTCTCACAGAATTTTAAATCAACATGCTTCAAACCTAGAAACAAATTTCTTGAGTGAAGAATCCGCATCCCCTTCTCACTCATGTGCCCAAGCCTATGATGCAACAATGTTGTATCTTCTCTTGTAAAGGTTAAAGCATTAACAAAATTAGAAATACCATTTCATAAATATAATGTACCAACCTTTCCTCCTTTCGCTATTACCAAGGATCCTTTAGTGGCCTTCCAAGTTTTATCTATGAAAGTAGTTACGCAACCTTCACCTCCCAACTACCATGTTGAAATCAGATTTTTCTTCAGATCTGGAACATGCCTTACCTCTTTCAATAGCCACTGATTTCCATTTTTCTATTTTATGAAAACTGTACCCATTCCAATGATTTTACAGGGTTTATCATCACCCAATCAAACCTATCCAAAATCTCCTTGAACATAATCATAAAAATGTTTCCTATCAGGTGTGGCATGGAATGAGGCCCCTGAATCTACCACCCAGGCATCAATAATATTTTCTAATGAAAGAATCAAAGCATCACCTGTTACATTTGCTTCATGATTATTTCCTTGCTACGCGTCTCCTTCTTTTCCCTTTCAAGACTTGCAGTCTTTCTTCAGGTGTCCTTTCTTCCACATTTCCAGTACACTATCCCTGATCTGGATTTGGATCTGCCTTTTCTTGACTTACTGTGATATCCATGGCTCTTTCCTCTTTCCATTTTTCTTCCCCTAGTCTCTGTAGTCAAAGCATTACCTGATGTCACATCGGAGCTTTTCCGTCGCATTTCCTCGCTAAGGATTGCACCGACAACATCATCAAACTTTAAAGTACAAGGTCCAGAGACAGAGTTACTAATGGCCATAACTAAACCATTCCAACTTTTTGGTAGCAAGCACAGAAATAACAGAGCCCTAACTTTATCATCAAAAGTTACCCCTACAGAACTTAACTAACTGGTAACTGTATTAAACTCATTTAAATGATCAGCAACAGATCCACCTTCTGACATCTTCATATTAAATAAACGCTTCATAAGAAATATCTTATTTGAGGCCAAGGGTTTTTCATATAATTTGGCCAATGTTGACATTAAACCCTCTGTTTCCGTTTCCTTTGAAATATTAAACACTACCGATGCCGCTAGGCACAGCCGTATTGTTCTAAGTGCTTTTCTGTCGAGAATATCCCATTATGTGTCTATCATACTCGTCCACTTCTTTGTCTTTCCACTCAATGGTTGGTACAAATCTCTCTGATACAGATAATCTTCCATCTGCATCTTCCATAGCTAGTAGTTTTGGCCGTTGAATTTTTCGACCCTAAACCTAACAGGAACCCTTCTCTCCTTTGAGTTTATCAACCAAAAAGACCTTCGGCTATGATACCAGTTGTTAGAGAATTATAAATTACAAAGCAATGGAACACATAAAATATTGCAGAAATATAAACAAAAAAAACGCATAAAACAAGAGAGACACAGATATATGTGGTTCACCCAGTTTGGGCTACGTCCATGGAGAAACAACTAGTCCTTCTTTTTATATTATCCAGTAAACTGAAGAGATACAAACTACAACAAATCCATTGTAATTCCCTCTTCGCTCTCAATCTCCTCTCTCTTCCTCACTCAAAATACAGATATGCATAGACGCAGTACAATTCCCTCATATATAGCGAGGGGTTGCCTTCTAGGGAAAAAAACCCTAAATTAAACATAACTTCTACCATCAAATCTTCGCCTAATGAACGGCCCAGATCAACTACCAAATTACAAAATTTTACAAGGCAATTTTACATATATTTTTAGCTTTGAGGGCGCTGCCCCTGATCCCCCCGCCAGGGGGGGGCTCCCAAAGGTCGCAGTCGCCCCGCCTTGGGCCCCCCCTGCAGCGAATATTTTATGGGCGGCGTTGCCACCCCATTACGAACTAGGGTCCAATGCAGCGATACCTTTGAATACATAAGATAATCAAGCTCCACACCCAACACAACTAAAGTATTCCTTTTTCATGAATAGTCCATCCCAATCTGGAAAAGGGTTAAAATTAAACTGGGCAAACATCTTTTCACTTACTTTAACGAGTTTGAAAATACAAGTTCTCGACAATAATTTCATGTTTTGGGAGTCTAAAAAGAGCTCAAAGAGAAATCCTCTTGGAGGAACGAGTGTTATAAGGGGTAGAAATAGGTTTTGGTCGTGGTGGAAATACTCAAAGCATCCAAAGGTCAAGAGGTTGGCTAAGAATACCACTCATCACAGTTGTTCCTCAGGAAAGGGTAAAACAACCAAGTGAAAGTGTATGCTCAACCAAGTAGATGGTGACGATGGAATGGGAAATCCAAGGCTCATCTGATAGAAATAGGTTGATAAAAGTGGAAACCATGAGAATAGGATGAGAATGATTTAATTTTTCCACAAGCTTGAAACATGGGAAACTATGCTTTAAATTGGTTTCATTTTTACACAAGCTTGAAACAAGGAAAATTGTGCTTTAGAGTGGTTTCATTTTTACACAAGATTGAAATAGCGCAAATGATGCTTGAAATTGGTTTTCATGCCCCCAACATAATACTACAATTCTAGGTGCATGCCACCCAAGCTTCTTTTCTGATTAAGCAATATCAAAGTACAATCTAGGTGCCGAAACCGGCCTACCCAACAGAGAAATTCCTTGGCAATAATACCTCTCTTTTTCTGACAAATCTTCTAGATGAAACCCCAAATAGTCCTTTTGGCAGTTACTCAGCACAAATATGCCCCAGAAACCCCAACGTCAGCCTCTCTCTAGACTACGTTAGCCCCTCTCTGCCTCACACTGGCCCTGCGTCACCCCGGATGGGTCTGCGTCAGCCCTGGGAAGCCCTGCGTCAGCCCTCTGGCCCTCTGCGTCAGCAAAGCTAGCCTCTATGAGGCTCTGCGCAACTACCTGCTGCCTCTACGTGGCCTTGCGTAAGCCTTGGCTAGCTCTGCGTCACTCTCCTTGGCTTCTGCACTACTCTCCTAGCACTATCTCTGCTTATTGTTGAGTTGAGGTTTCTGTGATCCATATCAAGTTTATGAGAAAATTCTTCAGCGTAAATCACATGATCTTACATTTGTCGATGTGTTTCGAACTATCTCTGCCTATATGTCTCTTTGTACTCAAATGCCCCTCAATTGCATCTCCCGATCACTAATTCTATCTCTCCTAGCAAACCCCGCTGTAGATAATAGAATGAATGAACACTCTGGTGTAATCTCCAAGTGACCCTCAAGCCTCCTCTTATACTTTTCCTGTTGACATATCAACGACTGAGATTAAGTCCCTAATCAACGACTAAGATTAGATCTGGATTTATCCTTGTCTTTTGGACCATTCTAACATAGATTCATATTAATACACATCAATATTTTATTTTCCCTAAGTTTAGACTTATGGACTCCATTAAAAATATTAATTATTTTAATATCCCCTTATTTGTTTAGAATCTGCCAAAACCCTTTCATTGACCAAAGTAGACTACCGGTTACTAATAAGTGGATGAAATGAAGGTTCATTTATGAGATCAAGTGAAAGACTTGACTCAACATTTATGAGATCTAATCAAAGACTCAAATTAGAGGGATATTTGTTTCATTTTTTAACGAGCTTGACATAGGAAAAGAACTATGCTCAAGGGACCTTATTTAATTTTTTAACGAGTTTGACACAAGACAAGGAACTATGCTCTGGGACCTTGTTTCAATTTTTAACGATCTCGACACAATAAAATGAACTCTGCTTATAGACCCTCTTTCATTTTTTAACGAGATTGACACAAGAAAAGGAAATTTTCTTCGACTCCTAGGTAGCTCAGTAACCTTGTGGGGGGAGGTTAGTTGTTGGTGAGGAATATCCAGGATAAGACGGGATGGGTTGGGAAACTAACATTGGCATCCCACCTTGATACAAATTGTTTTGATAATTAGGATAACCCATACCAGCCGGTTTAGTCTCAAGAAAGTCCTCATATTGTTGAAAAGGTTGACCTTGGAATATTGGCTTGAATAATGTTGTTGCATGGTTGCTGTCTGACCAACAGGAGCTTGGGGTATTCCTTGTAATGGTTTCCTTGATGGAATTTGTGTCATTCCTGGAACATGATGACTAATTGGCACCTTTGCCATGCTATAAATGGGTTGACTTACTTATACCTATTGAATAGTCTATCCAAGTGATTCATTACTTGGAGGGGATTCCACAACAACAAGAAAAATGACCTCTTGTTCATCATGATCTAAATAAACAAGAAGAATCTAAGCAGTATGAACCTCACTCTCTACTGAAAAAGTACAATCAACTAAGGGTGAAATTGATTCAATCATTTTCTCAATCAATGAATGCTTGGGAAAGAACTCATGGGATTCACATTTAAAGAGAGTGGGATTGATTGGATTGGGATCAATCACTTCATCAACTAGGGGAGGATTGGGAGAAAGCTTATGGTAACAAACCAGAAGTCGTGGCTAAGAAGTTGTAAGTTTTTTCGACACTTTTGATGCTTCATCCATATAAGGACAAAGGTGAAAAGGATGATTCCCTTCACATAACCTATAGGGAAACTTAAATTTACCCTTTTTCCCATGGACCTTACTATCACTAGTTGGTGGTTTATCACCAACATGATCTCCAGAGGATGATGACAAGGGTTGATGTGAGCATGTGGACCATGCTTTTAATACTTGTGGAATACCAGGGAAATCTCTAAGAAGGTGGTTACCCTCACAAAGCTTGCAAGGGAATTTCACTTGATGGATCTTGTTGGAATGTTTCTCGACATTAGTTTCATTAATAGAAAAGTTTGCTTGGTTACCTCCCTGCTTCTTATGTTTCTTCTTCTTCAACTTCTTCTTCTTCTTCTTAGCTTCATGGTTACTTGAATCAAAACTTTCACCAGGTGAGGATGAAGAAAATGAAGAAGAAACAATAGGTGAAGAAGGCAATGGATCAACTTTAGGATCAACTTGAGTTTGACGTTTTCATGTCCCCATTTTTATTCTTCTTCATAGTGCAGCCAGGGTGGATTTCCAGGGCAGGAGATGGCCAGGTCAGTGGAGTAGGTTTATGTCATCAAGGGTTCCGATGGATTTTTGAGGAGTTTTATGGGATATGATGGCATTCGCTTAGCATATTCCATCATCTGCATAGTTTGGCTTTCATTTCATCGCATTCCGACAACTTTTAGAAATCAATATTATTATTGTGCATAACTTAATTAATTATGATCGAGGTGGCATTCTGAGGATATTAATTAGTGGAATACCTCAGTGTAATAGATCGTTGGAACCGGAATGGGAAGATCTATAGGATGGGATGGTTAGATGTGAGTTTCAGTGACCTGAGGAGACATGGTGGCCAATTTATGCTTTTCCTGCATTAAAAGAATATTTTAATTGAAATAAAAGAGGGAAAAGTGCTCCATGATTAAAATAATATTAAAATAGAAGGTTCTAGAGGAGTCCATCTAATCTATAAAAGAAGAGGAGGAGACCATTGGAGGACAACTTGGTTTTCATATTGTTTCTTGTATTTGAGGTTGAGAACATGGTTCTCTACTCCATTGGTAGCCCCAGGTCGAAAACTCTCAGGTGATTTAGAGAGATTGGGCAAGCACCCATTCCCCTTGGTGGATTCATTTAGAATCCACAGGTGTAGAGATTGTGTTTTTGTTTTAGTTTGGACACTGGAGGGTCATTCCCAGCTATTGTATTGGCATCTATCTATATATAATAAAGCTAGATTTCAGTTTCTGCATTTCTTGTTGTTTCTCATGTTGTGATCTTTTAATGAGATTTTTTGCAATTTATAGATTTATGGTTTTGGTTTTACATGGCAATCTTCTAGAAAATGCATGCTAGTTTAATATGAAGTGCTTGTTCCAAAATTAACTAATTTGGGACATTACAGTGATATCAAAGCATTTGTCATGGCTCAGCCTACGGGTGCTCAGATACAACTATTATCACTAGAGGGTTTGCAAAAGAAGTCAATATTTCTAGAGGGTGTTGATTTTATCTTCTTGTTTTCAAATGGGGCCATCACTTTCCCAAGTCCAAATACTAGCATTTTGCGTCAATAGCCGTAAAAAAAATTTAAAAGGGGCTGAGGTTTACTTTAAAAGGCCATTGATTGAAATATTTTGAGAAAGGCCAGATGTGGCATTGTTTTCAAAAGGGTTGATTCTCATTTTGTCAACGTCGTAGTAAATTAAGGTTCAATCTGTTGATATTCTTCCTCCATTTCGACCAACCCTTCTAGTTGATGTGACACAAAAAATTGATTTTCTTGGGAAATTCCAGAGGTCCCACTCTGAGCACATTCCCCTGTGTCGAATGAGTCTGTTCCAGGGAAAAGATAATCTTATAGTGACTGTAAAATTCCAGAAGTCGAGCTCCAAAACTTCTTCGTGGATGGGACCAAAAAACTTCTCAGGTGAAATTTCTAGAGGTTGAGTTCATACAGTCCCGAGAATCGTTGAACCCTCGCTCAGGCCAGATTGACTTGAAAGGTGGTTATTTCAAATTGAAGTGGGATTACAAATCAAAATTTGTAAGGAGGATGATATGATTGTCTTGTAGACAATTTGGACGACAAATTACATTTCTGAAGGAACCAAAAATTGTCACTGGGGCGAATTCAAATTGAAGGGAGGGTTAACCTATTGAATATGTGTAATTATGTTGGGAGAATCTCTAGAAACATTGGACTCATAACTATTGATCCCCGTATCAGCAGTTGAGCACACTAGAAGTGATGAAATTCTAGAGCAGAATATCCATTGAATAGGGGGTCAGAATATATTAGGTTGTTGTAGCTGCACAGAGAAGGTGAATGACATAAGCAAAGCCGAAATCCTATCAGGTAATTGCCTGCAACTGTCTAGCCAAATTAAATGTGTCCCTATCACAGTGTTGTTACCATGCAGTGGTGACCTATGCACTCCTGTGAATCGACTATAGAAGAAATTGACAGGCAGAGGACATTTTCTAAGTGGTAGGGACCTTGGTTGTAGGGTGATCCACACCACTCCTTTCACTTGTTCCATTCGGCATAGTGATAATAGGTTAGAAACAACCCACTGTGCTAAGAACAACTGATGCGGCTGCAATGGTCGATAGAGAATTGACAGAGAGTTGACTTCCAGACTTACGCATGACTACAAGGGTGCATTATGCATGAGCCGAGGATCGTAGTCACTTTTTGGGTGGTCGAATTCGCCATACAACTGAAGTTGAATTGCACCTCTGACAGTCAAGTCACATTGTGGTAGCAAATCACAACAAATGGAGCTAAGACGAATTGCAATGTCAGTTTTCTGTATGGTGGGGGTGGAATTTTTAGCAGCTGAGAAAAAACTGATCAATGTCCATTCCATGTAAAATGGGAGCGTGTACAATGCTGCCAAAATTTGTGTGTAAACAATCACAGTCGTGTGACTTGTGCATTGTAGTTCCAGAAGGTGGCCAATTCAATGAGAAAGTCAATCCCAAAGACACTGTGGCAGAATTGCATTACAATAGAGTTCTGGGAAAACAATGTTCCTTATAGTTTTTTTAACGTGCCTAGAGTACACCTACGTAGCTACTTCCCATAAATAATTGGTGTATACAGTCTACTCAACCACATAGATGCTCGTTGTCACTGTGGTATATGTTGTGTTATACATGACAGGTGTGCTAAAACGTTATGTTGTGCGTAAAGTTTCAGGAGCCAGCAAGTCGTTGGGAAGGGGTTGTACTATGAAGGTGAAGTGATCCATCTACACGAAGGAGCCCAATTTTACATAGAGTAAGAGAAGAAACGGTGGTTGTTTGTGACAATCTCCAGACATATTCAAGTTCCATTTACACTATATGGACAAGGGGTTGTTGTAGAAGTTTCTCACATATCAAAAGAGGTCTACGTATCATGTTTTACTTGTTGTGTTGTGTTTCTGCTAAACTTAATATTGATCCTAAGTAGATAGTAGTGCTGGAATTAACACTATAGTGTTCCTGAGTCATTATATGCATTTTCTGGTGTAATTATATGGAAAAAAGGCATTATACTCCCATTGTACATTTCAAATCAGAGTAAAGCTCATTAAAATATACCCACAATTGTCTGTCATCAAAGTGATTGACTCAAACCCTCACTGAAAAACCCATTTCAAAAATTCAAAAAATTCAGAGAAGGTTGGGAATATTGTAAACTGGTTTCTTATAGTGAGGGAATTAGAGGTTTCAATGTGCATTGGAATTATGGATTATGTGCATTGTAAAACTAGTTTCTTACTATTCGTTGAGTTGTCAGCCAAAGTCTTGTAGGGGCCAGTTTGATGTACTTACCATCATTGAACAACTAGACACGGATAAAACCTTTATAAATTCCCTTCATAAACCAGCAACAAAAGTCAACAGACCCTTCTCAAAGGGGCTCTATGTCATTCTTCAGAAAAAACGGCCAAGAGATGTGTAGGAGGGGCAGAAAATAAGACACAAGATTTATGCTCTTGGGACAGATTTGAAGCACACAAGGGTCAAATGGAAAGTTCTATTCAAACTTGATGAACTAGATACCCTCCTTTCCAAAGTGAGCCAGTTGGAAGGGAAGAAACTAATTTGGGCTCTAAAACTAGTCGTGCTTGCTCTCATACAACACAAGTTCTTGGAGGAACTGTGTGAAAGGGTTATACTTCCCATTTCATCTTGTCTCAGTAACATCATGAGACTAACCGCCCCTATAGCACCTTACACTGATGGTGTTATGAGGAGAGTTTTCAGGCTGATGATAGAAACTTTCCAAGACTTGAACAATGGTGCAGGCTCTACCTTTGGGAAGAAGCTTGATATTTTAGGAGGCATGGCCATGACTAGGACTTATGAGATCATGTTTTATCTGGAGTGTGACGACTTGATCTTACAAATGTTCCAATGCAGCTTCTTCAGCATTAGGAAACATCATCCTGACAAAGTCATAGCACACATGCAGTCCATCTTTTCCTCATGTATGAGAGGTCGTGATGCCATCTATTGGGAGTTGCAGTCTCGATTATTGTCTATTTGGAGGAGATAACAGTTGGCCTGACATGTTGCTTATGGTCTAGCTGAGAGGTTGGTTGAGCAGAACATTGGGTTGTTCAGGAGACAGATTACCAGGGAGGAGAAACTCAGGTTTGGGGGCTCATGCAGCTAGAATGACATGAGGAGGAAGGGACTTTGCTTCATCTACAAAGGACCTTATGGACCTGACCATTCATGCTTGAGTGAAACTGAGGAGATGGCAGTGGTGGAGCAAAGAGATATCCTTTATGTCTATCAGGATGAGGACTCTTCATTGGAAAAGTCCATGGGTTCATATGATGATACCTTAGAGGAGAACGAGCAACCATATGGAGTTGATGACAGTAACCCAGATATGCATCCATGTGTGGTAGAGGAGTATAAGGAGCAGCTAATTATTCCCATGTGGGAAAGAGATAAGGGAACAAATGAGCGGCTGATGACTCAGCATAGAGAGCACATAGGGGAGAATGAGTCATTGCGAGTCATTGACATCAGGACAGATTCATATGACGAGTAGTTTGTGGGTCCTAGGAGAGACATTCACGATAGTGTGTCACCAGTGTTGAGTCAACATGAGCACCATGTGATGGAGCGTGGGTCAGATGAGGAGGATGAGGCGTACAGTAGGAATGATGGGAATTTTTTGGAGAGCCAGTGGGAGGTTCATATTGAACCGTGATGATGGAGGATGAACAACCACCCTTGGGGTCAGTTGTTAACAAGGAACAGACAGATGTACAAACAACTGGCAGGGTGACGATGTTCACTGACACTTGTCCCCAAGAGATGCAGGAGTATGACAGGACAGTTAGGTAAGAGATTGGTGTACTGGAGGAGCGTGGAATTTCCTACTAGGTGAGGGGGATGGTAGTGCATCCATATTTGGGATTACCCATTGATGAGGTGCAAACAGATGTAGTGGAAGCCAAACAAGTTGTAGCATTTTCAGGAAACAACTCTCTCTAGGAGTACATAGACGGGTCTTATAGCACGGTTTGCCCACTTTTTCCCATTAGAGGGAGAGAGGCAGGATTTCTTGGACATTATTGGATTGTCCAGGAAGAGCATCAGTAGCTGAGCATGGAACAATTTCAACATAGCAGACATATCCCTTGCAGAGGTGTCCATGCATTGGATTGGCGAGAGATCATGAGCTAGTATCCTTTTGATGGAGTATCATTTTTAGTCAAGAGAATTATATTGTAGGAGCCCTCCAAGGTGAGGGATATCACATGCTTCAGTTGGCAACATGATGTAGGCTGGCCACTCATCAGTATTTCAACATGGCTTCAACATGATGAGATTAACCTTGGTCTATGCCAAGGGTTGGATTGGAGAGAGGTGATGAGTTGGTACACGATGAGTGGAGCAACATTCACAGCTGGGGTTATAGCATAGCATGAGCCTTGGAGCCTTGATTCTCCTTCTTAGTGGCATTAGGATCTAGGAGGATTTTTTGATGATAGGTTCAGTCAGAGATTGATCTAGGATCTGGGCATCGAGGAGTCCATTCATGGTGGGTTAACACAGGAGCACAGCGTCACCCAATGGTTTGTATGGGATCCTGGCATTGGGTCTTAGTTGTGTCGGACCACTAGATTGGTCCACATATTTGGATTGGTTGAGGGCAAGAAATATTGGGGTGGGAGGACTCTCATGTCCCCATTTTTATTCTTCTTCATAGTGCAGCTAGGGTGGATTTCCAGGGTAGGAGATGGCTAGGTTAGTGGAGCAGGTTTATGTCATCAGCAGTTCCGACGGAGTTTTGAGGAGTTTTACGGGATCTGATGGCATTCTCTTGGCATATTCCATCATCCGCACAATTTGGCTTTCATTCCATCCCATTCCGACAACTTTCAGAAATCAACATTTTTATTGGGCATAACTTAATTAATTCTGCTCGAGGTGGCATTTCGAGGGGATTAATTGGTGGAACACCTTAGTGTAATAGCTTGTTGGAACTAGAACGGGAAGATCTAAAGGATGGGATGGTTATATGTGAGTTTCAGTGACCTGAGGAGACATGGTGGCCAATTTACCCTTTTCCCACATTAAAAAAATATTTTAATTGAAATAAAAGAGGGAAAAGTGCTCCATGATTAAAATAATAATAAAATAGAAGGTTCTAGAGGAGTCCATCAAATATATAAAAGAAGAGGAGGAGACCATTGGAGGACAACTTGGTTTTGATAATGTTTCTTGTATGTGAGGTTGAGAACATGGTTCTATACTTCATTGGTAGCCCCAGGATGAAAACCCTTGGGTGATTTAGAGATATTGGGTGAGAACCCATCTCCCCTTGGTGGATTCATTCAGAATCCACATGTGTAGAGATTGTTTTTCTGTTTCAATTTGGAGACCAGAGGGTCATTCCCAGCTATTGTATTGGAATCTATCTATATATAATAAAGTTGGATTTTGGTTGCTCCATTTCTTGTTGTTTCCCATGTTGTGATATTTTAATGAGATTTTGTGCAATTTATAAATTTATGGTTCTGGTTTTACATGGAAATCTTCTAGAAAATGCATGATAGTTTAATATGAAGTGCCTGATCCAAAATTAACTGATTTGGGAGATTATAGACGTTTATGTGGAGGACTACTTGGTTGAGAAGAATTTTGGAAATTCATAACCAAGGAGGTTGAAAATAACCAAACTAGTAACTAATGGTAAATCTAGGAAGGGACAACATTTCCATATAAGGAGCACCAGTATTTCCAAAAGAAGGAAAAGGACTAGGATTCCCATCAAAGGGGTTTCCTTAGTTGGGGGACTCGGGAACTGTTTCCATTAGTCTCAATCTAATATCTACTAAGGATTTTTTCCATGGGGAGGATGTTGTTCCAATGTCTATTAATTGATTTTAGAAATTAAAGAGACAAATAAAAAAAAATAGGGGTAACTAGGAAAAAGGGTTTACCAAGTAACTGTGAACTGCAATATACCGTTTCTAGTGCATGTAGGCAATCTCCCCAAATGTTGTGTTCAGTGTATCACAGATAAAAATGCAAACAACTTAGTTACTTATGGTAAGATAGCAACCTAATGGGGACTTCCAAAATATAACTGAAGGCACATGGAAGTGCAGTATGTAGTAGTGTTGTCTAATGCATCCTATACAATAGGAAGTATTTTGATATACATTTCATATGTGGAGCGCCATCCGATATACCCAAAGGTACGTGGAGAATGATCCGATATACTTATATACGTGGAATACTGACTACCCCCATAATGTAACACAAACAAATAATGATAAATCCTACATTTAAAGACGTTGAAACACTTCTCTAGCCTAGACCTCTATGTATGTTGTTAATGTTCCAAATGCTTCTTAGATTAATTTAATAAATTTAAAAATTTGATCTTCAATTAAGTTTCAATTTCAAGGCTCATGGTACAAATTCACCTGAATTCCCTATGATGCAACTAGCATGATGATAAGAACTCTTTCACTTTGAATGAAGATCTATCTACGGAAGGAAGAAACAAATAATGATGTAGCAATCAAACATGCAAAAAACAAGAGCTTCCTAACTATATATTTCAATTTCACTATTCCAATTCAAAATTTGAAATCCATAAAAGATGTCAAACCATGCAATGTAATATATGCACAATTCCACTGAAAATTATGCAAATGTAATCTATGAAGAATTTCCTTTCTTGTTGTGAAAATGGGAATTCTAACTATGTAAATGTAATCTATGCAAAATAATTCTTCAAAACAAACACAAGATGATTCCAAATTAGAAAATGAACAATATAACAAGACTACTTATGAAAACAATACCTCCCTTCATTAATGCAAAGAAAGAAGCAATAAAGTGTAAGTAAAGGAAACACCCAAAGAAATCAAATGTAATATGAGATTTTATTAACAAAGGACTCAAACTGAAATTGGGTGAAAATTCTAAAGATTAAAAGAGATGACACTCAAAGTCAATTAACACTCATACAAAATTCAACACCTGAACTTTGTTTTTGCAAAAATGAAAGAAAAAACACTCAAAAATTGTTAAGAAACTATACTTTTTCTTTTCTTTTCCTTTTAAATTTCAAATGAAATGAAAGGGAAAATGAAGCTAGATCATTTACCAAAAGAATTCACACAGACTACCACTGTAATATCGAAATTCTTCTCATCAAATCAACAATCAAGCTCAAGTGTTCACAAACTCTAATGACGAGAAGAAAGAAAAATGAAAAAAACTCTCATCAAAAGAAAACAAATACAAATGTAAACAAACTAATGGATTTTTAGAGACACAGGAAAAGCTCAAATACTCAAGAAAACCCTTTGGATCAAATCAGAACTTAGAGCAAGGCAAAGAGATGCAAATTTTGCATTCTACAAGACCATCACATGTGCAGAGTGGGCACCAGTGTGAACCATCGCAATTCCAGAGAGGAGAGAGTGCGTTGGGGATAATTTGGTTAAAATACGACACAAAGAACCATACCAAGCTCAAAATTATGTTTTATTAAGGTCAATCATTTTCTAAATAAGTCAATCAAGGTCACTTTGAAAGGTGAAAAAATGCTAAGGCCAAGGAAACCACTGAGGGAAATATCACTCCCCAATGGAGTCGCCAATTTGTTTTATGGAAAATTTTCTTCTGCAGAAAAAAGGGAACTCCCTATATCTAGTGGTTTTATCTAGAAAAATAGAGGGAAAAACGACCTATGTTATCCTTAGAGAGATTAGAATACGAAAAAGAGACCTACTAGGAATTTGTAGTAATTCCTCCTCTTCTCTTTTCTTGTAAGCTCCAACTCTAGCTCCAAATGCTATAAATGTAACCTACAACACTGACTAAAACAAGAAAGAGAAATACAACATCCACATAGCATAAACTAATGTTTCTAATCAATGAGTCAGAATGGCATTGAAATACATAAGCATGAACATGACATAAATATTTCCTTTTTTATTAATAAATAAAGGATAGAGTTATAACCATTTATGGATGCTTGACTTTGAATATGTCTAGCCAATTGTCTTTTCCTTCCTTTCCACAAAGCAAACCTCCAAACTCAACCCTAATGCATAAATGTATGATGATTCCTTAAGCTCAAGGGAACAACATGAGGGCACTAGTAATCTCCAAAATCCAACCCAGACTCTATAAGAGGCAGTAAATTTATAGGGTGAAAGTGGTAGTTTATGATTTACTAATCTAGGATTGAGATCCACATATGAGGGAAGATAAGCTCTACGGATAAGAGATAAGACCACTAGAGTAGGATCATATAGTAATTTGAGATCTCTATCCATGGTATATGGTTAAAACCACCTTAGAAGCTTCTTGAAGGAGAAGATTTGAAAATATTTTTTAATTTTCCCAAAATTCCAGAACCATCGCAGCTGTAGAGTAGAGAAACCATGCTGATTAGTGCAGGTTCTCAGTTATGAAACTTGAAAACATTACAGGTGGACATGCATGCATGGTGTGATGGTGCTAACAACAATATTTTTGAGTTGATTGACATAGAAACTCAGACTTTTTAGAGAGGTGATGCTTATGGATTTGCAAAGGGATAATGACAAAGTGTTCAAGGATGTTGATTGATCTAGTCTTCAGGACTTTTGAGAAAATGTGAGAAAATGTGAGAAACTGACCTATAACAATTAGAAACAATGGAAACTAGGACACCATTGAGAGGGGAGGTGAATCGATAGTGTGACCAAATTATACAAATTTTCACAAATTATACTTTTCAATTATTTTTTCAATTATTCATGAATCAACAACACAACTCGATCATGTAAAACATAAAATCATAACCATCATAAAGCACATGAGAAACATATACACAATACACCAATCTTCTTTTTATTTCTTTGAAAAATACAAGCTCTAACTTGATTACATCATTTCCCCACAAGCTACTACTTGTAGGATTATAGCTTCTACTAAAAGGAACTTCTATCCTTGTTCACTTATCTGTTTTCATTGAAAAGGACGGTTTCCCTTGCTCATTTATCAACCTCTACTAAAAGGGACTCTTGCCCCTTCTTGTTTATCAACTACTACTGAAAGGGACTCTTGCCCCTTCTTGTTTATCAGCTACCACTGAAAGGGACTATTGCCCATGAAATGCAAGCTACCACTTGTTGGCCGTCTTGATTCATTTTTCATCCATTTCCAAACTAGAACTAATATATCACTATCTTCGTAAACAAATAAGTTTTCTCACTACAACTGCTCACCAAAACCACCTAACAAACACCTTTAGCAATCTATGCTTACTGATAAAATCACCATCAAAACCACCCTCAACAACCTCTCATTACTTAACACACCTGCAACATTAATTATTTCATCAATCAATAATTCATCCTTCACCTTCTTAAACACCTCCCAGACACCAATATTGGTCTTTATTTCACCTCTGATATATACCATCACTATGCATCTTGTTGTCTTGATGGGCCCTGACCTAGGTTCAGCGTTAAGAAGCCAAGCAAATCCCTACACTACTGGCCCTTTCGGCATCAATCTGTGGAGTGCGGACTAAAGTCTCCCCTGAGGTAGTATGGGTGGATGCAGGAACCAAGTTTCTGCACCCTGAGATGGTCATGATGTCGGTTATATGCCCTAACCCTTCTTTCGCACAGATCGATAAGCCCTTTAGGGCTTATCAAAGTATTTCTCTTATTCGTCCTTGAAGCCTCCGCAAAAGTCTTTGATCATCCTTTGCAGACGCTAAATAAATAGATCGAGCACTTACGCACCTCTGTATTTACTCTTACTTCTATATTTAGTTAGATTCTCTTAGTTTCATATTGTCTTAACAAGTAATTATAATTATCGTGCGTAAACAGATATTCTTACTTGCGTTCATATAACAAACAGAAACATATAGATTCGCGGATCAGAGTAGTATTAAAACATAAACCCAGTATTCAACATAACATAATCTCATGCAATTAATAGAAGTAAAATACATAGGTAATTCCATAATACTTCTCTTTATTGATAATCCAAATTTCCAGTATAGACTCTCACTACCCTGCGCACACAGTTGCAGGGGCCTGCGCACTCAGCTGCAGACTTCTACCCTAGGCCTCTACGCACTCAGTTGTAAAACCTCTTCCTATGCTAAGACTTTTCACTCTTATCTCTCACATACCCATCAACTTACTCAGAACTACCAAAAACTTATCAACAGCCTTAGACTCTTCTAAGACTCCCTTTTTATACAATCCCATGGTCCGCGGACCAAGGGCAGATCTCATCAAGATGACACAAACTATCTAAACTAAGGGCGGAAACCCTTTTTTACTATTTATATCATTGCGCTCCATGGCCACAAAATGTGGAGACTTTACATTCTTTACACAAAACTTAGGCTTTTAGCCCCAAAACTTAGGCTTTTAACCCCAAAATTAACCCCAGGGGACCCATTCCCAACAGGCCCCCAAAAAAAATCTAGTGACTCACCCCCAAGTCACTATACTGGCATGGAGATCTTGTCACGAAGACCTCCCAGCTCCAGCTGTACCACTGCGACTTCGACGGTGCACTGTGTTTCCGCCTGCTTGACCAACTACTCTGTCGCTGGCTCTACGCTGTCTGCCTGTATTTTCTAATGTGTCGCTTGCAGACTGGCCAATTTCCCTTCAATGGAGGCAATGAGTACATAGGCCTCCTCTAGCCAAGGCCCTAATCTGGCCTTGAGTATTGTCTCCTTGTGCTGAGCTGCATCCACCTATTCTTTCAGCGCCCTTTCTTCCTGCAGCTTCACTAACCTTTGTGTAATGGTGACAGTGCACGTCGTCGCTTTAACGTCATCATATCTCAGTTATATCTCCCGCACCTCTGTTTCCAGCCTCTGCATAGTGGGATCCTCCTATAGGTTGGTGACTACTTTGAGCGACTGCTCGAAGAGCGCAGTGCACTCCTTCACGGCGGCATCTATAGCTACTACTGCATCTTTGACAGTAGCCACGCGCTTCTCTTTAACCTCTGGTGGAGTCGAAGGCTGGGCCCTCAACTCGAGCTCTGTAGTTTTAAGGTTCAGTTCAAACTGAACCTTAGCCAGCTCTGTTCTCACTTCACACACTCCGGCAGCGAGCTTCTGAATTCTCACATCCACTGGCGCATCTTCAGGAATATCCAGCTCTGGCACAGTCCTGCATGCCTCAGCCACCACCTTGGTCATGTGCTCATTCTTTTCCATGGTGGCCTTAAGAAGATCAATGGCAGAATTCTTTTGTGTAGCCAACTGAGTGTTGTTCACCTTCTACTCACTGATAACGTTCAAGGCGCGCTGTTCTCGAGCCCAAAGTTCCGCGATCACACCATCTTGCAAGGTGTGAAGGGCTTCACTTGGAAGCACAACCAAATTTAGCCCAACCCTCTTGAGGGCACTGACAGTGGCCCTGTCAGCTTCTGCTTCTGCAGTCAATGCTCCATCCGACAGCACTATGGCCCGAGGATCCAGCGTGCACACCATTTCTGCTACCTCCAACGTTTCAGGCGCCAAACTAGTTGACGTCGTGCTACTTCGCCCCACATTGATCTGTACCTATGACGCCTAGATCTGTAGCTCGCGCAGACCCGTTTGAATGGCACCCAAGGCCTGTTGTTGTTGTTGCTCGAACTACTGCAGTAGTTCCGCAGTCACATCCCTCACCGCATCACCAATGTCGTTCAAATCACCCTCTGTCAAGGTGATTGGGTCGAGGGACGTTTTGTTGGCCTTGGACTTCTTCCGCGGCCCTACTTTCTCCTGCTCCCTATTGTGCTTAACCCGGAATGGAGTAGTCTCCAGGTCTGCTCCTCCCTGGTCAGATCACTGCTCTTCTTCTTCTATCTCCGGGGAAGGAGATTTCTAACTCCTATCGGAATCGCGCTCCTCTTCTTCTTCCTGCCCTCCTATCTTCTTTTTGGTAGCGTGCTCCACTTTGGATTTGTCCTTAGCCTCTTTCTTCCTCTTCTCGGCCAATTGTTCCATATTTAGTCTGACCTCTTCCTTCTTACATTTCACTACAGACTTGCTAGACCCAACTGTCAAGTCTGAAGCCGTGTGCCACTCTGCTGGCCAACGGTTGAGCACCGCCACGATCACGTCATCTGTGGCGAGGTATGGAAGGTCATACCACTTTTGCTCAGGGTCCTTCCACGCTCGCATGGAGACACAATGGAAGTCCGCCTTGAACTCCACATACTCTGCCAACTGATCAAAGACAGTCGGTGACAACCGTGGTTTGCGGTTGATGGCCATGTTGATACTCATCTCCATCAAGATCCAAAAGATATTGTTATCCTTGACCCTTTGGGGGTCCTTGGTGGCCCAGAGCAAAGCGAACTTCGCTGCTTCCGGTAAATCCTGCACAACCAGAGGAAACTGACTATCCTCTGATAACTCCCATGCAACCAATACTATGGATAGCAGCAGCCATGCATAGTGAAATGTTTTGTTGTGGTCCTACGCCTCTGTGTAGTTTGCGAGGAACTCGCTGCAGAGGTAGAATTCCCAGTTTAATTGTATTCCCTCTACGCATTGGGCTGCTAATGATACAACTGGTGCCGACACTTCATCTGCACGACACTTTCTCATAATTTTCCATGCCAGGATCTGGGTGACTACTATGACCACGAGGTCAATTATACTAGAAATGGAGTAGCCATGCAGCGTCTTGACGAGCTTAAATTTGTCCTTCATTTGCTCAGTGAGTGTTGGACCCACTTTTTATCTTTGTATTTCACCTCCTTTACTATCTTTTTACCAATTTTTGATCTCTATTTAAGACTCTTCTGTACCCTTTCATCCTCATTATTCTATGGATAGTGACAGATCCAATCCCATGACAAAAAGCATTATAATGGTGTTATTTAACTATTCTATAACTCAAAGATCAGATGTTTCATGTTTAGATCCTTGAGGTTAGCTAATCATTACAGGTTTAGTGTTGTGATGTATTTCTACAGGTTGCCAGAAGTCTCCACCAGTCAAATTTAACTAGTTGCTGGGTAATTGAGTATGAAATTGCTATAGGTGAAAAAATGGATTTTCTGATCAAATGGGGCTGAATCTGGAAATTATGAGACACGGGTTTTGTTCAAAGAACCATTTTCCATATAACCCAGAAATTGTTTGCCAAAATTCATCTTTGTGAAGGACTTATCACCAAGGAAATATTCCAATGAAAACCATTTCTGAACATGAACGTATTGGATCAGTTCAAGTTCGGATTTTGCTGAACGGTTTTGGTTGAAAAATTCTATATCAGAATACGGTTTTGATAGGAAGTGGACAGTTAATAATTAGAGGATTTTGAGTTCTAAATAAGAGTAATTCACGGATCTCCATATTGTCGGTTTTCCCATGCCTCTCTATAACAGATCTAATGCTTGCCAATTATGTATCAGACTCTATTATAAAGCCTACCTTTTAATTTTGACAGGAGGGCGTGTTGAACCTTTGAAATATTTTGTTGTGTAACCGTGACTTAAGTTCTAATAGAAGATTGTTATGACGCTCTTGCTCTGAGTTTCAGTGGAATGTGTTGAATGGGAAGCTGATGCTCATGTTTTAACTGTGATTGCAATCTTTTCATTACTGTAAGTTTAAAAGCCCCCAGGTGTGGCTGGGCCCACCCATCTGGGTTAGCTCGGTATTTTTCATTAACAGTGTCACTATGAAATTAGTGTAGTTAGTTTCCTTTTCCATTATCAGTCAGTTTAATTGCATTGTCTTGTTTGATTGATTAGTGCATACAGGTGTGTGAATGATTTCGAGGTTCTTGTTATTGACATAGTGGCAATTAGATTTTGGTGTGAACTTTGTGTGCCTTCCAAACCAGAGTTGTACCGTTACCTTGACTTACTCTCATCTTAGACACATCGTATGATCGCTTGCTGAATAGATGGCATCAGTACCTATGGACAACGCCGGAATAAGTCTTTAAACTCCTTAACACAATCTTAATTGATTAAAGACAGGCTCGGTTTATCGCAAATTCTACCTCTATTTCTCTAGGAAGACAGACTCAAATCAATCCCTTGACTGAACTGTAGCATGGAGTAGGCAACCCAAAATAGGCGAATGTTGCATTGATTGTTCAAGATGTTATGAATTGAATTAATGACCAAGGTAGGAAGTCACATTATTTGCACAGATGATTGATTGGAATTCGTTTCATTTCAGTTCATTCAACAAACTATCGGATCAATGTGTTGTGGGTTGGTAACAAAACATTGCAGGAATGATTTGTGTGTGATTAGCTACTAAAGACCAATTCTTTAGTTTACCTCCCCTGCTCATGCAATTGCCAATTTCATTAGCCGACTGAAATGAGTGCTCTACTCTGTTTTTGTGCAATAATTAGTCTCATTGAATGATTGATCTTTTCTTGGTTCATAAGGTTCCGGTTATCCACTGTGTAGTTAAATCATTGCTTAAATTTGCAGCAGCATATTGGTTGTGAGTAAGGATATTCATAAGTTAGGATTGGTGTGATCCCAGAAATATTTAAGTACAATTCCTTGAATTTGTGTGATTACATAGCTAGGATCAGCATTAAGATTTCTTTCATTAATCAAATCCTGTAAGTAGTTGATTTGAAGATGGGAAAGTAAGTAAGTAAGTGGTAGAGTAAGATAGAGTAAATCCTCCAAATTAGTACTTAACTCCTGAGTCTTGATAAGGGAACATTAAGCACAGAACGATTGTTTGATCAAAGCGCTGCTAGGACAGACTACTCATTTGCTTACAAGTTGGATGGCTATAAATTGCTTCAGGAGTGAATTGTTATTTACAATCAAGAGTTTAATAAGTTGGGTAGTTATTAGTACAGGTTGTTTGATTATTTTGAGTAAAAACTGCTATTATCATAGGATGTTTGTTGAGGAATGACTGAGTGGTTTTTCACATAGAAGGTTTGGTACCAGCATTCAGAGATCTCATTGATACTATTTGGTGTGGATAAAGTCTGTTTTGTGGAGATACATAGTTGAGTACAGATTTGAATACTAAAATTTGTAAAGGTTTTAGATTAAATTTAATTGTTGGGTTTGCTCTTGACAATTAGATGATTTGATTTACAAATATTTATCATTCCATAAATTGTAAAAAGGAAATCATCAATCTCTGATCTAGCCATGACCAGAGAGAGTGCAAGGAAATTTGTGTTTATGAACCCCGGGTTGACAATTAATATTAAGGGATTTAATCTTACCATTTAAATCTCTCAACATTTTGGCATCGTTTCCAGGGAGATTGTCATTTCTTATTCAAGTAACCAGTATTATTAGAGTTTCAATATCTTGCAGGACTGTCAGAGGGCGGAGAGAGTACGGTAAGACGTGAGTGAAGAGCCACGCATCCACTTTTGTTGGGCTTGCTCCAAAGTCTAACCGATCACTGCTTGTTCTTGATTTCTATTTTCCTTTACCTTGATCGTAGAAGTAAAGGTAGACCTAGGGATAGTAAAGGTAGATTCATTTCCAGTGTTATTTTCCTTGCAATTATCAGTTTTTAATTCAAGCTTTGAATGACAAAACATTTTTGGTGTGTTGTAAGAACCCCTCTCTTTGTACTAATCCATGTTGTAAGACAGGCATCATCAACCAGCGGGATAAATTCAAGAATGACCGAGATCTTGAAGAATGTCCCTCGAAGCACTTTCTCAAATCCTAGTAGTAGATGGGGTATCTTCTTCTCAGGGAGAGTTTATCTTGACTGCATTCAGGAAATTATCTACCTCTCCATACCCAGAACAGGATTTGGAAAGCTCCCTCGAGTCCTCTTGCCTATCTACCAAGGAGATCAATGATCCATGCACCAAATCTGATGGGGAGCATTCAGCTGAACCTGAGATCAAAGAGATTTCACCATGCCCAACAACAAGCTTTGTGTGCATTCCAGAGACCGATTATTCAAGCTCTTCTGGCATGACCTAGGAAGACATTCAGAGTCGTTAAAATGTAGACACAAGCCAATACCACCAGGATTACATCGATCATTGGTCTGAGGTTACAATTCAATCAAAGTGTCACTCTCATCTTCAAATACTCTTCGCATCATCTCTTTCAAAGCTACTGATTGTTCATGCTCATGTACCATCTAAAGTTTATATGTTAAATTTGGGCATGATCATATCTTTGTACCTGATCCGCACATGGCTTCATTGGAAGTTCTCTTTCACTTGAAGGAGGATGTCTTCTCTTCAGTATAGTAGGAAAGTTAGTATTGTAATAAATAAATGAAATAGTAAAGAGAAAAATAAGTCCTTTTGTGAAAACCAGCGTGTCTGGCGCAACTGGACAGGGACTTTGCTTGAAAACCAGGTAACTGGTGGGCAAGGTTCCCAATAAAGTTTGTAAATTTGTATGAGTTCTTCAAATCATGTATTTTTCATGTCATTATGTTTTTACTCGAGTTGGTTGATGTGGGATTCCTTAAGGCCCACCTACCAACAAGCCTTGTCCCATCGACATCAACACATCATCTGGGACCAAGGTTAGGGTTAGATAAGGTACCTACAAGCCTGCATGCCTTAATGATAGGTATCCATGTCATCTACCAAGGAAATACATCAATGTTTCTTGGTGGATGAATTCTGCAGTCCATTCGACTTCAACAAATCCATTCATGGCTAGTAGAATGTACCTAGTGCCTTGATTCCCATTGACATCAAAGGTGGGATATCTCGCATTGGGTAACGATCTCCTCAACAGTCAATAATCCAATGATTCTTGCTTATGTTCAACATCGACTCCATTTATTCACATATGCAGGATTGCACATGGATGTGTAGCAATTGAGGACTATATGGTTTTGTGATCTCAGCACAGATTTGCAGCAGTGAGGACATTTGTAGCAGCATTTCCTTTTCTTTTAGTAGTCATCTTGTTTCAATAAAGGTTGCCATGCAGTAGCTTGATCATCATTTGCAGTAGTCATCTTCCTTATTTGTTTGGGGACATACAACTCCTCAAGTGTAGGGGAGAAGGGGACTTTCATTTTCCAGTCTCCTTTACTATCTCCAGTTCAGCCTTCTTCAACATATCCAACACCATCTTCTGTTCATCTTTCAAGAGATATTTTCTCATTTTTGCAACATGAGAACAGTGTCATCAGCCGGGTGTAATTAAAATCTATTGCAAACTCATCCTTCTTCTATGGAGATCATGCTTGAACAATGGGCCTGAATTCTATGCATTCACATTATCTTTTCTAAAAATCTTTTAAGTGACCCAAGTATCATCCTGACTCATTTGGATTGATTATAGATAGTTGATAATTACTAATTAAAATTGCAGGTTTACCTTACATCCCTGGTCACTACTCTTGTTATCCCAAAGCCTTAACCAGAAACCACCCATGCCTCCCTTGTAACCATCATGCTTCCTAATTCTAAACTATATCCTAATTCCTAATTCCTAATTCCTAATTCCTAATGCTAAACTATATCCTCCTTTACCACTATTGTTATTGAACTATCCCAAAACCTTGATCAAAATCTTACCCCTGGCTCCCTCATCATCATTATCCAGTTAGCTAGAGTTTATTATTAGCATTCAGATATATACCTTCTTGATGATATTTTCAGTGCTTTAGATGCCACACAGTAAGTTATATGTTTAAGGAGTGCATTAGAAGTGTTTTAAAGAATAAAACTGATGTTCTAGTGACACATCAAGTGGAGTTCTTGCATGAGGCAGATATGATAGTTGTTATGAGAGCAAGAGAGGTTATGAGCTTGGTACATATGATGAACTTTACCAATAAGGCACTAGCTTTGGGGCATTTGTTGATGAACACAAAAATGGATTAGATGATATAATAGTACAAAGTGATATGGACTATGACACTACAAGAGATGATTGGATAATTGCTCCAGCAATTAGAGGACCGAGAGCTTGTGGTGTTTTACAACTTGCTGAACCTATTGATGCCTATACTCCACTCATTAACAAAGCAGTCACACATAAAGATGTATATGACCCATTTTCTCTAATAATCTGGGGTACATGAACCTTTGGGAAGAAAGTTAGAAATACACAAGATGCAAGATTTAGTGTAGCCATTATTTACAACAATGAAAATAGTATCGATCTAGTTTCAATGGTTGGAAATTTAGATGGTGTCACAATTCATGCAGTGTTTGTTTCTAAAGTAGTAGGAGAAATGTTTTTGAAACATGTTGGAGATCCAAATATGGAATTTTGGCTCGTACCTTCATATGAGAACACGGCATGGTCAGTAATGGAAATTGCTTTCATCTCCCTTCTTGCTATTTGTGTTGTGCTTGCAACTTGTTTCTTTGTATGAAGGCATCGATTAAGACATGTTGGACATCGTTCACATGTTTTTGAGTTCCATGGTATGATATTAATACTAGGATGGTCAATCTGGCAGTCTAGCTCGGCAAATGTCCATGAATTCACCATTATTTCAACTTCAGCAGCAGGGACCACATCATCCTCTTTATCAAATGCAGCAACAACAGCAACAGTACCAAGCCCAATACAGTCAACAACCTCCAGGGAAGCAAACTAATCGAAATAAAGTTCTCCAAACCTCATACACTTCTCTGCCAGGTCCAGTTGGGTCTTCAAGAAAGCCAGATAATTCAAATATGAGTGCTAGCCAAGGGAGTGATTGCTCTTTCTGAACAAGTTATGTTATTTTGTTACTGGTTATCTTCTTCACCTTCTTTTTCTCGTCGAAGGGATGAGGACTATGAGTGAAAGGATTATGTATATTTTATTATTCAGCTTTCAACAAAGCTAAAGATGGTAGATTTCTAGGGAAAGTAATTTCCTTCAAGATCTTTTTTGACAATATCATATTTTTTTTTTAGGCCATATGTTACTCTGCTTACTGACTCTAGGGGTCGATGGTGAATACTGCATGGAATATATAGGTCTTATCTTAACAATAGAAAACATAAAGGGAGGCCTGGAATTTTCCTATTTATTATTATTGTAAATGAGCCCTGTTGACCATAGATGTTTGTCACTTGTCAGAGGAGATATAGAATACAAGCTGAAAGACTTTGTTACAGGTATCAATTGGAAATTATTGACTTGTGGGGAATTTTGAAAGAGCTTTAGGTTTCACAGCAATCAATGAGTTGCCCTATGAGTTGCAACTGCAAGGTATAATGTTGTTTCTTAGGTGAAAACTTTAGTTGAATAAGGAAATGGTGTAATTTGAAAGCATGCCTGGTCCACATAGCAGACATAGAAGATAAAATAAGGTAGATAGAGTCATAGTTGAATATGGGAGGTTGTTGGAGGACTGTCTTGAGTTCTTTAACAGGTATTTGGAATCACTGAAAGTTGTCTATCTTTGATAACCCATTGATTTATTCGAACCTAGTGCTTTTTGGAAGGCAAAAAAATGAAGAGCATTTAGTCTTTTGCCTCGTAGCTGAAAGACATAAGAGGGTGAGTGCACAGAGGGTGGAAGGATAGTTTTCAAGGTGTTTGATTCCAGTACAGGGAGATTTGGAAGTTTTGATTAAAGCTGCTGGCCTTTGAAAGATTTTTGTTCCATCACTTTTTGACTAGGATGCATGAGGGCATGCATCAAATTAAGCATGGGGGAGATGTTGGACCCACTTTTTATCTCTGTATTTCACCTCCTTTACTATATTTTTGCCACATTTTTATCCCTATTTAAGACTCTTTTGTACCCTTTCATCCCACGATAAAAAGCATTATAATGGTGTTATTTAACTATTCTATAACTCAAAGATAAAATGTTTCATGTTTAGATCCTTGAGGTTAACTAATCATTACAGGTTTAGTATTGTGATGTATTGCTACAGGTTTCTAGAAGTCTCCACAAGTCAAATTTAACTAGTTGTTGGGTAAATGAGTATGAAATTGCCATAAGTGAAAAAATGGATTTTCTGATCAAATGGGGTAGAATCTGGAAATTCTAAGACACGGGTTTTGTTCAGAGCACCATTTTTCATGTAACGCAGAAATTGTTTACCAAAAATCGTCTTTGTGAAGGAGTTATTGCCGGGGGAATATTCCAATGAAAACCATTTCTGAACATGAACGTATTGGATCAGTTCAGGTCCGGATTTTGCTGAACGGTTTTGGTTGAAAACTTCTATATCAGAATACGGTTTTGATAGGAAGTGGACAGTTAATAATTAGAGGATTTTGAGTTCTAAATAAGAGTAATTCACAGATCTCCGTATCTTTGGTTTTCCCACGCCTTTCTCTATAACAGATCTGATGCTTGCCAATTATGTATCAGGCTCTATTATAAAGCATGCCTTTTGATTCTGACAGGAGGGCATGTTGAACCTTTGAAATATTTTGTTGTGTAACCATGACTTAAGTTCTAATAGAAATTTGTTATGTCGCTCATACTCTGAATTTGAGTGGAATGTGTTGAATGGGAAGTTGATGCTCATTTTTTAACTGTGATTGCAACCGTTTTGTTATTGTAAGTTTAAAAGCCCCCAGGTGTGGCTGGGCCCACCCATCTGGGTTAGCTCTATATTTTTCATTAACAGTGTCACTATGAAATTAGTGTAGTTAGTTTCCTTTTTCCATTATTAGTCAGTTTAATTGTGTTGTCTTGTTTGATTGATTAGTGCATACAGGTGTGTGAATGATTTGGAGGTTCTCGTTATTGACATAGTGGCAATTAGATTTTGGTGTGAACTTTGTGTGCCTTCCAAACTAGAGTTGTACCGTTACCTCGACTTACTCTCATCTTATACACATCGTATGATCGCTTGCTGAATAGATGGCATCAGTACCTATGGACAACGCCGGAATAAGTCTTTAAACTCCTTAACACAATCTTAATTGATTAAAGACAGGCTCGATTTATCCGGAAATTATACCTCTATTTCTCTGGGAAGACCGACTCAAATCAATCCCTTGACTGAATTGTAGCACGAAGTAGGAAACCCAAAATAGGCGAATGTTGCATTGACTGTTCAAGATGTTATGAATTGAATTAATGACCAAGGTAGGAAGTCACATTATTTTCACAGATAATTGATTGGAATTCGTTTCATTTCAATTCATTCAGCAAACTATTGTATCAATGTGTTGTGGTTTGGTAAAAAAACATTGCAGGAACGATTTGTGTGTGATTAGCTATTGAAGACTAATTCTTTAGTTTACCTCCCCTGCTCACACAATTGCCGATTTCATTAGCCGACTTAAATGAGTGCTCTACTCTGTTTTTGTGCAATAATTAGTCTCATTGAAAGATTGATCTTTTCTTGGTTCTTAAGGTTCCAGTTATCCACTGTGTAGTTAAATCATTGCTTAAATTTGCAGCAGCATATTGGTTGTGAGTAAGGATATTCATAAGTCAGGATTGGTGTGATCCCAGAAATATTTAAGTACAGTTCCTTGAATTTGTGTGATTACATTGCTAGGATCAACGTTAAGATTGCTTTCATTAATCAAATCCTGTAAGTAGCTGATTTGAAGATGGGACAATAAGTAAGTAAGTGGTAGAGTAAGACAGAGTAAATCCTCCAAATTACTTAACTCTTGATTCTTGATAAGGGAACATTAAGTACAGAACGATTGTTTGATCAAAGCACTGCTAGGATAGACTACCCATTTGCTTACAAGTTGGATGGTTATAAATTGCTTCAGGAGTGAATTGTTATTTACAATCAAGAGTTTAATAAGTTGGGTAGTTATTAGTACAGGTTGTTTGATTATTTCGAGTAAGAACTGCTATTATCATAAGATGTTTGTTGAGGAATGATTGAGTGGTTTTTCACATAGAAGAGCATTCAGAGATTTGATTGACACTGTTGGTGTGGATAAAAGTCTGTTTTCTAGAGATACATAGTTGAGTACAGATTTGAATACTAAAATTTGTAAAGGTTTTAGATTAAATTTGATTGTTGGGTTTGCTGTTGACAATTAGATGATTTGATTTACAAATAGTTATCATTCCATAAATTGTAAAAAGAAAATCATCAAGCTCTGACCTAGCCCTGAATAGAGAGAGCACAAGGCAATTTGTGTTTATGAACCCCAGGTTGACAATTAATATTAAGGGATTTAATCTGACCATTTATATCTCTCAACAGTGAGGTCGCGCTCACCTGTCATTCCGCCAAATTCCATGGCCGGATTTAATCCTGAATGCGGAAGCCAAGTTATCCTATGGATCAGCATGTCAGTGATTGTTATTGGTTCTTCCAACCACAGGCACCCATCATACACCAAGAACAACAGTTTTTTGATCACTATCATGGTTATGGGCACATGATCGTAATGCGGCACCCATAGCATGTTTAGTAGTCCTACCTTGTCCACCCCTTTTATCCATTTCATTGGCTCCAGCGCAGTCACACCAGTGTCCTTATAGAAGACACGGCGCATGAACTAATCAGTCGCTAAGTGGTGAAAGCGCTCCGTATCGGACAAATCCCAATCCTCCAGCTTTAAAAGGGGGATGCGCGCCAGGTACAGTCTGTGAAATGCGATCTTGTCTGGAAACAACAATGTATGCAACATGACCTTCCTCTCATCAATGTCCTTGGGGACCTTTGCCTTACCTCGGCGCGGAGGAATGTATTCGGGTAGTTTAAAGATAGGGTCAGACCCTTCAACGTCAATGTACTCAGCCCCCATGTCAATGTCGTCCCCACCCATATTGATTTCTTCATTGTCTTCTTCAGGTTCTAGGTCAACTACCTTTCCCTTCTCCTACGCGGTGGGCTTTTCCTTCTACGGGTGTTTCATGGATGACGCTCGCACCGGCAGTGGCGCTTTCTGCTTATCTTTCTTCATTTTCAAACCCTCTTTGGTCAGCGTAGGTCTTAACCTGGGCAACCTCGGAAATTTGGGTACCTCTATAGGTACTTCAACACTTGCTATCTCTGGTGCATCTTCCTCAGCTGCCATTGCTTCTCCAGCACTCACGGTTTTTGCAGGCGTCGACATGATACTAGACAAAAACTCTTGCGTTTCCTTTGGCAACTTCTCAAATGTTGAACTCGCTATCAAAGCTGCAAAGTACTCATGGTTCATATGCGCCTGAGAGCTCAACACATCAATTCTCAAAATGCCAAGTGTTTTTCGTTGGGCAACCACTTGTAATTTATAGGCATTTTCAAATTCAAATCTGACCGTTCCCCCCAAAATCCGTTCATAAATGCTGGATTGGTGGCATATTTTCAAAGATCTTGCCCTTAAATTCCGACTTAAATGTCGTCCCCCCCCCCTTGCTCCATTTAGTCGTTTTCCCACTATCAAGTCATGAACAGTGACTATAACATCACTTTTCAGCTTCCTTGCGCGGTCCCTTCTTCGATAGCACAGCTCCCCGCATATTTCTGCTGAAACTGTGACATTCCTTCGTTCAGCGCAATTGCCCAATCGCACGGCTCCACAACCCGGGCAGTGTAGTTTATAGTCCCGCGCCTTCTTTCATCTGCCTAGAGCACTAAGACTGTGCTTCCATCATGTAGTCATCTAGCCGGATCGTGGGTGTATGGCTTTAATTAGCTACCATTCACCCTCCCTGGGAATGGATCTCCATTCAACCTTACCAACTAAACTACTCCACGATCGGAAATCTCCTTGATGACATAGGGCCCCAGCAAATGCATCCGAAATTTTCTTGAAAATTTATCAAACTTACTGTCACATAATAGAACTAAATCATTTACCTTAAAGGTGTGTTGTTTGATGTGTCGATTGTGCCATGCCTTTTCATGCTCCTTTTGAATTTGTTGATGGAATGCAGCTAGAAATCTATCATCTTCAAGCTCTGTTAGTTGCACGAGCCTCTCCTCCAGGGCTCCGCGATCCACCATTCCTGTGAATGTCGCTATGCGCAGACTAGGTACAATATACTCCATTGGCATCACAGCGTCTATACCATAAACCAGTCTAAATGGAGTTTGTCCAGTCAAGTTCTTGCAAGTCGTTCTATAAGCCCATAGCACCACGGGCACGCACATATCCCAGTCATTTCTTTCAGCATTGCAAACCTTTGTTAGCACGCTCTCTAATATTTTAGTAAACGCTTCCACCATCCCATTAGCCTGCGAATGATCTGGTGTGCTCTTCTGATGGTAAACCTGAAATTCCTCCATCGTCACGTTGATCGTCTCATTAATAAAATGTGTATCGTGATCACTCATTAAAATTTTTGGACAGCCAAACCTTGTCAACACGCACTCAAAGATGAGTTTTGTTGTTGTCACGCTTGTACAGTCCTTCACAGGCTGTGCCTCCACCCATCTGGTTAAGTACTTAGTCGTAGTGATGATGTACCGTGCACCTGTCTTATTCCCAGGAGGTTGAATTGGTCCCACAAAGTCAATTGCCCACTTCTCAAAGGGTTGTAACGATATCTGCGGATTCAATGGCAGCTCATCCCTACGCGAGGGTCTGCCAATCCTTTGGCATGTGTCGCATGCCCTACAATACGCTTTTGAATCCTTATGCAAGGTCAGCCACCACAACCCAGCGCGTAGAATCTTTTGTGTTGTTGCTTTTCCTACATAATGACCTCCCACGGCTCCGCCATGAGCCTCAGCGAGGATGCTATTTCGTTCAAACTCTGGCACATAACGTCGCAATATTTCATCTGATCCCATTTTGTACAAGTGCCATGCAATGAGAGAAAAGTTTGTCGCACGCACCACCAGTTCCTTTGTGTGTCTACTTGTATATCCTTCCAAAGTTGTTCCTGTCATCAGGAAGTGTATAATATCTTCAAAGTGGTTTTCAGTGATGCGCACTACAAAGAGCTGCGCGTCAGGCAATCCTTCCTCCAAATTAGTAGGCTCTTCTCTAGTTTTAATGCGCGACAGATGATCCAGCCATGCATTCAATCGTCCTGGTTTCACAATGACTTCAAAGTCATATTCTTGGAACAACAATAGCCACCTACATATCTTCCTGCCCAACACAAGCTTTTTGACCATGTATTTCAATATAGAATGGTTTGTATACATCTTAGAATGTCATAATGCCTAAAATTCTAGAGCACATACACCATATATAATCCTTCGCGCTCTATTGTGGAATAATTTTTCTTAGCTTTAGACAGTGTCCTACTTGCGAACCCTATAGGGTAATCCAAGTCCCCTTCACCGGCATGTGTCAGTACTGCTCCTAGCACAATACATGATGCGGAAATTCCTTCTTCCAATCTAGGAAGACTAGGATCGGTGCGGTGACCATTTTCTCCTTTAGCACATCCAAGCTCTTCTGGCATTCTTCATTCCAACAGAACATAACATCCTTATTTAACATTTTTTCCATTTTACACGGTGATCTGGGCATAGCCCTTAATGAATTTCTTATAGTATCCCGTATGCCCCAACATTGCGTGCATCTATTTCACACTCCTTGGTGCTTCCAAATTGATTATGACTGCGATCTTCGCAGGGTCTACCATCAAGCCTTGTCTACATACCACATGACCGAGAAAGATCCCAAAAGGGACAAAAAACAAGCATTTCTTCAGATTGAGCACGATCTGGTACCTCTGGCATGTATCTAGCATCAAGCGCAGACTTGCCACATGGCGCTTTACTAATCCAAACACTGTCCAATCGTGAAAGTATACCTCTAGAAATTTGTGAATGAAATACTTAAACGTCGCGACAACTATGCGCGAAAAGATCGTCAGTGCATTCTTCAGCCCAAAAGGCATCACCGTATACTGGAAGCATCCCCATTCATTCGTGAAGGTTGTCTTACTTCTATCCTCCGGTGCGATCTTGATCTGATGGTACCCAGAGAACCCATCAGTGAACGAATATGCTTCTTGGCCACCAACATTATCCAAGACCTCATCGGTGAACGGAGTTGGGAAGGGATCATGCATGCAGGCATCATTCAACTTCCTGAGATCTACGCATATCCTTATTTCTTCCTTCTGCTTCTTTTCCTGAACTACTATTGGGCTCACCCAATCAGATTCTTCCACCGGTTCAATAATACCTGCCACGAGCATCTTATCTAACTCTAAGCGGACCCTTTCTTTATACTTTGGATTGAGGCGGTAAGGTCTTTGCTTCACAAGTTTCACGTCCAGTTTTAGGGTGATCTTCATGACACCCAGGTCCCCTATTATCCCTTTCAAATCTAAAACTTCTTGGGGAACATATCCTAATATTTGCAGAGTAGTTGGGTGACCTTATCCACTGTCGCATTGTCCTAGTAGTCCCCAATATTTGAAAACTTCGGTTCTGCCTCCGTGCCAATGTTCACCTGTCTGGTTTTAAGTGGCTCAATTATGTCTGGGTTCTCTAGTTGCAGCCCTTCAACTTCATGGTGACCTTCAATCTCTGGGGATATTATTCTTCCTCAGTTCTTCATCTTCTTCTTCAACAGTCACATTATAGCACTCCAGCGTGTGGCTTAGCTGAGTGGTCCAATTAGGTTGAATCAAATCTAGAGCATCCTGCGGTATCCTAAAGATTGCTGCCTTAACCTCCTGCAATGCTTCATTAATACTTTCAAACCCATCCTCAAAGCTAAACATCATCAAAAATCCTTGGCGCAAAACATCCCATTCTTTAGTACCATGGTAGAGTTCTGTCTCCAAGTACCAATTCATCGGTATAACATCCAAGGTATGACAAAACAGATGTACCCACTCTGGCTGAGGATTCGCTCCATACGCTTCAATCCATTTGGCCAAATGTTCACGTGGATAATTTCTCCCATCATATTTTTCTGTTAGCCGTACTTGTGGGTGACCAAAAGCACTCTCATCATTTTTTGTATACGCGCCAATCATCAAAATTGTCCTTGTGAGTGCCCCACCATCTTGCAGGTGTTGTTATGCTCTTAACCTGCAAGACGATACAAGGATACCAAATATGCATAGAAATATACCCAGAACATAGAACAGTGAGAAATAACAACAAGTATTTTATTATTCAGAAAGCAATGTTCACTTGCCTCTTCGAGGGGGCAACCTCCAATAGAGCAGAGCTCCATTATGAAATAAGACACGATGCTCCTCGCAGGGAGTCTCTATCCTTTATATATGACTCATACATGCAATACCATGCTGCAATACCATGGTTCTTATTAATACCATCTATCTAATACCATGGCCCATTTACAGCTAACTGTGGTCCCGTCATTAAATGCGGGTTAACCACTTACAATTATTAATATGGGCTTTATTGACTCTTTACTTAACTATAACTATGACTCGATCCTACTACATAAATAAGGGGGTTAGGGTGGGACCCTAACATGCCCTCCCCCATAAGAATAGCCTTGTCCTCAAGGCTGAAGTTGCGGAAACTGCTAAAGAATAGTGGCTGGTTCCCAAGTTTTATCTTCCAAAGAGGTGTCTTTCCACTTGACGAGGACTTCCTTGATCATGCGGCCACATAGGTTCCATTCTCGTGTGTCTAGGACCTGTTCAGGTTGGAGCCAGATTGACCCTTCTTCATCCAATTCAGGTAGACTGGTTTGAATTCTGCAATTGTTCCCAATCACTTTCTTGAGGCATGAGACATGGAACACTGGATGGATTTTTGCAGTGGGTGGAAAAGCTAGCTTGTAGGCCGCTTCTCCAATGCGCTGAAGTACTTGATATGGTCCGTAGAATTTTGGAAATAGTTTCTAACAACCCTTGTCTTTGAGTGATGTTTTCTTATATGGTTGCAACCTCAAAAATACCTGATCCCCTTCTTGAAATTGGCGTTCTGAGCGATGTTGATCTACCTGTTGCTTCATGCAGCTTTGAGCTTGATGAAGATTCTCTCTAAGACAGGCGAGCATGGTTGTGCGGTTCTGTAGGAGTTGATCCACTGCTTGTACCCTTGAGCACCCCTTGATATAAGAAGTAGGGGAAGGAGGGAGTTGACCATAAAATGCTTCATAGGGAGTCACTTTGGTGGTGGCATGATAGTTTGTGTTATACCACCATTCAGCTAGAGGTAACCACTGTACCCAAACATGTTGCTTTTATGAAGTGAAACACCTAAGGTAGGTTTCCAGACATTTGTTCACTACTTTAGTTTGACCATCCGTTTGTGGATGATAGGAAGTACTGAGTTTTAGTTGGGTACCTTATGTCCTGAAGATTTCCTGCCAAAAATTACTGGTGAATATCAGGTCACGATCAGACACAATAGAAGTGGGCATGCCATGCAATTTGAAGATCTGACCCATGAAATATTGAGCGACCAAAGTCGATGTAAAAGGGTGGGGTAGGGCACAAAAATGAGCATACTTAGAAATTTGGTCCACAACCACCATGATGACTGACTTGTTTCCTGACTTTTGAAGACCTGTGATGAAATCCATAGAAACCTCCATCCATATTGATGTCGGGATGGGCAATGGTTGTAATGTGCTTGGTGCTTTGACTGTCTCCCCTTTGTGGCACTGACAGACATTGCATTCCGCTACAAAAGTATGAATGTCCTTTTTCATCCCTATCCAAAAAAATGATCTTCTAGTGTGAGCATACGTCTTCTGAAAGCCTGAATGTCCTACAGTGGGGGATGAGTGCAACTCCGCCAAAATGCGGCTTTTGAGGGTGTATGTTGGTGATATTACGACTCTATCCTTGTAGCGAAGAATCTCATCCTGCCACGAGTAGCCCTTGGTGGAATTTGGATCCGCCTGCAATTGAGTAATGAGTTGGGAGAGCCAGGGATGTGAAAACCATTCCCTCCAAGCCTCTTCAATCCATTCTTGAATGGGAAGGGAAATTGCGAGCAGGGTACTTTCCTCCTCAAATTGCCGAGATAATGCATCTGCTACAATATTTTCATGCCCTTTCTAGTAAATGATCTCATAATCATATCCCATCATTTTGGCAAGCCATTTATTTTATTGTGGTGAGGATAGGCGTTGCTCCAAAAAATATTTAATACTGTGATGGTCTGTGTGGATTTGGAAACGTCGCCCCAATAAGTAAGGTCACCAGGTATCTACTGCATGTAAGATGGCCATCATTTCCATCTCATAGGTAGATTGTCCCAGATTCTTCCGACTTAGTTGTTGGCTTGTGAATGCCAAGGGTCGACCTTCTTGCATTAAGACCGCCCCAATACCCGTACCCGAAGCATCACATTCAATGACAAAAGATTTGGTGAAGTCAGGTAGTGCTAAGACTAGAGTGGAACACATGGCATTTTTGAGAGCTGCAAAGGCCTGTTGTGCTTCATCATTCCAGAGGAATGAATTTTTCTTGAGGAGTTGAGTGAGGGGCTTCGCAATGCGACCATAATTGCAGACAAATTTGCGATAGTAGCTCGTGAGACCCAAAAATCCTCTCAGGCTCTTCAAGGTCTTAGGTTGAGGCAAATCCTACATTGCCTGGATCTTTTTGGGGTCCACCTTGACACCTTCACGCCCCACAATGTGGCCCAAATACTCAACTTATTCCATGCCAAAAGAACACTTGGACATCTTAACAAATAATTTATGCTTGCGGAGCAGTTGCAAGAGCAGATCTACATGTTGAAGATGTGCGGCCCAAGTGCAACTGTAGATGAGAATGTCATCGAAGAAAACAAGGACAAATTTTCTGAGATATGGTTTGAGGAGGTGGTTCATAAGGCTCTAAAAAGTAGATGGGGAATTACAAAGACCGAATGGCATGACCAGGAACTCATAATGGCCTTCATGAGTTCTGAAAGCAGTCTTTGGAATGTCGACTTCTTTCATACGAATTTGGTGGTAACTTGAGCGAAGATCCAACTTAGTGAAGAATTGAGCCCCATTTAGTTCATCCAGCAAATCATCAACAACCAGGATGGGAAATTTATCTTTGACTGTCAACTTATTGAGGGCCCTGAAGTCTGGACACATACGCCATTCCCCATCTTTCTTGAGCACCATGACCACCGGTGATGAATAAGGACTAATGATGGGAAGAATGACGCCTGCTTCGAAAAGTTCCTTGATTATTTTTTCTATTTCATTATTTTGGGTGAACGGATATCTATATGGGCACACATTTGGTGGTTGGGCCCCTGGGACCAAAGTGATGCTATGATCATGTTCCCCTCTCGAGGGTGGAAGCTCATGAGGCTTGTCAAAGACTGGCAGATGGTTATTTAAAATTTGTTGCATCTCAGGATGAATCGGAAGAGAATTGGGTTCGAAGGCCTGGATGGCATTAAATTGAGCTATAACTCCATGATGGCCCTTTTTTAACAATTTTTCCATCCTATGTGAGCTGATGATAGAGGGAGCTCCCGCCTGGAGTCCGCGGAGGGTATGTGTGTGGTTGTTCTGCTTAAAGCTCATATATAACTCCTGGAAATCCATTGTGATTGGCCCAAGTGTGCGAAGCCATTCAGTGCTGAGGACAATGTCGCACCCTCCCATGTGTATGGCAAACATGTGGATCTTCAACTGATAATCCCCCATTTGAATTTTGACATTTTCACAGCAGCCGTCACATTTCATTGTTCCCCCATCCGCAATTTGGACTTGGAAGTTAGAAATTGCTCGTACAAAACAATGCACTGCTTCTGCGACTCTTTGATGGATAAAATTATGTGTACATCCACTATCAATCAAGACTACTACTGGGCGATGCTTAATAAAACCTCTGATTTTGAGAGTTTGAGGTGAAGAAATCCCTGCCAAATCATGCAATGAAATAACTGGTTCGTCAGGGGAATTGTCCTTCTGGTTGTCCTCTTCTTCTTCCTCAGGTTCCTCAAGTGGTGGGGCTTCCTCCGATGAGCTGTGATCAGTAGCATCAATTTGAAAAAATTTGGGCTACTTGCATTTATGATTGGGGGAGTATTTTTCATCACAGTAGTAACATAATCACTGCTTTCTTCTTTCTGCCATTTCTGCAGGTGACACCTTTTGAACCTTAAGTGTTTGGGTAGTGCTGTGAGCCTATGGGGGGCGACCCTTGGAGGTGAAATTTGGGCGATTGGATTGGGCCGCTAATGCACGTTCAACTTTACGAGCTACCTTGCAAGCCTCTGACCATGTGGGAGGGTGGTGTAGTCGAACGTGAGCTTGTATGGCCTCTTTAAGACCACTAATAAAACATTCCGTGTAGAACTCATCTTGTAGACCTATAGTGCGGAAAGCTAAGGCTTCAAAGGCTGTAATATATTCATCCACTGTGCCAGTCTGTCGGAGCTTAGTGAGACGACCCAAAAAAGTAGAGTCATGTTCAAAGTGCTCCATAAGAGATTTTTTGAATGTGTCCTAAGTCAAGGGCCTTCCATTGCAACGTTGATGCCATTACCACCACTGCCATCTTTCATTGTCCAAGTACATGCTCCCCACCATAAGCTGAGTCTCATTATCCAAGATGTAATTCAGATTGAAATACTGCTCCATTTGTGCTATCCATGCTGCTAGGTGAGAACCATCAAATTTATGCATATCCAGCTTGGGTGGTCACGGACGGGATTGTTGGTTGGTGCCCCAGAGGTAAAGAGAGTGGCTAGACTCACCCTCACTGTGTTCATTGCCAATATACGCCTCCTTGAGGGCTTCCGCCTTGCCCTTAGAGAGTGTTGTAGTTATTGTCGCCAGCTGGTCTTGGATGTCTTTCAAGGATTGTTCAAGTTTGTCAATCTTCTCATTGGCCATAGCTTGAGCTCTAGTTTCTACCATGCACCGATCCAATGTACTTGAAATTTGGGACCGCCCGGTTTTTTTTTTTTAACTCTTAATGGAGTTTTACTCGGAATACTGCAGTAGCCGAATCCTCAAACTGTCAATGCTGCCAAAAGTCCTGCGAAAATCACGCCCCGATATAGGAACCCACACAACTAATCAGATCTAGATGGCAGATCTGGTGGATCTGAGAGATCTAAATGGATGATCTGATAGATATGAGAGGCGAAACCGATTGTTGTTGCGGATCTAATGGATCTATTAGATATGAATGGTTGTTCTATTAAATCTGAACTGCGGGACTGATTGTTGCTGCTGCTGCAAAACCCCACTTGCGAGATCTGATCTGGCAGAGATTATGCGTGATCCAGAGATAGAAAAGGGAACTATGGTCTCGAGGAGTGTCAGGTGCTACAAATCGCAATATACATAAGGTTCTGACAGTAATACTCGACCCAATTTTTCAGAGCACTAACCAAGGAGGATCAACCATACCCTTAGCCTTACCACCCGACTACCCTATCGTACAGGCGAGTAATCTCTCCGAGTGCTATTCTCGGTGTACTATAGCAGCAAGACGGTCGACGGTTTATCTATGGTGAGGTTTCAAGGGAGCTAGGGGGCTTCCGATATACCAAAGGGTACTTGGAAGACAGTCCATGCGTGGTTCTGTCTAATGCGCTACTACTCGAAGGGGTACCCACAGGGGTTACAAGGGAGTCCAACAAGCGTGACCACCTCTTGTATTTCTTGCGTGCATGCCTCCCCAAATCCGCAAGTTTATGCGCTCAATGACAGATCCCGTGGTTTAAAGACGTCGAAACACGTCTCTAGCCAAAACAAAATTTGCTAAAAATAGAGATCCCATCGGCCCTGGAAAGCACTCTGATACCACTTGTTATGCTCTTAACCTATAAGACGATACAAGGATACCAAATATGCGCAAAAATATACCCAGAACATAGAACAGTGAGAAATAATAGCAAGTGTTTTATTATTCAGAAAGTAATGTTCACTTGCCTCTTCGAGGGGGCAACCTCCAATAGAGCAGAGCTCGATTACGAAATAAGACACAATGCTCCTCGCAAGGAGTCTCTATCCTTTATATATGACTCATACATGAAATACCATGGAGCAATACCATGGTTCTTATTAATACCATCTATCTAATACCATGGCCCATTTGTAACTAAGTGTGGTCCCATCATTAAATGCAGGTTAACCACTTACAATTATTAATATGGGCTTTATTGACTCTTTACTTAACTATAACTATGACTATATCCTACTACATAAATAAGGGGGTTAGGGTGGGACCCTAACAGGTGTAGCGCGCAGTGCCCAGTCCAAGGCCTGGAAGCGATGTTTCTCTAGAACTTCTCTCTCAAATACATCCAAAAAGTGATCAACATCAGTTAAACCATCATAGTAAGGCAGATTTCTTACCTCTGATTTATTATAGCGCAGCATAGATACTTCATGCAGTTGATTCTTCCAGTGCTTCTTCATCTGAATCTAATGTGCAGGAACTTTCACAGTCCCATGAAATACATCCATCTATTTTCGGATTCACCCAATCCTGATCTCACGCCATTATCTTGTAAATCGGGTCCAAATCGTCATCACTTTCATAATCGTGGACCAGTTCAATGTAGCGCATTCCTTCTACAGGGTCCAATGGCACCACTACGTAGAGTGATTTCTTCTCAAATATCATCTTCCACTTCTTCAGATTGATTACCCCATTCATGGCAGTAGCCCAATCGATCCCAAGGAGCGTGGGGTAGGGACTGTTTTCATCCACAATCTCTATCACTTCAAAATCAGTTAGTGCGCTTGTGCCTTCGATATCAACTGTTACCCCCTGAAACCACCCCATTGGGATGATTTTCTATTGATTCACCATCCTTAACTGAATCAAAGACCACTGTAGTGCAAGTCTCCCCATTCTTTCCCATGTTTGTTTCGGCACAACGTTTGCGTCAGACCCTAGGTCCAAGATAACTTGGTCCATTTCGTATTCTCCTATCTGCGCGGTGAGTCTCATCTCATGTCTAGTTCTTGCCTTATGCTTACCAAGCTTCCTAACTATGCACGGCTAGTCAGTATCATTCTCCTTTCCAACGCACCTATTGATCAACTCCTGTAGTCCCTTCACCGCCTTTCTATCGCGTAGCAGTTTCATGCAGGTCTCCAAGAACGTAGTAATCATGGACGGGTCCATTTCTTCAGTCGGCTTCTCTTGACTCGTTGAGGTAGAGGACTCAGCGAAACTTTTATTTGCTTCCACAAATGTTTATTTTGCACATTCTAGATCAAACCCGGTCTCATTTTCTAGCACTTTGCAGACCCACTCACCTTCTTCAAGTTGCTTCCCCTTATCCTCACTAGTCATCGCTCCACTCCGCAACACAATATTTACCTTAGGGTCTTCCTTGCGAGGCTCAACCTTCATCATTTGCAGGTTCTAAGTTGGTTGTTGAGGCTCCACTCCCTTCTCATGTACCTTAGCTAACAATATAGAGCAATCCTATGTTGCATGGTCAAATTGAGTACAATAGTGGCATGACAGTCACGTTGGATTTATGTAGTCTCGCGTGTAGTGTCCTGGTCATCCACAATTGTAACAAATAACCTACCCTCGACCTCTACCAGGTCCTCCTCCACCTCAGCCTCATCCGCGCCCCTGATACTCGCCTCACAGTCCTATAGTGCCTTGGTCCAGAGGTTGCGTTTCTGCCTGCACCCTGTATGCAAGTGTCCTGTCCATCATTAATTCGTAAATCCAGCAATTGTGCTAATCATGACCCACTGATTGAGAGAAGTTGTAGAAGAGCTCTTCCGGTGTCTGTATGAATTTCTGTAGCAAATGGAAATTGTCTGTCACATATTTCCCGGCTACCTAACAGATATCACACCATAGCGCGGGCCCTGTACTTGGCCCTTCCACAGCTTCCAACTTCATAGGCATTGGTCCCCCTGCAGCAACATAATTTGTAAAAATTGGATAGTGATCTTTGTCATGCCCCTAGCTTTTGCACTTTAGGCACCACACTTCTTCGCGTGCCTCTAGCCGAGTTGTTCTGTCTTTTTCAGACTCTACATTTTGAGGCAAAGGTTCTGCAATGGCACATGAATCTTCTGAACTCCCAAATTAGCATCCTACATTGGTGTCTCGTGTAATTGCATCGCTATTTCCAGAGTTTCCACCTAGGTCCCAATCTTCTGTTGTGATAGTGCAACCCTTAGATGAGGCAAGAGTGAGGCCACAAACCATTCGTGGTGCTGCCCATCAATCAGATTCATGTTAGCCTCACGGATTGTACACTTCAATCTCTAATCCAAATCCCAGGGAGTCTCACCAGGCTTCATCATGATCTCTTTGAATCCCACAATTCATTGCACCTCAGACTTAGGTCTACTAAATTCCTTATTTAGCGCGGTCTAGATATCTTCCAATGGGAACATCAGATTATCCGTGCAATACTTAATGTACCATGTTAGTGCGCAATCCTGCAAAGCACTAACCAATGTTGCTTTCTTCATTTGATCATCCGTGATACCCTGAGCTTCCCATATAGCCTTCGCGACGAACCAAAACTGATCTGGATCTTCATTTTCCACGCCCTTGAACACAGCTAGCTTTATGGAGTTCGGCATATTGAATGGTGGCGGAGGTGGTAGTGATGTGGGTGAGGGTTTAAGCGGTGGAGGTGAATATGGAGGTGGTGTGGGTGGATGAGGTATTCGCAGGAACCCTTGCTTTATCAACTGAATAGTGCTCTGCAAAGAAGCCTGCGTTGCTCCCTCGTCGTCACTCAGAGGAGGTTCAATCAGTGGGCTATATTCAGGGCCTTTTCTTCCTCTATCCCTTAAATTTCTTCCACTTTGCGTAGCCCCAAACATCAAGGTAACTGCATGACCCGCTTTTCACACAAGAGCATCTTAATCCAAGTATTTAACAATTTCAAATACTTACATCGCGGCCCTTTGAAGAAGCTGCGCTCTGCTTCACTGTAATTGACTGAAGTATCGATCGTGAACTCTGTCACAAATCCTCCTATGATATGATCGAGCCAATGATTGACAGCATGCACGATCTTATCTCTAGAGGCTTCCAATCTCTGCACTAACTCCGGGGTCCTAATAATCAGACCGTCAAGCCTCCACCTTCCTTAGCCATCTGCCAACTTCGCGATCCACTCGTATAATTCAACCGAGAAGGAATAGAATAATATTTTGTGTGTCTCTATGTATAGATATCTGTCCAACCATTATTCTCTCGTCAATCACTGATTCTTGTTTTCTTGCGCTGCGAATTCGTGGATATTTTTATCCAACCAGTCTTCAATCTCCTTCTTAGTTGGATTCCAATGATGTGACAACACACATCTCGTTATGTAGATCCAGATCTTGACAATGGAACCATTTGTTGGATTGATGGGCCCTGACCCAGGTTCAGCGTTAAGTAGCCAAGAAAATCCCTACAATATTGGCCCTTTCAGCATCAATCTACGGAGCGCAAACTGAATTCTCACCCGAATTAGTATGGGGGGGTGCATGAACCAAGTTTCTGCATCGTGAGATGGTTATGAGGTCAGTTATATTCCCTAAACCTTCCTTCGCGCAGACCGATAAGCCCTTTAGGGTTTATCAAAGGATTTCTCTTATTCATCCTTAAAGCCTCCGCGAAAGTACCTAATCGTCCTTTTCAGACCCTAAATAGATAAACGAGGCACTTACACGCCTCTGTTATTACTCTTGCTTTTGTATTTACTCATATTCTCTTAGTTTCATATTGTCTTAATAGGTAATTATAATTATCGTGCATAAATAGATATTGTTACTTGTGTTCATATAATTAAGAGAAACATATAGATTCTCTCATCAGAGTAGTATTAAAACATAAACCCAATATTCAACATAACATAATCGCATGCAATTAACAGAAGTAAAATACACAGGTAATTCCAGAATACTTCTCTTTATTGATAATCCAGATTTCCATTACAGACTCTGACTACCCTGCGCACACAGCTGCAGGGGTCTGCGCACTCAACTGCAGACTTCTACCCTAGGCCTCTGTGCAATCAACTGCAAAGCCTCTTCCTACGCTAAGACTCTTCACTCTTAGCTCTCACAGACCCATCAACTTACTCAGAACTCTACCAAAAACTTATCAACTGCCTTAGACTCTTCTAAGACTCCCTTTTTATACAATCCCATGGTCCACGGACCAAGAGAGGATCTCATCAAGATGACACAAACTATCTAAACTAAGGGTGGAAACTCTTTTTGAATGTTTACATATTCACACTCCGTGACCACAAAATGCGGATGTTTTACATTATTTACACAAAACTTGGGCTTTTAGCCCCGAAACTTGGGCTTTTAACCTCAAAATTGACCCCAGGGGACCCGTTCCCAATAGGCCCCCAACACAAATCTGGTGACTTGCCTCCAAGTCACTCTGTTGGCACGAAGATCTTGTTGCGAAGACCCCCCAACTCCACCTGTACCACTGCGAATTCGGTGATGCGTTGTGTTGCCGCCTGCTTCACCTACTCGACCAGCTGCTCTGTCGCTAGCTCTGCACTGTCTGCTTATATTTTCTATTATGTCGCCTGCATACTGCCCAATTTCCCTTCAATGGAGGTAGTGAGTACATAGTTCTCCTCTAGCCAAGGCCCCAATCTAGCCTTGAGTATTGTCTCCTTGTGTTGATCTACATCCATCTGTTCTTTCAGTGCCTTTGCTTCCTGTAGCTTCGCTAACCTTTGTGTAATGGCGACAGTGCACGATGTCGCTTTAACCTCATCATATCTCTCCTACAGCTCCCACGCCTCTGTTTCCAGCATCTGCACAGTGGGATCCTCCTGTAGGTTGGTGACTACTTCGAGCGGCTGCTCGAAGAGCAAAGTGCACTCCTTCACGGTGGCATCTATAGTTTCTACTACATCTTTGACAGCAGTGTCGTGCTGCTCCTTAACCTTTGGTGGAGTCGAAGGCTGGGCCCTCAACTCGAGTTCTGTAATTTTAAGGTTCAGTGCAAACTGAATCTTACCTAGCTATGTTCTTGATTAGCGCACTCTGGCAGCGAGCTTCTGAGATTGAATGGGGCATTTCACAGAGTGGTATCAATGCTTTTAAGTTCAACACTTGGAATGGATGGGCTCTATCACAAAAGACATGCAAAACAAAGATTTCAACTCTAGACCTTTGGGAATAAGTTGGTGCCATATTACTAAATCAAGTAGTAAGTCTAAGAAATTGGCCTAGTTTTATCTTTTGAGCTAGGAGGATCTCTATCTCTAAGTGTTGTAGTTGAATGTGGATGTGATTGTGTTCTATTTATAACTTTGATTTTGATTTTCATGCTAATTGCAAGAATTTTATAGCATAATTTATTTTATTGAAAAATTCAATGATATTGCATGTGTTTACTATTAGGCATCTTGAAGGTCTGGACAACCTGTAGATGTAACCATGGATGTTGCTGATTCTTTGGTATTGAAAAAAATCCCTGCATGTTTTGTGCATGATTTTTTAAGTGTTGTGTTCTTACACACTTGGGGTAGATGTGCATGTGAATTCTCACATGATATGAGGGATTGAGTAAATCCCTATGTTGTTTGTACTATATAGCATGGTTGTTTGATTGATTACTTAGATACATACATATGTTGCTCGTATTGTATAGCATGGTTGTTTGGATTATTACATACATACATACATATATGTGCTAATTAGGTTGTGATAATCCTTTTGTCTGATTAGCTTATGGAAAAGAGCCTTGGTGGAGGTTGACTATTTCTATATGATGATTTTTCGTTATTATGCTTTTTTCCTTATGAATGCTTGTCATTCATGGTTAATGACTTGTTTAAGGAATGGGGTGTAACATATGGAAATGGTTGGTTAAATCCTCGATATGTTCCTCATCAGATTTTGAGAAGACAATTATGTCATCCAGTTAAAATTACCACAAATTTGTCTTTTCCCCAACAAACACTACATCCACCGCCCTTTGAAAAGTGGCTCCAGTGCTTATGAGACCAAAGGGAATATTGGCATACATCAATGTCCCCCAAGGTGTGGTAAAACTTGTTTTCTTCTGATCCTCGGGGTGTACAACAATCTGATTATATCTAGAGAACCCATCAATCGTGGACAACTGGGATGATCCCAGAACCTTTTGAAAAATGTAATCCATCTTGGGTAGAGGATAATTATCCTTTAGAGAATCCCTGTTTAGGTTTATGAAATCTAGACATAATCTGATCTCTTTGTTTCTATTCCTGAAAGGAACTAAATTTTCCACCCAATCTAAGTATCATAGAGCCACAATGATTTTAGCCTGGAGAAACTTCATAACTTATTTTTCAATTAATGGGAGTAGTAAGGGATTTATTTTCCTGAGCTTCTACTTGTAGGGCTTCATTTTAATCTTCAAAGGAATTTTATGTTGAATAATATTAGGATCAAAATTCTTCAACTCATCATAGGACCAGGTAAAATTATCAATATTTTTTTTTAACAAATCAAGATATCTTTGTTTGTATTCCTTTGGGATCCCTTTATCCAATTTAATAAATTTAGGTTGCTGCTCCATACCAATATTACAATCTTCTACATCTTCTTCTTCCTTTTTTTTGTTGGTTTGAATACTACATCATTTGCATTAAATGAACTTTCTAGTGGAACCAACCCTCCAGGAATTGTGTTTCCCTTCAGCTGTAAAATTTTCTTCCCAACAAACGATTATTCCCAAGATACCTATTGTTCTTCCTCTGCATCTTCACCCTCCTGGTCAATCACTGAATTAGAAAATTCTCCAATTACCTCCATAAAATGTTTGATCTGATCCTCATCCTCGAAAACCTGCCAGTATTTCACATTATCTGGTACTGAGGGTCTGTACCTGACCTCCACTTCATACCTGAGCAAAGGATTATGTGGTGGTCTAAAGGTACTTGTTGCAACTTCTAAGGAGTCAACCATTCTATTTTGTTCACTAGGAAGAAACCGAATGTTAAATGTCAAAAAGAAATTTTCGATCAGGTCCCATACGTCATTTTTGTAGGACTTCAACTTCAAGTTCTTGGTTTGACACTGATTCCTAATTTGTTTCACAATAAAATCAGAATCTCCAAACATTGTCAAGCATTCAATATTCATATTTTTAGAGTCTTGTAGCCCCAACACCAATACCTCATATTCAGCAACATTATTAGTAGCATCGAACTCTAGTTTGAATGAGAGAGGTATAAGGTTACCCTCCGAGGATACTAACAACACACCAACCCCATTTGCTTCCTTAGAATAAGAACCATCAAAATATAGTTTCCAGATATGATCAAATTTTACTCCTTTCTTATCCATCTGAGTACGAGATTCTACCCGTATGTCTTCCATAATTTGGTCTTCTACTTCCAATAGAAAGCAAGAAAAATATCTTTCTTGATCTTGTACTAGAGAATTATTTGAGCAGTCAACTTTAGTCACAATTTTCACAAATCTAGACTCCCTGTATAACCTACGTTCTTCTCCAAGAAAAAATGGGATAGTAACATATGTTAAATCAAGCTTGACATATCCTCCAATCTTCATTCCCCAAGACTGGGAAAGGAGCATACCAAATCTTGCAAGGATATCAACAAATACAATGTCCATCACCACACTCTTCACTAGGATTTGGGCCAAATTAACCACTAGATCTTTAATCATGCCCAGGCATTTTACTCTTTTGGAGTCAAAGGAATATAAATCCTTGTATGGTTTTTTTATTTGTAAGCCTAACTGCTCCATAAAAAATAGTGGCATTAAATTATGAGAAGCCCCTGAATAAAGCATGCAATTATGCAACAACAAATCATGGATCACTAAAGTGATATAGAATGAAGGTGTGGAGGGATTCTTCTTATAGATTCAAACTGTTTTGAGTTGGTGTTAATTGAGGCACCTCCACAAAATTAGGAATATATCTTTTATACACAATTTGTTTCAATAATTCATTTTGGGGAACAAATATCTTTACCTTATCCAATTATTTTTGTAAGCTAAAAGCAGAGAAATGTTTGTTTGCCTTCACTGGCTCAAAAACCTCTTTATTTCCTGACGCACTGTTTTGGTTTTTGTTGGCATCCACCCCATCTTTTCCAATTCAATTTTAGAACCATTGGGTTACGATATTTCTCCCTTGGTGGTATGACCAGGACCAATGAGCTTTTTCCCCTCATTGCTTTTCTTAATTGTGGTAGGTTGTGCTGGTTCATCATTCTGACCTAGTTTTTGATACCTTTTCCTTGATCTCAAGTCATGCCTCCTATGTAATTTTGACTACATAAAATCAACAAACTGTCTACAATAGGCATCAATTTCTTCCACATCTAAGGGGACATTTGGAACCTCATCTAACTCTCCTTGTGATTCTATCTCATAGTTCTCTTCTAACAAAGTTGAGAACTGATTTTGTTGAGCATCAAGATTTTATGATTTTATGATATTCCTTCCTCTAATTCATCCTCGATATATAGGGGAGATTGTATTTGGTCCTATTAATCCCTTCTCTCTCTTGGTAAGAGTTGAAATGGAGGTCTCCTATACTGGGGATTAAAATTCTTGTTAGGACCTTGTGATATTTTTTGAGGAGGGTCTTTTTTCTCTAGTTCCAACTTCACCAACTTGTTTGAGATGTTTCTAATAAGATTATTCATCTCATCTAGCTTATGATCATGGACCTCCTTAATTGGACCAGAGGAATCAAAATCCTCCTTTCCCTTTCTCCTTTCACTATGTTCTTATTTTCCCTTCAATTTTCATGTTGATGCAAGATTCACTTCTACCTTGATGGAATCAATTTGAATCTAAGATAGTGTGGGTGATTTTCTCTCTCTCAATGTAAATCCAAAATATTCTTCAAAGGCTATGCCTATGGAAGTTTTATTTCAACTGGTAAATTGTTATACAATTTGTTAAACCTTTTTACAAAGTCTATAAAATTTTCATTTGGTCTTTTATTTATAGCATTAAATTAAATTAATAAGTATCCATGTTCCTTCTTCTCGCCCCACTTCTTCATAAATATTTTTTCCAACTCTTCCCAAGTATTGATGGAGTTTTTACGTAAAGTATTAAACCATTTCCTGGCTTCCCCGTCCAAAGATTGAAAAAATATTCTCAGTACCACGTCTATATGTTCAACATTTAAATTCTCTGCAAGGCACAAAAGGTCTCAATGTGTTTCTAATGAATGATATCATCTTCTCCAGTAAAACTAGGTAAGGGCTTGAGGTAATCTTGAGTCATGGCATTAATAGGTTTTGGAGGTTCAGAGGGGCATATCTATTGAGCATAAAACTAGGGACAACCATGTTTTGTATGCGGGGGTTGAACAAAATTTGCTAGAGGATCTAGTTGGAGATTATTTGTTTGAAGAGGTGGTGGAGGGGTTGTATAGGCTTGAGATTTAGTATGGATGCAAATATATTAACCTCTTCGCCCTCAGGGAAAAAGTGAGAAGTAAAAGAATCATGAGGAATGGGCCTTCTGAGGAGTCCAACTTCTTGAACAAGAAGTCAGGGAGGCATCTTTTAGCTTTTTGAGAGCTAGAAGGTGAGATTTTTGAGGCACCGATGACTGGCTTTGGGGTCTTTAAGACTCTTTCTCTCCATATCCATTTGGAAATAATTCTCTTAGGGTCAAAAACGGGAGGGGTATTTTGCTGAAAAGTATCTAAGTGAGTGTGGGATTTGTAAAAGCCAGGATGAACGACTGAAAGTTTTACAATGGATTTCCAAGGTGATATATATCAACTCACACTTCCTTTGCTCACCTCACAAAAGGAATGTACAAATGTCATAACTAGGGAAAAGTATTCTAATTCATTCCCTGTAAAGGGTGCCAAAAGATGTTGTAGTTTCTGAAAGATATTTTCTCGGTTGGGAAAGAGATCAGTTCCTAGGACATCTTAAAGTGCTTGTAATATATATCAGTAGTATTTAAGATCTAAACATATTATGATTTAAAATTGGTTCAGATATCTTATCCAAAGGCAGGTTCAATAGACACACACATATTGAGTACCCTTTTTAAAAGAATTAAGATTCAGTTTTGGTGACCTGCGTACATAAATTGTAGCTCTATTGAATATTGCAGTATACATGAGAAGTATAACATAAAGGAGAAAATCAATGTAGAGGGATGATATAAGAATTCTATGCATTAAATTTCAGCACAAACATGGAGCAGATGAAGTAAATGAAATTCAGAAAACATGGAGCACATTTTAAGGAAATTTTATCTCAGACATCACAAGCACCACATGACATAGATGAATCCATAACTTTGAGATTACGTCCAACAACTACAATTACACGCCTTCCAAGAAGAAAGACATGCATATGAATAGATAAACAAAGAGAAGAATACATACTATACATTTGAGCATTTGGAATCACCAGAACTTCTTTATTAATCTTCGAAAAAGAGCATATATCACATAGTTCTTCAAGCACTTGCAAAACTTGTCAGTTAGATCCTCCTCTCGAACAAAAAATTCAGAACCCCCTCTAATGAGTCCCTCAAACTCTTTTATAGAGTCTCAAAAATGAGGACCATTTACAAAATATTCTTTCTTGAAAATCTCATAACTTCCTAACCACGTGACAACTCAAGCATGCTACTAGCACAGTTGTCCTAATTATCACATAAAAATCTTGATTCTATTCTTAAAACAAAATATTTACAAAAAATTCAAAATGACACAGATTTTCATGATTAGCATATCAAAATATCTTCATTGCTGGCCAGTTGGTTCCATTGGGAGAGACCCTGGCTCTATAATTCAGACTTATGGTGGATTAATGAATTGATCACATATTTTCCATATTGTTGGATTAGGTACATGAGAGAAGATGAACTTCTAATAGGTTATCTTCAAATTAGTGAACTCAGTGTAATTTGGCTTTTCAGCAAACAAAGTCTTTACCAACTAGAGTAGATGGAAATCCCTCTGCAAATAGTTGACAATGGTCCTTCCTTTGAGAGTGGAAACAATTTCATGAGAAGAAACTTCTACTAGTAGTTGTTGATATTGTTCCCATGAAAGCAATTTTCCTTGTAAATCCCAGCAGCTGGGTAACCCTGCTCTAACCCTCTAATCAAAACTTGAGTCAAATGCAGCTACAAATTTCAATAACTCACCCAAACATTTCTTAGCTTTTTCTCTAGTTGTCTCATTGTGAATCATATTAGAGACTTAAACAATAGCCCATGTTTGTGTGTGTGTGTGTGTGTGTGTGTGCATATAAATGTATCCCTTGTATTATGATGTAGTGAAAGAATAATGATGTTGGCTAGTAGGACAAGATTTAGTCGAGAGCCACCACAATAGCAGGATGAGCAAGTTATCCTTATGAATATGACAATGTGAATGGAAGGAACTGTGATTTCCATGTTTGGATAACTAGTGAGTTTACTTAATGCGTTCTAGGAAACATGGAAGATTATTGGGAAAGTAGGTAGGTAAGGCCATTGCTAGAAACTCCATTGGAATGATGTTCCTGAGTGTGAACAACTTGATCAAGAAATATGAAGTTTAAGTAATTTTTGGTCATTGCAGAAGTAATAATATTAGTTGATAATGTTGATGGTAGCAAAAAGGAATAGGTAAAACAAATAGATTTGGGGTAACAAACTCCTTAGAAAAATTGGGAACTAATGTTCTCAATGTTGCACATGATTTTCACGAATAAAGGAAGTTATCTTAACCTTGCTTTGTGGACACATGCAATTGTGTTGTGTTCATGATCATGTTGATGAATGAAAAAATGATTCCATTGTGATCAACATGCTATTTTCTGGATCGTTCTTGTGAAAGAATGATTGATCATGCCTTTAGCATATGAATGGATGGCATGTTTGTGATTCTCATTTATGTGAGGAATCAATAGGGCAAGAAGTAGCCCTAACTAATTTATGATTTTGATGTCATACGATTATGACTCTTATATTACGTCCATGTTTTCATTATGAAACAAGGAATGCTGAAGGATATATCAACAGAACAAAAGCAGTGTGACCAACAACATGTTGGGACAAGCATGGAAAATTAAAGGGACCAAAAACCCAGAGTTTGGGTTATGGGTGCACGTGGTGCAACAAGGAAAATGCACACAAAGGGAGAAAGTGCTTTGGAATCCTATTTTGTATCAGGTGGAGCTCGAAAAAAGTTATGGATTCCTAATTCTTTTATGAACAGGTGGAGGTCAAATCTCTAGATTCCCATGGAGGCCATTAGGTGGAATGTCTAGTGTACTCTAAATTCTTATAGGATATGGGTGGAGGTACTAGGTTATGGATTCTTAATGTGCAAAGTGGGTAGAGATTATTAGTCCTCTGGAATCCTGTAGTTGAGTTGGAGTTGTGTGTGTTATGGATTCCCTGAATTGATCATGCTTGGGTGGAGACACAATACACTCTGGATTCCTAGAGGTTAGGTGGAGGCACTGTGGACTCCATATTCCCTTGGTTTTAAAAGGATGGAGGTGAGACACCTTTGGATTCCCTCGGTAGACTTATGGACAAGACTAGAGGGAAGCATGGGAATTACCCAATCTAGGGGAATGGAGCTAGTTCCAGGACCAACAAGCACTAGCTTGAATATATTAGAGTGTGCAACAGAAGCACCAAGAATACTACAAGGAGTCAGATAAAGTGGTTGATCCAAAAAAATAAATAAATAAATTTATGTATATTTAGTTGTTGAGCAAGCAACTTGTACATATATAAAATGTAATTGTAAGTGAGTTGCATTATAATCTCACAGTGATTTATGCTAAGAATAAGCATGTTTTGCATTGTGTTCAGGATTAGAGCATTGAGGATGGTGTTCCTCTAAGGGGGTTGTGACAATCCCTTTGGGAAAATTTACCCTTCTTATAAACATTGTAAATATTTCATATATTTTTATTATAAATTAAAAAGGCCTGATAATTGGGACACAATTATTGACTTTTTTTAATTTTGTAGCTATGGTTGGTCTTCATAAGTAATATTTTAGTCATTTATGTATTTGTAATAATAAATATAAAGAATATTCTTAATGTTAATTGTCAAAAGAAAAATTATAAGGCATGTTCTTCATGTCCTTTTCAAAAGAGAAATTTTGAATTTTAATATTTAAATTTTTGGCTCCAAAACAAGCCAAGTCAGCCCTCCGACTAGTCAATTTGGCCCCAGTCAAAGATGCACCCATTCAGCTAGCGATACTTGTATATATAAAGCACTAGACCCCCTCTCTTGGACACAATTTGGATCACACATATAACCAAGTATCTTCTACGATGGAGGTAAATGATAGAAGGATGAATTTGTCTAGAAGAAGAAGAATGGCAAGCTCTCTCTCTCTCTCTCTCTATCTCTCTCTCTCTCTCTCTCTCTCTCTCTCTCTCTCTCTCTCTCTCTCTCTCTCTCTCTCTCTCTCTCTCTAGCAGAATTATTCATTGCCGAAATTCTGCCCTAGCAGACCTAACCAAACAAAGTTCACTGGGTAGACTTATGACTTGAATAGGAGGTAGTTGGACCAGGTTTGACCAAGTCTACTTGTTTGGTCAGTTTGAAATTGTGGTTGACTAGATTATATAGGTGTGTATCTTGTTGAATTGAAGAATTTATGTAAGAAAAAAGTTGTTGCATTTTCCCCCCATGTGGGTTTTCCTAAGGTAAACGTTTGTGTTCTTGATTTCACTCTCTATTTATGATCCTAATGTTTATTATTGAATATATACAGTGTAATTAATTAATGATTAATGTGAATATGAAAGAATCTAAAGTTAATGTTATTAGAATTAGTTATCAAATAGAAGACCTACGAAAAATCAACAAATTTGAGGGTGGAGGTATAGCCTTTGGATTCCCTTACTAATTTGAAGGGTGGAGGTGGTGAACCTCTAGATTCCCTTATTGATTTGAGGGTAAAGGTGGTGGACCTCTGGATTCCCTGTTTTAGTCTATGATGGTTGAGCTACAATTCTTATTGAGGCAATTGAAGGGTGGAGGTGGTGGACCTCTGCATTTCGTATGAGAAACTAATTGCACTAAGTAGTTGGTGGGTGGAGGTGGATGGTCATCTGAAGTCCTTGTTTCAGCTGGAAGAATTGGTTTAATATCTTAAGCACTCATCCTCAAGCTTTGGAATCTAGCTCGGGGGTGATTACTACAATAAAGGCATGGTTGTAGTGTGTCTAAGTTGTTGACAAATCAATGCTAGTAGAATTAGGGTTAGATTTCTATTTCTTTATAATTATTTGTGAATTATGTTGGCTTCTTTTACTTATTTGTTATATTATCTTTCATCAAGCAATTACCAAATTATGTGTGTAAGACTATCACAAAAACACAAGACACAAGGTGTAGGCACTCTATAAGGGAACAACCCCTATCTAGGGGAAAGCCCAGTCAAAATATCTTCCGTCAATATTTTTCTTGGGACTCTTCAACCTAGAAACATACCTCCTCCAACCACCAAGTCAGCCTCCTCATGCAGAAACTTCAGCCCAGAACTTCGACCTGAAGCAACAACACTTCGACCCAGCAAATGGTAACTGCAACAGTAACAGCTTCGACTTGAAAAGAAAGACTTCGATCTCCTAGAGGAACCCACACGAGAGAGAGATAGATAGCCCAAAATTTTGATCTTGCCTTCTTCTTCCTTCTTCTTCAAACTCACACTCCTTTTAACCTCCTTTTCTACTTCACAGTTTTCCAGCTCTTTCTTTTGGATATCGAACTTGTGTGTGAGTGAATGAAGGCTCCAAATGAATTCGATATCCTTGTATATATAGGCTTGAGGTGAGGTTGAATTGCCCTATTTGAGTCTGACTTGGTGTGGAGGTGTCAAATACCTAATTTGACTCAATAATAAATCTTTTTACATGATTCAAAATCTCAAGAAGGTTCTCATAAATTGTACAATGACTCTAATGACTCAATATAAATCCTAGGAGTCCTTAATGGGAACTTTGACTAATAAAAGATGACCCAAGCACGAAACCCATGCTTTAGTAAGTCATTGTAATAATAATAATAAAATTTCTTTTCAAACTTTTGACAATTACATTAAATAATGACTCAAATACATTTATGAAGACCGAATCTAGTTACATTTTTCAATGCTCCCTCTTAACTAGGGAGGTATTCATAATAAAATATACCAGTATAAGGAAGATCTCAAACCATATTAACTATGAATATTTTAGGTGTTGTAATGCCATGGAATAGATTCCTGACCAGGGAAATATATCCAAGGTCCTCCAACAATTTAGACACTCGCGATGCCATGGACTAGATTCCTAACCAGGGAAATCTATCCAGGTGGGAATAAGATGGACTAAAACTTTCAGCCTCTCTAGGTACCATTAGGATTACTTTATAACCATCAACCCAAGGATCCAGGTGTGTATCCAAGGTCAGAGTTCTATGACCAACGCCACCCTCCCTACTTCGGGATCCATACATCAATACATAGTACCGACCAGATGTCCTCCCAGGCAATATGTCTCCCACATGAATCCTCAACAAATCCCTTTCAAAATTTTATCATCATCAACAATATCAACTAAACCAAGCATGCTTCTAAGGTATTCAAACTTATTATTAGGAAGATACTTTGTTAGAATATCAGCTACCTAATCATCTGTCGGGACATATTATAGCTTCACGATCCCATCCTGCACCAAGTTCCTAATATAGTGGAACTTATTGTTGATATGCTTCATTCTAGCATGAAACATGAGATCTCCAGACATATTGATGCAACTTTGATTATCATTTTTTATTACAATAGGATCCAAAGGCTTCTTGAACAAATCTGTTAGAAGCTTCCTCAACCATAAAACCTCCTTTCCTACTTCAGATGCAACCACATACTTTGCCTCAGCACTAATCAAAGCAACGAGATGTTGATTTCTACTAATCCATGAGATCATGTTAGATCCCAAACTAAAGCATCCATTGGTAGTGATTCTTCCATCAGTCTCACTGGAACCCCAATCAGAATCTATGAAGCCAATCATCTTTACTTCCTTGCCATCATACTTTAGGAAGTGATGTATAGTGCCACGAAGATATCTCAATATATTCTTGACAGTTATCCAATGATCATGATGAGGCTCCAACTGAAACTGACTAAGAATTTTCATAACAAAGCATATATTTGGCCTACTATTTACCAGATACATCAAAGAACCCACTAACTTACGATAAGAGGTACGATCTACGAGACTTGAGTCAAAGCTACTCAAATTCTTGAGATTGGTGATCATAGGAGTAGTCATGGGATTGGAATCCATCATCCCAAATTTCTACAACAACTTGATGATATACTTTCCTTGCCCCAAATATATCTCCCCATTATTTTGCCATACTTCTAGACCTAGGTAATCGTGCATCAGTCCTAGATCCTTCATCTCAAATTTAGCTTCCAACACCACCTTGCATTCTCATATCCTTCGCTCCACACCTCTAATTAATAAATCATCCACATATAGTAGAATAATGATTGGCTCATTATCCACAACCTTGATGTGGAGATTTGGATCAACATAACTCTTCACGAACCCAATTCTTAGAAGGTATGCATCCATTCTTGCATACCATTCCCTAGGAGTTTGCTTCAAACCATGTAGGGCCTTCTTGAGTCTACAAACATGAGTGTCTTTGATATATACTTCAAATCCTTCAGGTTTCTCAACGTATACTTCCTCATCGATGGTCCCATTCAGACATATTGTCTTCACATCCATTTGATGGATATTCCATCCATTGTTGCAGCCAACGAAACCAAAGATCTAATGGTAGTATACCTTATAGTAGGTGAAAATGTTTCTTCATAATATATTCTTTCCTTTTGAGAGAAACCCCTTGCAACAAATTTAGCTTTTTATTTTTCTATACTTCCATCAACAACGTGCTTGATGTTGTAGATCCATTTGGAGGTGACCACTGATTTTTCACTAGGTCTAGGAACAATTTCCCAAACCCCATTCTTCATGATAGATTTATATTCTTCATGCATCGCCTTCTTCCAAACTTCTTGATGAGAAACTTCTTCAAATGTAGATGGTTCAACTTCAATCAGTTTTTTCATATATGCATCATATCTAGAATATATTTTCGGCCTTTTTCTTTCTATAAAGGTTCCTTACGTATATCCATGTCCTTCAGCATCTTCAAGAATAGCTTTTAACCAATTTTGCCTCTTCCTTGCATCTGGTATGATCATAGGTTTAATACGCTCACTTGGCCCTTCTTCTTCTTCTTGAATTGTAGATGGATTGTCATGGTGTACTTCTTCTTCTTCGAATATAGGTATATCTTCATCATCAGAATCAATAAGAATTCCTTGGATATTTTGTAAGCATGATTTTCATCAAATATAATGTCCCTACTTACTTCAATATGTCTTCCTTCCTTGAGGTAGATTATATATTCCTTTGAGGAGATACTATAGCCAACGAAGATCCCTTTGATGCTTGTAGAATCTAACTTCTTTTGTTTTTCCTTTGGAATGTGGATATAGGCAAGACTTCCAAATATTCAGAGATGGTCCACACTTGGTTTATTCCCTGCGAATGCTTCCTCAGGTGTCATATTCCTCTATTTTGAATATATACCATTTTCATCGTTGCTTCTCCCCATATAAATTTTAGTAAGTCTTGATCAAGGAGAATTGTTCGTATGCTTTCTTCAATTGTCCTATTCTTTCTTTCGCCCACTCCATTTTGTTTGGGATAGTAGGGAACAATAAGATCCCTCTTAATTCATGCTTCTTTACAATATGCAATCAATTCTTTAGTAGTATATTTCCCACCATTGTTGGATCTCAAAGTCTTTATTTTTCTTTTGGTTAGTGTTTCCACTTCATATCTAAACTCCTTGAATTTTTCAAATACTTCATCCTTTGTCTTGAGAAGGTAGAGCCATGTCTTTCTAGAGTGATCATCAATGAACGTTGCATAGTAAAGATGACCTCTAAGTGATTTGTCAAACATAGGCCCACACACATCAGAATGAATGAGGTCTAATATTTCTTTAGACCTTGTTTCACTATTTGAAAACGGTTTTCTTGTATGTTTACCCAAAGAGAAACCTTTGCAAACTCCTTCATGATCTTCTTTGATATAGGGGATGCCATGAACTAATTGATTAAGAGTGGCAATGGCCTTGTAGTGAAGATGACCATATCTTCTATTCCATAGCTCAATGGGATTGATTTCCATATGAATTAGGGCTTGAGGAGGTGGTGTAATGACTCTGTATAAGCTTCCTTCACGAACTCTAATAACCCTAGCTTTATGATTACTTTAATCTTTTACCCAAACCAAGATTTTTCCATCAACAAAAGAAACTCTATCCGCTTTATCTCCTAAGCAAGAAATTGAAAGAAAATTCTTATTCAAACTTGTAACACATACTATGTTGTCGAGATGTAGTTTAGCTCAAATATGTCAATCCAAGGCCTCTAACAGCATAGCTTTTGTTGGCTCCCAATTCCACTGCATGAGAAGATGGTTCCTTTGATAGAGTTTGAAGTTGTTTACTTTCCCTTGTCATATGCCTTGATGCTCCACTATCAATGATCCATGCATTATCATCATTAATTGAACCTATAAGTGCATCTAAGAACCCTTGAATTTTGACCTTGTTGAATAAGTAGTAGAAGATATTCTTGATCCAACTTCCTGTAGTATTGAATCCCGTTCTTATCATAAAGGGAGTAATCATTTCCTTCAAGCCAATGAAGTGATCTTCAATCTTCTTTGACCTTAGCTATGATACCATGTTGAGAAATCAATGCTAGTAGAATTAGGATTAGATTTCTCTTTCTCGATAATTACTTGTGAATTTTGTTGTCTTCTTTTAATTATTTGTTATGTTATCTTTCATCAAGCAATTACCAAATTATTTGTGTATGAAGATACAAAAACACAAGACATGAGATGCAGGCACTATGTTAGGGGAAAACCCCTATCTAGGGGAAAACCCAATCAAAATATCTTCCTTCAATAGTTTTCTTGAGACCCTTAAACCTAACACAAACCTCCTCCAACAACCAAGTCAGCCTCCTCATGCAGTAACTTCAACCCAAAACTTCGACCTGAAGCAGCAGCACTTCGACCCAACAAATGGTCGCACCAGCAACAGCAACAATAACAACAACAACTTCAAATTAACAAGAAAGGCTTCAATATCCTAGAGGAATCCACACGAGAGAGAGATACATAGCCCAAAATTTCGATCTCGCCTTCTTCCTTCTACTTCAAACTCACACTACTTTTAGCCTCCTTTTCTACTTCACAGTTTTCCAGCTCTTTCTTTTGGATATTGAACTTGTGTGTGAAAGAATGAATGCTCCAAATGAATTCAATCTCCTTGTATATATAGGCTTTAGGTGAGGTCAAATTTCCCTGTTTGAGGCTGACATGGTGTGGAGGTGTCAAATACCTAATTTGACTCAATAATAAATCTTTTCACATGATTCAAAAGCCCAAGAAGGGTCTCATAAAATGTAAAATGACTCTACTGACTCAATATAAATCCTAGGAGCCCTCGATGGGGACATTGACTAATAAAAGATGAACTAAGCATGAAACCCATGCTTTAATAAGTCATTGTAATAATAATAATAAAATTCTTTTTCATTATTTTGACAAGTACATTACATAATGACTCAAAGACATTATGAAGACCGAACCTAGTTACATTTTTCAACATAAGTTTGGGTGGAGAGTTGAAGTCCCAATATCAGTGATTGAACAACTTTAATCAGATAAGTATACTCAAGCTTTATACCTTGAATTTCAAACATATGTTGTGTGTGGGCTTAAGGCCTATTTTGGTATTGTTTCAATTTATTGCCCTAATGGTTATGATATGTTATGGAATGTGATTTTTAGCATGTTCATGAAATATGCTTCCATGTTTTCGTATTGATTTAATGTGTTGGTTATGCATATGATCAAACATGGAATGTGATTTCTTGCATGCTTAAGGAATGTTGACTTTCCTGTAAGATTTCTGACTAAATGAATGGATTCTTGTATGCATTCATGAGCTTATTCTTTGTTTATTATCAGTCCAACAAACTTGTAGATCTCCAAACTATTATGGGCCTAAAATTGGTCCACTAAGCTTAAATATGAATGGAGGAATAGGTCTTTATTATATTATTTGTAATGAAAGGATGAGCTATTAAGCCTAATTTTATCAATGTTAAGCTCATGAATGATGGTGTCTCAATGTTTATAAATCATCTCTCTCTAATGGGCCGAAGCCTTCTTAAGCTTAGGATAAATAACTGAAAGTATTTATATATGTTATACAAATATACATGTATGTTTGCATCGAATGAGTTGGACCACGCCCTGTCAAAGCTTAGGAATGATGGTTTAGTATATATATGTATATAAGGTTGGACTGGGCCAAATCTCAAATAAGCTTAACAGAAGTGATATATCGTGGATATGAATGACATCATAACCAAGCATAGGGGACTAAGGAGGCCTGAAACGTGCACATATACATGTGCTGGCAGTTGGAAGTTCAGGGCCTAGAGGAGGAAAAAGGACTAAAAAATAAGCGCCGTGTGATTAGGCACCATGTCCAAACGCTGAGAGCAGGGACCGAGATTCATTACTGGGGGTTAAAGGGGTGAGCTCCCTGTAGAAACATATGGCCAGCAGCCATAACCAAGGGTGCATGTGAGAGAGATCCAAGCTGTAGATGTCCGAGAAAATTGTACATCGTCCCCGTGTCTCGAAGGTTTTACCCGGATAATTTGATGGGAACGTAAGGTAATCCCATCGATACTCATTTGCTGAAATGACGTGGAAGGGTGGGGTTGATTTTTAAGCGTTTGGCACATCGAGGCATAGGACCCCCCAATCACATATAACGTGAAAATGCATTTTACCCTGCAATGGAGTACTCGTGGGAACCACAACCAACATATAGTGGCCTCAGAACCACATGGCGACCCGGGAGGCAGGACACGTGTTAGACAATTTTATATCACTAGAAAGGTTTAGAAGAAATGAGCGCAACGATGTCCTTTGTTAAAAAAAAAAAAAATTAGACCTCATTTCCATAACAAGATATTGGAGGTTGGGTCATAAGAGTAATTGCCTCCTTCTACCTTTAGTAGGGGCTAGTGATAATAGGAGTATGTTACAAGTTAGAAGCAAAAGTGTAAAGAATAAATATTTATCAAAATCATAATTGTGTAAAGTATGGTTTGTTACAATGGCTTCTTTAATCTTTGCAAAAGACTCTTTCTCCTTTCAATCCCACTTGAAAATTGCATCTTTTTTAACCATATCTTGAAGAAGTTTCACAATATGAGCAAAATCAGATACACATTTTCTAACAAAATTAATCTTTCCCAAAAAAATATTACATAACTTTTTTACCAATGGGGTACGAGATTTGTGTGATTTCACACTTTCTGGATCCCACTCTTCGTAATAATGTGTCCCATGAGGTTTCCTTCAAATACTACAAAAATACTCCTTTGGATTAAGTGAGATGCCATTTTTACAACAATGCTCAAAGATTTGTTTAAGACGTCGGATACAATTTGAGTGTTGTTTTGAGAGCATTATTACATCATCCAAGTATACCACCACATTATGTCATATCAGTCCTCGGAAAGCATTATCCATGGCTCGTTGGAAAGTAGCCCCTGCATTTATGGGCCCAAAAGGCATACACATGTACGGTACCCCATTTGGTCCTAAATGTTTTCTTTAGCTTATCTGGTTCAGAGACTAAAACTTGGTTATAACCTGGAAATTACATCAAGTAAAGAAAACATCTTTGAACATAAGATCGTTTGAAGAATTTGTTCCATGTACGATACTAGATAGTTATATTTTTTTGATGCACGATTGAAATTTCAAAAATCTACACATAACCTTATCTCTCCTAAATTATTAGCTCAAAAGTCTACACATAACCTTATCTCTCCTAAATTCTTTCTAACGGGAACCATATTCAAAACCCAAGTTGAATGTCAAACCTTGAAGATAATTTTGACATCCAACAACTTCTTTAATTATTTTTGTATGAGTAGTTTGAAGGTCGGGTGGAATTTCCGTAACTTATGTTGAAATGGCTTGACACCCTCTTTTATAAGAATCACATGTTTGATATCTGAGTATTGTAAGTTTAAAGATCTTCATAGGTCCAAGCGAAAACATCTTAGTATTGTTTGAACAATTTTATAAATGATTGGCGTTTAGATGGAGTACAACATGTACCAAGATTGACGAACTTGGGATATTTATCCATTCCCATATTTATTTGCCCATGCATCTATGTTGAGCTTTATGTCTTAGTGTTCAGGGACCCTTTGAATCGATTTTGCAGATCATAGATCTTTTCTAGTAAGATGACACCTTTGAGAATATGATTTCCTTTTTGCAACTTGGTTTTGGCCTCCAGAGATTTATCATGTTCTTCTTCGTCAATGGTTGCATCCCTAAATGTGTCAGAGTGGGTGGGAAACTCCAATATCTCTTGATTATCATTGAACACATAAAAGTTAATCACATTATCGAGGATAGCTAGTTTATAAACAATTTCAATTGAAAAACCATCTCTTAAATGCATAAAACGTGCTGTGGCATTTTCTAAGGTGTTAGTTTCAACATTATTAGTTCTAGGCACTAAAATGATATTAAAATATTTAAATGCATAAATGAGACACCATAGTTCACGTTGATGGTTTTTTATATGAGGTGATAAAAAATGAATTGTATTATGCACCTATATGGTGATAATTTCATAATCACCAATTACCTTGATGCACTCTATCTTTAGATCAATGGCCTTTTTTAACCAAAAATCAATGCCTCATATTATGTTATATTGTTCGTACAATCAAACTCTAAGCAGAAAGAAATGAGAATTTTCTTCTTTTTAGGGTCCATTGGGATGTAACCTACACCAGCGCCATCATCCATTTTAGATTTGTCATAGTATAAAGTCCAAATATTATTACTATTTTAAAGATTTTTCTTATCTACATTAATATTATTTACATCTATAATATAGTTTCTATTTACATCAATCAGATTGCAAGGAAGGAGCTCTGACTACTCATTTGGTAGTACTAGAGATGGTTGTGCTTTATAACAACCAATTTATGACTCTGGAAATAAATTCCCCAATGTTTCCCGAGGGAAGTTGCTTGGCTCATTATGGCCTTCCAATTCAGTGATAGTGTACTTCATGTGTTGTTCATTGTCAACTCTTATTTCATTGTTCTTTCCTTTATAAGGGAGCCACAAGTGAGATCAATCCATAGAAAAATAACCTTGAAGTTTCTTGGACCAATCTATAATCAAAAGAAGGCCATAGGCTTCTAGTACATCCACCACCACAATGGTTATAAATTAATGCACTCTCGAATTTTATGACAAGAAGATGAGTAAATTGTTGAGTTCATCGATTACTTGTACTTCGGCTCTATCTAGTGGTATGATTTTAGCATTAGTATTTTCTAGACTGGTGTTGAAATTTTTACAAACTGAAAAAGGAATCACATTAGTAGAAGCACTAGAATCCACTAAGCAGTTCTACACAGTATAATTAAAGATCTCAAATGTCAACGAGAACGATGTTGTTTGTGATCGTGAATGGACTCCAATACTAGTTCCACTAATTATAGCCTTGTCAGGCCCAATAGCCTTATTTCAAGTAACTAATGCATTTTTCTCAGAATTGGAAGGTGTCGAACTAGATTTACTTGGTTGAGTGGTTGGTATGAAAGTTTGTATTATCAATTCTCTTTGCTAAGGAATTTAACCCATCTTGTATAGTGTCACATTCACTTGTGTTTTATTCATATCTTCAATAATGTTATACTCCATTGCACCACCACGAAAAATGTCCTGGGTTGGGTGGTTTGAAGATGCATCTTGAGAGCACTTCATTAGAAGCTTCAGGCGTTTTAGAATTTGCTTTAGTATTTCTTAATACACCTTTGGTCAGTTGATTGCTCATGGACTAAGAAGCCATACTCTAACTGTTGATCTTCAAAGGAAGTATCCATATCAACAAGGCCTTACTCGTCTCCTAATATTAGATTCAACTACCATACCTCTACTTAGTAGGTTGTAATATTTTGGGGCCTTGTCTAGTTGGGATTCACCAACTGAAACTTCTCTGACTGTTTGAGTATCTCTATCCACCACCACATCCCACAATAACATTGTTAACCCGATATTGGAATCATCATATTTTGTGCTAGTTTCTTCTTCATTTGATTGTTCAAGTTGATCTTATGTTAAATTACCATCCAAAATCTTATTAATCACCAGGGTCACAAAATTAATCCACTCCCCAAATGGTTTGCTTGATGGTATGAACAAATGATATCCATTCTAATCTCTTGTGTTGGACATTGGGTTCAATGCTCCCCATGTGTTTTGTGACATGTACTAACCTCCTCTTGTGGATCCTAACTCTAGAGATTGTAGCGGAGACTAATGATTTTGGGTTTTGGTCTAACAAAAATCGTGATTCCAACAAGTGGCATCAAAGCGATAGGTATCGAGTTCAAAACTCACCCAAATCATGTTGGGGGGGATTTTAAACATTGAGATCAACGCTCCTTGGGTGTTTCACGAGATGGAATAACCACCTCTCGTGGATCCTAACTCTAGCGATTGTAGCTGAGACTAATGCATGAGAGTTTTGGTCTAACGACAACCATGATTTCAACATATTCAACATTAAAATTCACATAAGATCTCTTAACATAATTTTCTAGGGATTGTTGTTACACCTAAAAAATGGTTTGAAAGGTTTATTACTAGAGGAACTTTCCCGAATGATTCTCTTAAAATCCAATACATCATTGGTCAATTTTTTCATCATTTTAACCATACTCTCTAGATCAATAACCTCTTTCTCAGTGGGTTTATTCCTTGTTATCTAAGGCTTCATCCCATTAGCATTCTAATATTCTTGAGTTTGGTGTACATCGATAGAACTTGTGTCTTTCTCGACTGTCAGGGCTTTAGTGAAGTTTTTTTTCGATGTAGTCTTGTTGGCCCTTTTTACAAACATCGTGATGTTAGAATGTAGGACCAATGTATAATATTCAATAACTAATGAATCATGGGGAGGTACATCAACAAGAAACTTATTCAAGATCGTAGTGAAAGTTGGTTGAAATACTTAAATTTCTCTTTCTTTTCCATTTTAAACACACTTAGCCCCCTTAGCAGTGTGGTCAGAATTTTCTCTTCTACAAATTTGTCCATAAAGGCCTTCTTAAATTTCTCTCAATTTCTAATGGAACCTGTCGAAAGACTATGATTCCAAGCTATGTATTTATTCTAAAAAATATAAGGAAATAGTCTACAAGCCATATCCTCGTATTGAACATTCATCAATATTAAATACAAATATAAACTGTTAATATGATCTTCCGTAGAGGTGGACTTCTCTAGGTCAAATCTTGGGAGTAACTTTTCTAGATGTCAGGGCAAGTTATGTACGATACCTGGAAGGTTCAAATCCCCTTGGGCCATCAATGCCAATTGATTACCAACCATATTATTTTCTATATCTTCTTCGCTATGAGAGTTGGTATGATCATCTTCGCCTTCAATATGTTCACCAATTGGTGGCCCTTCATCTTCTTCATCAGAAGGTCAAAACAAATGAGGAATTTCAACAAATTCTGGTAAATCAACCAATGAAGCATCAACCAAATCTTCAACGGAATCAACTAGTACACCATGAGTTTTTGTTTGTCTCCTACTCGTATGCTTATTAGGTAAAATACTAGAGATGGCGAGTACTCCAAACTTTTTCACGTACTCTTGAGTGAATGGTCTAAGAGCCTTCAACTCCTCTTAAGTAATCTCGTACAACTGATCAAGACATTTTGGATGTAAATATTTGGGATAAGGTTTTTCGAATGAATTAGGTATAGTTTGAGGGGAAGTGATTTGATTGGTGTATTATCTAGAGGTCCAAAGGTTTGAGAATGACAAGATTGACGAATTATACCAACCATACAATGATGACCCTCCTTCTAGCACCAAAACTGTTGATGGGAGTGAATTGCACTACCAATAGTAAGGGTATATCCCCCATATAAAGTCCCAACTAGACCTTACATCATTTAGAATAGGAGTCCCATCTGGTAGGTGGGCTCGGATGCCACCATGTGTTGAAGAATGTAACTAGGTTCGGTCTTCATAATTGTATTTAAGTCATAATGAAATGTATTTATTAAAACAAAGAAAAAATGGAATTTTTAATATTATTATTATGACTTATTAAAGCATGGGTTTCATGCTTGGGACATGATGTTTTAGGTCAATGTCCCCTTTGAGGACTTCTAGGTCTTATATCAAGTCATTAGAGTCACTCTCCATTTAATGAGACCCTTCTTGGGCTTTGGATCATGTAAAAATAATTATTATTGAGTAAAATAAGTCATTTGTCACCTCCACACCAAGTCGTCCCTTACCTGATCAAGTCATCCTACATGAGGGTAATTTGAACTCCAGAAAAGGATATATATAGAAATTTAGTTCGATTCAATTTAAGAATCTCCCACAAAAGTTTGATACACAAGAAAGTACAGAAGAAAAAGTGTGAAGTTACAGAAGGAGGAGGAGAATTACAAGGAAAGGCATGATCAACTTTTTGGGCTATCTCTCTCTCAAACATGTGAATTTACTGGGCTACTGCTGGGATCAAAATTTTGGATTCTACAACTAGCTCAAAGTTCTGTTGTTGGGTGGAAGTTCTGCTGCTAGGTCAAAGTTCTACTACTGGGTCAAAGTTCTGTCACTGCAAGATCGAAGTGTTAGGTCAAAGTTGTTGTTGGAAGGTCATCATTTGTAGATGAAAGTAAGGGTTAACTTGGTGATTGGAGGAAGTCTGTGTCTAGGTCAAGGAGTCTTGGATCATGTCCTGATACTCTAAAAGGAAGAGTTGTTGACTGGGTTTTCCCCTAGATAGGGGTTTTTCCCTGTCTTTCCACCTACATTTGGTGTCCCTGATCTTCATGTTTTGTATTTGATCATTTGTTAGGGTCCAACCCTAACCCATTTATTTATTTAATAAGCCCAAGGGGGCGAGTCAAAGTCATAATTAGTTAAAAAGTAAATAAAGCTCGCATTAATAATTGTAAGTGATTGACCTACAATATAGAAAAGGGGTCACAATTAGTTGTAAATGGGCCATAGTTAATAAATAAAGTGGTTAACTCGTGTTATGCAAGGGACCACTGGTAGTTAGGGTTTTGGATGTATTTAGCTATAAATAGTCTTAGTTAGTAAGGGAAAGGATCATCGAGTCTTACTGTGATTGAGCTCTCCTCTGTTGGAGGTTGCCCCCTCGAAGAGGCAAGTGAACATTGAATATGCTTCTGAATAATAAAATAATTTGCAGTTTTTCTCATTTCATGTGATAACTCTATGTTTTGGGATATATTTATTCATATTTCTGGCATTCTGGATTTCTCTCATGTCAAGAGTATAACAAGTGGTATTAGAGCACTTTCCAGGGCCAGAGGTACCTCCAATTTTCGCAAAAAAAAAATAGGCTAGAGACATGTTATGGTGTCTTTAAACCACGAGATTTGGCGTTCAGCGCATAAAACCTGCGGATTTGGTAAGGCATGCATGTAGCAACTACAAGAGGTGGTCAAGCTTGTTGGACTCCCTTGAAACCCTTGTGGGTACCCCTTCGAGTAACATTAGACAGAACCACGCATGGACTGCACTTCCATGTACCCTTTGGTATATCGGAATTCCCTTATGATCACCTGAAACCTAACCTTAGATAAGTCATTGATAACAACACTCAGGGTTATCACTGGCACGTACAATAGGGTAGTTGGGTAGTAAGGCTAAGGGTACGGTCGATCCTCCTTAGTTAGTGCCCTGAAAGATTGGGTCGAGTGCTCTTGTTGGTCTCCTGTGTATATTGTGATCTGCAGCACCTGACACTCCTTTGTGACCATAGTTCCCTCTGCTATCTGAAGATCATCGTTTACCTTGTCTTCCAGATCAAATCCAGTAGTTAGGGTTATGTCGCCACCGTATAGCTCAGATTCAATAGTTGGGGTTCTGTGCAGATCAGAATTTTTGTACACTGAGGGTTATGGTCGTCATAGTCCAAATCAGATTGTCGCAACACATTTTGCAGTACCAAGACCTTGGGGTTTATGTTACTATAGTCGAAGCCTGATTTTCACAGAACATTGGGCATTATCAAGCTTTCTAGAATTCGGCCACTACATTACAATATTGATCAGTGGGGAGTAAAACTCCTTTCAGAGTTACAAAAACAAAAACAAAAAAATGGACCAGGTTTGGTGTATGCTAGGTACCAAATCTCAAGTTATGGTTGCGGAAAGGGTAGTTGAGAGGGTCAATTACCTTGAGAAAAAATTCAATGCATTTGAGGGGAATATTACTCACAACTAGGAGCCCTTATAAAAAAATGTCTCATAACGATGAGCCTAATGTTGATGCACACATAGAACGAGAATCCAACCATCACATTCACTTCCATGGAAATCACCACTCTTCCAACCATCGGACACCCAAGCTGGACATGTACAAATTTGATGGCTCTAACTCTACAATATGGATAGCACAAATGGAACAATATTTCTCCCTTGATGATATCCGTGAATATGGAACTAAACTACATGTGGGAGCCTTTTACTTGGACCAAGAGAGATGGCAGCGGCATCAGAAATTTTATCCACGGAGAGCAACTTGGAACATGTTCTCAAAAGCCATATGTGATCGCTTTGACTAACAATCTAATTTTTTGGGTTGTCTCACTAAGTTCTGAAAAACAGGTACAGTAAAGGACTACATTGCAACCTTTGAACAATTGGCCATTAGAACTGACGGTCTAGGAGATGACTTCTACTTGGAATGTTTCATCAGTGGCCTAAAAGAAGCCATCCAGGCACATGTTTGGATGCACCACCTAGCTACTTGGTTGGATGCATGCTGCAAGGCCTTAGATGTGGAAATCACCTTAAATGCCCAGTCCACGTTAAAATAGAAACAAGAAATTCCAATTTAATTTGTCCTTAAATTAAATTTTGAATTAAATATAAATTATATTCTCATAGAAACTTGTAATATTTAACTAAGTTAAATTGACTTAATTGACTTAGGAAATTTGAGTTGGGAGTCTCTCTAGAGTCATGTAGAGTGATCCCTAAATTTTAGGGGCCCAGGGTGAGTTCTTTTGAGTTGTAATTAATTAACTCAGTCTAACTAAGTTATAGTCAGCTAAACTAGTTCTAACTGTTAGGAATTGGTAGGAGGTATAGTAGTGGGGATGGGCACCAATGCATCCTCAGTACCACACCAGTTAATTGAAGATTCACTCATAAATAACTCATGCATGTCATTTCATAGGAATACCTAGTTGATATTAGAGTTCAGGGACAGTGTACTATTAGTTGTATAATTTTTTGAGTTGTACAAATGGTGCATGCAATCAGTTGAGGGCCTATGGATGGATTGCGCAGTTATGGAGTGAGGATTTCCCATTTAAATATGGGCTAATTCTCTTAGAAAATGAGTAAGGAAGTAGGGGCTTGGCAAGTAGCAGAATTGGCTAAGTGTTAGCTTGAGCTAGTTTGTGAAGCAGAGAGAGAGATTATACTTATGCAAAAATTGTTCAGGTTCAACAAACATTGTATTTTCTTCTCAAACATTCTGGTTAATGAAATATAGATAGTCAGGGTTTTGAGAATTTTCTTTCCCCAGAAAAATATTGTGTTATGTGCGATTGAAATTATTCCTTTTCTTCTTATTGTTTTCATCGATCAATTTTGGTTTCCACTGAAGAGTAGAGTAGATTCTTGCCTTACGTTTTAGCATATCACATAAGTTGTTGAATATACAAGTAAAACTCTACATGGTATCAGAGTTGAAGACAATATAAAAGAGGAGATTCAAGTTTGTTGTGCAGGTGAAATCAAATTTGCAAGTTCATACTTCAGAGTCAACAATATGTCATTCTACGGGTTGAGACTTGAGTATTCCCTGGAGGGCAGCTCGAATTACATAGCTTGGAAGGACAGGATGGAGGCAGAGCTGGAAGAAAATGGCCTCAAGGAATTCATAGATCGTGATATTCCTAAGCTTCTAGCATCTGATGCTAAATATCTAGCTAAATAGATAAAGTGTGTGGCAAAAGCGAGAAGGATTATCCTGGAAGGAGTTCGAAATCACATTGTCTCGAATCTCCACGATAAGGACACTCCATTTGAAATGTGGAAGACATTGACAAACCTATTTCAAAATAGCAATGACCATAGGAAGTTGGCACTGAAGGACAAACTTAGAAAGATCAAGATGGAGAAGGGCGACTCAACCAAAGTACTTGACCAAGTTCACCCAATGTCGATATGAACTTGGAAGTGTCGAGATTACTATTGCCGAAGACGATCTGGTGAGCCTAGAACTTCTAGGACTTCCCAAGAGATGGCACAATTACCAAGACTCTGTTAATGGGAGGGAGAAAATACCAAGGTGGGAGAGGTTGTGGTCTGACTTGGTACAGGAAGAGATTTGGCGGAACACCAGAGACGGATCCTCATCAAAGCATGATGTTGAGGAAAATTGTGCCTTAGTGGGTAAGGAAAGAAAGGGAAGGGGAAGACATGCCATTCCAAGTCAGATTCTTGTCAGGGAGGCAACAAGAAGGACATGTCGGAAGTCAAGTGTTTTCATTGTCACGAGCTGATAGATTTTTCCACAGAGTGTCCGCTCAAGAAGGTCAGTAAGAATCCCTTAGGAGGAGCGGCAGGTGAGGCTCTTGCCACACAATTCGAACTGGAATTTACCCTCATCGCTTGTATGGTGTCATCAATAATGGGTAGTGTATGGTACCTAGACAGTGGAGATTCTTTCCACATGACCAGTAACAAAGATCTCTTCAGTAACTTGAAGGAGAAGGATCTCCATATGCATATCAAGATGGGTGATGATGGGAGGTATAGCGCTACCAGGATCAGTACAATTACCTTTCAAAGGTAGTCAAGTTATCCCCTCACTTTGCAAGATGTTATGTATGTTCCTGGTTTGAAGAAGAACTTAGTATTTGTTTCCATGTTGGAGGATAGAGGCTATGATGTGATATTTAGTAATGGAAAGACGTTCCTTCGTCACATAGCCACAGGACAGGTGAAGAGGATAGGGATTCGAGTGAAGAATCTCTACAAGTTGGAGGTAGAATATTGTGTTTCCTTGAGCACGAAAGAAAATAAGGTGTAGAGCCGAGATACCAGTGAGTTGTGGCACAGGAAGTTGGGTCACTTGCACCATGGCGCTTTGAAAATCATGCAGCAAATTTCTATTGGTCTTCCCAAGGGTACACTAGAGAAAGTAGACACATGGAGAGGGTGTACATTGGGAAAGTACACCAAGGCTTCTTTTCATGACAAAGAAAATCGAGCATAGGCGATCCTTGATCGAGTTCACTTATATTTGTTGATGATTTTTCTCGTAAGTGTTGGATCTGCTTCATGTAGAAGAAATATCATACTTTTGTAAAGTTTTGTGAATTTAAAGCACTGGTCGAGAAAGATACTGGCAAGAAAGTCAAAGCTCTCAGGAGTGATAATGGTGGAGAGTATGCGTCGAATGAGTTCAAAAACTTTTGTGCATCAGAAGGCATTAGATGGGAGTTGATAACACCTCATAACCCACAACAAAATGGGGTGGTTGAAAAGAAGAATAGAAGCATTGTAGGAGTGGCACAGGAGAGGTTGCATGATCAGGGCCTACCATTACACTTGTGGGTTGAAGCATGCAACACAACTGTTTATTTGCATAATATAATCCCTCATCAAATTCTTGGGATGAGTACACCGAAAGAGGATTTTTCAGGGAAGAAACATATGTGGGACACTTTATGATTTTTTCTTCATTAGCCTACTGCCATGTAACCAAAGATGCACAGAAAAAGCTTGAGCCAAAAGCTAAGTTGGCAATATTTGTGGGGTACACCAACACACCTCAGAACTATTGGGTGTACCTATCAACCAACAGGATGACAGTGGTTTGCAAAGATGTAAAATTCAATGAAGAGAAGGCCATGAGATGTTCCCTTGAGAGGGGGCTTCAACTACATGTGGTTGAGGAGCTTCTAGATCCAAAGGAGGAACCTAAGGATGATCTGGAGAAGCCACATTGAGAGGATCGGGGAGTGGAGACACCCACTCATGTGGATTCTTCCAGAGATGGGAGAAAACGCACTAGAGAGGCTGACAAGTTGTTGCATGATGCTAGAGAGAATGTGGGAGCACCCACATCACAGCGCAAGCAGAGGAGGTCACCGGAGAGGTACATTGGCTACATGGATCTGATGAGTAGATGTGTAGAGATTGAGCCATCCTCTTTTGAGGAAGAAGTGCAAAAACCAATTTGGGTTGATGCCATGGTTGAGGAGTATGACTCCATTGTCAGGAACAGTGTTTGGGATGTGGTCCCAAGACCGGCAAACAAGTTAGTGGTGAGTTCTAGATGGATTTACAAGGTAAATAAAATAGCGGATGTTAGTTTGGAGAAACACAAGGCCAGGTTTGTGGCCAGAGGGTTTTCTCAAGTGGAGGGGATTGATTACGATGAGACCTTTTCTCTTGTTGCAAGGTACTCATCAATCAGATCCATTCTAGCACTATCAGCACAGATGGGATGGAATATACATCATATGGATGTAAAGACAACATTCCTCAATGGCATGATTGAGGAAGAGGTGTATATTGAGCAGCCCGAAGGATTTGAGACCTTCAACAGAGAGTCGCATGTGTTCCGACTCAAGCGAGTGATGTATGGGCTGAAAGAAGCACCCTGTGATTGGTACACCAAGATAGATAGCTATTTCACTGGATAGGGCTTCACCAAAAGTGAAGCAGATGCAAACCTTTACCATATTGTGTTTGAAGGTAAATAGTTGATTATTGTTTTATATGTTGATGATTTGATTCTGACAAGTGATGATAAGTTGATCAAGTATTGCAAAGAACTTGGGGCTCATGCACTACTTTATGGGTATGGAAGTATGGCAAGGTGATGAGGAAATTTTTGTCTCTCAGGGAAAGTATGCCAATGAGATACTCAAAAGGTTCCACATGGAGAGCAAAAAACCCATGGAGACTCCTCTAGCAGGTAACTGGAGGAAGAAGGATGCAACTTTCGGTGAATTAATGGAGGTTATTATTTACAGGTAGCTTGTGGTTTCACTCATGTATTTGGTGAACACACAATCGGACATGTGTTATGCAGTTAAACATCTTATTCAAGCGATGGTTAAGATGACCAAGCTATATTTGAAAGCATCCAAACATGTGTTGAGATACCTCAGAGGCACTACTTAGTATGGATTATGGTATAAACGAACAAAGGGAGTGAAGCTTCAAGGCTTCATCGATGTAGATTGGGCAGGGAGTCCATCCAATAGGAAAAGAACATCAAGTAGGATCTTCAGTATTGGGTCAGTATTTATTTCTTGGTACAACATGAAACAAAGATCAGTTGCACTTAGTTCAACAGAAGCATAGTACATGATTGCTAGTCAAAAAACTTGTGAGGCTATCTAGATGAGGAAGATTATTGTTGGTTTGTTTGGTCAGCAGATGGATCCAACTGTTATTTACTGTGACACTCATATTTGTATCAAACTCTCTAAAAATCCAGTTTTTCATGATCGGTCCAAGCATATTGATATCCGGTATCATCATCTTTGAGATTGTGTGCAGAGGAGAATTATGTTGTTGGAGTACATTACCACAGAGGAGCGGGATGCAGATATTTTGACAAAGGATTTCTCAAGATGCAAATTTAAGTTTCATAGAGGCAGGATCGGGGTAGCAAATAATCCCTTTCTTGTTGAGAGGGAGTGTTAAAAATAGCAACAAGAAATTCCAATTTAATTTATCCTTGAATTAAATTGTGAATTAAATCAAAATTTTATTCTCATAGCAACTTGTAATAGTTAACTAAGTTAAATTGACTTAGTTGGCTTAGGAAATTCAAGTTGGAAGTATATCTAGAGTCATGTAGAGTGATCCCTAAATTTTAGGGGCCCAGGTTGAGTTCTTTCGAATTGTAATTAATTAACTCATTCTAACTGAGTTATCGTTAGTTAAACTAGTTCTAACTGTTGGAGGAACTAATAGGAGGTCTAGTAGTGGGGACAGGCACCAGTGCATCCTCAGTACCACACCATTTAACTGAAGGTTCACTCATAAATAATTCATGCATGTCAGTTCATAGGAAGACACAATTGAGATTAGAGTTCAGGGCCAATGTACTATCAGTTGTATAATTTTCCAAGTTGTACATATGGTGCATGCAATCAGTTGAGGGCCTATGGATGGATTGCGCAGTTATGGAATGAGGATTTCCCAATTAAAAATGGGCTAATTCTCTTAGGAATTGTGCAAGGAAGTAAGGGCTTGGAAGGTAGCATAATTCGCTAAGTGTTTGCTTGAGATGGTTTGTGAAGCAAAGAGATAGATTTTACTTGTCCAGGAATTGTTCAGGTTGAACAAGCATTGTATTTTCTTCTCAGATCTTCTAGTTAATGTAACATATATAGTTAGGGTTTTGAGTAGTTGCTTTCCCCAGAAAAATATTGTGTTATGTGCGATTGAAATTATTCTTTTTCTGCTTATTGTTTTCATCAATCAATTTTGGTTTCCGTTGAAGAGTAGAGTAGATTATTATCTTGTGTTTTAGCATATCACATAAATTGTTGAATCTACAAGTAAAAATCCACAAATTTTCCAAATTTTATTGCCAAGGCACATCCCACCCAGGCTCAGGGCCCCACACAAACACTTAAGGTTCAAAAGGTGTCACCGACGGAAATGGTTGAAAGAAGGAAACAAGGATTGTGCTACTATTGTGATGACAAGTACTCCCCTAGACATAAATGCAAGGAACCAAAATTCTTTCAAATAGATGCTCTTCAAAAAATCTTAGCAGACGAAGCTCCATCCTTGAGGTGCCCGAGGAATAAGCGGGGGAAACCTAAACCGACAATGATCTCACAACTACGCCCGATGAGCCGGTTATATCACTACATGCCTTGGATGGCATTTATTTGCCTCAAACTTTCAAAATATGAGGCTTTATTAAACATCGATCAGTAGTGGTATTGATTGATAATGGAAACACTCATAACTTTATCTATAAGAGAGTCACAAAAGTTGTTCATTGCTTTTTATGGGTGGCATCTAATTTCCAAGTCCTTATCGTTGATGGGGGGGGCCATGAAATGTGAAGGCTGTTGTGAAAATATTAAGCTTCAAATGGGACAGTGCCACCTAAAGACCCACATGTTTTCCATTGAAATGGGTGGTTGTGACATTGTCTTGGGTGTTGAATGGCTTCGTACATTGGGCCCTATCACAATGAATTTCCAAGAGTTATATATGAGTTTTAAGCAGAACGACCACATTCATACATTAAGGGGACTCCAGGCAGGTGCTCCTACTATCATTAGCTCATGTCGAATGGAGAAGCTTTTGAAAAAGGGCCATCATGGAGTAGTCACCCAATTTAATGCCATCCATGCCATTGAATCCACTACTCATATTCATCCTGAGATGCAACAAGTATTAGATCACCACTAGCGGGTCTTTGAAAAACCTAAAGAGCTTCCATCCTCCAGGGGTGAACATGATCATAAGATCCCTTTGGTCCTGGGTGCCCAGCCTCCTAATGTCTTCCCATATCGATATCCTTTTTCCCAAAGGAATGAAATTGAAAAAATAATCAAGGAACTCCTTGAAGCCAGTATTATCCGTCCCAGCATCATCCCTTATTCATCTCTAGTGGTCATCGTTCTAAAGAAAGATGGATAATGGCGCATGTGTCCATACTTTCGGGCCCTTAACAAGCTCTCTATCAAGGAAAAATTTCATATTCTGGTTGTTGATGATCTGCTTGATGATCTACATGGTGCTAAGTTCTTTGCCAAGCTAGACCTTCGCTTGGGCTATCACCAAATACGCATGAAGAAAGTAAAAATTCCCAAGACTACCTTCTGAACTCATGAAGGCCATTATGAATTCCTGGTCATGCCATTTGGTCTCTGTAATGCTCCATCTACTTTTCAAAGCCTCATGAACCACCTTCTGAAACCATATCTCTGAAAATTTGTCATGGTCTTCTTCGATGACATTATCATCTACAACATAACCTGGGACAAACATCTTCAACATGTAGATCAAATATTGCAACTACTCTGAGATCACAAATTATTTGTCAAATTATCCAAGTGCTCCTTTGGCATGGAAGAAGCAGAGTATTTGGAACACATTGTGGGCTGTGAAGGAGTGAGGGTTGATACGAAAAATATTCAAGCAATGCAAGGTTGGCCCCAACCAAAAACATTGAAGAGCTTGAGGGGATTCTTGGGTCTCACTGGATACTATCACAAATTTATCTGCAATAATGGAAACATTTCCAGACCCCTCACTAATATTCTCAAGAAAAATTCGTTTCTCTAGACTGATGCAGCATAGTAGGCCTTCTTGGGTCTCAAACAAGCCATGTGCTTCACTCTCGTATTGGCCCTACCCGACTTCACCAAATATTTTGTGATTGAATGTGATGTTTCAGGTATGGGTATTGGCATTGTATTAATCTGGGTCAATCTACTTATGAGAAATAAATGATGGCCATCTTACATGCAGTAGGCACCTGGCAGCCAAAATTATTGGCGTGATGTTTCCAAATCAAAACAAACCATCACAACCTAAATTATTTTCTAGAGAAGTGTCTATCATCGCCACAAAAAAAGAAATGGCTTTCCAAAATGCTAGGATATGGTTATGAGACAATTTACAAGAAGGGGCGTGACAATGTAGTGATTGATGCTTTATTGTGCTAGTTTGAGGATGAGAGCACCCTTCTATCCATCTCTCTACCCATACTAGATTGGATTGAAGAGGTCCACAAGGAATGGTTCTCCTACCCCTCTCTTTCCCAACTCATTAAAAACTTAAGAGAAGATCCTAATTCCTCAGCAGACTACTCTTGGAAGGATGTGATTCTTCACTACAAGGATCGAGTAGTGATATCCTCGGCCTCCACCCTCAAAACCCACATCTTGGATGAGATGCAATCATCTCCAATTGCAGGATATTCAGGCTTTCAGAAGACTTATGCTCGCGCACATTATTCTTTCTTTTGGACGGGCATGAAAAAAGCCATTCTTACTTTTGTATCTCTATGTGATGTGTGGCAATGCAACAAAGGGGAAATAGTCAAGTTACCGGGAACCTTACAACCATTTCCACTCCCTGCTTCTGTTTGGATGGATGTTTCCATGGATTTCCTCACTGATCTCCCAAATTCAGGCAACAAATCAGTCATCATGGTGGTTGTTGACATACTTTCTAAATATGCTCATTTTTGCACTCTACCACACCCATTTATCCCCACTTTGGTGGCTCAATTTTTCTTGGACTGAATCTTCAAACTGCATGGCATGCCGACTTCCATTGTCTCTGATCATGACCCCACTTTCACCAGCAAATTTTGGCAGGAAATTTTCAAGCTACATGGCACGCAACTCCATATAAGAATCGTCTATCATCCCCAAACCTGGTCAAACAGAAGCAGTCAACAAGTGTTTGGAGACCTATTTGAGGTGCTTCACTTTAGAAAAGCAACATCAATGGGTGCAATGGCTACCTTTAGCTGAATGGTGGTATAATACTAACTATCATGAAGCCACCAATATGACTCCATATGAGGCAACATATGGCCAACTCCCACCTTCACCTGTTTCTTATATCCCTGGATGTTCTAAAGTACAGGCAGTTGATCAGATCCTATAGAACCATACCACCATGATCGCTCATCTCAAATATAATCTACATCAAGCTCATAACCAAATGAAGCAACAGATTGAAACATTGTTACGAGCGCTCATTTCAAGAAGGGGATCAGGTACTCTTGCGACTCCATCCATATAAGTAAACATCTCTCAAAGAAAAGGGCTGCCAGAAACTAGCACCAAAATTCTATGGACCTTGTCAGATACTTCAGCATGTAGGAGCAGTCACCTATAAACTGGCCTTGCCACCTACTTCAAAAACCCATCCTGTCTTCCATGGATCATGCCTCAAGAAAGTGGTGGGTAGGGATTGTAGAGTTCAAACAAGTCTATGCGAATTAGATGAGGAAGGCTCACTTTGGCTTTGACCAAAACAAGCCCTTGATACTCGTGAAAGATATCTCCATGGCCACATGATCAAGGAAATATTCATCAAGTGGAAAGACACCTCTCCAGAAGATGTGACCTGGGAACCAACCACTATTCTTCAATAGTTTTCGACAGCTTCAGCCTTGAGGACAAGGCTACTTTTGATGGGGGAGGGCATTTTAGGGTCCAGCCCTAACCCCTTTATTTATGTAATAAGCCCAAGGGGCCGAGTCAGAGTCATAGTTAGATAAAGAGTCAATAAATCCTGCATTAATAATTATAAGTGGTTGACCCACATTATAGAAAAGGGACCACAATTAGTTGTAAATGGGCCATAGTTAATAAACAAAGTGGTTAACATGTGTTATGCAAGGGACCACTAGTATTTAGGGTTTTGGATGTCATTTAGCTATAAATAGTCTTAGTTAGTAAGGGAAAGGATCATTGAGTCTTATTGTAATTGAGCTCCACTATGTTGGAGGTTACCCACTCGAAGAGGCAAATGAATGTTGAATCTGCTTCTGAATAATAAAATACTTGGCAGTTTTTCTCATATCATGTGATAAATCTGTGTTTTGAGCTATATTTCTTCGTATTTCTGGTATTCTGAATTTTCTTAGATCAAGAGTATAACATAATTTCTTGATGAAACAAATATAAAAGAATAACATAAGAAAGTTAATAATAACATGAGAATATCACAAACTAATTATCATCATAAGAAAATATTTTTTCCTTTCTGATTTTCCAACACCATGTTTGTTCGAGAATTGGCTTTGGATGGAGTGGGCAAGAGAGAGAAAATATGGATCAGACTTCTGATAGAATACAAGTTAGAACAACTCTATGAAATACTTTAAGCAAAATATACAAAGAATACAAAAACAACTAAATAAATGGACATAAATCTCAAAGAAAATGGTTAGCAAGCTTTAATCAAGATACTTTGATAAATTATTTTTCCATCAATAACACTCATGAAAGTATAAATCAACAAATAATCTCAAATAAGATGTGATTCTCTAATTAAAGAAGCAGTCCTTTAGCTTTAAACACATTCACTGTAATTATCACATACCATTAAATCACCACTAGAATAGCCTTAAGATGTTCAATAACATGTGACTGAAATGAGTGTCATAGCCCAAGGGAGCATCTGAAAATTAAGCTAAAATATCCAATGCACCATTACAAAAAGCATCAATGAAATCCAATAATGGAAGTGCTAAATTGTCACTTGATCTTTGAAAGGAATGTACAAGCTTTCCTCTTCCAAACGGCTCAAAGGAGTCCAAAACTAAAAATCCTTTCTAACTAGCCATGAGGGTATATTTATACAAAGTGGGGTGACTCTTCACCTTCCATGACCTTTCAACTTCCCTCATGACTTTTCATTTCCCTTCTATATTCTAATTTATATTTGATTTTTAATTCTAATTCTAATTTTATTTACATATTACATGAAAATAAATAATAATAATAATAATAATTCCCTTCATGGCACTAATATCATAATGGCTAAGGGTGAGGCTTCAACTTGTAGCTCTTGAGTTAGGTGAGCATGCCACACTTTGTAATCTACAACAATGGATCTAACTTTGTTGGATATTACCCTTTTGAATTTTATTTCACATTCAAGAGCATCTGGGATTATTTTTCTCATATCTATTTGTGCCCAATTGAAAAGTGCAGAGGGCATTATGTATAACTTTGTGGGTTCCACCACATGTTTTGCAATGACCTCTTTCGTAGGTTTCAATTATTTTCGACAACAACTTGCCTTCTTATATCTAACTTTTCTTAAAGTTTTTGTCAAAATTCCTACTCTAGCCTTACTATTCCTCATGCTTTGATGGAAGCTATCGTGTGAGCCCTGATAAGGGCTTCCAACGTGCTATGAATTTGTTGATAGTTGCTCAATGTTCTATCCACATCTCTTCCCAATTTCACTTGAGATTGCATGGACATTCTAACTTTTGTGTTGTCTCATTCGTTTCCCATTATATACTTTTTGGGTAAATCAACTAGCTCATCAATTTATTTTGTGCACCATTCATACATGAGGTCTACTGCAATCAAGGCTTCTTTCAACAATGCACCTTTTCCTTTGAGCTCATTTTGGAAATATGTTAATGATGAAGATGATTTTATAAGAATAATCATCTTTGTATACAATTGTTTCATGACATTTTCCAGCAATCTTACCTCTTCTAATGCAGCTGTCCAAAAATCCTCCTCGTGAAAAATTGAGGATGTCAAGGCTTAGACTTCCATGGGAATCCTTTCATCCTCTTGTTTTGTATTGGCTAGATCATTTTCTAGTTCCTTCACCTTGTTCACTAAACATTCAATGTTCTTCTCTGTTGCAACAAATATTGCAGATCTTGCGGAGGATATTGCTATAGGATTGCTTGTAGTATCCAATACTATATGTCTTTCAGTAGTTACTGAGATCGATGTGGCTGATTCTCAGGGGAAGCACCTTTGACTTTCCTGAACAACCTTGTCTAAGTCGTGGTTGAAATCTGAAACTTGAAACGTCTAGCACTCGATCTCCCACTTCAGTCAAGATGCCCATCTCCCCAAGTGGTAGATGTCCTCTGGTGAGTGGCATAAGAATATCAACATCCATGGGCATAAATATGCCTTCTTCTTGTTTCTAGGCTTGCTCCTTTTTTCTAAGTTCTTCCTACATTTTCTTATCTTCCCTTTCTTTTGCAAGTCTTTCCTCTTCAATCTTTTTTGTTTCTGCTTCTTGTTTTCTCTTTACTTCTTCTTGCTTTCTTTTGGTTTCTCATCCTATTTCCACCTATCCTCTTCTTGTTTTTTGTTTTCTCCTTCACGCCTCTTCTTTTCCTCTTGTTTTTTAGCTACTTGCTCGAACTTTTCATTTTTCAATCTTTCTTTATTTGTTGCCTCCTCCCTTTCCCACCTTAGGGAAACTTTCTTTTCCTTGCTATATTTTCCTAGAGGATTGCCTGTTTGTGTCTTTGATACCATTTTTTGGTTGCGAACTACAAGATCCTTTTTTTTGTGCCTCCAGACTGTGTGCAACATTGTAAAAGTTATTCACCTTATCAATGGTCAGGGTGTACGGCCATCTATACTTTACATGCATACAGTGCTTTGCAGTGAGACCCCTGGAATCATATATGTGGAATCTCAATTCACCAAACTTAAAGCATTCTAGATTAGTGGCTTTTGCTTCTGCTTCTCTAAAAATGCATACATCATATGTCATAATACATATTGGAAACAAGGGCCATAGTGCTTTCTTTACATGAACTAGCATTCCTGTAAGCCCTATTGTGCCTTGGTATGCAACTTTCTGCAAGACTATCTTATATGTAATAAACATAGGAAGCAATTGAAGAGGCTTGTAGGCTCTGAATATCCTGATGTATGTTGAATCTATGGGTGTGAGCCAATCGATGATATCCTGTAATGTTTCTCTAGCTCTATTTGACATACATGGAGATTTTGTATAAAAAAAGTATGTGATATAAGGACAAAAATAAATTTTCAACAATTTGGTGTTATATCCCTTTGTACCCTATGTCCTATAGAATTTTGTAGTAGGAGTGGACAGGTGGTATGTCTAGAGAAAAGTTCCACCTCCATCATAATGCCTCAAATTGACATATCACATGTAGGGAATCCAACATATATGATGCCATGTAAAATTCAAGGTGTTTTCCCTGTGGTGGCTTCTAGGCTTGTTTTACATGTGTTGTGATGGAGGTTGCTAGAATTTCTACCTAATTAGAAATAATCCCATATTGAGTACCAGTGCACATCATCGATACCCAATTCTCTTTGAAAAATTATGCATCTTTTCTTCCATACAATCTGCAACACGTTGTTTCCACCATCTAATATTCCTTTCTTAGCAATTTGGTGTTCTAAATCCCATTGCATCGGTGTCAAAACTTACTGGGCTCTTGCCACCAAGTCTTAAGGATATCCTTGCTTTGCAGAGGAGAATTACAATACCACTTAGCTGTTAGGACCAATTGATAGCTTGGAAGCTTATAACACTTGACAATGTGGGGATATATGTATGTTGCTATATCTAAACCATGAAAATCCTAAACAATCATATGATTTGTATCTATGCACTTGATTATCCATTCAATAGTTTCGACACATGGCAGAATGATAGGATGTGTTACTACTTTGTGGAACCAAGAGTTATTTACATTATAATACACGTCATTGTCCTCTTCATCCTCAGACACCTCCTTTCAAGAAAATGATTGATATATATCATACCAATTCATTGGTATCGATTTGTCTATAAATCAAGTTGTGTCTGCATAGATGGAAACTGAGATTATAATGCTTTCAATTGCCCCTCCTTCAATGCCCAATGCAATCTCCTTGCTTTTTCTTTTCCTTGTGGCTTGAACCATATCTCCCGTTGATGAGGAGATGTTGAGGCACTCCAATTCTGTGGCACTCGACATCTTAAAGATCTTAATAATGATAAGATGTTAGAAGAAAACCATTAAATAATTAGAGTGCATTGTGCGCTAAGGAAGATCAATGTGTTGTTTCGCAGGATATGGAGAAAGGCGACACATAGGAGGGGATAATTAGAGTGCATTACGTGGGATAAGGAAGATCAATGTGTAGTTGCGTGGGATATGGGGAAATGCTACACATAGGAGGGGATGTGTTATGGTGCAAGGAAAGGTCACAAATTGAAGGCAGTACATGCACTAAAGGATAGTGCATTACAGTGATGCTATATGAGGTAACAATTTAGCGCAAGAATATGGCATTGGTCACGATAGAGTGAATGCACCATTGTGCAAGATTAGGTGATTTCTCTACACTAGAACAATTAAGTCTGCATGCGTCGTTTTGCAGAGAGTAGATCTACGACGCACCATAGTGCAAAGGGAAATATAATGGTGACGGGAGAATTTGCAGTAGAAATTTGTTCTGAGAGCATCGTTGCACAAAGAAAAGCATTAATCTACTAGAGAATATCATGTTGATGTGCAAAGAGAAAAGGAAATCTCTATGTCGTAGCTCAATCAGAATGAGTGTCATAGCACACGAATATGTGCATTCCTGTGCTACGGCAAGTCTAGGAAAGTCAGCAAGGTAAAAAAATGGTAAGTAAGGAAGAAGAAGGTGAAGACAAAGCAAAGGCTGAAATAGGGGAAGAGAAAGGTACAAACTAAGAAGAGTTAAAATATATAAAGAAGCAAAGGGTAGGTGGAAGGTTAAGGATTGGAATACGAAAAGGTGCACGAAAGGTGAAGCGCCAAAATACATAACAGACAAGAAAAGGCATGAGGACTTACTCGAAACCTTAGCGCGGCAGTTGGACTCTTGGCAGTTCTGTGAAGACTAGAAATAGTGTGCGAACTGATATGCTCTAGTGTGCTGAAGAGCATAAGGCTTCGGTAACAAAAGAGCAGGGTGCAAATGAAAAAGGTGAGGGGGCGGGGGGTGTTCTTCCCTATATAGAATTGTTGAATGTGTGAGGGTCTCTGTGCACATTAAATGCACTGACGCAATAACTCTTGCGAGAAGTATTAAGGAGTTGCACTGAAATTCCTGGGTGTGATGTGTCGCACTGGTGCGTTGGTGGTAATGTGTTAGCGAGATTCTCTTTACAATGTGCAATGCTAAGCAGCCTATTGTACTAATCAGGAGCTCAAAAATTTGCTCAAAATTCAAAGTTATCAGATCGGTGTGGAACTTGAACGACTGTGTAGTGCTTGTCGTCTTGAATCTGACACAACTCGTTTCGCGTGAAACAAACATCGTATGCTCCTAGAAAAGAGTTTTGTTCATTTTTCAAAACAGTGAATGACAGCCCAGTTAGCAGTCCATATTGATGACGTGCCGTTGACTGGGCATGCCTACGTGGCAGGGTGATTGTGCATTGATTGTTTTCCTCCGACGAATTAGGTGGTGCCAAGTGGCACAATTTCATTGGTGCAGCGTGGCAGATTTTTATTGGTCAATTTGTTGTTGGTGATGTGGACCAACCAGTGGCCGCCACGTGGCCTAGCCAAAAGCTGCCACATGGCACCTTGGTGACCACTAAAATTTTTGGAGGTTGGTTTAAAACTTCACCAGGTTTGAACATAGAACCTCATGTCTACCAACTACCGCCCTTATTGTTGCACCATTGATGGTCCTTGTTTAAAGAGCATATGAAAACTTCATTTGAATTAAAATGGCCGAGGTTTGGGTAAAGGGGTCGAAGGCTAGTCCCAACCCCAGTCACTGTGCCCACAAGGACCAGGGACGAGACCATGGGCCAGGTCTTAGCCCTGCCCCCATCCCCCCACTCCCCCTCCCCCTCCCCCTCCCCGTCGACCTTAAAACAAATTCCATGCGACCTTAAGCCCAGGACCAAGGGCCGATTTGGAGGGAGCTAAACCGTGGGGGCCAGCGCCAGGTCAAGTGGAGTGGCCATGTGACTAGAAAGGAGCGCATAGGAGTTAATGGAAAATTTAATCATCCCACAAATTACCCTGAAATTGCACCAAGTTGTTTCTCTGTTAGCGAAAAATGGGGCGAACTTGTAGGACAGTTGGTCGGACTTGGCGAATTTGTGGGTCGACTAGCAGCAAACTTGGGAAGCTCATAACTTCTTCAGTTTTGATCCAATTGAGGAGAAGAAAGAGGCTAGACAGGCATTTTTGGGTATTATGAAGCTAATGGAATGGGTTTCAGAGCCATTGGAGCACTTTTGAAGAGATGTTTTGCAAGTTTAAGTCTATTGGTGCTAGGATCAACCAGGAGGTTGAATCAGTTTTTGAAGGCTTTTGAGAATGGAGAGGACCTTGCAGGGGTTTTCCAACCTTCATATTTTTTTTGTAGCAGCTAACACATCTGTGGTGTAGCTCATGTTTCTATTTTCTCATTATGTCTTTGAGGAAGGCTCTATTTTAGTACTTCAAGTGAATTGTTCTACTTGTTATTCCAATTATTAGATGGAATGACCTTGTAGGGGTTTTCGAGCCTTCATATGTTTTCTGTGGCAGCGGAGACATCTATGGTGTAGCTCATGTTTCTCTTTTCTCATTATGTCTTTGAGGAAAGCTCTCTTTTAGTACATCAAGTGAATTGTTGTACTTGTTATGCTCATTGTTAGATGAATTATGGGGTATTGATTTGAGAACCATTTTCTTGTTGATTGTTTCTTGACTAACTGTAGGTTGTCATGTTTTCAGAGTGAGAGTTATTTCTAAAAGAATGTTTCCTTGAAGGGGAAACTAGCTACTCTTTTGGTTAGCACATTTTATGTACTCTTTATCACTGAAGTATTTTGAGCATAATGAGATTGGGTAAAGCCATTAGAAGTTGGACCGAGGCATAGCCCAGAAGTGGTGAAATCCTTTATCAATTGTTGAGTGTATCACTGTTATGTTGTTGTTCAGTGTTTTTTTTTAATTCGTGTTTTAAGCTTATGAATTACATATAAAGACATAAAAACTCATGTAAAACTTGCAATTTACCTCATAATCCTCAAGCACTTTGTTTACTATTATGAATTGGAATTTAGCACATCAAACACTAACTTTCCCATTTAGATCAAGTTGGTATCAGAGCACTAGGTTTTCTTTGTGCAAGGAGGATTTAAATGTTTGCAAGTGAATATGAAGCTTACAAGTTTGAATCTCAAGAGAGGAGAAGGTTTGCGCAGGAGAGCAATATTGCCACAATCTCCACCACCAATTCTACCTCAAATTACAGTTGAAGCTTTAGTAAGCATGGGCATGAGTTCAAAAAATGATAGTCTCCAAGATTTAGAGGAGATTATTGCATTTCTCCAACAAGATAACATGGAACTCAAAATACTACTTGAAGTTGTTGAGGAAGAGAAGCAAAAGATGTGCTTCATGTTGTGAAGGAACAGACTGATGAATGTTGTTCTACCAAAGCAACAAAGAGTCCCTCCAATACTAAGCAAGCTTGTGGACATGGAAAGAATGCAACCTATGGCTCTTGTCAAATGGAGGACACCTCCTATGTACCAGGGACACAACAAGGTTTCCTTGAAGCATCCTCCACCGCTTCATCTAGGGCAAAGAAGATGGAAGAATTGTTGGATGAGCACGCAGAAGAGGCTAGTGCAGAAAATCCCACAGAGAAGGAAGATGGCCAAGTCTGCACCTTTTGTCTGCATGATGTTGAGATTGAGGTTCTATCAACGCCAAAGTTCAAGGAGATGAAAGAAGAAAGACCAAGAGTCCAAGAAGACACCTCAAGAATTAGGAAAGAGTTTAAGAGCATCTTGTCCCTTAGTCGAAAGATGAGGAAAATGGTAAGCATTTACATGTAGTTTCTTTACATGAAAATGTTGATTTAAGCTCTTTTTCAGCTTTTGAGAAGCATAGCAAAGGCATAGGAACAACGCTCTTGTCCAAGATGGGTTACAAGGGAGGAGGCCTTGGAGTGAATAATCAGGGCATTGTCCATCCAATTGAGGCAAAGGAGAGACCTTGATATGAAGGTTTGGGCTATGTTGAAAAGGAAGAATGTTCTTCCAGTTATAACTCTTGGGTATCTTGTTCTTTTTGTCATAAGAGAGGACATGAGGAGGAAAATTGTTGGGATTTGCATCCAGAATTGGTACCAACTTGGTTTCTAAAGCAAAAGGAGGACATGAAATGCAAGACTTCTCCAAAGAGAGATGAGAAAGTTGAAGAAGAGACTAAGACAAGTTCTTCTCGCCATTCAAGTTCTCCTCGCCAAGCTCATAAGCCAAAGGAAAACCATAAGAGGTATAAGCATCCTGATTATTCAAAGGCTTTTGATGATTACAAACAACATGATGATTTGAATAACATGTTGTGGAATGTTTTTCCGTGCACTTTTTGTCATGCACCTAACCATTGTGTAGATAAGTTCCACAAAAGGAAAGAATTAGTCAAGAAGATGAATATGTCAATTGGAATTGAGACCAAGAAGGGAAATTATCATCCAAGTTTAAAGACATTTGTGCCAAGAAAAGATCACAAAAACTTTTGCACTCATTGCAACATAAGTGGGCATTGGATTGAAAAGTGTTGGAAGTTGCATCCACATATTCATCCAAAGAAGGACAAATAGGTAATGGAATCACCTAAGAAGGAGAAGGTATAGGAATGTGCAAGGCACGCCATAACCATTCCAGAAGCAATTCTAGAAGGAAGTGAAGTGCAGAAAGAAAATTCCCTAACATGGTTTGTTAAGAAATGGTTGGAATATTTGTCTAATTAAAGACTGCATTTATTTCGTATTTCACTTGTTGCATGTCCCCACAGTTGGGCATTTTGTAAAAGTGATGTTTGTGAATAAATCGCTTATATGCAACAGTAATTTCTTTGGCATTGTTATGTTATTTTGGCTTGATGATGAGTCAATTTGTATGGGAATTTGGGAGTCAAATTTATTCCATATTATAAGATGCATTTCCATTTTTGGACATTTTAGCAAGTCCGAAACTTTGGGATGAGTAGTTGAAGCACATTCGGTATGTTACAAATGTGTCAAGCACTCATTTATACAAGTATTTCCATGTGAATCTTATTTGGGTTATTTTCAAAAGTCTTTTTGGATTTTATCCTTTGTACAGATTTTGTAGAAAATCGCCATTGGATTTCATTCTCGGGAAGGATGTTTCTATTGATCGCCATAGCGACATAAGTGAAGCCAAGAAGTTCATTGAACAAATCCAATTGATACATTAAACAATTCAAGATCAGCTTGAAAAGTTCCAAGACCAAATGGATCGAGATTAGAAAGGTGAGGGAACTATACCCTCAACTGCTAAACAGCTAAAAGTGATCTTTTGGGGTCCAAAAGCTCCCAGTGGGGAGGAGTGATCCGAAGCTCAAAAAATTTCTCAAAAATAAAAGTTGTTGAATCGGTGTGGAACTTGAATGACCGCGTAGTGATCGTCGTCTTGAATCCAACGCAACTCGTTTCGCACGAAACGTACATCGTATGCTCCCGAAAACGAGTATTGTTCATTTTTCAAAACAGGCGAATTTTTGCAAAAATGACAGTCCAGTTAGCAATCGTACTGTTGACTGGGCATGCCTACGTGACAGGGTGACTGTGCATTGACTATTTTCCTCCGACGAATTAGGTGGTGCCAAGTGGCACGATTTCATTGGTGCAGTGTGGCAGATTTTAATTGGTCAATTTGTTGTTGGCGATGTGGATCAACCGGAGGCCGCCACATGGCCTAGCCAGAGGCTGCCACATGGCACCTCGATGGCCACTAAAAATTTGGGAGGTCGATTTAGCACTCCGCCGGGTTTGAAAACGGAACCTCATGTCTACCAACTACTGCCCTTATTGTTGCACCATTGATGGTTCTTGTTTAAAGACCATATGAAAACTTCATTTGAATTAAAATGGTGGATGTTTGGTTTAAGGGGCTGAGGGCTAGCCCCAACCCCAGTCAACGCACCCACAAGGACCAGGGGCAGGACCAGGCCTCCCCCCACCCCCCGACCTTAAAACAAATGCCACGCGACCTTAAGCCTAGGACCAAGGGTCGATTCAGAGGGACCTAAACTGTGGGGGCTAGCCCCATGCCACGTGGAGTGGCCATGTGACCAAGAGGGTCCATGTAGGATTTAATGGCGAATTTAATCATCCCACAAATTGTGCTAGAATTGAGCCAAGTTGTTGCTCCGTTAGCGAAAAATGGGGTGAAATTGTAGGATAGTTGGCCAGACTTGGTGAATTTGTGGGTGGACTAGCATGAAAACTTGGGAAGCTCATAACTTCTTTAGTTTTGATCTAATTGAGGAGGAGAAAGATGCTAGACAAACAGTTTTGGGTCTTCTGAAGCTAATGGAAGAAGTTTCAGAGCTATTGGAGAACTTCTGAAGAGACTTTTTGCAGTTTTAATTCTATGGGTGCTATGATCAACCAGGAGGTTGAATCAGTTTTTAAAGGATTTTGAAAATGAAGATGACCTTGTAGGGGTTTTCCAACCTTCATATGTTTTCTCTAGCATCTGAAACATCTATGGTGTATCTCATGTTTCTCTTTTCTCATTATGCCTTTGAGGAAATCTCTCTTTTAGTACTTCAAGTGAATTGTTGTACTTGTTATGTTCATTGTTAGATGGAATTACCTTGTAGGGGTTTTCGAGCCTTCATATGTTTTCTGTAGCAGCTGAGACATCTATGGTGTAGCTCATATTTCACTTTTCTCATTGTGTCTTTGAGGAAATCTCTCTTTTAGTACTTCAAGTGAATTGTTGTACTTGTTATTCTCATTGTTAGATGGAGTATGGGGTCTTGATTTGAGAACCCTTTTCTTGCTGATTGTTTCATGACTAACTGTAGGTTGTCATGTTTTTAGAGTGAGAGTTCTTTGCAGAAGAATGTTTCCTTGAAGGGGAAACTAGCCACTCTTTTGGTCAGCACACTTTATGTACTCTTTATCACTGAAGTATTTTGAGCATAATGAGATTGGGTCAAGCCATTTGAAGCTGGACCTGTTATCACCCCAAAAAACTCTCCTAGGTTGTATCTCGAAGATGCTCGGGAAAATTAAAAAACTCAACTAAATGTCGGAAATGGATGAATGGAAGGAATGATGCTTGTCCAAGCCAGATAACCACTTCTACTATGTTTAACTCCAGACATGGGTGAACTCCCCCAGACTACAAGGCTTTAGACCACCAATTACTCACAGTTGAGGATTAGGTGAACATGGAGAATACTAACCACACCAGCAGATGCACAGAACCCTGTGATGGCCGGCTGCAACCAGTAAAGAGGTATGCAAATCTATTTCCTAATGCACAAATAGGATGACAGCTCTCTAGCACTAAGTAAACAGAAACCTGCATAACACATTCAATGATACATACTAAACTTCAACACAGAGGTGGGATGACAGCCCCTCTAATGCTAAATATCAAGAGCACATGACCAAATGCATAACAGGCACAACCTAGAACAGAGTAGAAGTGAACAGTGAGCAATCAACAGCAAAAGAAGCTTGTATTAGCTGAAAATGAGGACCAGACGCTGCAAGTATCAAAGTAGTTACAGTCTCCAGAAGTTGAACCTTACATCAAAACAACAACCATCAACCCTGATTACATCTATTTTCTGGGTATATATAGAGTTTGATTACAAAAATGTTCTACTATTCTATACGTGGAGGAGTCATAATGGACCACCAACTGCTTTAACTCTCTGATGGAGTCTCTGTTACAATCTTCTGCTTCAGTGAACAAAATCGATCTTCTTGGATGCTTTGTTGTCCTTCTCGAGCAGGTGGAGTGTAATATGGATGAAGCTCCATAACTGATAAATGCTTGTGATCTGCTCGAGGCATGGTCCTTTTCTTCTCGGCCATTCTGTTTCTTGAATGCAGTTGTTGGAGATGAACTGCGCCAGGTACTTGGTAGATGATCGTTGTCGTCCTTTGGGTGCATAGCATGACCTGGGTGTGCAAATTGCATGGCGGATATATGAGCGGGCGGAGGATAGTCAACAGCCATTGGATTAAACGGATGGAAGGCGGAGATCGCTCAACGGAAGGTATCGGGAGGTATGGACGATTGAAGAAGGAAGATTGATCATCGGATCGCGCAGACAGACGGCGAATAAGGCACAGCAGGAGAAATTGGAAGAAATTGGAGCAGACAAACATGAGCCGTCAGATCGCGGGAAAACAAATCCGACGGCTATCGTAATATCGCATCGGCAGAAGTCAGGGACGTAACCTTATACACATGGATGCAATTGCGATCAACGACTGAAGCCCGGACCCGACAGAGGAATTAACTTCTTTTAATATCGCATCGGCAGAGGTCAAGGGGGGAAGCCTTTTACACACAGATGTGATTGTGATCAACGATTGGGCGTGGGTCGTTTGATCGTCGATACTGATCGGACGACGAAAGAGTGATCGCAATATCGCGTCGGCGGAAGACAAGGGGAGCGTAGCCTTAATACATATGCGATTTGCGATCAGCAATTGAGCGTGGGTCGTTGGATCGTCGGCACTGATCAAACAGCAGAGGAGTGATCGCAATATCGCGTCGGCGGGGGGGGGTTATGAAGGCATGCAAGCATATGAGCGCAGGTTATATGTGGTTTTAACTTTTAGCGCTCGGGACTTAAGGATGAAGGTTTATTCGGGGAATGGAGGAAAACAGATATCGTGGGAGTATGAGAATATAGGTGGAGTGAAGGGAAAAACGGAGGCAGCGGGGTGAAAGGGAGTAAGTGAGGTGAAGGAGAAGGAGGACGATAACCGGTGTAGACCTCTTCTGAGCGAGAAACCAAGGACCGAACTCACTTCCACTCTTTGAAAATCAGCAACATGTAGCAAAGCTAACACTGGCTCTTTCCGGAGATGAGATCCTCCCTGTGAGGTCTCAAGAACTGCAGACCAATGCCTTCATACAAAACAAGCTTAAAAACATTGCCTAGTATTCCATTAGGCATGGAGTCTAATTAAGTTTGCGCTAAAACTTGTAAAAGAACATGCTTACAATCATTAAGGCTCGAAGAACCTTAAACAACATAAATCTTCAAAAATTGGCCATCTACTGAACCATCAAAACTGTTTCCCCTCCTCTCGGCCGGCCTATCTGCCGGTTCATCAAAGATATGCAAAATTGGGTTAATTTGATCATCTACCTCAAAAAGTTTAGGGCTTTTGAACTTATTAGGTAGAGATGGCTTGTATTTCACCCCCTCTTTGTATGCTCTCATCCTTGGATGTTCTTCATGGGAGCCTTTGTACACCTGCTGAATAACAATGGTTGTTGTGTACTTGCCTGTGTCATTTGTGGCCTGCACAATTAATATGAATGGTGAACCAGTGTATTCTTGTGCGGAGGACACAAGGACTTCATTTGCTCCTGTAGCTTCCTTAGAACAGTCCACATCCAAGGAGGTATCCCAAAACTGTGCATCCTCTTCCTCTATGATCTGGCACACTGCACTTCCAAGATATGTGGAGGCCACCTGGGCAGGCTTCAGAATATCAAGACTGAGATTATCAGTATCAGCCTTGGGCATCGAGTTGTGGCCTGCCTCAGTGTCTAAGAGGCAACTGTGAGGGATTGGCACTTGAGTAGACAGAGAAACATAAGATGATGGGGAGCTTTCTTCTCCCTTTTTGATCACTGGGTTGGGGATAACCACAAGTTGGCCAGTGCGCAGATTTGCATAGTCATCAGAGGCTTGGTTGGCTTCGGGCTCAGACTCTTTGAGGATGGTGGGACCTGCTGCTGGTTGCTTCTGCTAATAAGCTTGTTGTTTTGCAAGTACAACAAACTGATGAGCAGTGCCTTTAGATAGTGACTTTTCATAGGCAGCTCTGGTTAAGAAAGGGACACTGCCCTTATCTTCCAAACCATGGACCTCCTCCTCTTTTTCAAATTGCTCCTCCTCCATGAGTATACTCTGAAAAAGGGTCTTCACCCTTTTGTCTTCGTTTGCATCTTTGTTTCTTTGCAAAATCTGAAACCGCTCCTTTGCCCCTTTATATAGATTTGGATTTGGAAGAGCAAAGGTACTAGGAGCTCCTGCTTCTTCAGAATGCTGCTCAACTCTTAATCTGGAAACTCTAGAGGCTAATGACTCTATCATCCTAGCCAATTTATTGATCTTAGGATCTGAAGATGATGAGAGCTCACCCCTCTGTCTTCTCCTATCATCATCACCTCCGAGCCTCTCTGTAGCTATGATGTTTGATTCTACTTCAAAGGCTACATCTTGCATATCAACCAAAGAAGCACATCTTCTTTCTCTTAACAGCAGGCAGAACTGAGAATCGAAGGCATTGGCATAAGTAAGCATAGCAGAAGTAGGGGTGGGTTTCACTTCAGCTGGTATTCTGCTGTACATATGGTTGAATATGATGTTGAAATCAGACAGCAGCTCACCATTCTCCCTCTGCAAGTTCCCAAATTCAGTATGATAGTAGAGCAGATCTTTCTTATCCCCCCAGTGCTTTAGGAACACATCATCTAAGGCCTCAATGTCTGCTATAGACCTAAGGGTTAATTCTTTTAATATCACATCGGCGAAGGTCAAGGGGGGAAGCCTTTTACACATAGATGCGATTGTGATTAGCAATTGGGCGTGGGTCGTTGGATCGTCGGGATTGATCGGACGGCGGAGGAGTGATCGCAATATCGCGTCGGCAGAAGACAAGGGGAGCGTAGCCTTAATACATATGCAATTTGCGATCAGCGATTGAGCGTGGGTCATTGGATTGTCGAGACTGATCGGACGGCGGAGGAGTGATCGCAATATCGCGTCAGCGGGGGGGTTATGAAAGCGTGCGAGCATATGAGCGCAAGTTATATGTGGTTTTAACTTTTAGCGCTTGGGGCTTAAGGATGAAGGTTTATTCGGGGAATGGAGGAAAACAGAGATCGCAGGAGTATGAGAATATAGGCGGAGTGAAGGGAAAAATGGAGGTAGCGGGGTGAAAGGGAGTAAGCGAGGTGAAGGAGAAGGAGGACGATAACCGGTGCAGACCTCTTATGAGCGAGAAACCAAGGACTGAGCTCACTTCCACTCTTTGAAAATCAGCAACATGTAGCAGAGCTAACAGGACCAAGGAGACATAGCCCATGAGGGATGAATTCCTTTATCAATTGCTGAGTGTATTACTGTTATGTTGTTGTTCAATGTTTTTTTTAATTCATGTTTTAAGCTCATGAATTACATACAAAGACATAAAAACTCATGTAAAACTTGCAATTTACGTCATAATCCTCAAGCACTTTGTTTACTATTCTGAATTGGAATTTACCACAACAAACACTAACTTTCCCATTCAGATCATGTACAATGCTAGTCAAACGTGTTGCATTGCGTTGGACTATTGGAAAATATTACATTGAGCTAAGGAGGTAAGGTGTGCTAAGTTATTCATTAAGAAAAGAACAAGTCCAACCATTTCACTTAGTTGTCTCGAAGGAAAAGATCAAATCATAGGGGAATCCACAGTTTAAATATGTCAAAAATTTGGGGTTGTTCTAGCGGCTACAACAAGATGTTAATATGGAAAAGCATTATGTTTTCATTGAAAAAAATGTGCAAGCATAACGTCATGTTTAATCAAAGGTTTAAAACAACCTTACATATCAACAACAATGTCATCTACAATGACAATTTCAAATTTTGACATATTATGATCAACCAAATCTTCTTTGATCTCAATATAACCATTAGCATTCAATTTCCTTTCCCACAATTCAATGGAATGACTTCCACTTGCAAAAAACGTTACCCTTATAGTAAAGGGACTCCTAGTTGTCAAAAAATTGTCATCATTCTCAATACCTACTATAGGTGATCTTAGCTCAGGTGTAATGGGAACGACAATATCATGCCCACCCTTCCCAATTCCACCTTTGGTATAGGCCATATTATTTAACAACCAAGACTCAATGTTGGTGATATGTTAAAAAAATTAAGATAAAATGGAGTGTTAGTAGCCAACAAAACATGATAAGATATTAAAAAATTGATATCACCCTTATTATAGTTAATACGGCTACAAGAAAAATTATCAAATGCACAAAAATTAATCAAAGAGTTGAAAATCTCAACATTATCACACTTCTTCATAGAAACTTGCAATGCATTAAATTCTAGTTCAAGACCATGTTTGCAATCCTATTATCCCTTAATGAGCTCATCTCTTTCAATAATATCTAGCAATAACAAGTCGCAATCATCCTTCACAACCTAATATTCATCAAATTTTCGAATATAATCCACCCAAAAGGGAGCAACTTTCTCATGACGCTCATCAACATAAGCTTAAAAAAACAACTTCATTCTCTAGTTGGGCATGGGTTGTCACCATTCTTAATATTATTCTTTAAACCAATAACATATGTATTAGGTGGGTTTTTAACTTCCTCCTCCAGATCATCAAGTGACTATTTTATACCCAAATTCATCCCCAAGGTTCTAAAATACATTTCATCATTCTTTCTAGGATATCTACCTTCCAATATTTTTCATATATATCTCTACAAGATAGCAAATTGTAAGAGGGTCATATCATCCTCTCGCTTGGTATGGGTTGCCTTCTGCTAATCCTTTAATCTCCCTTTTTTGTCTACAATAGGGAATTAATAGTGGTCTGCAAGGTAGCAACTTCTTGAAGTCAATGATATTCTAGCAAAGCAATAGCTTTCTTCTCATGAATTTCATGCATTTTTTGTAAAACAATGCTTCATCTCCATCAAAAGCACCCATCTTCAAATAGATTTCAACTTTGAACACTATAAGGGGAACTTGATTGTCTCAATCCACTAGTCGTTTCACCATTGAGTTGAGAATCCTCACTCTAATGTGTGGTTGATAACCAATACAACAAAAATATACCAATAAAAAATAATAACTCTCTAAGGAGATAAAACCTTTCTCTATATCTTAATAATGACAAGAAATACAACAATAACAATAGCTTTCCACCAAACTTATACAACCAATAGATAATAACAAATATATGTCCTTCATAAACCATAATGTACAATAATAACAATGTTGCCTACATGAAAAACCAACTTGATTGAAGAGAAAAATCCTATAGGTCATGCTACTTCTAGTCATGTAACTACAGGAAGTCAAGGCAAACACCAAATATAGGCAAACCTCATTAGTGGACTATATGAAGTCAAAATCATGTTACTCAACCTTTTGGAAGGGAAATTGACTAGTTTCTAGTTGACAACACCATGCACTAGTCGATCTGCTAGAGTGATCAACTCTTCACACAACAATTCCATTAATCAATCTAATGTATATTTGACCAAAGCACTCTAAGTAGTTTTATGCAATAATCCAAGGGTGAGTCAATCAATCAACTAGGTCAATCAATAGTTTAAGTTAGTCAATGAGTGATGTAGTCAATTTGAATCAAACTATTACGATCTTGATGTGCCCAGCATAACCACCCATTCCAAAGACTTAAAGGGACATAAGTCATCACACTTAGTTGATGAAATTGCCAATACACACCAAGGAATCTTACAACTAGCATACAATGATATCCTATTCTAAATACAAGTCAATTATGATAATCAACCTATATCCAATCAAGTAATGGCTTCAAAGACTGTTATTGAACTCTAGTAAAACCTTTCGTTGATCAAACATGTGAATTTTAAGTCAAACATTGTATCAGTTGAAAAAGATCCAATTCACACACTCTTTTGGTGATTATTTCCCTCAAGCATGTACGAAAAAAATGAAATAATCCCTTTGTTATATGGTAACATGCAAGAGGTTGATTGTTAGTATAGAAACTAGGTTAGATCCATGATTCATAAGATAATAAAAACACATAATTTATGTATAGAAAATAGACACATATATCATTTTATAGACACAACCCAATGGAAAAAACAAGAAATAACTCTGGTACTCGTCAAATCTAGTGTACCTTCACTTCGTTGTGTAAAAGGTTGTTGGGGGAGCAACTCGATCTCTCCTGAGGGATGGGCCTTGCCTCTTTCTCTGTTTCTCAATCCTTCTTTCTTCTGCACAACAATGTTAACATAACCTTGCTTTGGATGTCTCCCTAAATTCCTTGGCTTGCATCTTCTTTTATAGACCTGAGTGGGTAAGATTTTTAGGAAAACCTTCCATAACCACTGCAGATCATTCTAATGGAAAAGGCGGATCTGGGGTCGATGTATTATTGACCATAAGGTGAGAATCTTTGTATGTGAGACTGGGTGTTGTTAAATACACTGAATGGATAGTCTATAATGCAGAAACAATTGTCACGCGACTATTTCTACTTAAGAACATACGCGCGGACTTGCGCAATTAGTTAGGAAGTTGTGTGGTGAATGAATTTCCAATTTCTTCCTATCTATTTTCACATCTCAAGAAGTTCTTTCACCAAGGACTACTTTCACTAATGTTTGAACTTGTTTCTAACATGTTTTTTTTTTATCATCAGCACAAGAGGTGTATGAAATTTTGGGATAACAATTTCCCCTTGATGTGCGGGGGGGAGCATCGAAATGTACACTCGAAGTACATTACAATTATTTTGTACTCCTGAATTGGGTTCCAATGAATTTGTTGATGTGAGAGAGAGTGAGAGAGGTTAACCAAGCTCAAGGGATTGAGTGAGCTACAACTTACATAGACCAGTACATGAGTGGCCTTTATTGATATTAAATTTCTTGATACAAACAGGGCAAGCATGTCCCATGCTGATGGTGAATGTCAAAGTAAAGTAATTATTACAATGATGGTCATGCAAGACCATGTACAATGATGGATCTCTGAATTTGCTGAAATGGAGGATGTTGTAGTTGTTAATCTGATTAAGCCCATAGGGGTGGGGGACCAGGATCAATGAAAGAGTCACATTGATGGCGACAAGACTCCGTAATCACAAGGGGCATCCCTATTGATGGGGGATAAAAACATAGTGGGTGTAATGAGGTATTCAAATCTTCATGGGGTCAACACAACTCATGGCCACAAGAAAAAATGTAGCTAGATTCAAGCATGGGTGGAGTTGATCAGATCAAGGAGCACTGATGTCTCTCCCAGGTCGACCCAAGGTTTCTTGCACATTGAAGGTGCAAGGAGCCAGAGAAAACAGACCAATGATAGGTGCAACTTGTTTCCATGTAAATAAATTGAGTTGAAGTCAAACATGGGATAAGTCTGACAAATCCAAGAGCATTGAGGTCTCTCTTAGGCCGCCTCAAAGAGAACCATGATAAGGGAATGGCTAAACAAGGCACAAACGATATTTGACATATCAGAACTTCCGGATAATGAATGTTGATATCGACACAATTTAACTTCATGGGCAGGATGTGTAGAAATAATAGAGGGATGGTGCCAAGGGTTAGACCAAGGCAACCCATGCAACGAAATGGAAAAAAAGGTGTCATGGGGGTACTCATTAGCCAAGGACAATAATAGTTATACAAAGGGAGATTGGTACTAACGACAATGATAGTAGAACCTATGACAGATGACACAAGTGGCAGAGTGACAAGGGGTATTGGGGGGTCCAGGATAATAAAAGTTAAACAACGAGGACTGGTATTAATGACAAGATATAGTCAAACCTACTCAGATAACTCAATGTGAATGCTTTGAACAAAGGTGACATGATAGTGCTGCCAGTATAAGCTGATGGATAATATCAAGTTATGAAGATGTCACAAGGTGAAAAGGGGGTTATTGTTTGGGGCTTGAGGGTTGTCAGACAAAAAATAACAAGTAATACAACTAGAAGACGAGTGCTCTTGCTGCGACTGTGTGCATATATTAGCAATCAAAACAAGGGAGGGAATAGGCCTCTGAGAGTGTCTTATGGGGGAAGGTGGATGAATCAAAAGAAATGAAGGGCTCATAGTTACATGGGGATAGAAAGTCGTGTGGAACTTCACATTCAAATCTTGATGAAACCAATGGGAGGGAGTCCAAGGTAGGTAAGCAAGGGCACAAATGAGAGATAAGATATAGTTGCAAGTGCTGAAGAAGGACTATACGGACTCCCAGGCCTACAGAAAATGTCAGCATTGTTGCCAAATGATAAAGGAGTTCTATTGGGACAACCATGGGCGGTCGGTAAATGCAAATATGGTTCCTGCAATCAAACAACCTTTTATAGGAGGATTCTCAGTGAATCGGAGCAGATGTGCATTTAGTTTGAAGGGGATAAAAGGAAACACTTCAATTCGTCTAGAGAGGGGCACTGAAAGCCTATATGTCAGTTTGATTTATCATACTAAATGAGACTATTGAAGCCTTATTGATGGCGTGAAAGGTCATGTAGGGTCTACGCACAAACTCTACATACAAGTAACTGAGAGTACCATAAGTGAGAGTGCTTAATCATAATAAACTTGAAAACACAAATCTGAAAGTGGTACGTAAATATGGGTGCATTTGTATGAGTGCACGCTGAAATAGCTCCCAGATGGAATTCTTTGAAACATGAAATGAAAGATACCATGATAAAGGGTTCGTCATAATGAATTCAGTGGTGCAAATCGTTATGGAATTAGGCCTATGGTTTGCTCTAATGGGCCATTCAAAGTTTGAGTCAAACTACTATAAAAAGGGGGTTGACTTCTTTTTCACTTTTCATTTTTAGCATTTGACTTTGCTGAGTTAGTGAGCCTCTTAAGCGATTACGAGAGTTTGGACAGGTAGATTCAAATTGTGTTTTCTCTAGGTAAGCCTTGGACCCTAGCTTTGTAATTTCATCCAAGTAGATATTTAGGATCAAGGAAATTTGGGCCCTAAAAAGCCCAAAAAACCTTCATATTGGTTGACCACGTGGGTATTCTGCAATTACTTGCATGGTACCGTGTGCAAAAAGCTACAAATTATTATGTGGTATGTGTGCTGGTGAACCAAAGTTGCATGGTGAGACTGCACAGTTGAGTTTAAAATAGGTGCACGATGTGAGTCAAACAGGCACACTTGTAAAGTGTATAGTCACGCCAATGGACGAAGCCAAGCCATGTGACTGTTCGAGTATTTTGTTGTGCGATGACGTGCATGAAAAAACCAAACAAATGTGCAACATGTGTGTTTCTAAGAAAACTTGTGCGATGGGGGAGGACTTAGTTTTCTTGGTAGCCTATATTCATTGGGGTCAGGACTAATGATATTTTGTTGTTTTGTGAATGCAGATATTTATTATGGTGATCAACTGGCAAGAACGGTCCAGGGATGACGAAAAAAACGTCATTGAGGCCAAGAGTCCAAAGCGGCAGGGATGCATCCTAGCGAGGATGGGGCTGCCGAAGTTCTTGGATTGTGGACTTCTCCGAGTGGCGCTTATATTGTTGGAGGAGATTGAGTAGATGAGATATGAATGAGCAAGTGTTCCGGGTCAAACTAGAGGTCCTAGAACTCACTAGGACTGATATCTATTTCTTAAGAGGGCTAACAAAGTAAACTTTCCCTTCATCCTTGCCCTATTGAAAGGGCTTGGATTTGTCCCTCTACCTATCAAAGTGGTTGAATTTTTTTTGAAGCAGTGATTTGCCTTTTTATTGACTAAGTCCAATATGAGGACACTGTGCTTTTTCAATCCATCTAGCAACATCACCCTCTAGATCCATCCCTTTACATGATCAATGTGGATGCCCTCAATCTCCCTCCACAATAGATGTCACGAGGGCTTATTTGAGGTATCCCTTCCTCAATCTAGATCAAAGTTAGCTTGTAAACAGATGCTTTGCAAATGACTATTTCCTCACTATATTGAAGGATATGTAGTACCTTCACAATACCTTGAACTTCTTGCAACCTATTTGCAAAGCCTTAAGATCAAAATTGTAGTTGGCCAAGACTCAATGTTATTGTTAGAGTCACCAAGAAGCTCTAAATTGGCTAGTAGGTTGGGGATGGACCTGGTTATAGCTTGGGTAGATGTTTAATAAGAAAGACTCAATGTTATCATTAGAGCCACCAAGAAACTCTTGATCAACTAGCAAATTAGGGATGGACTTGGCTACAACTTGGGTAGATGTTCAAATTCCTTGGAATTCCTTTTTCCTTTGAAGTCGCCCCATAGGAGTTACGGTGAGGAATGATGAATATTAAAATTATGTTTAGACCCCATAAAACCCTCAAACAATTATTTAGATTTGCTACATACAACTCTAATCCTATTCTTGACCCAATAATTTATTGAATGCCATGCTCTTTTGGAAAATCATACATAGGCTAGACTCGAAGATCTTTCAAATCTCGTCTTAAAAAGCACATTGCTTATAATCGAATCTTTAAATCAGCCATCATTGAATCCTCTCACAACCTCAATCTCTTTCTACACTTCTTGAATCCTTAGAGAAACACTAGAAATTGAAAAACATCCTAATAAGTTTAATCGCAACAATCGCTATAAACTAAGTCAACCTTGAAAACCTGTATACAGTTCAACATTTTACTAATAATCCTCCCCATCCAAGCGCCTTAAGTTGGACATTCCCTTTTTCAGGAATTTTTTCTCACCTTTCCCCTCTCCTTTCTGAAACTTTTACTTTCTTTTTCCTCTTGTTTGAACCAAATTTATTTCTAGGATTATTTGTTGTATTAAATTAAATCAAATTGTAATATTTTCGTCCAAATTAAAGGTATATTTTAGAACTCATCAAATTCTGATTGAAAAAAAAGCACCTTAAATGTTTTAATTCACACTTAAAGACCTCAAAATTTTGTATTGCAACATTTAAACTAAGTTTAATATAATTGTAATTTTTTAAATACACTTTCTTTTAATCATTTTTATTCCAATTTACTTAATATAAGATTCTTTTTATTTCTTTATCATTTTCACCTATTTCCACCCTAAAAAAATTGACTTAGAAAATTAAAATTGATTTAATCATTTAGCTCTAGTAAATTGCCTCTTTATCTTGAGCTTTGACCTTATAATTAAATTCCACATCTCATCTCAATTTACAAAAAATATTTGATTATTATTATTAAGTGTATGAACTTACTCAATTAGTATTTCCATCATAACTTCGATTGCATTTTCGGGCCAATTGTATTCAATATAAAACTGATAACATATATGTATTATCTTATCATTACTTTCTAACAATGGTCTAATCTATCATTATCTTCTATCGGTTATGTAACAAGTTAATATATCATTATTCTCCAATGAATTACAATTTAACTCCCTTAAATTCTTGTCACTACATTCTTTTACTTTCATTGCAAGCTAATAATGGGTAAAGTTTCCACTTGAAATGTCGAACATTTCAAAAACTTTACACAATGTACTTCACAAAAGTTTCAACAACAACATGACTAACTATGAAGACCTTCACATTTAGAGCTACTCATAAATTTATTATAGGCTAATTCTAGTAGGGAAGGCTTCCATAGAGTAAATTAGAGCCACTATTGCAACTCCAAGGAGGAATTAGGTGTATTATGCGCACTCCAACATCAAGATAAACATTTTGCGCCAAGTTGATCACTAGAGTAATGGAAGACAGAGAATATTTGAAACACTTACTATGTAATTGCATTATTTTGGGAGTTCCACATCAGTAGTGTATCTAGAGAAACCTTAATCTCCAAGTTATTGACCCCCCAACACTTGTTCATATAACAAGAACCTATATTTCCAAAAGCATTTGGAAGGCCTAGGAGGCCATCAAACATAAGTTGGTGTAGATCAATGAATCACTTAAATCTAACCTCTCCTTCGATGACAGTTATCTCTAGTGGTCCCAAGTTATTCTCCAAGGAGGGAAACCTCTTATTGAAGGCCTTTGGTTTTAAACGAAGATGTTCCAAAAAAGCATTTAAGTGCCTAGACACATCAATGGCACCAAATCTACATACCAAAGTCTAATTGTGTATATTTAAAATTTTACATTTCATGTGACAATTGTTTGAAGAGAAACATGGATATCTAGAACCATCTCTCTATGTAGCCCTTGTAATGACTTTCTAGAGCACCACTAAATTAGTGATGTATAAGAAGTCAATGACGGATTATGTAATGTGTTTGATGTTATGACACCAATATCTTATCATTCCCCTTTTCCTTTAAAAGCATTTCTCAATTAGATTGATGGAAAGGGTTTCATAGCCCAACTTCCCTTTGTGCACAATAACTACTAGAAATAACTAAAATATATTTACATATCTCAAATAAAGCTTGAGACCAATTTCTTATAATAATAGACATCTCACAATAAATAAGTATATGAATTTTTTTGTCAATTGGGGTTATCTCAGGTGGTTGGGAAGGATGGTTGTCATCTCCCCCATCCAAGGTTAATTCCCTATAAGTGACATGATGATGAGAAATATTGTTGTAATCACTACGTGCCTATCAATATTGTTGCATTGACCTTCACTCACACTCAACTAAGAGAATAATTTCTCCCAAAAAAAATATATATATATGAAATTATTTCAAATACAATAATAAAACTTGAAACCAATCTCTTATAATAGTACACATCATTTATTTACACGTCATAATAAGTATATAAAACATTTCAAATACAATAATGGAGACAATACATCTCTGTTTCATCCTCACTTCACGGACATCTACTCAGCGGGAGTATTTTAAGTAAAGAGTAAGGAATGCCATAGTTTAGATGACCCTTCCAAGTTGATTGGACTTATTTACAAAAATCCAAAATTGATGCTTTTGTGTTTCGTTCATGTCACATATGCAACATTTGGGATCAACAATACTCAAAAGACTACATGGGTTGACGTGAGAGGACCTCTATGAAGTTAGGATAAGACAAAAGTGTATTTTATCTTTGGTATTGTACTTAAAATGTTTCATATACCTTGTTATTGTGATAAAAGTGTATTATTGTAAATATCTATTAGTTTATTCCTAACAATTGATCGTTGTGCACACATGGGTGTTGGGCTATAAAAAAAAACATTTTCATCAATAAGGTTGATAAATTCCTTTCCATAAAAAGGTGTTACAAGATATTGGTGCCCTATTCCCAAAGATAAAGATAAGACACATTACTTTGGCTTCTTGTACACTACATTAATTTAATTGTGGAAAAGGTATTACAGGATATTGGTGCCCTATTCCCAAAGATAAAGATAAGACACATTATTTTGGCTTCTTGTACACTACATTAATTTAATTCTGCTAGATACAATTAAAATCATTACAAACTCTATACAAAGAATTGCTTATAAATACTTATGTCTTTTTCCAAGGACACCATTACACAAAGAATTGCTTATAAATACTTATGTCTTTTTCCAGGGACACCATTGTCACATGAGACAGGCGTAGAATTCTAAGTATGTAGAATAAAACCATGGCACCTATGACACCAAATCTGTGTATAGAGGCTTCTTGCTCATGACTCTCAATTTCAACTCTTCCTGGAGAGGGCTTATCCTAAGTAGCCTTTCAATGTTCAATGTACGAGATGGTAAGTATTGAGGTTCATTTATTGCTTGCTACTAACCTTGGGGTTTGCGGTATGTATTTACTATGTAATGGCTATTATATAGATTATGGATTTTTATTTTATTTTTTTCAAAATTACGTGTGCATAATGTATTTAAAGTAGCTATCAAAAGATCTGAAAAAAAGGAGATGTGCCTGATGTATTTAAAGTAGCTATCAAAAGAAATAAAGGTGTACACCCACCTCTTACAGAGCAGTCACAATATCATCTCAATTTGATACAGAAAACATGTAATGTTATCAAGAAAAGTATACCGCATCCCACAAGAAAAACTAATTGAATAATTATCGTATTTTTTTAACGAAAACCCTATATCATCTCAATTTGATACCGAAAAACATGTAATATAATTAGGACAAACATAAATATTAAAAAATATGAAGGTGATGACATTTCAATTTTATAAAATAAAAAACTCATCACTAGCATAAAAAATTGCACTAATTAAAATTGTAAGAAAATAAATAAATCAATAGGGTGATGAGACTCCATTTTCATAAAAATAAAACTCATGATTGTGCATTAAAAGTGCACTTGGGCTCTAAATGCCTATGGATTATATGATCGACACGATGGGGAAATTACAGAATGGCCTCACGAACCAACCTATTCATCTATATATCGGTCACGATCACCATGGGATGTAAAAAATTTCCATGTTCTTTGCTCTTATTACATGCCTTGGCTTCCTTCTGTGCTTTGCTGGACTCTATTGTTTTACTTGTACCCACAGAGAGTATGCTCTTGAAATGGTTATCAAGAACCTTGTTACCTCGCTTTTTTAAAGAGTATATCTTATTCTCTGATTGAGTTTGGGTCAACAAAGAGGAATTGCTACGCAAATCTCTGAACAAATGAAGAGGCATTGATACATAGATCTTCCCTTAATCTAATAGGGGACAAACAAGAAAACATTGATCTGGCTGGGTCAACAAGGCAAATTTTAATTTATAACTGTCGTTAAAAAGTTTTCCTTGCATATGAACCGCATACCTTTTACCTTAATTTAAACACAGATAACAAAGTATTTTATACCAATATATTATTTCCCCCTGATATAGTGAGGAATAACCAGGTACTTATTACAACTTACATTATTTTCCCTTGATCTAGTGGGCAGATAACCAGGTACTTGTTACAATCTACATTTTAACCATGAAACAAGAGTGGGTACTAACCATGTAAGATACAGCTTCCATGTCTCATTCATTTGTCGTTACCATTTTGATGGCTGCATTCATTTAACAATACTTATGCCTATGAGGTCAAACCATCCCTCGGCAATCGGTTACACAACTTTTCTCAAATGTAAAATGTAGGGCATCTTTGTAATGGAAATGAACAATATTGTATGCTTTAATTTTTAATTTTTTTGGTTCATGTGTGTTGTAATCGCTGCAACAACCCCTCCAAAAACCCTGAAACCCTTAAAAATTTTGGAGCCCCTGTATTGTGCGGAACTACCTGTGCCGTTGGGATCTGCTCAAGAGTTCATTGGTCCAAATGAACCCCGTAAAAGACTAAGTTTTCCAGCGAAGTATAGCTAGGTCACTAGATCATGTCCAAAGTCAGTGGGTCGCAGATTCAGAGTGCGACTAAGTCTATATATTGTGACTGTTGCGAAAAGTGCAACCCACAAGTCGCCTAGGTCGCATCGGTCTTGCTTTTCTATCAATGCGACCCTTGCGACCTTGCGACTACCAGGTCGCAAGGTCGCATAGACCTCACTTGACCATCAATGAGAGCATGCGACCCTTTGCAACCTCGCAACTACCAAGTCGCAAGGTCACATAGGTCGCAAAGTCTCACTCTAGACCCATGCGACCTTCGCACGTGCAACCAAAGCTATAAAAGGGGAGGTTGCCCCGTTTCAGTGTAATGGCTCCTTTGGTCGCACAAAAGACGAAGAAGGTTTGCGAATTGGACAGAGACGTGGTTTTCTCCAGGTAAGCGACCTTTCGCCTTCCTGGCAATCATGATTTTTTCCCAAGTGTCATTTTCTGCATCCCCGACCTTCTACATCCCATTCCTTAGGGGTTTTTTATCCCCTTTGCTTGGTTTTTCACCTCAAACCCAAAAGAGAAGTTGCCCTGGCCCCGTTCATTCTTCCTTGACCAAACCTTGGCCATTCTTCGACCCTAGCCTTCCCGGTTTTCACCAATAAGCCTTAACCCCCTTGCCTAAAAGAATCCTAGACCTCCCAAAGCCTCAAATTGTTTTTCTTGGTCCTCTCAAAACGTAGGTCGCACGGCTTGAGACCACGATACCTCTTTTTCTGTGACTTTGTGACCTGCGCCTTCGCTTCCGCCGCGACCTTGCGACCAACGACCCCATCAACCCACGACCTTGCGACCTGCAACCTATACAATAGGTCGCTCAGTCGCACTTCTGGATTTGCGACCTTGTGACCTGTCTCCTTTTGCAACTTGCCTATCAACTTCTGAAAATTCCTTTTATTTTCGCAGTTTTGCTCGATTTTTCATGTCGTCTCTCTCATCGTGGGATTGTATTTTCGACATGCCAGGTGATGTGGACCTCGAGTGCATATCCATCTCCTCCTTCGAAGATGAGATGGCTCCCCCAACCACTAAGGCTGCTCGCAGAGGCTCAGGAAGTGGTTCATGGGAGATCTACCAAGACGAGGAGCCACCCATCTTCAGGGACACAGCCTGCAACATCAATAAAACCACGAAACTCTCCTAGTACAACATCTACGAAGAGTTTTCAAAGCCAGACATACCGGAAACCCAGGAGGATTTCCCAGTATACATAAATGTCAAGAGGTCGAAGTTACAAAAGATATCATCACACCCCACCCCCCCCCCCCTCGATTTTCCCATGCACAGAAACTATTGAATGGATCTTGCAAAATACAGATACAGATTCATGGACGATCAGGGACCATGCTGGAGCATCCATAGCCACAATCTCCTCTGCAGATATCGCCGCCTACTACAGACTCCCGGAGAGACGGGAGGTTTTCAATACCAAGCGACTCTCTGAGTTTGTGATCCCAATGAAAGACATCCTAAGAGAATTGTGGCAGGTGTTGAGTCACGGAAAAGGTATGCATTTACTATTAATCTCATCATCCTTTTCCTTTATTCTTATCTTTTTTATATCTTAATGCGTCAATCTATTAAGGAATTATAGTAAGAAATGAAGGAATTATCTGCAGTTACGACTTAGCTAATTATTACCCTTCTTTATGCAGGAAAACAACAAAAGGGACAAATGTTGTTCCCTAATGAAGGAACAGCAAAAATTGGCAAGCTAAGGAAGGAACGCGGCGGTTGCAGATAAGGCCAAAGAAAATCAGAAGAATCAGCGCGAGAAAGGAAAAAGATGTATGAAGTTGGAAATCATTTATCTTTTACCCTTTCCTATTATAAAAGGAGATGTTTGTAAGAATGAAAGGGGGAATCTTTGTTACTATTGAAATTGTAATTTTAATTACAGACTCTCGTTGTCGAGAACACGAATATATTGTATTTCAGTTTGATGATTAATATATAAGTGAAGTTGTTGTTCCCTCACGTTATCTGAAGTAACTTAGCAGTCTTCGCTGGCAACTAAGGGCCCAGCCTCTGGTGGATTCAACTGCTTTTTTTGTGTCATACATTTCCAATTCTCGCAAGTTTGATGGTTTGATAGTGTTCTGGCTTTCTGTGATTTTATCTCCTTCGTTGTTTATTGTTTTCTGGTGTTGACAAAATATCCTTGTTTTATATAATTTACAGTGTCGTCATTTTGGATTGAGTTACTTAGGTAAATATTCCACTTGATATAATCAACTATAAAGAGTATTAACTATCGCTGTTAGACTCTCAAATTGATGGTATTGCTATTTAGATTATTTACTGAAGAGTGAGTTTAATTTAGATTAAATCAGTTAAAGAGAGATGAGTTATCATTACTGTACTCTCAACTGATGTTGTTGTTACTTGAATTGATGAAAGATTTGATTTCGTTAGAGGATTGAGTCTTCTTTAATTGCAATTGGAATTTACTAAATGCATCCGATTACTCTTGTATTTAGTGATCTATACTACAATTGAGGAAACATTACTCTCTGAATTAAATAGCAGCCACATACTGTGTACACTCTTGAAATAAGAAGACTTGTCTGGATTGATAATTAATGTGAGGATAATTAGGAGTTTTAAAAGGCACCTTTTATCACCCAACAGCAGGACCCACCAAAATTCTGGGTCAGAACAGATCAGGCATACAAGACAGAGGGGTTGCGTAAGGTATATCAATTAATTGTCGCGATGATGTGCCGCTTATATGGTAAGGCAGACTGCGACATATTTTATGCCACCTGGATTCCTCTCATGTACGTCGTTGCCACCCGAGGAACTATTTTTAATTGGGCAAGAATTCTCGCATCATCGTTGAAAACAAACATAGTTGCGACCAAGCTCCCACAGCCAGAACAACTTCCGGAATTCTATATGGCTTCATACCTCCTAGACATTTTCTGCGCGAGATGCCAATTTGAGCACTAGAGCTGTAACTAGGATTCATCAGCGGCCGACCCTATGCACCGCCATTATAAGGGTTTCTGGGACACGACTTACAAAGGTATGATAGATGTAATTTATCGCCCCATTGGACTAGCTGCTATTTGGGGAAGAACCACCATGCATGTCAAAGAGGGCTATGAAGACTATGGTCAAGGTAGCACATTGGTTTCCCATTCAAGAAGGAACATTCATAAGAGTGTTTGGTACCCATAAGGCCCCCCATGCCCTACCAGGTTCGTCACAGAAAAAATGCTCCTACGAGAAGTTTGCTACCAAATGTCACAGGGCTTTTCGAGGGTATTGAACAAAGGAAAAAAGAAACCATGGCCTGCCTTCCCTCTCACCATCGAAGCATATGTGGTGGAGAATTTTAAACAAGTAGAGGCAGAGGCCGAGGCATTGAAGGGGAGCCATTTTGTGAGCCTCAACTGCCGTACATATAATCCTGAGAAGTTCGTGGCCACCCACTACAAAAAGACAAAGTTTAGCTGGTCATATTTTCACACCAAACAAGATCACGAGGATGGGGTAAAAAATTGGTATAACGTTACGAGGGAACTTAACCCAAGTGAGCAGCAGGCCAGAGATGAGGATCTCCTCGACGGTTCCCGGAAGATGTGAGCCTTAAAGAAAGAGCTTCCACCATCAAGAAAAAATAGCACTAAGGCACTGAAAGGCACGGGGGAATCCGAGAAACGAAAAAGGAAAGAGGTCGAATACATCTTGAGCGACCACGAAGAGGAGGACATTAATGAAACGTTTGAACAAAGGAACGCCACCTTAGCAAGGAAAAATCAAGAGCTTAAGAGACAGAGAGAGCTAGAGATCAAACATTCTCAAGATTCCAGCGACCAAGGCCAGCGAGAAAAGGAGGCGACAGGAAGAGCGAGAAAAGGAGAAATAGCTGCAAGAAAAGCAACAGGAAGAAAGAAGGGCACGGGAAGAACCAGTGAAGAAAAAACAGGGGGAAGAAAGAAGGGCGCGGGAAGAAGCAGAGAAGAAAAAACAGGAGGAAGAAAGGAGGGCGCGGGAAGAAGCAGAAAAGAGAAAACAGGAAGAGGAACACAAGGCTAGAGAAGAAGAGGAGAAAAGGAGATTAGAGCAAGAGCTGAAAAATATGGAAGACAAGCTAAAGAGGCAACAAGCGCTCGCACATCAAGAAAAAAGGCGACAGGAGGAAGAGCTGAGGAGGAACAAAGAAAAGGAAATCAGGAAAAGCGAACAATGAGAAACTTGCAAAACAGTCGAGCTGGGTAAAGGGAAAAGTGAGCTACCCCCATTAGATGTGCCTCCTTCTACTCCCCTCACTGGCGAACACCTTCCCCTACAGGAACTAGGTTTCTCGGAGAGACAAGAAGAGGAGGTCCTAGATCTCACAAGGCTCACTTTCGACAAAGTTAGCCTCAAGATTGTGCAAGAAAGGAAACATATTGCGCCAAGAATCTAGCTGAGCCTTTATCAGTCACCACGGCCAAGGAAATTTTTCCCAACATCACAGCAAACCCGCAGATGATTGCCTTGGCCAGGACAGCTTTCACCGCCGCCACAAAATGCAATGTTGCCCGGATGAGCAAGCAGATTACAGAACTTCAGAACAGGCTTTATGCGTCTGAGCCAAGGGCCACCATAGCAGAGCAAGATAGAAAGAAGGTAGAGGAAGAGAATGTGGCACTCCTCTTAGTTCACCCAAGTGCGGCAGAATTTCAGGCAGCAATCGAAGCAGAAACCGAGACCCTTGGGGAGGCCATGGCAATGGTCTACAAAGAGATGTCCAAACTGCATCACACAGTGGCCCCAATCGTGGAAATCCAAGCCCACACAAAAGAAAGGGTCGTGATGCTAAAGGAGGCTATGATTGCTCTGGATAAGATACATGAATGGTTCATCAAGTACCTAGGAGCACCAACGGTGGTCCCTACGAAGGATTGGATCACCATGCAGAACGCCAAGATTCAACTTTGCATCAAGATTCAATCTAAAGAAAATTTGACCAAAGTTGTGGATAGGGTATTAGCGTCCTACAGGCATCTTTTCAGCGGCTTGGAATCTATGATCCAACTTCACAGGGTCCTATAGGAGAAGTTGGATAGGTAAGGAGGCAGGATGAGATCTCAAAGGAAGTGCAGGGATTCGTAGATACATATAAACAAGAAACCCGTGTAGAGGACATGCCAATCACCAAAGAAAATATCACACGTTATGTGATAGAACCAGTGAGGATTTACACCAAACTGGTAACCCTAAACAACCAGGTGCATGCCAAACAGACCACCCTCATCCCAGACGCACTCGAGTGCCTGCACCGACATGATGAAGATCAGCCGCAGATCACTCCCATCACAACAAAATACAACCTATGGCGCACCTATTTGACAGAATAGCTCGATCTAGACATCCCAGAACTTGTCATTGTTAAATTAATAAATTAGGTTGATAGCTTATTTTTGTGATGTATGTACTTTGGTAGCATAGAACATTTTTGAATACGAAAGGTCATGTGGGATACCAAAAGTCATCAGGTAGATGAAGAGTCATGAGGAAGTTCAAGAGTCAAGGGTAGGCCATGAGTCACCCTCACTCTATAAATACACCCTCATGCCACATTTGTAAGGACCTTTTGCTGAGGAAATTTTTGGAGATATATATATTGCTTAAGAGAACTTATGCTCTTCTAATTAATACAAGTGATTGTATGATTCCACTACTGGATTCCTCAAATCTTTTATGTTCTAATGCCATCAGTATTTTCTTCACTTGATGGATCGGATGTTCCTGAGAGTCCTTTGATGTGTGGTCTCTTCATATGCTGTCTCATACTACAAACTTTGTGTTTCCTCGCATGGATGGTATTTAATTCGCTAACTCTACGCTTGCGCTGGTGAACTATTTCATTGGTATTGGTATAATCTATTTTGACTGCACGTTTATTTATGCTCATAGATGTTTGATCATTGTGAATTATTTTACAATCGTTAAGCACTTTATCTTGTCAAACATGAGTCTTATTTGAAGCTTGCTAACAGTTACTTTACATAAGGTTTATGTTGTTTATAGTTTGGCTATTCATGGTTTGTACATTATAAGATATTTGTCAATTATTTCCTTGTGTTTATTGAAGTCCATGCTTTCAATTGAGTTCACATCCTACCTCCGTCCGAAGCAAGCTCAAAACACCTGAACGACAGTCGAGCCTACATACCGGAAGGGATCCCTAACGCAAACGGTGCAGGCTCTAGTTGGGAACCTACACCGGGGAGATCCCCTTTGCTGTTGGCGGAAAATTCCAGCCCGTCAATAGATTTGGCGCTAGAAGGAGGGCCATGGCAAGTACTAATCCACACCCTCACACCGAAACTTCTCATCAAGCTAGTAACCAACCTCGTCCTCCCACGCCCCCTGAAATACCATACAACCCCCTTATGGTCCAACTTTCACGAGGCCGCATCAAGAAGAATCCCAACTTCCCCCTCTTGAAGATGCCCCCCGGAGGAGAGGAACTTCCCCTGTTCGAAGTCACCAACGAACAGCTCAGGGCCATGCGCCCTATTACTCGACAGTTCGCCAGGGGTTTGAAATGCATTCCCACCACTAACTCCCTATCCAATCCACGCACCTCCACGCTTCATCACACGCGTCAAGGCGTCCTCGTTAACTCCATATCGCAGTTAATCGGCCTAGCGCTGGATGACTATGCGGACATTGTTGAGAGGCTCTCCATTGAAGGGTTGGAAATTCATCCCGAAGATGAGGGGGGTGACCCTAGGAATACCTTCACCAGCGAAAACAACCGGTCACAACGAGGGGAGATGCAGGGAAACGATCGACGCCTCACTAAAGAGACCCCAGTTAACAATCAACCTTTGACGGGGAATATTGAAGGGATCCTGGGGCGGGGAACTGAGGATTACCTTAGAGACCGTATAAACTTCTACAACAATCAGTGTCTCATGAGAAACCTGAGGAATAATAGGAATGTGAGATACACTAGAGACCTAGGACACCTCAGGGTGCCTCGAGGGTAAGGCAGGCAACCCCCTCACACCAACGGGGGATCAGGCACAGATAGCAAATCAAAGGGTAATGACCGTTGTCTCCTTTTCCACCCTAGAGGCAATCACCGCCAACAACCGTTGGCCTGGATGGCTCAATCCCCATTAAACATTAGAGGCCAACTCCATGACATGCCCCGCCATTCTGAGAAGCACCTCCCGAAGTTCAACCCCGAAAAGGGGACCTCGGCTGACGACCATATTAGCAATTTCTACCTAGCATTGCAAATGATGAAGGTCCAGTACGACGATGTGGCTTGTCATTTATTCCCTCACACCCTTGAGAATAAGGCAACCACTTGGTATCGGTCGCTGCCCGTTGCCTCCATCTGAACTTGGGATGAGTTCCGGAAAACCTTCCTTGACAAGTTTTCAGAAGACAAGACACCTTCTATGCTCCTCACCGAGCTTAGCACGCTGAAGTGTCATAAGAAGGAGAAGGTGAAAGATTTCAATCAACAATTCACCACCATTTTGAATAAGTTCCCCATGGACGTAGCCCTTGATGATTCCATCACGATTAATTATTACACCAGGGCCCTGCCACAGGATATTGTCGTGTTTGTTAAACATGAAGCAAAACCCACCCCAGTAGAGAACTTCGCTACTACACTCGAGGTCGAAAAGGACCTCCTTTCTATCAGCACCCTAGAGCATGAGCCCCGGGAGGAGGCAAAACCCTCCGGTAAGAATAATCAGGCCTCGTCAAGTAAAACTGCAAACAAAGACAAAGATTCCTTTGATTTCGAAGGATTGGCAAAATCCTTAAAATAGTTGACTAACAAAGTGTCTGAATTAAAGAGAAGGACCAGTGACGCTTCGGGAGGAGGAAAACCCGCTAAACCCTTTTTCTGGAAAACTAACAATCCCCCTCCTAAAACGCCGCACGCATCCAGTGCGAACTTCAATGTGGAAGAGCTAGGAAAGGATAACTTTTGCACTTTCCATCAGGCCTCTCACTCTGAGAAGACCTGTCCGCAGTGGCTCCATAACATGACTGTCGTAGTCACCCAGCTGTTAGAGGATCAGGGCGCAAGAGAGGGTGAAGAAGAAACTAACGATCCTAAAGAGGATGACTCCCCTCCCAACGATGATGCTCCATCTGCTGTGTTAACCTTCGAGGTCATCCGTGGGGGAGAGGTGTTGACCACTCAAGAGGCCATTGTTGGAGATGCTCCCCCCAAGCCCCCAAAAAGTTACAACCTCAGGAGTAAAGGTCCCGTGTCAGATGCTACGCTGGAAGATAAGAAAAGGGCATTGTTACGGAGGATTTTGCCACCCGCCAATACCAGCCAGCCATCCACCTCTTCACCCAAAGGGACAAATGATCTAAGCTCTAAAGAGTCACCCACTGGTACGAGAGGAGACTCATCCACACCCAAAAGTTCGACCAAAGGGGTGACAGCTAAAACTACCTCGGTAATGCAGCGCTTGGCACAAGAGCCTTCATCCATATACTTGGATTACAATATCATCGAAGATTTGAAGAAGACTCGAGCTAATATCTCGTTGTATGAGTTATGCAAGTTGACTAGTCAGCGTGAGTTGATTGTCAAAACCTTTGCCATCTCTCCTACCCCTTCAAAACCCTCTGCATCGAGCACGACGAACTCCACAGGCCAATCCCCAGTTGTGATCGACCTTCAAGCCATAGTGAATGCTGCAAACGCAAACTCGAGAGGCTCGACCCCTCCTTTCCTCTTGACCTTCGAGATGTTCAATTTTAATGTTCACAACTGCCTCGTTGACTCTGGCGTGTCAACCAACGTCATGCCCTAGTTAGTGTGCAAAAAGCTAAACATCCAACCAGAGAAAACTGACGCTAAAATCATCCAACTTGATAGGTCTCAAGTTCCCACTATGGGAGAACTAAATAACGTTATTATTTTATTGTCTTCTAATTCTCGAGTTCACCAATGCATTGACATAATCGTCGTAGACATTCCAGAAGCCTACGGTTTACTTCTTAGCAGAGATTGGTTCTGTAGGCTTCAAGGCTACTTTGCCAGACTGGTCCCACTTATGGCTACCTTACAAGGGAAGGAATAACCAAATCAGGGTCAATAGTGAGCCTTGCATGAAGCACACTGTAACCGATCTTGAAGGCTCTAACAAGTCGATCAGCTAAGCCCAGCAAGGTTTGTGAGTGTGTCTCCTCGAGACCCTGTTCGGGTGCTATCAGCCTCAAACATCGATTGTTCCCCCGAATACCCAGTTGGAACTTCCAATGCAAACCCAAAGCCATAATAGTGAAGTTTGTGCCTTAAAATTGCATACTTCAGGTCTCCCCTCCCTCAGTGACAAAACATGGATGTTGTATTATGACGGATCCAAGACTCATGATGGAGCTGGAGCAGGGTGCGTCCTGCTAGACCCCAAAGGGAATAGATTCTTGATTTCTTGCATATTAGAGTTCCAATGCACCAACAACACTGCAGAATATGAGGCATTGGTCCTCGGCCTCAAAAAAGCCATCAACCTAAAAGTAGACTGTCTGAAGGTAATCGGGGATTCTAAAATTATTACGAGGTAGGTATGCAATACAATTCACTGTTTGTCCCCTCACCTCAAGAATTACCAGCAAGAGGTATGGCGTTTGATAAACTCGTTTAAAGCTTTCAATATCATTTATGTTCCTAGATTTAATAATGTCGTCGCTGACACTTTAGCTAATGCTGCAGCTAGATTCACACCCCTTAGGGACGAGTTTTCTATTGAAATTATGTATAAACCGGCAGTGCCCGATAACATAACTAACTTGCATGTTTTCAATGATGACCAACAGATTCTGGAGTTCATGACAAATGCGGAAGTGTTCAAAGACGTAGCCATCGACGAAGAAGAACATGAGAGGTTCCTACAAGAAGAAGTAGATTCACGGAAAGGAAACCCCTTACCTAAGGGGGTGGTTACGTTAGAGAAATTGTTCGACCTACAGAACCGTTTTTGAGGCCCGTCGAACACCAAGACTCATAGTTCCACTCTCTTGCATGAACAAATCAACCTCAGGACCGAATCTGACCCCAAGTGTGTCAACATAGGGCTGGGATGCACCCCCGAGGAAAGACAGGCATTCATCAACCTATTCAAAAGGTATCGCGATATTTTCGCTTGGACATATGATGACCTAAAAACGTACGATACTCGAATTATTCAGCATGTCATCCCTACAAAAGAAGGGGCCAAACCATTTCAGCAAAAATTGAGGAAAGTGCATCCCGTGTTAGAACCCCTCATCCAAAAGGAACTCAAGAAATTTTTGGATGTTCACATCATCTTCAAGGTCAGACACTCTACGTGGGTATCCAATCTGGTTCCAGTACGAAAGAAATCTGGAGAGATACGTATGTGTGTCGATTTCCGGAACCTCAACCAGGCATCAGATAAAGACAACTACTCGATTCCCTCCATGGAGCAGATTCTCCAAACCGTCTCGGGATCTGAAGTCTTCTCCTTGTTAGATGGCTTCTCTGGCTACAATCAAGTCCTGGTAGCTGAACCTGATCGGATCAAAACAACATTCCAAACAAAGTGGGGGATGTTTGCATTTCACTGTATGCCTTTCGGACTGATAAATGTTGGGGCAACGTTCCAGAGAGCAATGGATATCGCCTTCTGAGGTCTAATGGGTCAGAGCGTGGTGGTCTACCTTGATGATGTCACCGTTTTCTCGAAGAAAAGGGGTGACCACCTTCACCATTTGAAGCAAATTTTTGAACGATGTCGAAAATATGGAATCTCCCTCAACCCTAAGAAGAGCATATTCGCGATTTCCGAAGGCAACTTGCTTGGTCACATCATCACCAAAAACGGAATTACCATAGACCCTGACCGTATAAAATCTACAGCACAGATCCCTCAGCTGAGCACCAAAAAAGGTATGCAATCTTTCCTCGGTAAATTTATTTTCTTCGCAAATTTATTTCAGATTTTGCGCAAATTGTCAAACCTTTACAAAATATGATAAAGGAAGATGAAATGTTCAAATGGAATCAATAAGAAAAGGAATCTTTTGATCGTATCAAAATAGTGATCGTAGAGGCTCCTTCCCTCTCTAGCCCAGATTTCAGTAAGGACTCTATCTTATACACTTTCGCCTCAAACTCGTCCTTGGTCGCGGTCCTCACACAAAAGGATTGTGACCACGACAAATGTCCTATATCCTTCATGAGTACAGGGCTACAAGGCGCAAAGCTTAATTACTCGGACATTGATAAGCAAGCGTATGTAGTCTACAAAGCGGTGAAACACTTCAGATCGCACACCCTAAAAAAATCACGTCACAGTAATGGTTCCACACCCAATCGTCAGATCAATCTTCGTACAACCGGATCTGGGTGAAAGGAGAGCCAACTGGATGACCTCCCTCCAAGAGTACGATTTGGATTTCTGACCCTCCCACATTGTGAAAGGACACAAACTCTGTAAACTAACTGCTGAGGTGGCAAGTCAACAAAATGCGGAATCCGATCAACCGGTTCCAGAGGCAGAGGGTTGGGAACGTGAAATTGAAATATACCAGAACAAACTACTCAGCCCACACAACTCCTCTTCATGGTACTCTGACTTAAGGCAATACCTAGTGCAAGGATCTCTACCCGAAACCATGTCCGCCAAACAGAAGAGAGCCGTCAGGCTTAAGGCCGCATCATATCAAATGGTTCAAGGAAACCTTTTCAAAAAGCACCACCTCGGCATACTACTAAGATGTTTGGAAGACGATGAGGCTTAGCGAGTGCTAAAAGATCTACATGATGGACCCACAGGAGGTCACTATGCGGGTGACACCACCGCCCATAAAATCATGCGGGCAAGTTTCTACTGGCCCACACTGTTTAAGGACGCACATGCCTACGCTCAGAAATGTCCCATCTGCCAGAAGCACGTAGGTAGGCAGGTGAGATCATCTACTCCACTCCAACCCATAGCAGTTGAAGAGCCTTTTTAGCAATGGGGGTTGGATGTCATAGGTGAGATCATGCCAAACTCATCAAAACAACACAGGTATATACTCACGGCCACCAACTATTTCACCAAGTGGGTAGAGGAAATTCCGTTGCGGAAGGTCAACGATGACAAGGTAATATCTTTCATTAATCAATACATCATAGCCAGGTTTGGTGTTCCAACCTCACTTGTCTTCGATAATGCTACATATTTTTCGTCTTTAAAATTGTATGATTTTGCTTTGGAAAACAGTATCGTGTTAAAGCATTCAACCAACTACTACCCTTAGGGGAATGGCCTAGCAGAATCAACCAATAAAAACCTCATCTGCATCCTCAAGAAAACCCTGCTTTCTCATCAAAGGAACTGGCACAATGCACTCAGTAACGCCTTGTGGGCTGACCGGGTTACCCCCAAACCATCCATTGGCACATCCCCCTACTTCCTAGTTTATGGGAAAGAAGCCATCTTTCCACCTAACCTGTACCTCCCAGCCCTCAAACTAGCTCAAGAGTCACAAGGCTCCTCGTGTCCTGCCATTCAAAGCCGTATCGATACACTTGTGAGATTGGAAGAGGAGAGACTAAAGACCAAAGAGAAATTTTCCATTCATCAAGCCCGGATTAAGAGGTGGTTTGACAAGAAATCTGCAGGGACCTGTGAGTTTAATGTGGGCGATTTGGTTCTTAAATGGGATTGGGCCCATGAAGACAGGGGCAAACACACAAAGTTCCAAGCTTTGTGGATTGGCCCCTTCCAAATCAAAGAGAAAATTGGCCAGCACACCTTTAAGTTGCAGACCCTGGGAGGGCGAGTAGAACCCCTCCCTGTGAATGGCCAAGACCTTAAGTTCTATTTTACCTAGCAGCCCCAAGGTTGCTAGCCCCATCTTGTACCATAGCTCCGTTTTGTTTTCCTAGCTAGTCGTCGTTTTGTTTTCAGCATAGTTTGTTGTTTCATTTCCTTTCAGAATAAAAGTTTGGGATGGCAGGTAGAGGTTAGAACGGCCCTGCACGTTGGCTTCCGCAGATGCTCCACGGAACAGTTTACTGATTGAAAATGAAGTCGCGGCCAGAATCTAGTGTGCAAGATTAGTGGTAGTGGGGAAATCATTGGTACACACAGCCTTCGTTCCTACTCACGTCGGTCTATCCCAGCTGCTTGCATGGCCGATAAGTTTTGAATTGTTCTAGCTCACCTGTGGTGCTGGGAATGAAAGGGAAACTGAAGAAACCTTTTGAGCATACATATATTTCGGGAAAACAATAAGGTCTCTGAAAAACCAGAAATAGCCTCTTTGCAAGGCAACTAAGTCGAGATCCTCGTTCACCCAGGCTTTAAGCCACCAACGAATAAGTGCACATAAGCACAGACAAATAAGTGTCAATGAGCACATCCATCCATTCATAATAAGGGCTAAAGGACCGAGAAAGGCTTCTTGCGCAAAGAGGTGAGGCAACGACTCTGTCGGGGTACTGACCAGGCTCGTTGGCAGCGGAGCAACGTTCGCGATTTCTAGGTAGTGTTCCACGGGGATACTCTTCAGGCTCACTGGCAGCAAAGCAACAACAGAGTACCATGACCACTATACCGAAAAAACTTCAAGCTCATATCATAACTTCAGGTTCCCTTTTCCTTCCCAGGATAGCAGGAGGTAGCACCCTACCTTGTGTGATAAAGGCCAGTTTTCGCAGGATGGGACAACCAACCGGTTCGAAGGAGAGGCCCGAGTACCATCAGCGAGACTCGTAGCTCTATAAAGCAACACTTATTTAGGTCCCCTTAAGCTAGGCCAGAAGGCATCAGAGATCTTGGAGTTCTCCCAGTGAATCGCCAATTGTTGTAGCTGCTGCAACAACCCCTCCAAAAACCCTGAAACCCTTTAAATTTTTGGAGCCCCTGCATCGCGCAGAACTTCCTACACCGTTGGGATCTACTCAAGAGTTCACCGGTCCAGATGAACCCCGTAAAAGACTAAGTTTACCAGCTAAGTATAGCTAGGTCGCTAGATCCTGTCCAAAGTCAGTCGTCGCAAATTCGGAGTGCGACTAAGTCTAAATATTACAACCGTTGCGACTGCTGCGACCCACAAGTCGCATAGGTTGCAAAGTCGCATCGGTCTCGCTTTCCCATCAATGCGACCATGCGACCCTTGCAACCTCGCGACTACAAGGTCGCATAGATCGCAAGGTCGAATAGATCGCAAGGTCGCATAGACCTCACTTGACCATCAATGCGACCATGTGACCCTTGCGACCTCGCAACTACCAGGTCGCAAGGTCGTAAAGTCGCACTTTAGACCCATGCGACCTTCACACGTGCGACCAAAGCTATAAAAGGAGAGGTCACCCCATTTCATTGTAACAGCGCCTTTGGTCGCACAAAAGATGAAGAAGGTCTGCGACTTGGACGCACGCACGGTTTTCTCCAGGTAAGCGACCTTTCGCCTTCATGTCAATCATGATTTTCTCCCAAGTGTCATTTTTTGCATCCCCGACCTTCTACATCCCATTCCTTAGGGGATTTTATCCCCTTTGCTTGGGTTTTCACCTCAAACCCAAAAGACCAGTTTCCCTGGCCCCGTTCATTCTTCCTTGACCAAACCTTGGCCATTCTTCAACCCTAGCCTTCTCGGTTTTTGCCAATAAGCCTTAAACCCCTTGCCTAGAAGAATCCCAGACCTCCTAAAGCCTCAAATTGTTTTTCTTGGTCCTCTCAAAACCTAGGTCGCACGGCTTGAGACCGCGATACCTCTTTTTCCGCGACCTACGACTTCGCTTCCGCTGCGACCTCGCGACCCCATCAACCCGCGACCTTGCAACCTCCATCAACCCACAAACTTGTGACCTGCGCCCTATACAACAGATCGCTCAGTCACACTTCTGGATTTGCGACCTTGCGACCTGTCTCGTTATGCGACTTACCTATCAGCGTCTGAAAAATCCTTTTATTTTCACAATTTTGCTTGATTTTTCATGTTGTCTCTCTCATCGTGGGATTGTATTTTCGACATGCTAGGTGACGTGCACCTTGAGTGCATATCCATCTCCTCCTTCGAAGACGAGATGGCTCCTCCAACCACTAAGGCTACTCACAGAGGCTCAGGAAGTGGTTCATGGGAGATCCACCAAGATGAGGAGCCACCCATCTTCGAGGACACAGCCTGCAACATCAATAAAACCACGAAACTCTCATAGTACAGCATCTACAAAGAGTTTTCAAAGCCAAACGTACCGGAAACCCAGGAGGATTTCTTAGTATACGTAAATGTCAAGAGGTCGAAGTTATAGAAGATAGCATCACACCCCCCGATCTTCCCATGCACAGAAACTATTGAATGGATCTTGCAAAATACATATATTTATTCATGGACGATCAAGGACCATGCTGGAGCACCCATAGCCACAATATCCTCTACAAATATCGCCGCCTACTATAGAATCCCGGAGAGACAGAAGGTTTTCAATACCAGGTGGCTCTCTGAGTTTGTGATCCCAGTGAAAGACATCCCGAGTAATGGTGGCAAGACCCGTCAAAATTCCGAGTCAGAACGGATCAGGTATACAAGACATAGGGGTTGCATAAATTAATTGCCGCGATGATGTGCTGCATACATGGTAAGGCAGACTGCGACTTATTGTATGGCACCTGGGTTCCTCTCATGTACGTCATTGCCACCCTGGGAACTATTTTTAATTGGGCAAGCATTCTCGCATAATCGTTAAAAACAAACATAGCTGCAACCAAGCTCCCACAGTCGGAACAGCGTCCGGAATTCTATATGGCTTCATACCTCCTAGACATTGTTTGCGCGAGATGCCAATTTGAGCACTGGAGCTGCAACTGGGATTCATTAGCGGCCGACCCCGTGCACCGCCACTATAAGGTTTTCTGGGACACGGCTTACAAAGGTATGATAGATGTAATTTTTGAATCTTTTATCGCCCTGTTGTACCAGCTGCTATTTGGGGAAGAACCACCATGCATGTCAAAGAGGGTTATGAAGACTGTGGTCAAGGTAGCACATTGGTTTCCCATTCAAGAAGGAACATTCATAAGAGTGTTCGGTACCCATAAGGTCCCCCATGCCCTACCTAGGTTTGTCACAGACAAAATGCTCCTGTGAGAGGTCTGCTACCAAATGACACAGGGCTTTTCAAGGGTATTGAACAAAGGAAAAAAGAAACCATGGCCCGCCTTCCCTCTCACCATCGAAGCATATGTGGTGGAGAATTTTAAACAAGTAGAGGTAGAGGTCAAGGCATTGAAGGGGAGCCATTTTGTGAGCCTCAACTACCAGACATACGATCCCAAGAAGGTCATGGCCGCCCACTGCAAAAAGGCAAAGTTCAGCTGGTCATATTCTCACACCAAACAGGATCACGAGGATGGGGTAAAAAATTGGTATAATGCTACGAGGGAACTTAGCCCAAGCGAGCAGCAGGCCAGAGATGAGGAGCTCCTCGACAATTCCCAGGAAGATGTGAGCCTTAAAGAAAGAGCTTCCACCATCAAGAAAAAACAGCACGAGGCACCGAAAGGCACCGGGGAATCCGAGAAGCGAAAAGGGAAAGAGGTCGAAGACATCTTGAGCAACCACAAAGAGGAGGACATTAATGAAACACTAGAACAAAGGAATGCCACCTTGGCAAGGAAAAAGCAAGATCTTAGAGACAAAGAGAGCTAGAGATCAAACAATCTCAAGATTCTAGTGACCAAGGCCAACTCGAGAAAAAGAGGCGATAGGAAGAGCGAGAAAAGGAGAAACAACTGCAAGAAAAGCAGCAAGAAGAAAGAAGGGCGCAAGAAGAAGCAGAGAAGAAAAAATAGGAGGAAGAAAGAAGGGCGTAGGAAGAAGCAGAGAAGAAAAAACAGGAGGAAGAAAGGAGGGCGCAGGAAGAAGCAAAGAAGAGAAAACAGGAAGAGGAACACAAGGCTAGAGAAGAAGAGGAGAAAAGGAGATTAGAGCAAGAGCTGAAAAATATGGAAGACGAGCTAAAGAGGCAACAAGCGCTCGCAGATCAAGAAAAGAGGCAACAAGCGCTCGCAGATCAAGAAAAGAGGCGACAGGAGGAAGAGCTAAGGAGGAACAAAGAAAAGGAAATCGGGGAAAGCGAACAAGGAGAAACTAGCAAAATAGCCGAGCTGGGTACAGGGCAAAGTGAGCTACCCCCATTGGATGTGCCTCCTTCTACTCCCCTCACTAGCGGACACCTCCCCCTACAGGAACTGGGTTTCTCGGAGAGACAAGAAGAGGAGGTCCTAGATCTCACAAGGCTCACTTTCGACGAAGTTAGCCTCAAGATTGTGCAAGAAAGGAAAAAATATTGTGCCAGGAATCCAGCTGAGCCTTTATCAGTCACCATGGCCAAGGAAATTGTGCCCAACATCACAACAAACCCGCAGATGATCGCCTCGGCCGAGACGCCGCCGCCACATAACACATTGTGGCCCAAATGAGCAAGCAGATTACAGACCTTCATAACAGGGTTTACACGTCTGAGCTAAGGGCCACCATAACAGAGTAAGAGAGAAAGAAGGTAGAGGAAGAGAATGTGGCACTCCGCTTAGTTCACCCGAGCGCAGTAGAATTTCAGGCAGCAATCGAAGCAGAAACTGAGACCCTTGGGGAGGCCATGGTAATGGTCTACGAAGAGATGTCCAAACTGCATCACACAGTGGCCCCAATCATGGCAATCCAAGCCCACACAAAATAAAGAGTCGCGATGCTAAAGGAGGCTATGATTGCTCTAGATAAGATACATGAATGGTCTATCAAGTACCTAGGAGCACCAGCAGTGGTCCCTAAGAAGGATTGGATCACCATGCAAAACGCCAAGGTTCAACTCCGCATCAAGATTCAATCTAAAGACAAATTGACCAAAGATGTGGACAAGGTATTAGCGTCCTACAGGCATCTTTTCAGTGGCTTGGAATCTATGATCCAACTTCATGGGGTCCCTTCTATAGGAGAAGTCAAACAGGTAAGGAGGCAAGATGAGATCTCAAAGGAAGTACAGGCGTTCGTAGATACATATAAACAAGCAACCCGTGCAGAGGACATGCCAATCACCAAAGAAAATATCACACGTTATGTGGTAGAACCAATGAGGATTTACACCAAACTGGTAACCCTAAACAACTAGGTGCATGCCAAACGTACCACCCTCATCCCAAACGCACTCGAGTGCCTGCACCGACATGATGAAGATCAACCGCAAATCACTCCCATCGCAATAGAATACAACCTATGGCGCACCTATTTGACAAAACTGCTCGATCTAGACATCCCAGAACTTGCCATTGTTAAATTAATAAATTAGGTTGATAACTTATTTTTGTGATGTATGTACTTCAGTAGCATAGAACATTTTTTAATACGAAAGGTCATGTGGGATACCAAGAGTCATCAGGTAGATGAAGAGTCATGAGGAAGTTCAAGACTCAAGTGTAGGCCATGAGTCACCCTCACTCTATAAATACACCCTCATGCCACATTTGTAAGGACTTTTTGTTGAGGACATTTTTGGACATATATATATATATATATATATATATATATATATATATATATTGCTTAAGAGAACTTATGCTCTTCTAATTAATACAAGGAGTGATTGTATGATTCCACTATTGGATTCCTCAAATCTTTTATGTCGTAATGCCATGAGTATTTTCTTCACTTGATGGATCAGATGTTCCTGAGAGTCCTTTGATGTGCGGTCTCTTCATATGTTGTCTCATACTACAAACTTCGTGTTGCTCCGCATGGATGGTATTTGATTCGCTAACTCCATGCTCGTGATGGTGAACTATTTCATTGGTATTAGTATAATCTATTTTGACTGCACATTTATTTATGCTCATAGATGTTTGATCATTATGAATTATTTTACAATCGTTAAGCACTTTCTTGTCAAACATGAGCCTTATTTGAAGCCTGCTAACAGTTACTTCACATAAGGTTTATGTTGTTTATAGTCTAGCTATTCAAGGTTTGTACGTTATAAGATATTTGTCAATTATTTCCTTGTGTTTATTGAAGTCCATGCTTTCAATTGAGTTAACATCCTGCCTCCGTCCGAAGCAAGCTCAAAACACCTGAACAGCAGTCAAGCCTACATACCGGAAGGGATCTCTAACACAAACGGTGTGGGCTCTAGTTGGGAACCAACACCGGGGAGATCCCATTTGCTGTTGGCAGAAAATTCCAACCCGTCAACAATGTGTTTCGAATATGATGGCTAAATTTTAATCTGTATATGATTTCATGCATTTTAATTAAAAACTGCATTAATGGTTTCAGTTAGTCATTTTCAAAGCTTTATGTCCGACATCGGTGGTGTTGGAGTTGCTTATGAGTTGGGACATATGAGCGAGGAACAATAGGGCAGATAAAGTTGTTTATGTAAATCTGGGTTTATTCCAATGTGACAAAAAGTATCACTAGAAACCTCGTTAAGGATTTCTCTTATTTGAAAGCATTTCTAGGGAATTAACTTGTAGACCAACTTACACAAAATATACGAGGAAAGTAATTTTTAATGAAGTGATTCTTTTGTTATTTATCGAAGCCTATTGAACTTCCCAAATACTTGTCAAAGAGAGAGACAGTGAATGAAATCATCACTGGGAAAAAGATGCGAGAATGGTAAGACGTCCTAATACATTGTCTCAAGGTGAGGATTCTTTATCTGTTCCAACAGACCCTGGACATATAAGAGCGCAGAGGTCTCTGTATAAGGAGGCCCTCCATCTCCATTGGTCAGAGGACCTTCTAATGTGAATGGCAGAAGAATAGATCGCTATGTTTGTAGTTTCTGAATTCAAATTCACTGATAACATCCAAATGTCATAGGAATCAGCAGGATGGAACCAAAAATCAGCGGCACTAAAAAAAGTTAATAGAACACGATTTTGTCCACTTCAAACACAAGTGAAAGTTCTAACCATAACCCAATATTTCATCCTTCAACAAAAGCGCATCAAATATTAAGGGTGCAGTAGGGGAAGGGAGTAATGCCAAACAAACCAACATCTGAAAAGAAGATGCTAATAATAGCCCGATCAAAATATAGAAGCTGGATTAAAACATACACCCCCCTTTTAATTTTGAAAGTGCCTACATACTAATTTTTGTATCTCGGTTATCAACTAATCAAATTATGAGAGGCCATATGCTTGTAATACCTGCAACCTATGCACGATATACAAACTTCTACACTACAAGAAAAGATTACGGTTATGGGTGGTTATCATCCAGTCCTACGAGTAAATCAAAGCAGAAGCTTGAAGCTATTCACAATAGGCATTTTTGTACTATACACTGGAAAATATGTTCTTTCCTACAAGTAAATCTACATTATGTGACAATATAAGTTTCTTTTTTCCTTTTTTCTTTTTTTACTTGCAATGAAAGCATGGGAAATCTCAGAGTACTTCCCCACATTTTGTGGATGGTAAAGTGGGTAAACTATTACGGGGCCTTGCCTCAGAGGAATCGAAGACAGTCAAACCCATAATTAGCAACAACTAGCAACAATATCAAAGAACTTCACGTCTAGCTCTAAACCACTTGAACCAACCCTTGGGGCTATAAGCTTCTCTCATTTACTTAACAAAAATGTGCATTAAAATGATAGTAAAGCTAAACAAATGGTTGTGAAAATATCTTCTACTTGAGAACATTACTTCAGAACATTTCTTGAGAATATACGTGTACTTCCTATACAACCATTCTCGACAAAGAAAAACAACAATTCTCAACAAAGAAAAACAACAAGAAATTGCTATGAAAAGCATCTTCTGCAAAGTCCATTAGGCCTTTCAAACATGGCTCGTTATATAAAAAATTTATAAGAAAAAATAAACATGCTCATTTAGATTTCCTTTATTTACATAATGCTTAAAGAAGCCAGGGACAAAGAAACTCAAATTGTTTCTCGTTGCAATAAAATTATAAATTACCGATAAAAACTATAACAATGGCAGCAATAGCATCAAGATTCAATAGTAATTGCATTCAACCCTAACATGGCCAAACAATTATTAGATCCCATCCTTCGGCAACAACTCTCTGTAAGATTTATACTCACCTCTTTCTTTGATAAATGACACGATATCAGAAGCTGACTAGCATGCCATTCCAAGGTTCTACTAAGAAATATTTCTTCGACTGCGATTTTAGCCCCATCAATATTTGAAAGGAAAAAAACAAAAACAATCATCATATGGATAGTGGTAGGTTCCATGTGTTACATCTGTCATGGTTATATAGCAGACTACTGAACCACTTGACTGATTTTCTCCAAGCATCCATAACTTCTGCACATCTAAAAGGGATGCAAAGAAATGCACATGGGCAATTTTTGAATGGGTTAAACCAGCTTCTGTGCTTTTCGTCCTACTTACTACTTAGCCTATGTTCCTGGTTCAGTCTCATGATATCAATGCTTTAGGGGTTTAAAGTATAGCCTTAAGTTTGATATTCAGGGTTTTGGGCAAGTCTTGATGGATCTGCTTGTTTATGGGCAAGTCTTGATGGGTCTGCTTGTTTATGGTACTTTGGTATCAGAAATTTGTCTATCTTGAATATAAATTTATATGTTTTCTTGAAGTTTTTTTGAACAAAATATGCTGAAAGTTCAACAGATTACAGACTTGAGCATTCATCTATAATCAAGATCAATTTCCAGAAGCCTATTTATATATGAAATATCTCTTTCCTTCATATCTGTCTTAACCGCATCTTCATAAACCATGTAAATTTCTTGTATTACCTGGTAAAATCCTATTTCAAATGCTCAATCAGAGATGAACTTCGCTCTCGTCAAACCATCCAAACTCCTCTCTACTAAGAAAATAATAAACACCAAAACTAATTATGGCCATGACAACCATGAAGTAAAACATGAAACAGAAAGGTAGTCACCACACTGAAACGCTACCACTTAGCAAAACAATGCAGATAAAATAACCAGAAAACTCCAATAAGATTCCATTCTTCTGATAAAGGGTGGTTTATCTGTTATTAAGCACTGATTAAAATAAGTCTGAGAACTTGTGCTAAATATACATTTCATGTGCGGGTGTCGACGATGATTCAAAAGTATTTTTAATCTTCGGAAGCGTCTTTTGATCTTTGTCAAGTTTGCCTACAACGCATTACCCATAAGACGAAAACTTATTGTGGTAGACATAAACTCAAATTCTGACAGTACACAATAAAGTATTGGATTTCACACAAATATTTATTTACATATGCCAGTTTGTTACCATTATTGTCCACAAATTTAACAGCGTAAATTCCTCTAATATACTACCAACCATAAACCCTACTCAAGGAGCTTACTAATACGAGATTCAATGTGCGCCTCGTTGTCCTCCAGGCGCCCTGCAATGGCTCCGTCTTTCCAACGGATAAGAGTAGGCAACCCTTTTAATCGGAAGCGTTCATCCACCCTCCATGGGTGACTAGCGTTTCGCCATGTAGGCCGGTTCCCAGCAAAGGCCCTGAGGAGAACCGCATTCTTCTCGGATTTCTCCAGTGTTTTATAAATCACTGGCTCTGACCTAACACAGTCTGTAAAATTTAAAGTTGAGGGTTTCAATTTACCAACAATTTCTGCAAATATAAGTCTCTCAAAGTCCGAAAATTTAAGTTATGGGTTTTCCTTTACAGCTTATTTAACCATCAATTTCAGTCTCGGTTTCTAAGTTTGTTCTCACAGAAGATAAATTCACGACATAATAAAGGGATTGAGGGAATTAGAAATGAGAACCTGGACACCAGCTGAGGCCTGAAGCAGGATCTTTGTCTGCCAAGAAAAGCAGCAACGTGACTTGATCCTTGTCATTATTAGTCTGGATGGATTCAAAGACGGTGGAGAAATTTTCAGGAGTTGCATCAATCTGAGTAAAGCCCATGGTTTCTGCCCTATCTGCAATGTTGTTTCCCAACCGGCCGCAATAATATTCTCGCGGAGGCGGTTGCGTCAATTACAAAATAAAATTTAATACAAATAAGAATAAAAACATTAAGTATTATAATATATTTCATTCAGATGCCCTTTCCGTGGAGAGGATGACGCTGAAACCATCAATCACCAAAGTTGTTAATCCGACCGAGAATTGAAATGTTTATTCTCTGAACCATGGCCGTGTATTCCCACACCTTACGACGTCATTAATTTTTTCTGATTTATATCCGAATGATGAAGTGATAGGTTCACCACTAGGCCATGGTATAACACACAAATTAAGGTAAGTAATTAAGGTTTTAACGAAATAGGTACTCAATATCTTTCAAAACTTTCACATTATATAAGTTTATTTTCACTATAATTATTGTGTGCATTGGTATTTAATTGTTGTTTCAATGAATTATCTATTATGATTAAAAGTTAGTAAGGGGTTGTGGGAGTTGCGCTTACCGTTGCAATTTTTATGCTAAACAAAAATTAAATTTAAAGTTGTGGTTTTACATTTCATTCAATAAAGAAATGGTAGCTAAAGCAACCACTTACGATAATTATGGGGATACACATTGAATAAAGAATTGGGTAGCTAAAGAAACCACCTATGAGAATTATGGGGATTGAGTGGTGGATGAGAAGCTCCTCAAACTTTAATGGATAGTATAGGCAAGTACCCATATTGAATTTCAACAAATGGTGTGGGGAATGGGAAAAATCATGTGGATTAATCACCCATGCTAGCAATTATCTATTCAAAAATCAATAGAGTGATGCACGAGTGCTTGGAGCAGTGAATTCATAAGTACTGTCATTCCCAAGTGGAATTTTTAGCCAAGTGTTCTAAGTGAATTGGGTGTGGTTTGGGTGCCCAAATATAACTAGAAAAGTGTCAATCATGGATTGAAACATTGTTGGTGTGTTCTAAGTTCACCAAAATCTAAATTTTGCTTACTAAACACTTGCAGAAGAGCTCTAGAACCTAGTTGAGCTACACAATTTGGTGTGTGTTGCGCAAGCATGACAAAAAAAAAGGCAAGGAAATCATTAAGGGATTGCAAGGAAATGAAGGGATTTCCATGATTTCTTTGTTAACCAACTAAGAGGCATTTAGAGATCATGGAGGCTCTAGGGTTACTAAGTAAAGGTCATCTAATTATCTCATGTTCATGGGGGCTCCAAGCTCAGCAAGTAGAGGAGTTCTCTAATTACCTCACGTTTGTGAAAGAGAGTTGACTTAACCCAACCCAACCTAAGAGTTGATAAGTTCCCCATGTGATACCATAACCTGGCTAGGGGGTGGCCAATTATAGAGAGTTATTGTGCAGATGAGCCTATGATTAGGTAGAAAAAACTCCTTCTCGACCTTGTGACAATTGAATCTTCAAATAATTGTTTCTATTGTATTCTAGAATTCTTTAGTTTTAATATGGATGGTGTTGGTAGATAATGAATAGTTATTGCTTATCAATTGGGTTTATCTTGGTGGTTGAGAGGAATGATTATTATCCTCCTCGCCTAGATTCAATTTTTGTAAGTGGCATGATGAGCGTTATTTGTAATGGCAACCCATTAAGGACCAAAACATGTATATTCCTCATATAGAATATAAAGATATTTCCCATGTGTAGAAATTCCATGTAGATTCAAACTGCTAATTGTAATTTACTAAAACAATAGACTTGAATCTACTCTACCATCAGCGGAAATAATTTAAACGATCATGAAATCACGAAGCATATAAGAGAAGGAATTCAATCAACACATTACACAATGATTTCCCGGGGAAAGCCGCAGCTAAAAACCCCTTTTATTTGTATATTGCAAAATATGATAAGATTACAATGCTTTGCTCAAGCCTGAGCAACCTTTGCACTATCTCTATCTGTCTCGCTACTTCCTAAACAAGCCTAGGCCAATACTTAACCAATTTTCTGCTTGTTTAAGTCCCTATTTCCTTGCATTGTTCCTAAAGGAATTAGTCCCCTATTAATTAGGGAAATTCCTCAATATGAATTGCACAATCCTCATATGCCTTCCTCTGACTACATGCACCATATGTACAATTTGGATAATTATACAATTGATAGTACATTGTCCCCGAACTCCAATCTCAACTGGATCTTTCTTTGATCTGACATGTGTGAGTTAATTATGAGTGAATCTTCAGTTTACTTGTTGATCACTGCAGGCAACACCACACTACTAGATCTCCCACTAGTTCCTTCAACAGTTAGAACTAGTTTAACTGACTTTAACTCAGTTAGACTAAATTAATTAATTACAACTCAAAATAAACTCAATCAGGGCTCCTATAATGTAGGAGACACTATACATGACTCTAGTTAGACCCTCAACTCGAATTAACTGAGCCAACTAAGTCAAATTAACTTAGTTAACTAATACAAGTTGTCATGAGATGTGGAATTACAATTTTATTCCCAATTTGTTGCTCATGATGTCTTGAATTTGAATAATGCATAACAAGTAATTGAATTCTTTGATAGATTTGGAAAATAGAGAATAAGAGGCATTTAAATGTATTCCATGTTGACATTTTTTACAGCAAAGCTTGAGGAGACTCGGAACCGTTATCTCAACTGGAAGGTTGAGTTATTGCCCTTAATATCTTGTGTTGGTATGATTTCTAATATACAAAATGAAACCTTTATCGGGTCTCTATTTAGTAGTCATGGATGAATAACTATACAATAGAAGCCTTAAGTAAGCTTGCTCACGAGTAGGCTACATTGATTAACTCATAAGCATGCCTTCATAAATTGAATTTTATTGAATTTATACAAAAGGCTAAGAAGATTTAGTCTTCACAAAACGTATGAAGATAAGACATTATTATTTTGACTAATAATTGTGTAGTCCCTGAAAAAATTGATTTGAAAAACATATGTGAGTTTGGTTTTTTTCCCATTGATGGCCAAACCTTGGGGTCTCTCATCAAAGCTATAGAGTTGTTGGGTAACCTTCAATTTCAACCAAACATTAAAAGCCTTGCAAGGTTAAGTCTTGTAGATGAGTTAGACCTTAATACTAATCCCTTTTTATTTATTTACATGACCTCATAATCAGAGAGTAAATTGGCCTTTATGGCCTCATTTGGATTATTTTACTCGTACCTTATTGTAAAAAGTCGCATTTATTCAACTATACACACGTGTGCATACGTGCACACACACATGAATATATACGTTAAGAATATGGTGAAACTAGGATCCTAATAACAACCAAAACAAGTCATGTAATTTGATGTTAAATTGTAAGGGAAAGTGGAATAAGTTGAGTGAAATAGAAGGGAATGGATGGAAGTCATTCTTTTGCAAATTGCTTTTTCGAATGACTTAAATAGTTTCCTTGGAAACTATAATTAGAAATTTTGAAAAATAGTATTTTTTTCACAAATATAATATTGTATATTTTATGTGAAGAATATATGTACATTGTTAATATTGTCAATATTCATCATATCACTTGTGGGAATTGAATTTGGATAGGGAAGATTTCATTCCATTCTTTCCCCAATTACCGAAAATAACACTAATTAACTTAAGAAAATGAAAAAAAATAAACATATATGTATATATAACGAGACAATGACTTAAAAGAACCAGTACTATCAATACCCATCTAAAATGTTTTCTTCAACCTTGGAATTTCCCTTTGGTGGTGCTCTTTTTATAAATTATGAGGCTTATGTATTACCCAACATAGTCTAGGCCAAGTTCCCAACATGGAGAATGAGGCCACTATTTTGACCTTTAACCTTTAACTTAACATTGTGACATAATTATAAATCCTTGGATCTCTTTTGAACCATGGGATCGAGCTTTGGTCATGAACCCAACGAACTAATTGTGTGTAGGTCCCTATGCCCTTAAGTGTATGTTCTTGAAGCCTTAGTGTAAGTGATGGAGCTCCATCTCTAATATTCTTTGAAAGTAATTAAATAGTAAGTGACGGAGCTCTATCTCCAATATTCTCTAAAAGTAATAATGCAAGGCAATGTTCCTCAATTGCAAATGAGAAGAACTCATGGTATAGTGGCGGGGTGCAGTGGTTAAATTGAATGGATTTTATTTTATTTAATTGTAATATATTATTAATTTTAAAATTGATATGTTTATTTAATTTTAAAAATCGTCAAATTATATATATAATCATTTTTATTAAAGTTGTGAATATAAATAAATAAAAATTGATCACATTATATTAAATAAAAAATCTTGATCACATTATATTAAATAAAAAAATTTCATGAAATTAAAGTCTTTCATATTTTACAGAAAATCAATTACTTTAATCATATCAAATCAAAGCCAATTATTGGGAAATATGATTGGTTTTGATCTGATGTGATCAAGGTCATTGGTTTTAATGAAAATTAAACGACTTTCATCACATTGGACCAAATCCATCTCTCGGGAAATGTGAAGGTCTTTGAGAATTAAATGTATATCAATGCTTTCGATTAAATGGTTGATTTATAAATAATTAATGACCTTGCCCACATTGGATCAAATCCCTTCACTTATCTCAAGAGCTAGCTTTGGTCTAATGCCATCACATCATACCAAATCCCTTCTCATTTCCTGAGAGATGGCTTTGGTTCAATGTGATCGAGGTCGTTGATCACATCGAACCAAAGCCATCTCTTGAGAAATGTGAAGGGAATTGGTATGATGTGATGGCATTAGACCAAAGCTAGCTCTCCATAAATGTGAAGGGCTTTGGTCATGTTACCACTCAAACCATCAAGGGACCTAAAGGGGTCCCTAAGGGTAATTGTTAGGTCAAGGGCAACCGTGGAGGCTTAGCCCATTGTCACCACAACTAAGTCTCCCTGATTTTTACGAATTTTCACTGATGGGAGGAGTCTCAGTAGTGTTGGGATTTACTTGTAAATTATACGTCAATGGATAGGTGAGAAGTGACCCTAAAAACCCTTTCCCAAGGATAGAGTGAAGAATGTAGCTTACTTGCTCTTTAAGCAAGGGACTTGGTCCACCATGGATAAGGGGTGAGGATTGAAGGGTTGAGGGAGAAAGGATAGGCTTATGAACAAGTTTCTCAATCCTTATAATCCTTGGGAAACTTGGATTCCCAAATGGTCCTTGAAAAATATTCTTTATTGAGAAGTGGGACCACATGGGGGCAAGTGGACCCAGCCCAGGTTCGGGGATGAAATGTAGCAACCAATGATGCTCCTATCCTAGACAAGGTGAGGGGAAAGGACTAAATAAGAATACTTTCTTCAAAAGCGTGAATTGATCCTATTGAGGTCTATTCTTGGGGATGCCTACGCACAATTCGATCCTAGAGCTAGCGCTTGAGGTTCCCATAGATTCCACTGTTAGAATTACCTCAAATTTGGAGCAGAGGGAGGGGACCCACCAACGTAGTAGCCTATAGGAGATCGAATTTTTTCCTTGGGTCAACTCCCGGGAAATTGATGCCCTAGGTGACCTAATGGGTCTAGACTTGGAGAAAAAGAGGAAAAAGGTTAAAAGAGGGTTGAAATGATCACTCCTTTTTAGGGATTAGTGGCTAGTTCACTTGAGGATATGGAGTCAAGCATAATGATGAGTAAGAACTTGGTTTCTTGATCAAGGAGGCTCGGAGTCAACTTTGTCCAATGTTGAGAGAAAGCAAAGAAAAGTGACCTTCAAGCATTTATACTTCAAAGCAAATGATGCAAGCTTCTTGAGATAAATAAATCTCTAGAAAATTTCATTCATATAACATTGATCCATACATTAATTTAGTTCAAACATGCTAAATTCCACCTTTTGATAATGCAGCAACTAGCCCTAATTTTAGCAGTATGCAACAACAAGAATAATAACATCAAAATTTACTTACAACGTTATAGAGTATATCCAACCAACATCTAGTTTGCTCAATAAAGCTCCAAGACAAGAGAAATAGCCCAAATCCATACATCAAAATTCATTCATCTCCAAAAATATCCAACAAGGAAAAAGTGCAAAAGTTCTCTATGATTAGAGAGATCCCAAGTCAAGCGTTCATACAAATGAATGTATCTAACATCAATATATAGCCTCCTAAAGAGTTCGAATTAGCCTATGGGCCCCTAATGATAAAATAATGTGCAAATAATAACCCCTAATGGCGATAAGCCCACCATACTAGCTCATAATTTAAAAACAAGCCTCACAAGAGGCCAAATAATGATGTATGCATGTCGTAGGGCCCTCTGAAGGCTCAGTAACATCTTGAAGTGCCATATTGAGGAATAAATTCCTCGGAATATGATGGACAAGGTGGTGGCCCCTTGTTCTCCAAGTAGTAGACTTGTGGTGTTCTCAGTGGGTCTGAGGGTACATCAATGACCCCACGGGTCTCCATATGAATCAAAGATGTATGTGGATCCTCTGCAATGGTCCAGGTGGTGGAATGAATGCTTCCATGACATTGTAAAAGTGTTGGGACACCTGCCAAGTGTGTGGGGATCTTGTGGGGTAATGTTGGGCATAGTGTACCAATCATGTCACCATTGTCCCAAAATTGGATCGCTAGTAGTCTCTAAACATCCATGAAGATATGTGGAGTGTTGTATGTTGCTTGGAGGCCTTTGGCTCTCTATGCACACCCTACATGTGCAAATGTGGACCTCTGAGGGATCAGGATCCCATATAGAGAAGCCAAACTGATGAACCTCGTCATTTGGTAACTATATGGACCTTAATACACCTCCTAGCTTATTTAAATCAACTCTTCTCATAATTACTTACATACTTTGATTATATTTTGCTTAATGAGATGAGTAAAAGTGAGATATTATGCCTAGTGGACTAATTTGCATTGATTACAGGTTTTCGAGAGAAAATCATGGAAATTTTGGCTAATTAAGGGTAGAAACTCGAATGAGACAAGGAGGAGAGAATGTAGGAGATAGATCCTCCTCATTTACTCCTCACTCATTCGAATATTCCTCCATCAAATCACATTAGCTCAGAGTTACAAGTAGCTAAGTCATGAAGATCAAAAGGTAGCCGAGCCAGTGACAATTAAAGAGCTTGTTCATCTTGATTTTGGGAGCCGAGCCTCCCTAGATTTAAGGAAGTCATTGGAGACTTTAGTTGTATAAATAAGGAGGCCTAGAGCCTTATTAGGATTCGAATTTTTGATGTAAAAGCACTAAGCATTTTTCGAGTTCAAGACTTGTGGAAGACATTTTTATGTAATTTTTTTATTTGATAATGAGAATGAGCATTTCCTTGATCCAACACTGAGTTGACTCAGAGGGCTGAAGCTCTTGGGTTAGGGCCCAAACCTAGCAGTAAAGGTTCCTCTTCTTGTATTTGTATGCTTAGTTGAATTCATAGATTAATGGTTGAATTGTCTTTACCATCATTTCATTGCAAGTAGTTGTGGATTTGATTCATTTGCTTCCATTTGTGCATTTCTTCAGTAGTAGCTTAGGAAGATAAAGGAATATCAAAAATTTGTTAGTAGGTGGATTTGGCCTCACTCCTCCCTTCAGGGATCATGGTTTGAGGAAAGAACTCCTATGCAGCCCCAAAAAGATAGAATTTTGATTTCTCATGGAATTTATGGTTTTCTATTACTTAGGCCAACATTTTACTAGTTTTCAAGAATAGGATTTAATTGCCATTTCTGATGTCTTCAGCCTTGCATTAGATCTCATAAAGGTTTCACATCATTCTGCAAGATTTCCCATGCATAGGCAACTAGATAACAAAATTATGTTTTTCTTTAGTTAATTGAAAAGCTTTCTTGTTTAACATGATTCATGAATAAAATGTTAGTGATTGATGCAGTGCAGGAGTTTCAGCAGTACAGAGAGATTTCATGACCAACAACCCCATCCTAACCTCATCCATCCATGGTTATCACTTTCTTTCACTAAATCCCTCACCAAATTCATCATTCCATAAGAATACTTCTTCAAGCTTGTTGACCAAATCCAACCATCTCACAACTCTGTTTTGAGCTCTGAAGGAGTCCTAGGCACTCCCTTGCCTCATTTCACCCACCATTCACCTTCCCTAAGCCTTACATCACCTTCCAAATGCCTCCTCTTTGTCTCGGCTATATCCTATAGGATACAGGGGATCTTGTAGGAGCATTAGGACATCTTGTAGGACACATTAGGACATCCTGTAGGTTGATCTGTAGTGGCCTATTTTAAGGCCGAATTGTGGAAAAAGCCCTTAAGAAGATAGGAGAAGCCCCCTACTTGCCTTCCAAGCCATCTGATCATTCACCATCATCCCTAATCCACCTGCCACACCACCAAGAGAAGTTAGCATTCACATTTTCACACAAAAAGACAAAAAGGAAAAATAGTTATTTTGTTCATTTACATGCATAGTAGTAGAATGTTTGGATGTTTCAAATTGCATGCCTAGGATAGTAGGATTGCACATATGTTAACTTAGCATTCTTTTGAAGCAAATCCTCTTAGCAGTTAGTTAGATGAATGGTGTGTTTAGCATTTGATTTCAATATTTTCCTTACTACAGTAGACAAGATTTCCTTTAGTGCAAATTTCCCTTTTTTCTCATTGGTAATCAAGCTTCTTCTGAATCAATAGAAGTCTGGTTTGAAAAACCATAAGTGGTCTATCGCCAGCTTAGCAGTGACAAAGAGCGGACCCATCACATCTACTTGTGTATACAACACTGTCACCTCCAAGTTTGTACGAACCCCGGGTTGATAAAGTAAAGTTGGTAGCCCCAGGAGTTGCAACATTCTTGCTGCAATACTGGTGCTCATTACTTTTTGGTGTCGTTGCCGAGGAGATGTCTGAGTAAGATGTGATTTCTGCTTTCTTTCTTCCATTTCTTATCTCTGACATTCTGCTATTAGCTTCATTTCTGCAAAATTAATTGTAAGTTAGTTTGCTTTCTTTTCCATTCTGCAAGTGAGATTTCATTCAAGCAGTTAGTTTTCATTCAATCAGTTAGTTTCCATTCAATTTGTGATTTTAATTCTGCAATTAGTCTCAAAGTTTGAAAAAAACACAACACAAAACAAAACAAAAACACTTTTTTCATGCCTCGTAGGAATAGGGATAACTTAGCAAAATTTCTACCAAATACCCCCACCACTTCAAACAGCCAACCTTCCCTCTTCTTCAGTGGCTATGAATTGGAGGACCCCTTAGGTGAACAACCAGAGATATTTGAAGAGTCTACATGGGGAGAAGAATAAGGAGAACCCATTCCAATTGACCTAATGGTTGAAAATAGAAATGATAGAGGATATAGAGAAAGAATTGAGGGTGTATTTCCCATCAAAGAAACTAATGGGGATTACCAAGATGAAAAACATAAGCCCCTCTACTCTTCCTCATTTCCATGGCCTGACCTCTGAAGATCCATACACTTTATTGCTTGAGTTTGCTGTCATATGCAGAACTTATGATTACACCACTGATGAGCAGAAGTTGAAATTATTCCCATCCACTCTTAAATATGTAGCCCTGCACTGGTTCATGGGTTTACCTGGGGATAGCATCACAACCTAGGCTCAGATGCAGCAAGCCTTCAACAACAAGTATCGAGACTACTGCAGGTCCAAAGACACTAAAGAGGAAATTTTTAGGATGACCTTAGGGCATGATGAATCCCTAGAGGATTATGAAGAAAGATTCCATCTTAGCTACAAAAGGGCCAAGTGCACACTTGATCCTGAGTCACTGAAGCTAGTCCTGCTCAGAGGGGTAAGGGAAGATCTTCTGGATACCCTAAACCTACTAGCAGGAGGGGACATCTACCAGCTACCCTATGAAGATATCAAGACTGTCTTTAGGAATCATTCTAGGGAAGCTAGGAAAAAGGGTAGGGGTAGTCAACCAAATGCCATCCCATCCTCTTCCAATACATCCATCAAAGGTGAAATTGGAAATATGTTGGAAGATTTCAAGAGTGAAATGTTGCAAACCCTTGCCCTACAGATGGACACTATGCACATCAAGAGAAAGCAAGAGGAAGTCGAGAGAGCCTTAGCCATTTTCTGCCCTAGATGTACAAGGAGGCACCCTAGGAATGAATGTCCATTGAATCTTATTAAAATCTGCTCGGCCTGTGAAGAAAACCACTCCATAGATAAGTTCCCTTCTCTACCTGGACTAAAAGTTGCATATTAGGGAACTGAAGGGGTGATTGAACAACTCTGCTACATAAATCAAAGGAGACCTCATGGGCCTCGGCCATACCAGCAAGGCATGCAAGGGTCATCCCATGCATATTACAACCCTAACCAGACCACATTCATTCCCTCTTGGGCCCCCTGCTCATCCCTCTTGGTCTACACCTCCTCCTTGGTATTTTGCACCTCAATACCATTCCCAGTTGACCAACCAGTCATTTCAGCCATATGCTCCGCCACAGCTTCAGTGGAATGCACCGCCCCGAGAGTGGAGGCCCCCATACAAAAATTCTCCAACTTTATTGCCTTCACCACCTACTCAACCATATCTTTTACACCCTGCTCCACCTAAACAACCTTAGATGCCTGCCCATCCAAATCTGAACCCGAAAAACAGATGGTCACAACAAGTGTATAGTGGAGAGACATCCTATCCTACTTATGTTGTGGAGATTCAGGAAATCAACCTAATATCTAGGAGAGTACTCCCATACAACCAACCTGCACCTCGACCTAGGGAGAGTGAGGAGGAAAGAGAGGAAAGCATGCCAAGAGTAAATCCACCACCCTTTCCTGAGAGATTAACTCATCCAGTCCAGCCTACCTCAAAAGAGGATGAACTTCTAGGTGAATTGAAAAATCTATGTCAAAATTTCACTTCTCCAAGCCATCAAGGATGTACCTATTTACAACAAGTTGATTAAAGAGAAGTGCTTCAAACATCCAAGGAGGTGAAAAAGAGACACCCCTACCATTAATTTCATTGGACAGTTGTCCGACTTAATGTTGGGGCAGGTAATTTTCCCAAAGTATTTGGACCCTGGAAGCCCTGTAGTAGATGTGCACATCAATGGCACCATTGTCCCACACAATTTGATTGATCTTGGGGCTGTCATTAATGTAATGACTAAGGACACCATGCTCAAGCTCAATCTCCAAGGTTCATTAAGAAAGACCACAACAGTCTTGCAACTTGCAGACCGTTCCACAGTGACCCCTGAGGGGATTGTTGAGGATGTGATGGTCTCCATTGACTCTTGGGAGTACCCTGTAGACTTCCTAGTTCTCCAACCTAAGGCCAAGCTTACTAGTTATCCTCTCATCCTTGGGAGGCCCTGGTTAGCCATTGCTGATGCCTACATCAACTGCAGGGCTGGAAATATGACTATAAAAAATGGGCATATGTCCAAGAAATTAGTCCTGTACCCTCCAGCTCAGCCATCTCTAGAACATGACTTACCTTTATGGCTAAAAGAGGAGGAAGAAGATGAAGTCTACTCAACCCAAATTTATACCTTAGAAACAGCCATGGGAGGAGTACAACCAAATGAAGATGATTTGATTGAACACATACTCCAAAGTCCAACTCCCAACACCTTGTCCTTAGAGGAAGTAGTAAAGGAAACCCAGAACAACCATCAGATTGATCTATGATTAGCTGATTCAAACCCTACCCATGTCAAAACCATAGAATTCAGCCCTGAGAGAACTTTGAAAATCAACCCATCTCTTTCTGTACACCAAGAAGAAAAGTTGTGCAACATGCTAAAGGAACATCTAGATGCCTTTGCTTGGAGTTACAAGGAAATGAAGGGAGTGCACCCCTCGATGTGTACTCACCACATTTATATCAAAGAAGGTCACAAACTAGTCCGACAACCCCAATGGAGAATGAATCTAGCTCTCAAGGATATAGTCAAAGAAGAACTGCAAAAGCTGGGAGATGTAGGATTCATTTACCCTATCTCAGATAGTGAGTGGGTCTCTCCTTTGGTGTTGGTTCCAAAGAAAAATGGGAAGTGGAAGATTTGTGTCGATTACAGAGAGTTAAACAAAGCAACAAAGAAGGACCATTTCCCTCTACCTTTCATTAACCAAGTGTTAGATGGCTTGGCAGGGAAAAAGTTTTTCTCTTTCCTAGATGGGTTCAGTGGGTACAATCAAATCTATATCAGCCCAGAAGACCAAGATAAAACCACTTTCACTTGTTCTTGGGGTACTTTCGCCTACAGGGTCCTTCCTTTTGGCCTATGCAATGCCCCTGCCACTTTCCAGAGGGCAGTCCTGAGTATCTTTGCTGAGCTAGTCCATGATGCAGTAGAAATTTATATGGATGATTTTACACCCTATGGGTGTGATTTCCAGGAGGCTCTGTCCAACTTAGGTAAGGTGTTGAACAAATGCATTGAAATCAACCTCTCTCTTAGTCCCGAAAAATGTGAGTTCTTGATGATTGCAGGGACTATTCTAGGTCATTCAATATCCCAGAAAGGACTGCAGGTGGACCCAAATAAGATAGCCATCATCCAAAGGGTCCCACCTCCGCAAAAACAGAGAGATGTCAGAAGTTTTCTAGGTTTAGCTGGATACTATTGGAGATTCATAAAAGACTTCAACAAGTTAGCTTCTCCTTTATTTGGGTTATTGGCCAAAGACTCTAACTTTTTATGGTTAAAAAGATGTCAAGAGGCCCTGGACACCTTGAAGGACAAGATGACCACTGCACCTATTCTCTTAGGCCCAAATTGGCCCTTCCTTTCCATATACATGCTGATGCCTCTCACAAAGCCATAGGAGCAGCTCTAGGCCAGATAGATGACAAGTTATCTTATGCCATTTACTTCATCAGTAAGAATCTGTCAAAGGCCGAACTGAACTACACAGTGACTGAAAAGGAGCTCCTAGCTGTTGTGCATTCATTGAACAAATTTAGGTATTACATGATCGAGGTGGATCTCAGACACCAGTGGCATGGAAAAGGCTCAAAATTCAAAGTGGCAGAAAAACGATTAACTTGACATCAGATCGAAGTGCTCGTCGCCCTGATTCCAACGATGCGAATGGCACTCCAATTCGAGTCCTAATGAAGGAGATAGAGGTAGTAAAAGTTGGGTTGAATTTTGCTATCTGGGCAAGATTAATGAAGACACAATTTGAAATTTTTCCGGCTGGCGGAATCCGGCCAACTCCGGCTAGATTCCGGGTGAAATTGTCGCCTGGTTAAAATGATTCCTTTGGTCAAAATCTGGATTTTTCAAAAATGTCATGTTGTTTTTTTTTATAACAAATTTTTTTTAGAAAAAGGGTGATGGGCTACCAACCCCACCACCCCAATCCATCAACAGTTATGGAGGGGTGGGCCATGACCCCCAACCCCTCCCCCTATTCCACGGGACTGTGTACGCAGCGCAAAGCTTTGGGTGGGTTGGCCCTTGGGGCACGGACCCAACCCACTTAAAACAAACAACGTTTCCATTAAAGGTGGGCCAGCCCTTGGGGCGCAGACCCAACCTTCCACCCACCAACTGTTAACGAAGACACCAGTGGTAAGTGGAGTGGGTGGGTCGCCCAAGGCGGGCCCAACCCGATCCATTTTTTTTAAATAACATTATGTTGTGTAAAAAAAGGAGGAGGCGGGGTTTGACCGCCCGACCTCCTCCATAATAACTGAATCTTAAACCAACTTAGCCCAACGGATTTCTTGTGAATTCTGCCACCATTTTGTTATTTAAATTCAGTTTATCAGTGCATCCAAGCAGAGGAGGGAGCGCACGTAGTTCGAAGCAGATTTTTGCAGGAGGGCCAACTTTTCACTTTGTAAGATTTTGACAAATTTTATATGGTTTCAGCATTTCTCGATTCCATGAATGCAATGGCATTGTCCGTTTCTCCATTAGAGTTCTGCATTTTTTGGCCATTTTCAGTATGGAGGTATAAAACTCCTTTTTTGTAACTGATGCTTGTACTCTTCTTTCTCATGCCACATAATGAATGAAGGCCTCCTCATTGATCGAGCAGGGCCCAGAGACTTAGTCCAAGTCGGACGAACTCCATTGTCAAGTTTCTTGTCTTCTTTCATGCTTTATGTGTTTCTCCTCTTCTCTCATATGCACATTAAATTTCTATGTTTAAGCTACAATTTATGCATGTAATTCTTTAACACATATATAAGAAAAAGATCTTGGATAAAGTGGTATCAGAGCAGGTCCTTTTAGATGTGAATTGCATGTTTGTATGCTAACAAGAAACAGGCTCCAAATAGTCGAAGGGAAACTAAGATCTTTCGATCCCGAAGCGGGGCGTGCACATCGAAGGAGAAACATGGCAGATGAAGAGGCTCGTTATGAAGAGGAGCTCAATTTCCACAAAACCTTCTATACAATGGCAAAAAATGTTGACCAGTTGCTTTCAAGACTGGAGAAAGCAAAAGGGAAAAAGGCAGAAGAACAAGGTTCAGTGCATGGAAATGGTGAAGAAGAACCCCCTTCTTCTCCTTCCACGAGTGAAAGTTCTTCTTCCTCTCATCACCATCATCATAGAAATTCAAGGGATGCATCTAAGAAACCTTTCTTTAAATTAGATGACAAATTTGATCTTCCCATGTTTAACGGTGAAAGTAATGCAGAAAAGCTTAATAATTAGATTAGGCAGATTGAAATCTAATGCAGGATTCAGCGGATTGAAGAGGACGAGGCAAACATTCAGCTGGCCTCTCTTCGACTGAGTAGCACCGCTCTCTTCTGGTGGGAGAGCAAATTGCGAAGCAGTAAGAGTGTGGGTAATCTTCTTCCCTCATGGCCTAGTTTCATTTCTGCATTAAAGGAACAATTTTATCCCTTGGGTTATAAACAAAAAGCCTTAATGGATTGGAAATACTTAAGGCAAGGCAGAGGTCAGGATGTTAAAAGCTTTACAGAGGAATTTAGAAAACAAGCACTTAATTTGGGCATTGCACTTGACTCTCCTGAAGTAGTAATTAAGTATATTGGATCATTACATAGTTGTTATAGACATTTTTGTGCCTTACAGCATGGAGCATGAAATGTCAATAATCTAAGGGATCCAAAGTCCCTAAACATGTTGTTCTTACCCTTAGAGGAACAAGGTCAGCAAACCACAGCTCTGCAAATCAGTTCTCCACTGAAAAACACCCAAAAACAGGTCAATTTTGGATCAAAGCAGCTGCTCCAAAGGCTACCTGCGTTGCATAGCAAGTGCAACAAAGGCTACCTGCGCTGCATTGCAAGTGCAACAAAGGCTACTTGCGCTGGGCGTACTTTGACATGTGGAGGAATCTTTTTCTCAATGTGCCAGTGCCCAGGAAGCTTCCAGAAAGACACTTGATCATAAGATTCGCCTGATGATGAGTTAAGAGCTTCTAAAACTCCGAGTGGAAGGCAGGAACTCCAAGTGAAGAGCTGAAGAACAACTGGAGTTGAAGAAGACAACAAGTCACACATCAAGCTGACTTATCTTCACTCCAAAACTCTATATAAGGATCTCATCCCATGGGATCTGGAGGCCGGAATTTTGTGCAAAGAATTGCTGTTGGTTTACAGTTGTGAGTATTGGGTGATTGCTTGAGGGAGGTGAAGAAGAGATTTCTCTCCGTCGGGAAGGTGATGCTGGATTGGACCTCTCATGGTTGTATCACCGCCTGAACCTTACTTCCATATATTAATAAAGCATTTGAGGTTCTTCTATTCGCATGTGTTTCAATGGTGTATTGTCTTACTTGCGTCTTTGATTTATGCTAATCCTTGAATCGATTATGAATGCATGCCTCTTGTAGTTTCCTTTTCTTGTCTTATTTGCAGGATCTCGTGTAGCTGGGCCCGTGAAAAGACTTGGATCTGGGAGCAAGCGGCAAACGAAGGAGATTGGATCGACCATTTGCGCAAGACATCGGTAAGTGGATCTCTTCCTTCTATCTCTTGCATGTCATAAAGAAGAAACTTTAGATAGCTTTGCTTTCAGCTGTTGCTAAGGAACTGTCACCCTTAGAGTGGGTTAGGGTCATTCCGAGTTGGATACTTTCCCCCACAACAGACTGGTGACTCCACTGGGGATCGTGTCTTGTTGGTAGCTTGTGTTTCTTGCTATTCATTTCTTAAACAAAAGGAGTACCGAATCGAACTGCATTCGAGTCCTTCGAATGCAAAGTAGAGGACAGCTATTCTAGCCCAGTGCTGGGCATGTTTATGATCTGAAGAGCTGATCCACAAGGACTCTTTGTAGCTCTTTGTGATAGTGTTCATCTTCCTTTAATCACCCTCTAGTGTATACTTGACTGATAGCCTCTGATTTGGCCAAAAACCATTGATTTTTTAGCAAACTGTGACCCGGAATCTGAGAGAGACGAGAGTTGTCTCATCAGTGCAGCTGCAACAAAGGCTACCTACACTGCAACGCAGGTCCCGAAGGGGCTACCTGCGCTGCATCTCAGATTGACAGAGCAGCACCTGCGCTGATCCAGTTTTGCCTTGTGCAACTGGGGTTCCCCACTGTCTGTTGCCCAGTTTTCAGTATTGTTTTGCAGCCTGTTGTCAACCTGTATACCCAGCTGAAACCACTTCTCTTTGCCTTCATTCCGCCTCAGTTGTATGAAGAAACCGTGATTGTTCTTATTGTATTTCTTGCTGTCATTCACAGTTTCCCATAGCGAAAGTGAACTAGTCTTGCTATGACCTCTTGGATCTAGACCTGTGAGAAAGTGTCGTTGTGATTCTAAGAGCTAGTTTATTGCTGTTCATAGCTGCTTGAGCATTTGCTTTCGTTATATGGTTCGAATTTCAGTATTTCTTGTGTTGAAACGAGTGAATCTTAAGGTGTTCTTTTGATTATTGGACAAACACTTGTTGCTTTCGCTTGAAATTGAATTCGAAATTATACAACAGCTTTCTTTTTGTAATACATCAACATTAAGGAAGAAGAAAAGAAATACTTGCATTGTGCATGTGCATTTTGACAGTTTGCATGTCGATTTAGGAAAAGTGCATCAGTGTGTGCTCTATGATCTGTTTGAAAAGATGATGTCTTTCTTTTCCTTCAGTAGTTAAGGTTTTCATAAGTTGAAAGAATTGAAAAAGCTTGCTTATCATTCTTAGACTGCATTTAGGAGTTGTATCATACATCACGTGGTGATCCATAAAGGCAAACTGCTAAGCAAGATCAACCTAAAAAGAACTGAATTTATCTAACAACGCTTTGAAACATAACGAAACACAGTAGAGGTCTAGGTAGAGACGTGAACCGGCGTCGTTAAACATAGTGACTATCGATCTCTACGAAGGTGGGTGATTCCTCCTGAGGGACGAGAGCGCTAATACGGATTTGTGCCCCCGCGTATATTGGGGGACCCCTATAGGAACAAAGCCTTTATCCATAGGAAGCCGTGTCGGCCGCCCTACTGATCGCGATGCAGTGAACACAGCATTCACGAAGATCGACCACTCGTACCGTAAAACGTATTCTGTGGTTTCGCGAAAGGTTTGGCACACCCTTGCCTAGAACTCCAGAGTAGTTTCTTTTGGCCTTTTTCAAACTCTATAACTGAAAAAGTCCATCCGAGCATTTGTCACTTCGGGCTCGTTAATACATCGAAGGAGACTAGAGTCATCTTTAGCTTTTTCTCGACTCTTAAAACATGAAAAAGCAAGTTGTGTCTTAAAAGCGTCTAAAATTAATTCAATTCGAAAACACATTTTACCCTGTGCATTGTTGGTTGATCAAGTAATCCGCAATCGTGGAAGAAAGTCAATCGATGAACCGTAGTTCGCGGAGGAACACGAGACAAACGTCTTTGTCCCCGGAATCGAAAACAACCCGGGCAAAGCGACCTCGTTCAACTGGTTCCAAATCTCCTGTCAAAGTTAGAACAAGTGTTCCGACGACATCTAAGGTTCCGGTTACTCCAAACATTTCTGGAAACCCTGCCCCTATTGAAGAAGTTCGACAGCCCCAGAAGGACAGTAACACTGATCCTAGTCTGAAAGCAAATACTTGTGTTACTGAATCAGTTCCATCAGTGATCGGTTCAGAGAGTCTTGCTCCTCAAACAACTGTCGTTGTCGAAACAACCCCTTCTTCGGCACCAGAAATATTCTACGGACCTGACGGTCTTCCTCTTCCACCCGGTCTGATCGCAATAGAAGAAATTGTAGAAGACCCGCAAGCAACTACTCCGACACATTTTGGAGCAGGGATCGCTCTACTTCCTACTTCATCAGAAGCTAGCCTATCACCCAGAGAAGTTCCTGAAGAGTCACTAGGCAATCTACTGGATAGACTAAAAATGTCTGAACAACCGTCGACATCTAGGACTGTGCCAAGTGACACAGCGACAGCAGAGCTCCCTGCAGTCATTCCGACAATGTTCGCCGGCATACCATCTGTCCCTAGCTCTCAACAATTGGAGAGAGTCCCTTCGGGGGCCATGACGACAGTATGGTCTGTTCCTGTTTGTTCTCCCGGGATAATACCCGGTAACTCCTATGTTGGAACTCAACAAATTGATCCTTTCGGGAATCAACTTGGGCAATCCGATCCTCGAGGTGTAATAAATCCTCTCGGTTCCGGACCACCACCGTATGGGGGGAAATATGTTTTTTCATTACCCCCTCCGGGAGGGTACCCATACGGGAGTTCACAACCATACCCAAGTTATACTGGAATAACTACCAGTGGTTGGATACCTATGCTACCCCAGCAACCAAGAGTTGTGTATTCTATGCAACAACAGATGCCTGTGACGAACATCCCGACAACACCAGCTATTGTGACTGTGTCGCAAGTTCAAACAATACCTGTTGCATGTCAACCTCAGTTTTCTCAGGTTGTAATGCAACAACCCTTTGACCCTGCAACTCAACCACAATCGCCAACTGGCGGGGCGACACAAGCACAAACGGGTAACCTCACCCCTCATCTTGGCCCAGTGGTAAGCATAGCACAACAACCAATGGCGTCACAACCATGGTTGGTGCAGTATCAACAACCGCAGTTCCAGCAAGTGTACCAAGGTACCGAGCAGCAAATTTTTGCGAACAATGGACAACCATACTTACAGTACGGTCAAAACCAACCACTCTATAGTGGAGTAGTCCATCAACCGTATCAATCATATCAGCATCAATTACATTATGCTGGTATGCAAAGACCAACTGCTCAGGCAATTCCATCGTATCCTGGGTACGCTTCACCTAACTTGAGTCAGCAGCTGCCATTCGTGGCAACTCTGGAGTTACCCAATCTACATCGGTTGACAAACGATCCTATCGCCTACGCCCCTTGGTGGCCCATGATTCCTCACAAACTTCCATCGGACATTCCTAAATTCAATGGAAATCCAGGTGAAGACCCGTTGAATCACGTCATGACCTTTCATCTGTGGTGTTCATCGAACACTCTGAACGATGATTCGATAAGACTTCGCCTCTTCCAGAGGACATTGACAGGTCCGGCGCTAAATGGTATATAGAATTGCCAAGAGCCTCTTTCGACAATTTCAGCTCCTTAGCCACGACTTTCTTAACCCATTTTCAATTACCAATTAGGTATGAAACAGGAACCGAAATACTGACCAACTTCAAACAGACGACAGCTACTCACATATCAGATCATATACATGAGTGGCGTCGTCGACGAAGGATGGTGAAAACATACGTTCCTGATCAGCTATTAGCTGAATGGTTTATAAAGTCATTACTTCCGGCTATAACGGAAGATGTGGCCAAAGGGGGAGTCGTAACAGAGGAGCAAGTAATCGCTCGTGCTCAATATTTAGACTTGGTATATACTCAGTCTGGCACGCTCTACGACAAAATACCTGATGCCCCTAGACCTGAATTTTCAATTCCTCCCCCTCCTAAATCGAATATTGACTCTCATGCCGGAGATGGCGTGATTGGCACTGCAAGCGCAAAGTCGAGAAAGGCTTCACCTCAGAAAGCCCGTAAGACTTCAGATCAAAATGCCCATGAAGAAATTCTTGCTTCGGAAGTAAATGCCATATCTGCGGATAAAGGCAAAGAAACCACTCAACCAGGAAGCAAGAAGAAACAAAACAAAGGGAAGAAGAAGCAGCAGGATGATCCGTCACCTGAAAAAGCTTCTTCGAACTCTCCTGAGAAAGGGAAAATGAAATGGTCCTATTCGATATGTGACGAAGATCACAAGACAACAGAATGTCCATACAAAGCTGAGCTCAAGAGATTCTTTAAGAGTCCAAAGAACCCAGCTGTGTTGACTGATCCTTTTCCCAAACCAGGTCAAAATATGGTTGATAGTGGAAATGCTTCCCCGTCGCAAGTGCTGATGTTATCGATCTCCAAGCAGCAAAATGATGTTTTGATTTCGACAAGGAACAAAGATTACGGGAATCTGCAACTGTCAAACGAAAAAGGTAAAGATCAACCTAGTAGTTCGACAACAACTTCGACAGAAGTTGTCCCACCCATAATGCCAGAATTAATGATAGAACCACCTAAGGGTGTAGTACACAAGTCGACTTTTAATCCTCGTGCCAGAGCGGCGCAGCATTATAACATAGTAGAAGATTTGGCTCAATCGCCATCCGCTATGTCGACTCTAGAAGTACTACAAAATTGTCCATCCCAAAGGCAGGCATTGTTCTCGGCAATAGGGGGGGTTGATCCTAAGGATTCCAATCTTGTGTCCTTTGACCACAAAGGGTATGACCCTCAGTTACCAGCTCAGCTAGCTTTCCTTATTCAAGTGAAGGCCCTCAACAAAACTGTTCACAGAACAATTATTGACGAGGGGGCATCGACCTGTATTATGTCAATGAGCTGCTGGAAAACGCTAGGGTCACCAACCTTGTCGAGATCTTCGACAACACTAAAGGATTTCGACGGTAGGACATATACCCCTTACGGTATCCTAAGTAACTTAAAAGTTGAACTAGGTGGAAAAACAGTAGAGATTGATGTTGAGGTCATAGATGGAAATCTGGATTACAACATCCTACTGGGAAGACCATGGATTTATGCCATGGCTGCTGTCGTGTCGACTTATTTTAGGAAGATCGCATTCCCGTTTGAAGGAGGGATTACGGTCGTCGACCAACAGAACTTCCTCCTTAATGGTTCACAAGTTACGGGAAGCATTCCCATGATCCATGAAAGCGACCATTCAATTAAAGATATAGGAGTAGGCCTGTTGAAAGACCCCACAATGATGGGGGCTTTCTCGCTGCCAAATCATATGTACATAGGAAATGTACCATTGGTGGCTACCTGCAACATGATATCTTCCACGAAGGTCGCAAAAGACAAAGTCGTCATGGATCGGGCAATGGTGTTACACCCAAGCCCAATCGAAATATTGTAGCAATCAATGTTTCAGGCATGGGAGGCGAGCCCAAATCAATGCTCGTCAAGCATTTGGGTAGATAGGTCAGGAGAATGTGGAACCCCTTTGGATCCTTGGTCACAAGTGCATGCAAGTGACGAAGGAATCCTGCAATCAATGATGATTGGAGGGGCACCATGGGATGATAACCACCATCGTTCCCTTCCAAAGGAAGATACTCAAGGCGACCTCTATCACCCGTCAGTATTTGAATTCCTAACAAATACTGTAAATACGGTGGATTCCGAGAGAAACCTATCCAATATAGAAGAGACTATAGCCATAAATATCTCGACCAAAACAGACATTGTAGAGAATATTTATGTCGGCAAAGGTTGTTCCCCTTCAGAACAAGAAATATATAAAGCTCTCTTCCGTGAATTTAGAGATGTCTTTGCTTGGTCATATGATGAAATGCCAGGCATTGACTCGAGTATCGTTGAACATGAAATTAAGATGTATCCTGATGTCAAACCAGTAAGACAACGGCTTCGGCAGGTACACCCCAAGAAAGCCGCTGCCATTAAAGCGGAATTTGAAAAGCTTCTCCATGCTGGTTTCATCTACCCGGTTCCTCTAACCGATTGGGTATCGAATATTGTCCCTGTTATGAAAAAACAAGGAACAATACGAGTGTGCGTCGATTATAGGGATGTAAATCAAGCCTGTCCAAAGGACAACTACCCTACACCCTTCATCGACCAGATAATTGATGAATGCGCCGGATGTGAAATCTTTTCATTTATGGACGGATTTTCCGGGTATAATCAAATTAATATCCGCCCACAGGACCAGTCAAAGACTGCATTTATTTGTCCGTGGGGCACATTCGCTTATCGAAAATTACCCTTTGGTTTAAAGAACGCAGGGGCGACGTTTCAGAGAGCAATGAATTATGCTTTCCACGACATCAAGAACATCGTTCAACCTTATCTCGACGACCTTCCGGCTCATTCGCAAAAGCGGACTGATCATCCGCATCATTTAAGAGCGATATTTCTACGTTGCCGACACTACAAGATAAGACTCAATCCGCACAAATGTGTGTTTTGCGTCGGTTCTAGTCGTTTACTTGGCTTTATAGTCTCCAAGGATGGGATTAGTCTCGACCCTTGCAAGGTGCAGGCAATCATTAATTTGCCTCCACCTTCGAACTTGCTTCAGATTCAGAAACTCCAAGGGAAAGCAAACTTTCTGAGGAGGTTCATTCCAAATTACGTAGAACTTGCTAAAGGTTATACCCGTCTCCTGAAAAAGGATGTACCTTTCGTCTGGGACCAGGTTGCACAAGCTTCCTTTGATGCTTTGAAAGAAGCGCTAGTCAAAGCATCATTAATGTACGCCCCAGACTATCTAAGGGATTTTAACCTGTATCTGGCTGCAGCAGATACGACCATTGCGATGGTTTTAGTTCAAGAAGTCGACGGAATTGAACACCCTATATATTATTTAAGTAAAAACTTAAATGATATGGAAAGTAAATATTCTCATGTTGAAAAGCTAGCATTGGCGGCTGTTCAAGCGATACAAAGATTTCGACACTATGTCCTCTTTAGGAAGACCACTGTATTGTCAGATTGCAACCCCATGACTTATATACTATCGCGACAGTTGCTTGGGGGAAAATATTCAAAGTGGATAGCTATCCTTCAAGAGTTTGATCTGGAATTTGTGAAATCCAAATCAAAGAAAGCTTTAGTTTTCGCAGAATTATTATGCGATCTCCCATCATCGTCCAACGATGAAACGTCCAAAGAATCGATCGTGGACGAAAGTCTGTTTCTGATATCAGCAAGTGATGAGTGGTATGGAGATATAATAGTTTATCTCCAAACCCAAAAGTTTCGGCCAGACACCTCTCACTCAGAACAAAAACGCATTCGATACCAAGCAAAAGACTACATGATCGTCGGTGATACGCTTTACCGTCGTGGTGTCGATACGGTCCTGAGAAGGTGTCTAACCCATGAGGAGGCCGAAAAAGCCCTGAATGAATGTCATTCAGGCACCTGTGGGGGGCATCAATCTGGATATGCTACAACACAAAGAATCTTACGAGCAGGATACTTCTGGCCAACCATGTTCAAAGATTGCATAACTGCAGTTAGAAGTTGCCATGCATGTTAGATTTTTGATAGCAAAACCAGAAGACCTCCCACTCCTTTACAGCCAATAATAGCTGTGGGGCCTTTCACCAAGTGGAGCATCGATTTCATGCAATGTAACCCCACCTCGACCGGGGGGCATGGGTATATTATAGTCGCAGTTGACTATTTTACCAAATGGGCCGAGGCGATGCCTACATTGGATAACACTGGTGAAACAACATCCCTATTCTTTTTTAATCACGTAGTCGCCAGATTCGGCGTGCCACAGGCCATAGTAACAGATCATGGATCGCATTTTCGCAATCACATGATGGTTGAATTAACTGCCAAACTAGGATTGTCTCACGACAACTCTACCCCGTACTATCTGCAAGCTAACGGACAAGTTGAAGCGATCAACAAGGTCCTGAAGCGCATGCTGCAAAGGATGGTTGGGGTTCACAAAAGAAGATGGCATTTGATCCTGTACTCGGCTTTGTGGGCCTACCGAACATCGGTAAGGAATGCCACTGGGTTCACACCGTTTCAACTGGTGTATGGCCTAGAGGCGATCCTACCAATCCAGTGTGAAATTTCGTCCCTTAAACTCGCAATTGATCTCCTCCCCAGAACCTCGGAAGAAGAAGCTCGTTTCTTGGAATTAATCCAGTTGGATGAAACCCGTCGTGATGCCGCCTTGGCCAACGAAGCCCACAAGAAACGAGTCAAAGCGCAGTTCGACAAAAATGTCAAACCACGTGTCTTCTCGGAAGGTGATTTGGTCTTGCTTTATGACAAAGAATCCGATAAATTGGGCGCTGGGAAATTCAAGTCCTTATGGATGGGCCCTTATATTGTTAAAAGTGTGTTAGCAAAAGGTGCCTACGAGCTGGTAGATTATGACGAAATTCCACTGGCGCAACCCCGTAACGGGTTGTACCTTAAGCGTTACTATGCTTAATAGTGACCTGTATGCTTTTGTTACATTTTTGTTTTCGCTAAAGCGTTTGTTCCGGTTTAAGTAATCCGCTTTTTACACTTATTGCAGATTTCAAATCCATTGGAACCATGGGTTGGATATGCTGACGGAGCGAGTCGTAGTTCAAGGAATCTATCCTCTGCAGCATGGGCCATTTTTAACCCAAGCGGCGAGTTAGTGAGTTTCAGGGGGGTATGTATTGGTCAATCAACAAATAATATCGTTGAGTATAGCGCGTTGATAGAACTCCTCTCTGATGCCATCGCCCATGGCATAAGCCGGCTAGTCGTCAGGCTAGACTCACAGCTCGTGGTACTACAGCTCAATGGTACCTACTCTGTCCGAAACCCAGCTATTTATCACAAGTTCCTAAGAGTTAAAATCTTGGAAAGACAGTTTGATTTTATCCAATATCAACACATTTCCAGAAACTTAAACACATTAACCGACTCATTAGCAAACTATGTGTTAGATAGACATTTGCAAAATTGATAAAAAGAGAAGCATCATCAATGTTTCATACATGGATCACATAAAAATGGAATAAACCCCGAAAATCAAAAATATATATAACTGTTTACGGTTTACATATAACGTTCTGTAACCAAGACAAAATCGGTCATACGACCCCAAAACTCAAAAATGGCTGGGGGGCACCCTAGCCTAGTGATGCTCATGATAACATGCCACGGCCTGTGCAATCATGCGCAGAAGACGAGACCATCGTCTAGGAACACCAGCAGTATGTCGCTGCAATCGTAGAGGCAACTCGTCGATCCGTACATCCGGAATCCCAAGGGTAAGACCCTCGACCTGTTCCTGCACAGCTGCAAGAGTCTCGGCCAAGTCAAGGTCGCGGAGAATAGCTCTCCCAGGAGCCTCCCCTGCTGGGGCAGCGGCCGAAACTCTCGGACGAACTGCTGGACGGACGGGGCCCACATCTGCATGCACACATGAGTTTGATTAGAGTCTTGATAGAGTAAAGCACAAGGACATTATAAATAAAAAACAGTAAACAGTGATAAGGTCAAAATATTTACCAAGATCACCCCATTGCTCGCCATCCGGTAGTACCAAATCCGGATCACCTCGGAAATCCATGCCAATATATGGATACTCGGAAAAAGCCATATCCTGCCGCTCGAACCACCTAAAGAAGGCATCAGTAAAAGTAATCCGAGATTGGCCTGCATGTCTAGCCATGTGGTCAACCCACCTCTGCATGCGTGGCTCAGTAGGAGATGGCAAGTCGAGGACAATGTACTGAGGTTGCATCAAGGGTATCTTCTCCAAAGCGAAGGCAGTCAAAACTGAACCAAAGCCTAAAATTCTTCAGTCTCCTGTCCTTTACTTTGGTCAACTGGTTTTTCATCTGAACCAGTACTGCATCACACCAGTTAAAAACTTTCGGCTGAAGACACTCCAGGGCATGCTGCACATATGACCTATTGGCAACATGAGGGGATGCACTACCGGCCATCCTACAAATCGTGTACAGAATAGACCTGAGAGACCTGTCAGTAACATCACAGATAGAAATCTTGCCGTCTCTGCTCGGCTGGGATCCCTCCCTGCAATACTGACGGATATAATCTTTCACGGAATCACTCCCTTGGGCCGAACAGGACAAGGAAATGGGGGCACCCCGCCTTGACAACCCAGTCAAGAAGTAAATGTCCACTATGGTCAAAGGGATGGACTTGCCCCTAATCTGGAACACTTGGTTAACAGGATCCCAAGCATCAAGCAGGTACTGCAGTAAACGTATCTGTGCCCTCATGCTAGATATGCGGAAGAATTTTAGCAAGCCACAGTTCCGCAACGCGCTCACGGTAACAGGATCATGGAGGGCAATCATGTCCTCCTCTTCATGCTCTCGTTCTCGCCACGTAAGAGTCATTCTGCTCCAATAAACTCTGCAAAACAAACAAGAGGAGGAGTAAGATCCCTGACTCAATAAAGAAAATGGCAAAATTCTCATGAAAAAATATGCAACCAAGAAGTTTTCTGCGCCCAACGCAGGTGGGGAAGACTCTCACCTGCATTGGGAGACAGACTGCCTTTGGAAATGAGCACCCCAACGCAGGTTTCGATATAGGGCACCTGCGCTGATGGCAGAGCGCCCTAGGGAAACCCCAGGGGCTCATGGGGGCAGGAAAACAAGCATAAAACTGAGAAATAAGACCATGAAAAGATAGAGCTAGGGTCTAGCTCCTACCTGGTAGAAACGGCGCCGAAAATCGTCCACAGGATCTCCCGAAATCAGCTGGTGAAAAATCAAGAGGAAAAGGCACCTCCAAAGCTCCAACAAACCAAATGCACATGAAATGGTAAAATGAGAGGTAAAAACATCTTTTAATTGATTTTTACGTAGTTCAAAGTGAAATATTAGTATTTTTACTTCATGATTGTCCGTTTCTAACAAAGTTTGTTGCAGCAATTGATGAAACAGTACTATCTCTGGAAAAGAAAAACTAGTCATGGTAAAATATGAATTTGACCTTATCAAATGAGCAGTTTTGGCAAAGTTCATGCTCGTTAAAAAATAAACGCAAAACCGAGCAGTTTTAATGCGGAAATTCATGCTCGTTAAAAAATAAACATAAGCATGTGAGCAAGCTTCCCCCAGAGTTCAAGCTCATTAAGAAAAATGAACCGGTAAATAACCATTTGAGACCGTAAATTCATCAGCCATAAAAGCCCTGGTCGTGTTTGTGCACCGTCACCTCCACTTTTCATTTGACCGATCATTCACATCCACTTGATTGTTTACCTATTTTGAGGAACAGCTGCGAAGAGTGATTTCACTTAGCCATCCTTGTAATACTGCCGTGATTGGAAAATTCCAACATGTACCTGGAATCTGCTGCTATCCCTGTTTATCACTCGTTCCTCAAAAGACGAGTCTTCTTTGAGCTCTTTTCACTGACTCGTAAAATATGAAAAGTTTGCCGAGTTTTGGCCTTCCAGCTCGTCAAAAGGACTGGAAGAGCTATCCCTCCTCTTGATTTTAATCTTTTTGGACCTGAGGGATTATTACACAAAAAGATCGAGCGCTTGTCTAGTTCGGCTCGATAAAGATATCGAACATTCATCCCTTCTGTATTGTTTTATACTTTTTCGGACTTAAGGGATTAGATGACGAAAAAGGACCCCTAGAGTCCACTTTATGTACCCTTTTCAGACTCTCTAAAGATGAAAAGGACCGAGTTGTCTTTGTCGCTGGGCTCGTTAAAAATATTAGATAGCGACAAACTTGTCTTTAGACGAGAACGAGTTTCCCTATCGTTAAGCTCGTTAAAACATAGCGATGGGCTTGCCCGAAGGGCAGGTTATAGAACAAGCATATGTTACCCTCCTCAAGCTTGACAAAAATAAAGAGGTACTGGTCAGAAATGACTGGGGAAAATTGGGAAGAACCTCAAAGCTTAATGGTAGCAAGTCGCTCTTGAACATGACACTTTTGCCTCCGTAAATATCGGGTTGGGTTATTATCATTCACCGGTCCCTTCACCATGGTCTCGCCATACCATCCATACATGGGGTAATGCTACCGATCCATCACATCAGTGTCGTTATATGTTCAAGAGATGTCATTCAGAAAGTGTCAACTGGGTCCCATCCACTACCATACATCATCTTTCATCCTTCCATGACCGCCACCCTGAATCATATTTCACAGATCGTTTTCACCATCATCACTAGCTCCGTTCCGTGTCACTGATGTGGGATTCATTAAGGCCCTCCTTTGACGGATCACTTCTTGTCGACATCAGCTCATTATCCAAGAAGTTGATCTAGGAACACCCCCTCAGTACTTTGAAGCTTGCATGCCTCAATGGCAAGTTTCTCACTCCCGGCGATAGGTATACATTAATGACCTTCGACCAGGAGACTTTGCGTGGTGTTCGACGTCAGATCCTATATTCACACCACGTGAATTGTGCTGCAGTACCTTGAGGGTCATCATCATTATCGGTGATTCCTCTTGCGCTTGTTAACAGTTTACATTATTGACTGGTAATCAAGCGATGTCTTTCCATGTTCGACTTCAAGAAATTCTCACATGGATCGACTTGTACTAGAGTGAAGATTGGACAAGTTTGAAGACCCCGGATCTAGTTTCATCCATCCGGGCTGCGATATATATTCAGGAGATAAAAACATAGACATGTGCAGCAGATGATCATCCTACTGAAAGGATGATAATTGAAAGCAGAGAATTATCAGTCTATTATCAGACGATCGTTTGTTTATGTACAGCGAATGTATTTATAAAGCTGAGCATGGGAAATGCCCGCATCAGCTAGATCATGAAAAGATAATGTATTGTATTGTATTTTGTTACAGGTCACCTCCCGACGATTGAATGAACTTCGGATCCTCCTAATAAAGCATTTCACCCGATAAACGACCTCATACTTTAGGGGGCAACTGTTATAGACATTTTTGTGCCTTACAACATGGAGCATGAAATGTCAATAATCTAAGGGATCCAAAGTCCCTAAACATGTTGTTCTTACCCTTAGAGGAACAAGGTCAGCAAACCACAGCTCTGCAAATCAGTTCTCCACTGAAAAACACCCAAAAACAGGTCAATTTTGGATCAAAGCAGCTGCTCCAAAGGCTACCTGCGTTGCATAGCAAGTGCAACAAAGGCTACTTGCGCTGCATTGCAAGTGCAACAAAGGCTACTTGCGCTGGGCGTACTTTGACATGTGGAGGAATCTTTTTCTCAATGTGCCAGTGCCCAGGAAGCTTCCAGAAAGACACTTGATCATAAGATTCGCCTGATGATGAGTTAAGAGCTTCTAAAACTCCGAGTGGAAGGCAGGAACTCCAAGTGAAGAACTGAAGAACAACTGGAGTTGAAGAAGACAACAAGTCACACATCAAGCTGACTTATCTTCACTCCAAAACTCTATATAAGGATCTCATCCCATGGGATCTGGAGGCCGGAATTTTGTGCAAAGAATTGTTGTTGGTTTACAGTTGTGAGTATTGGGTGATTGCTTGAGGGAGGTGAAGAAGAGATTTCTCTCCGTCGGGAAGGTGATGCTGGATTGGACCTCTCATGGTTGTATCACCGCCTGAACCTTACTTCCATATATTAATAAAGCATTTGAGGTTCTTCTATTCGCATGTGTTTCAATGGTGTATTGTCTTACTTGCGTCTTTGATTTATGCTAATCCTTGAATCGATTATGAATGCATGCCTCTTGTAGTTTCCTTTTCTTGTCTTATTTGCAGGATCTCGTGTAGCTGGGCCCGTGAAAAGACTTGGATCTGGGAGCAAGTGACAAACGAAGGAGATTGGATCGACCATTTGCGCAAGACATCGGTAAGTGGATCTCTTCCTTCTATCTCTTGCATGTCATAAAGAAGAAACTTTAGATAGCTTTGCTTTCAGCTGTTGCTAAGGAACTGTCACCCTTAGAGTGGGTTAGGGTCATTCCGAGTTGGATACTTTCCCCCACAACAATAGTTACCTTAGATATTCATTATTATTGTTTGAACCAACTACTATTGACTCGCCAGTGTAAAGGCCATTCATCTTGAGAACAGGGGAAAAAATGAAAGAGATGATCATTTCAAGAAACCACCTTTCAAACCTCCAAATGGCAAACCCAAAGTGAAAGGAAAAGGAAAGGAGAATAGGACGGCATCAACCAAGAAAGATGAAGGAGAAAGACCTTATTGCACTCACTGAAAAAAGGAAGGTCATGACGACGATCATTGTTGGAAACTGCACCCGGAAAAGAGACCAAAGAAGTATGGAGGAAAAGGCAAGTAGAAGCAAGTGGCAACTGTGCAGCAAGACCTTGGATCTAATTCAGGAGATAAAGCATTGATCATAGTAGCAGGAAAAAAAGGTACTCTTACACCTCATGTTAACTGAATCACATGAAGGCACTAGTTCAATAGATGAGTCTCTTCCTAATGAACGAAAGAGAATTGAGCTATTTCATATTAGATTTATCATAAATCATACAAAAGTGGAAACTCTATTTGATACCGGATCCCAAGCAAACTTAATTTCAGAGTCCTTGGTAAAGAAGCTAGGCTTAGAAACCAAACCACATCCAAAACCTTACCCACTTGGATGGATACATGATAAAGCAAAACTAAATGTAACTAAGTAGTGCAAGGTTAAATTTGTGATCGCTTCTAAGTTAGTGGATGAGGTAAAACTTGATGTGATACCATTGGATATCTGTGGCATGGTGTTAGGGAGTCCATATCTATATGATAGAAAGGCAATCTTCTTCCGTCATGAAAACAAATACCAAATCACAAAAGATGGGGTAGAATATATTGTAAGGGCTCATCAAACTAAAATCAATGCTAGCCTTGTAAGTGCAGGACAAATGAAGAGGTTGGTGAATTCCAGTAAGGGTTGCATGTTTATGGTTGTAAGGGGGAAGATGCAGAATTATCTCATGCTTCCTAAGGTTGTGATCATGTGCATAAAAAGGAATTATGTGAATTAATTTCTAACTATGATGAGATGTTTCAGGAACCAAGGGGATTACCTCCGAAGAGGGAAATCCAACATGAGATCCATTTGCAGCATGACACTCCTTTACCAAATATTGGCATGTACAGGATGTCGACCATTGAGATGGAGGATATTAAAAAGCAGGTGTAGGAATTATTGAACGAAGGGGTCATCAGACAGAGTACTTCTCCATGCGGCTCACCGATTGTCTTAGTGCTGAAGAAAGATGGCACATGGAGGATGTGCGTGGATTATCGAGCACTAAACAAAATCACAGTGAAAAATAGTTACCCTTTGCCCCGCATTGATGACTTACTAGATCAGTTAAAGAATGCTATCTATTTCACCAAATTGGATTTGCGTAGTGGTTATCACTAGGTCCAAATTGCAGTGCAGGATGTGTGGAAAACCACCTTCAAGACCAAACAGGGGTTGTTCGAATGGATGGTGATGCCATTCGGACTTTGCAATGCTCCAACTACTTTCATGAGGGTCACGAATGATCTCTTTAGGCCTTTCATTGATGAATTTGTTCTCGTATATCTAGATGATATTCTTGTTTTTAGTAAAAGTTGGAATGAACATGTATGCCATGTGAAGAAAGTGCTTGATGTATTGAAAAAATAAAAACTCTGTAAAATTGTCAAAGTGTGAGTTTGGGAAAACCTCTTTGGTTTACCTAGGTCATATTGTTGGTCATGGTCAACTAAAAATTGATCCTTCTAAAGTTGAAGCAATTGTAAATTGGCCTGAGCCCACTAGTGTAACCGAGGTTCGCAGCTTTTCGGGTGCAGTACAATATTGGAGGATATTTATTGCCAATTTCTCTATTATTGCAGCACCTTTACACGCATTGACAAGTGTAAAACAAGTCTTTCAATGGGGAGGAAAGCAACAGAGGTCCTTCGAAACATTAAAAGAAAAGATCAGCACCGCACCGTTCTTGGCCTTACCAGATCTCCAACAGCCATTTGAGATCGAGGCAGACGCTAGTGGATATGCCATGGGAGTTGTATTGATGCAGCAAAAGAAGTCGATATGTTACCATTCAAAGAAGTTCTCTCAGGCTGTGATAAACTATCCAACTTATGACAAAGAGTTATATGCCTTGGTCCAGAGTGTGAAAAAGTGGAAACACTACTCGATCGGCAAGGAGACCATCATCCATACGGATCATCAACCCTTGCAATATCTTCAGTCACAAACCAAGTTGCAACAATCTCGTCATTTCAGATGGATGGGTTTTCTTCAGCAGTTTCCTTTGGTAATAAAGTATAAGAAGGGCACTAGCAACAAAGTGGCCGATATGCTATCTCGCCCTCCTATTTTTGCTTTTGTTATTTTTCAAAATGCTTCGTTATCTTTTGAAAGTTATGCTGAAAAATATGCTAATGATGATGAATTTAAGGAGATTTATGCAAAACTAACCCATGGTTCACAGGTGGACAACTATCACTTGCAGGGGAAACTATTGTATCACCTTGGCAAATTGTGCATACCCACAGGAGAAAGGGTACATGTAATCCGGGAGGCCCACACTGCCCTTGTGTCTGGTCATTTTGGTGTTGGAAAAACTTTGTGTCATGTACAAAGATTTTGTTTTTGGCCTCATATGAAGAACATTGTAACTCACTATGTAAAGGGATGTGTGATGTGTTCTGTTTCAAAGCCCTCTAATAGAAAGCTCGAGCTCTACACACCACTCCCTATTCCGAGTCGTCCATGGGAAAGTGTGTCGATGGATTTTGTAGGAGGTTCGCCTTTGTCTAGAAAAAGTCATGACTATTTGTATGTCGTCGTTGACCATTTTAGTAAGATGTGTATTTTAATGCCTTGTAAAAAGCAGATCACTGCAGAGCAGACTACTTATCTTTTCTTTCATCATGTTTGGGTTCATTTTGGGTTGCCCACATTGATTGTGTCAGATCGAGACTCTCGCTTTCTTGGAGAGCTTTGGACCAGCTTGTGGAAGATGATGGACAACAAGTTGAAAAGAAGCACGACATTTCATCCACAAACTGACGGACAGACAGAGGTTGTCAACCGCACTGTGGTACACTTGTTGCGAGGCTATTGTGGGAAACATCCTAAGTTATGGGATGAGCATATTCCATATGTGCAACATTCCTACAATATAGGAGTACACTCATCTATGCATCGTTCACCATTTGAGACATGTTTTGGCTACCTATCAAAAGACCCTTTTGATATGGTCTTTGGAAGGGAAGATGACTCTAGTGGACGTGATGACAGGGACAAAGTGCAACGGTTCATTCAGTGAATCCAATTGATTCTCCAAGCAGTACAGGAGTAGTTGGAGAAAAGTCAATCCCAGTACAAGGCTCAACATGACAAACACCGAGTCGACCATCAATTTCAAGTGGGCGACAAAGTGTGGTTCCATATCAGCAAGGAAAGGATGAAGGGAGAAGGGAAGAAGTTGTGACCAATCCGGTATGTTCCATTCACCATCTTGGAGAAGATTGGAAACAATGCATTCTATCTCGATTTGCTGATATATATGCAAATGTACTCCGTAGTGAATGCGGAAAACGTAAAGCTGTATGAGCCACCATTGATTATGGACACCGAAGAGGTGGGCACAGTTCCTACAGTTGATGACTTTGCACCAAAGTATCTCGATGAGTTACTTGAAGACATCATCCTTGACAGAATAACTAGGACTTCATGACGAGGAGATGTGGAATACCTTCGAGTTGGTCTCAAGGGGATGCACCCTAGCAAGGCAAAATGGTTGGAAAAATAAAGGGTGAGGGAACAATTCCCTCACTTGCCAATTGACTGATAAATCTTTTGGTGGTCCAAAAGCTCCTCAATGGGGAGGATTGATCCAGATGGATCTCCAGACACCAGTGGCATGGAAAAGGCTCAAAATTCAAAGTGGCAGAAAGGCGATTAACTTGCATCAGATTGAAGTGCTCGTCGCCCTGATTCCAACAGTACAAACGACACTCCAATCCGAGTCCAGATGAAGGAGATAGAGGCAGTCAAAGTTGGGTTGACTTTTGCTGATAGGGCAAGATTAATGAAGACACAATTTGGACTTTTTCTGGTGGATGGAATCTCACCAACTCCGGCTAGATTCCAGGTGAAATTGTCGCTTGGTTAAAATGACTCCTTCAGTCAAAATCCATATTTTTCAAAAATGTCATGTTGTTTTCTTATAACAAAAAAAATTATTAAAAAAGGGTGATGGGCCACCAACCCCGCCATCCCAATCCGTCAACAGTTATGGAGGGTCGGGCCATGACCCCCGACCCCTCCCCCCATTCCACGGGACCGTGTACACAGTGCAAAGGTTTGGGTGGGTCGGCCCTTGGGGCACAAACCCAACCTACTTGAAACAAACAATGTTGCCATTAAAGGTGGTCCAACCCTTAGGGCACGGACCCAACCTCCCACCCACCAACTGTTAATGAAGACACCGGCGGTAAGTGGAGTGGGTAGGTCACCCAAGGCGGGCCCAACCCGATCCATTTTTAAAAAAATAACATTATGTTGTGTAAAAAAAGGAGGAGGTAGGGTTTGACCGCCCAATCTCCTCCATAATAACTGAATCTTAAACCAACTCAGCCCAACGAATTTCTTGTGAAGTCTACCACCATTTTGTTATTTAAATTTAGTTTATCAGTGCACCCAGGCAGAGGAGGGAGCGCACATAGTTCGAGGCAGATTTTTGCAGGAGGGCCAGATTTTCACTTTGTCAGAATTTGACAAATTTTATATGGTTTCAGCAGTTCTCGACGCCATGAACGTAATGGCATTGTCCGTTTCTCCATCAGAGTTCTGCATTTTTCAGCCATTTTTCAGTATGGAGGTATAAAACTCCTTTTTTGTAACTGATGCTTGTACTCTTCTTTCTCATGCCACATAATGAATGAAGGCCTCCCCATTGATCGAGAAAGGCCCGGAGATGTATTCCAAGTCGAACGAACTCCGTTATCAAGTTTCTTGTCTTCTTTCATGCTTTATGTGTTTCTCCTCTTCTCTCATGTGCACATTAAATTTCTATGTTTAAGCTACAATTTATGCATGTAATTCTTTAACACATCTATAAGCAAAAGATCTTGGATCATTACATTACAGGTTACCAAACATTTGTACATACTGACCATGCTGCAATTAAATACTTGATGAATAAACCTGATGTGAATGCCTAGATTATTAGATGGTTACTTTTATTACAACAATTTGATCTAACTATTTTTGATAAGCCTGGAAAGGAGAATGTTGTTGCAGATTTTTTATCCAGATTAACTTTGCCTGCAGGGGAGGAAGGAGTGGTTGATGATTAGTTACCGAATGAACACTTATTCGCCATTTCATTTCTCTCTCCATGGTTTTCTGACATAGCAAACTACTTGGTGTCTGCACAGTTCCCACTGAATTTGTCCTCCAAAGAGAAAAGCAAGATTGTGAGGAAGAGCGCCCTATTCACTTGGATTGGGGGCAACCTCTTCAAACTAGGCCTGTATCAAATTCTGAGAAGATGTGTCAGGGAGGAGGAAGCCTTTGACATCCTTTTGACCTGTCATGATGGGCCTTGTGGAGGTCACTTTACAGCTAAGAGGACAACATTCAATTTGCTAGAAGATGGTTATTATTGGCCCACTCTTCACCAGGATGTGAAGAGGTATACTAGTCGGTGTGATCGGTGCCAAAGGATGGTAAAAACTACTCCAAGGGATGAAATTCCTCTACAACCTCAAGTGAATTTCAAGCCATTTGACAAGTGGGGCATGGATTTCATTGGACCCATTGACCCTCCATCCAGGCAAAAGCAATACATCATTGTGTGCACTGACTATTTAACCAAGTGGGTTGAAACCAAGGCTATCAAGGCAACAACCGAGGAGAAATTGGTTGAGTTCTTAAGGGAAAATTTATTTTATAAGTTTGAATACCCAAGAGAACTGGTCATTGATCAAGGTAGCCAATTTACATCTCACATGATTGAAAATTTGTTAAGCCAGCACAAGATCAAGCATAGAACATCCACTCCTTACCACCCACAAGCTAATGGGCAAGTGGAGGTGACCAACAGAGCATTGGAGGGCATTCTGACCAAAGTGATTAGCAACAACAGAAAGGACTGGGCAGATAGATTAGTTGAGGCCACTTGGGCCTACAATACCACCTGGAAGACCACCATTGGATTCACTCCTTATGAGTTGGTCTATGGGAAGAAGGCCCTGATGTCCATTGAATTTGAGTACAACACATTAAGAATGGCAACACAACTAGATCTAGATCTCACCAAGGCACAACAAGAGAGATTGCTCTAGCTAAATGGGTTAGATGAGTTTAGAATGCAGGCCCTCCTGCACACAGAGGTGACTCAAGTTCAAAGGAAGATTTGGCATGACAAGAACATAAAGGACAAACAATTTCAAGAAGGTGATTTGGCTTTGTTGTATGATTCCAGATACAAAGATTTTAAAGGCAAGTTAAGGACTAGATGGTTAGGGCATTATCTCATAGAGAAATGTCATGATAATGGTTCAGTGCAAATAAGAACCATTGATGCAGAGGCTATTCCTTTACTTGTTAATGGGCATAGATTGAAGGTCTACAAGAAGCCTTTGTCAAAGAAAGAATTCATTAATGGCATCAACAAGACAGTGATGGTGTGTTGGGCATGGAATCCCCCCACAACATGTTTTGGGGCTCAAAGCCCAAGTTTTGGTCAAAAGTTTTGTAAAGACTCTGCGAATTGCGGGCGTGGAGCGCGAAGTAGAGGTTAAGTCATAGGGTTGTTCGCCCTAAAGTAATGTAATGTAATGTAAAGTCATGTCGGCCTACCCATGGTCCACTGACCATAGGATTGTATAAATAGAGAGAGGCTCTAAGTTGTAAAGATAGCGAAGAAATAAGAGAGAAGAGTACGAATGGTTCGAGCTTAGAGTAGGAGTCTAAGTGTATTGGGTCGTAGTAGTAGGAAGAGGCTCTACAGCTGAGTGCGTAGAGGTCTAGTAGAGTCTGCAGCTGAGTGCGCGGACCCCTGTAGCTGAGTTTGCAGGGTGGTGTCAGGTCTGTAACCGGGATTGAAGATTAATAAAGAGAAGTTGATTCTTATTTCTGTGTATTTGCTGTACATTGCCTTCTTTACGTTTATATTGGTTTATTTATCGCGCGCACTAATATGATTGCTGAATATGTTGTAATAACCATTAATATTACACACACAAGTTAAGTAATCGGGTAATAACAGATTAAATAACAAGGAACTTGGGTATTATACAGGTTGCGCCCCGAGTAGGGCTGTGCGGAAACAACATCACAGGTTGCGAAGGAATAACAAGTGCGCGTAGCGACGTGTGCGCAGGGTCAAACTGCAGACCTCCAGAAGCCCATCAGACATCCCTAGGGTGCGGAAACCTGGTTCTAGCACCCTCCCATACTACTTCGGGTGAGACCTCAGTCCGCGCTCCACGGACTGTTGCCGAAAGGGCCAGTAGTACCGAGATTTGCTTGGTTAAATCACCTCTGAACCTGGGTCAGGCCCATACAAGCCAACAAATGGTTCCGTTGCCGAGATCGGGATCTCAATAAAGGATGTCTGATGTCGTGCCACTGGAATCCAACAAAGAAATAAATTGAAGAGTGGTTGGACAGGAAGATTCACGAGTTCGCGGTGCAGGAGAACAGAAATCTGTGAGTATCTAAGGAATAGTGGTTGGAGCGCTACTTGTATACGGAAATCCACAAAATTTTCTTTGCATCCTTTCCTTCTGAACTGTATGAGTGGATCGTGAAGTTAGCAGACAGTGAGGGAAGGTGTAGGCTCGAGAAACCATTAGTATGGACTCCGAAAGTAGCGCGCAGGCTAGAAGCATCAGAAGATAAGATAGCATGAGCTGTGGACCATTGGCTCGACTGAATAATATGAGGATTTATCATTGAGTTCCTGGTTGACACAACTGTCAGCTACAGTGAGGCGGAACGACGTTTTCTGAAGGGACCGCGAGGTAAGTATATTAAATCTTTAAACACTTGGATTAAGATGCTATTGTGTGAAAAGCGGGTTCTACGAATAAATTGATGTTTGGGACTATGCGAAGCGGGAAGATCTACAGAAGCAAAAGTAGTGAAGAGTTGGAAAGTAGTCCCTTAATTTCACCCTCACGGGAAAGCGAGGAAGAGCTCGCGAAAGTTTCCCACCTCCACATTTACCACCTCCACCCACACCGCCACCCGTTTCACCCCCCTCACCTCCTTCTCCACCCACTCCACCTCCGCCACCACCACAGTTTAGTATGGCGAGTGCGATCAAACCATTGGTATTCAGAGGAGTGGGAATGAAGATCCGGACCAATTCTAGTTCGTGGTAAGAGCAGTAGGGGAAGCACAGGGCATTGTGGATGATAATATTAAAAAGGCTATGCTGGTGAGCACGCTGCAAGATCGCAAATTAACGTGGTATATAAAGCATTCTAATGACCACCCGAACGTAGGTATTGCAGAGATCCAAGCCATGCTAAACAGGGAATTTAGCATGCCAAAATCAGAAACATAATCAATCAATCGGTTTAAGGAGATCGTGATGCTCCCAGGCGAGACCCCCTGGGATCTGGACCAAAGGCTGAAGAGTATAATCCGCGAAGCTAATATGACGTTAACAGATGCACAACATAGTGCATGGTTTGTGGCCTCACTTATGCCACACTTAACGACGACATTGCCACAGCAAAGACTTTCCACCTAGGCCGAAGCGTTGGAGATGGCAACGAGATTGCATAAGACCCCTATACAAGACCCTGGGTTGGGAGTCCAACAAATCCACGCGCAACTGTAGAATCTGTGTCTGGAAATGCAAAGCTTGAAATAGGACAGGACACCTTGGCCGGAGGTGCGCGAGGAAGTATGGTGCATAAAATGCAAAGGCCAAAGGCATGACAAGGACCACTGTCTAGTATTCGCGAACTACTTAGCAGGAGGAGGGCTGATGCCGCTAAGACTAGAGGCACAAGCAGGGCCGAGCAGAGCGTCTACATTATGGTGCACGATCTGCTAGATAGGAGGAAAACATACCACGTATAATTGTCATTTGTTGCAGAAGTATACGCAGACGTCCTAACAATTGTTTTGTAATTTCTGCAGGTCGGTAGGCCATGACAAACGCACCTCCCGAAGCTATGAAATAATGATGGACCGGACTCCTGCCTACAGGGTGCAAACCGAAACACGAGCTCTCGACCCAAATGCAGGGATGGCGCGAGACGGGTTCCAGGGGCATGGTAGAGCTCGAGGCGGAATGGGACCAGGAAGGGGTTGCAGACAAATAATTTGTTACAATTGCAGAGGGCCAGGGCACTATGCCCACGATTGTACAAACCCGACAAGAATATCATGTTGGTACTATACTCAGTTTGATCATGAGGCAGAAGACTGCCCTTCGCTGATAGCAAGGATGCGTGAAAAGGGGGTACTCTAGCCCCCTCCGACCCAGAATTTACAAATGATGAGGTCTGAGCCGCGCGAAGAAGACCCAAATGTAAACATGATGCTCAGGAGCGGTATGACCACGGGAGATGATAAAGGGAAACAACAAGAAGAAAGCGCGTGGGTTCACAAGGCTCCTACAAAGGAACTCGAGTTTGATCTAGAACGCACAGAGGAGACATTCATGGAAGCTAAGAAGAGCTTCAAGGAGACCTCCACTTCAGGTAGTAAGGATCAACTAGAACCAGGGATGGATCCTTCAATGCTCACTACTTTTTTGGAGACATGCATGAAACTTTTGCACGACAACAAGGCAATCAAAGGACTACAGGAACTTATCACTTGGTGTGCGTGGTCCGAAAACTTGGGAAGCATGCATTGCGCACCGGAAGGGAAATGAGGTTGATTACACAGATTGGTGAGTATGAAATGGATCAGGTAATCCTAGATTTGGGTTCGGATGCGAATGTACTACCAAAGAAAACATGGGAACGCATGGGCAAACCCGCATTACAATGGTCCCTTATTCAGTTACGAATGGCGAACCAACAGAAGGATTTTGCCCATGGGAAGATTACAAGGGTAACAGTCGATATTGAAGGTGCGAGCGCACAGGAGGATTTTGAAGCGATAGAGATTGTCGATGATAGCAATCCCTACCCCACACTATTAGGAATAGACTGGGCCATCGATATGAACGGAGTCATAAATCTGAAGAAGCACAAAATGATCTTTGAGAAAAAGTCACTACGCATGGCAGTACCGCTAGATCCAATCGAAGGAGCATGATATACTGAACCGGTGCGTGACGACGATAGTGATGACGATGTCGATTGTATTTACAAGATAACTACGTGAGAAGAAGATTGGGTGAATCCAACTGCAGATGGAAGGATTTCGTGGGAGCATGAAAGCTCTTGCACTTCGGATTCAGACGAAGAGATAAAGTGATGGCAGAATCGGCTGCACGAAGTAACAACGTTGAACTGCAACATGATGATCAAATCATTGCGTTGTGTGACAACAGAGGCAAGGGAGTTGCCGACATATGATGGATTGTTAGCGAGAGATGAATTTCTGAACAAATTTGAAAGCGAAGTACCAGAACAACAACGGTTCGATGCGCTGAAGTGGGTACTATGCGCCACATCCACATGATGGTGGGGTACGCATCAAGGAAAATTTGAGGACTGGTGCGGATGCAGAAGGATGATGCACCTACGTTTGGGAAAACCCCAGCTCCGAACGAAAGCCAATTAGCAGGGGCGGAACAACTTGCACGGCCACCTTCCGATGGGTATAGACATATGTTATATAATCCGCACAAGCGCGCACCACCCCCAGACTAGAGAATCAAAACAAATCACAGCAGTAGGAAAGGCGATGCGCTACCAATTCTCCATGACAAAGCCTTCGATAGGGTGTGCAGAGTACTGAACAAGGTTCACCAGGTGAGACGAAATGACTGGGACCTGAGCGTGCTAGCAGTTCGATGGGCCTACCAGACCATGTGCAAAACCCTGAACGCGGAGACGATTCCAAAGGTGCGGAACAGAGTGGAGACCGTAATTACTAAAGAAAATACAAAAAGGAATCCGCATGTACTAGACCCCACAGTGGTGACAGTGTGCGATGGCCAAGAGGAAGAAATCACACATCTATGCGAGGACGACCATCTAAGGATTCAGGAAGCCATCCAGAGAGTGAAACTTCGACTTCGCGAACTCGAACAGGACCGGGTATGATTGAGGAAGAAAAGTATGTGGATGGACGCTAAAATTAAAAGGCTGGAAAACAAGATCACACAAGCATGTCTCATCGATAAGCCAAGGATGAAAAAGCAAGATACGGACAACCATACATCTGCAGTAGAATATTGTTACCAAGAGTTTATGACTCTATTTCCATGGCTACGACCGCACCTCACCAAACGCAGTAATCAGGGAAGTGCACTGCATACGGTAGAATGCGCGGCGCCAGCGGTCACGCAGACAATTGAGGAGCTTCTGCAGACTATGCTGGAAAGTGAGTTGAAGTCTCGCACAGGTGATGTGACCACCTGACTGGCCGTAGGGAGCACAGTCTCAGCGCTACAGACAGTTGAAAGAGAGAGCAGGACTCTAAAAGAGTCTGTTTGGGGGTTGTGCGATGAGGGATGTGCGCACAGAATTAGCAGGACACAAGGTTCGCGCCCGCGCACGAGGGGCTGTGCTGCCGCGTGGGTAGGCTGGGAAGTAACCGTTGGTGTCACTGTTCATGACGAGATGCCCAATTTAAGGAAAAATGGAGCGGGCGACAGGCATTTAAGACATGAATTAAGAGATAGATTTAGGGCAATTTGCCGCTAAGAAAGCATTGATGGCTCAGAATTTGGGGGAACGATCGGATTTGAATTCAAAAGGTGCTATAAAACTCCAAGGGCTAGCCACGAGACAACACTTGTTCATTTGAGATTTGAGCAATTACATAGAGCACAGAGTGTTGAGCGCCAAGCGAGATTTGAGCCCCGAAGTTCACGAACAACCACAGATAGCTCAAGCAAGATGACAACTACCAGGAGAGGTTTGGGCTATGCCGAAGGAACCACTGACGAGGCCACGCAGAACCCCACGGTGCATGATGTTCCCGAAGACACTGGGGTCATTCCGGAAATCCCAAAATCGCCTCGGACGCTAAGGCCCAAGAGAGATAAGCAGGTAGTGGGACCAGTCTACATGTCCCCATGGAATCCACGATTTGATAATCTCTCCATGGAAGAAAAGGGCAAGGCTATCACCATTGAGACAGACGACGAGGAGGAGGACCTACAGGCTCTCGTAGATGAGATAGAAGCAACAGAAGACATGGAAGAGGACATCTAGTCGGTGCGCGCTACAGCGAAATTTCCCGAGTATGTTCCTCCGCGGAAAGGGAAAGCTAAGATACCCAAGGATTTGGATGCCGCTAAGAGCGCACTCCAAACCCCACTCCTCCTCGATGGAATTGTGTTTGAGGGCTCGGCCCTGGGCCGCGTGCCCACAATGAAGTTTGAAGATTGGGACCTCGCAGACAGCGAGAAGTTCCCACATTTAGAGACTGAGAACCTCATGAAGCAGAGCACGGAGGGGTCAGTTACAACACTAGAGCCGCAGAAATGGTTGCGCAGTGTGGAGAAGGCCGGACTACTTCAGCTACTATGGATTCCACACTTTCACCGCACGCCTATCACAATTTTCGTCATCAGGCAGCTGCTTTGCTTGGTGCACGATGGGTACTTATGGCTGGAGGAGCCTATTCCCATCACGACAGATCTTATCCACAGGATTTCTCAGCTCCCCTGTAAGGGAAAGGACCCCGCGGAGATAGCCGAAAAAAGTGGAGATTTGGCACTCGCAGAGGCCATGAAGAAGAAATACAAACTAGAAAAGAAAAAGAGGGGTTACGCAATCAGCAACATTAAAGATAAAGGGGTGTACGTAGCCACCCAACTCCTGGCCGGGAAGGTAATGCGAAAATGCCGCGGAGATGAGGTACCAGCGCTGGTAGTTGCGCTAGCAAAACAATGCGCGGAGGGGGTCCAATTCAACTGGGTCGAGTTCCTCTACGAGGAGTTCCTAACTAACTGCAAGGAAGCCCAGGAGCAGGGCAAGACCTTCCACTACGTGTGGTTGCTCTTGTCGATTTTACTGGTAACAAGGGAACTGCCTGAGGACAGTCAGTTCCCTAATATTGAACAGGACTTACCAGAGGCCGCAAAGTACGCGTCGCTCTGGGCTACCAAGGACGCCACGCGGATCCGCGAAACAAAGATCTTCTGGGTGCTCATGGAGGTGAGCGTCCGAATGTGGATCAACAGGAGGCTGCGCCTGTCCCCCACAATGTACAACAGTATGCAGAGCTTTGCAGACTTCAAGGCGGACATGCATAATGTGTATATCAAGGCACGTAAGGATCTGACGTAGACATGGACCAAGCTCCCCTTCATTGCCATTGATGATGCGATCTTCTCAGTGCTAGAATCATGGCCTCCCGAGTGGCGTGCCCCAAATCTAGCGAAGAAGGATAGAACAACAGCACAAAAGCAGAAGGCTGCAACCAAGTTGCATATCACCCAGTTGGCCCAACAAAAGTGAAATGAACAAGTGGCCGCGGAGGTAAGGGCTGTTTGCGAGGCAGTGAAAGCAGCCACAGAGCAGGCAAAGGCCACCGAAAAAGCAGCAGCAGCGTAGGTAAGAAGGGTACCATGACACAGGAGGAAGGGGGCAGGAACTTGTCTACAGGACAGGGGGCAGAGGACACAGTAGAAGGCATGGACCTGAGCACAATGTCCACCCAGTTGAAATAGCTGCCCATCATAGAGAGATCAGGTCCACGAAAAAAGGTCAAGGCATCCAAACTGGACATTTAACCGATTACACTAACAGAAGGCGACCTCTACGACATCGGTGACACGGTTCGCGAGGTCACTAGGGAAGCGCTCCAAGAAGCCATGACGGAGCAATAGATTGTGTTGGGGGCCTTAAGGGTGCAGTTGCAGGAACTTCAGGTGCAGCCCACACAGGAAGGAGTAGTAGCTGCCTACGGCACCACAGGTACATTAGCAGCGGAGCAGCTGTTACGTGCAAAGATGGCCAACACCATAGTGCTACCAGAAGGAGCACTAACAGTGGAGAACTAAGATGACAGAGCCACGGTAAGCAAGATCAAGGGAATGGGCCTTAATTTGGCTGCCCTTCTGTGAGACACATTGTATCAACTACAGGATGGCATCACAATAGAACTTTGTACCAGGGAGGGTCGCGCGATCCAGGTAATGAGTGATTAGAAGATCAACATCGAACAGCTCAGCCTGCAGCGTGATGAGCTAGTGTCACAAAATTAGCAGATCGTGCAAACAGTTGATGAAGCATGCTAGCGTGTTTTTGAATTGTCCATCAGTGCAGACCTACCCACAAAGATGCGGATCCACTGTTTGGCAAGTGGAGTCCGCGGAGCATGTGAGGAAACAACACGAGTGCAGCTGGAGCTGAACCTCCAGATTGCTGAGCTGCGGATGAAGGTGCAACCTTCCACTCCTCCGGAAGTTAAATAACAACGCGTTAGCGTGATTCAAACAGGACTGGAAGAAATTGGATGGGAAGTGCAGGACTGTACTGGTATGTTGGACCAAGCTTTTGACATCCTCACATCCTTGCAAGAGGACCCCAACATACAGCGCTTGGAAACATAGGCGCGTGAACTGCAGGAGCAGTATGACAGTGTAAGGGGAACTGCACAGACAATCGTCCTCACCCAACGGTTGGCAAAGATGCAGCAAGCAAGGGCACTAAAGGAGCAGGTGGATGCTGCAAGACAGAAAGCGGCACTTATCAAAGCGTGCATCTAGCCTTGGAGGCCTTCACCATTACGGCCGAGATTGAGGTAAAGCTCGCACAGATGCAGGAGATATATGTGCTAAGGTAGGTAGCAGATCCTCACAAAGAAGCATCGGAGGAACGCATGCAACAGGTCCAGCAAATCGCAGAACAGTGCACCGCGGACCTTCGGGTAATACGGGACCAGCTAGAGGGGATCCATGCCAAGATCGCCGCACCAGCAGAGTGACTCAGGACGAGTCACGTTGATTGTGTTGGGGGCCTGTTGGGCATGGAATCCCCCCACAACATGTTTTGGGGCTCAAAGCTCAAGTTTTGGTCAAAGATTTTGTAAAGACTCTGTGAATTGCGGGTGCGGAGCGCAAAGTAGAGGTTAAGTCATAGGGTTGTCTGCCCTAAAGTAATGTAATGTAATGTAAAGTCATGTTGGCCTACCCATGGTCCGCAAACCATGGATTGTATAAATAGAGTGAGGCTCTAAGTTGTAAAGATAGCGAAGAAATAAGAGATAAGATTATGAATGGTTTGAGCTTAGAGTAGGAGTCTAAGTGTATTGGGTCGTAGTAGTAGGAAGAGGCTCTACAGCTGAGTGCGCAGAGGCCTAGTAGAGTCCATAGTTGAGTGCGCAGGGCGGTGTTGAGTTTGTAACCGGGATTGAAGATTAATAAAGAGAAGTTGATTCTTATTTCTGTGTTTTTGTTGTACATTGCCTTCTTTAAGTTTATATTGGTTTATTTATCACGCGCACTGATATGATTGCTGAATATGCTGTAATAACCATTAATCTTACACAAAAAAGTTAAGTAATTCGGTAATAACAGATTAAACAACAAGGAACTTTGGTATTATACGGGTTCCGCCCCGAGTAGGGCTGCACAGAAACAACATCATAGGTTGCGAAGGAATAACAAGTGCACGTAGCAACGTGTGCATAGGGCCAAACCGTGGACCTCCAGAAGCCCATCAAGCATCCCCAAGGTGCGGAAACCTAGTTCTAGCACCCTCCCATACTACTTCGGGTGAGACCTCAGTCCGTGCTCCGCGGACTGTTGTCGAAAGGGCCAGTAGTTCTGGGATTTGTTTGGCTAAATCACCTCTGAACTTGGGTTAGGCCCACATAAGCCAACATGGTGGTGGAGCAAGTCTCAACTTCTACCCCATCAAGTCATTGAGAAAAAAAAAAGAAAGAGAAAGGAAACTTAGGTGAAAGCCTCCATTAGGCACCTTCTACCCCATCAAGTCACGGGAAAAAAAAAAGGAGACTTAGGTGAAAGCCTCAATTAGGTACCTGAGTCCCACTGTTGGGTCTCTTGACGCAGCCCCATGGTGTCAAAAGAAAAAAGAGAGATAAAAAGATCTCTAGGTGAAAACCTATTTTGAGGCCCCCTAGGAAAGTAGCTAGGCACCCAAGGAAGTAGCTAGGATGAAAACCTCTACCCCATCAAGTCACTGAAAAAAAAAAAAAAAAAAAAAAAAAAAAAAAAAAAAAAAAAAAAGGAGACTTAGGTGAAAGCCTCCATTAGGCACCTGAGTCCCACTGTTGGGTTGAAAACCTCTTGACGCAGCCCCATGGTGTAAAAAAAAATGAGATAAAAAGATCTCTGGGTTTTCAAAGAGATAAAAAGATCTTTGGGTGAAAACCTATTTTGAGGCACCCAAGGAAAGCAGCTAGGATGAAAACCTCTTGGAGGCAGACTGGTTGTTTTAAAAAGAAAAAAGAAAAAAAAGAGAGAAAATAAAACTTTGAAAATGTTGTTTGCAGGTCAGCAGGAGGAGGATCAGAGCAATAAGAGAGGATCAAAAGGACCTATATAATTCATGTTTTCATTCCTCCATTCCATATCCTTCATCATCCCATCATTCCCTCCATTTATGGACTCATCTAGCTCAGTTTGCAAGGGTTCTGTGTTTTCTACAGGATTCCCTGTAAACCTACAAGATTCCCTGAAAACCTACAGGATGATCCTATAGGAATTACAGTGGCTTGGGAATCCCAAGGAAAGTGACCCTAGAGCAAGGGGATGACCTGCTTGTGTCAAAAAAATAATTTTTTACTTCACCACCTCATCACCATGCCTCTCTCCACCATGATTACCCCTGCATTCATCCAATAAGTCAGTTTCAAAAAAATTACAGTTAAAAAAAAAACAAATAAAAGAGGATAAAGACAGAGAACAAGGGGACAACACTTGAAGGCTATACCTCTCATTCACCAATCCCTAGACCCCTTCTCTACCCATGACAACCATCCTCATGCTCCAGAAGTGAAGGAATGAATACAAATTTAGGGGAGAGGCAACTACAGAACATCCGGTAGGAAATCCTGTAGCAGCCTATCCCACAAAACAAAAATTCATAGGTTGTAGTCATCTTCAGCATGGAGATCCAAATGTCAAAGAAGCTCCTCTAGAGCTTAGCAGTAGCAGGAGGATCATCATCATCACCATCTAGTACCTGCGCATCAAAGAAAAAACATTAAAGGAGAAAAACACATGCAACAAATACACAAAAAAGACATCATTCTCCAACAAGCAGCATCAAGGCATCTTACCACAGGTATGTTATCTCGCTTCAACTCTCTCGTTAGCATAATATGATCAAACATGTAGATTTCTGAAAGAGTTGGTTTTATAAGAAAATGTGGCCAGTTAACTTGGCCACCTTCAGTCAGTCAATGAGGAGAATATAGTTAGTTCATTACACACGTGGCAGTTGTCAAATCAGGAGAAAGAAGAGATGAGGCCGAAAATGGTTAAGTTACAAATGCCCAAAGTGGGAGTTGATTACAAGGTAAGGAGAATGATGATGTGGTAGTGAGACCAACGGTCCAAAAATGGGTACTTATACCTCGGTTTCCAACACACCATCCCACTCAAATCGCCCATATGAGGAAATAAAACACTAATTCCCATGCATAGGAGGCATTCACAATCTCAAGGCTACATCGAAGCAAGCTTGCTCTTGGCACTTGAAGCAGTCCATAGGAAAGACAGTGAGAAATTTTTTCACTGTAGGAGCACCTACAGGATCCTACAGGATACAGAACAGTCATCTACAAGATTGGCAGAGAGAATTTTAGAAGGGAGAAACCAAAGGTGGGCTTCATCATGCAGTGACAAGGAGGTAGAAGCTATACCTTCCCACATTTTCCAAGTAAAAAATAAAAATAAAAAATCCCTCTATTTTGTTAAAGAGATTACAATCTAGGTGAATTGTACACAAAAGTTTCATTTAAAATCTCTCACCCATTAGAATTTGGAGTTAGACCTATACAACCCTCCACATCCATCAAAAAAATAATAGGGGGATTTAACAAGAGGGAACCCACCAACACAGTGAGAATTCATTAGCACCCTCCTATAGTAGAGATATTCACAAGGCACAATTGGAGGGGATATGATGATGAAGTGGCCAGAGACTTTGCTCTCTCCCTCATACCACTAACTAGGACCCATGTCAATGTTGTGGTGAAAGGCCTCTCTGTAGAACTCACCCCTGATGTCATAGGCAGAATCACCACACTTCCTTTAGGGTTGCCTCGGAGAAAGGAAGATAAGGGTAACAACCAAATTGCAAAGAATAAATTATTTTTGGAAGGATAGGAAGCAATGGAAGACAAAAATGGGGTCAAAAGAGAAAGCCTGCCATATCCTTGGGATGAAATTAGCTACCACCTCATTAAGTATATATCATGTGAACGTAAGTACAATGTGGTATATGGGTACCATTTTGGGCTTCTCCAAGAGCTGAGGTTTAGAGAAGACACACCTCCTCAAAACAAACTAAGCATACCCTACTTTATTCTTCAATCAGTGATAGATATGAGCATCAAGGTGCAGGGAGGAAACCATCAATAGCTAGCCCATCATGGGTTAATTAAACTTATCCTAGAAGATGCCCTCCAAAACCTAAGACTCCCTATTACATGGACAACTTTCAGAGACATGCAGACAGAGGAAGACATAAAAGCTCTTGAATATGACAAAAGCCCCACTGCTAGTGAAAGGGATGAAGAAGAAACAGAGAGGGATGAAGAAGAAACAAAGAGGGATGATGAAGAAACAGAGGAGGAAGAAGAGGAAGAAAAGGAGAAGGAAAGTGATGAAGAGACAGAAGAAGATGCAAAGGAAGAAACTGATGAATAGAGTGAGGAACTGGAGGGAGAAAAAGAAGAGAAAGACAAGGATGAGAAGGAAAATGGAAAAGAGGAAACAAAAGACAAGGAAGAACAAAGGTCTACAATGCAAGGAAAAGAAGGGGAGGAATCACCAAGGGTATCTCCAGAACCCACTAAGAAAGAGGCAATAACTGCCCTCACTGCCCTAAGTACCCATATCAAGAAAAAAGGGAAGAGACAGAGACAAACTCCATTGTACTTTAGGACAAGAAAAATTACAAGGATCAAGCAAGGAAAACCTCAAACACCCACCAAAGTTCCTATTGTCATTGAAGACTCCCAAAAGTAGCAGGAAAATGTAGCTCCTCTTGTGAAAAATCAAGGAGGAGAATCATTAGGACAAGCCTCTCCCAAATCTCCCATCACTTATGTTAGGAGGTATGTCACCAGGTCTGCCTCTTCCAAAGGAAAGGGTCCCCTACAGGAGACATAGAAGGACCTACAGGAAGTAGAGGCCATCCTACAAGAAACTCAGAAATTGGACAAAGAAGGGATCATGCAGTAGGAAACAAAGAAGGAGGATCCAGAACTGAGGGAACCTAGTCCTCAACCCAACCTTGACTCCTACTACAGGTTCATTGAAGGGGGTAGGGTCATTCCACAGAAATTTTCCATCCCATTATTCCATGAGCTTGAGAAAGAAAGGGCAATAACGCATAGGTGGATGCAAATTGCTAAATCTAAAGGAGTGGAGGACATAGGCCACATGGAGGAGAAAGTAAAGGAGATGGGCAGAGAACTGAGCAGCCTAAGGGACAGAGAGGCAATGATGAAAGCTCAGTTGGAAGCAAAGAATGCATGGCTAAGGGGACAATTACAAGAGAGAGAAATTCAATTGGCATCCATAGCTAGTCTATCCTTAGAGGCAATCCAATGCAGGATGCCAACAAAGTCTTATGCATTGTATCTTAAGGAACAATGGCTATATTTCCAAATCAAAACTTTAGCACAGAGAGGCACTATTCCCTTCCAAGATTATAGACAATTCATTTATCTCTGTGATCAAAGCACCTTGGAGGATAGAGCTAAAATGTTTGAGTTTTACCTACATAACTTGGCCTTGCCATATCTAAATGTGTGGGACCCTAATTCAAAACTAGGGGACTTCCCATTGATGGCCTTGGCATCATGGATGAACCATGAGGAGGCAAGAGAGGAGAAAGAACCCCTCATGATAAGAGCTGAGCAATCAAATCCATTGGTTGTCATCAACACCCACAACCTCATTGCAAATGACAACTTTCACCTAGGTACCTTGCTGCCCAAGAGCAAGCAATCACACACTTTGAGGACATGTTTAGGTTGTTAGTGGATGACAACATGCAAGCTTGACAAAGGAGATGGAACACTTTGCCATACAACTTGAAAATCAGAGAGTACCATTCTCCTCAGAGATTGAGAGATGCACTAAACATAACACCCATGTACAAGCAAGCTCTCCAAAGACTCAAAGTCAATTGGATTGGCTTGAGACTCAATCCACCATTGCTCTTAGGAATGTTGGAAGGAAGGAAGGAAGAGGAAGAAAGAAAGTAGTGGGAGGAGATAGAGAGGAAGGCGGGATTCTATGCACAGGAAGAGGAAACTACAACAAAAGCATGGGATATCAGGGAGGCCACTAGAGCAATGAAAGACATGGATATAGATTGAGTTACTCAAAGAATGAGCAACACTTTCAGTAGGGGGGTGATGATGAGCCTCATCATTGGTAACTATATGGACCTTAATACACCTCCTAGCTTATTTAAATCACCTCTTCTCATAATTTCTTACATACTTTGATTATATTTTGCTTAATGAGATGAGTAAAAGTGAGATATTATGCCTAGTGGACTAATGTGCATTAATTGCAGGTTTTTGAGAGCAAATCATGGAAATTTTGGCTAATTAAGGGAAGAAACTCGAATGAGACAATGAGGAGAGATTGTAGGAGATATATCCTCCTCATTTACTCCTCACTCATTCGAATATTCCTACATCAAATCACACTAGCTCGGAGTTACAAGCAGCCAAGTCATGAAGATCAAAAGGCAGTTGATATAGTGATAGTTAAAGAGCCAATTCATCTTGAGTTTGGGAGCCGAGCCTCCCTAGATTTAAGGAAGTCATTAGAGACTTCAATTGTATAATTAAAGAGTCCTAGAGATTCATTAGGATTCTAATTTTTGATGTAAAAGCAGTAAGCATTTTTCGAGTTCAAGACTTGTGGAAGACATTGTTATGTAATTTTCTGATTTGATAATGAGAATCAAAATTTCCTTGATCTAGCACTGAGTTGACTCAGAGGGTTGAACCTCTTGGGTTAGGGCCTAACCCTAGAAGAAAACGCTCCTCTTCTTATATTTGTATGCTTAGTTGATTTAATAGATTAATGGTTGAATTGTCTTTAGCATTATTTCATTGCAAATAGTTGTGGATTTGATTAGTTTTCTTCCATTTGTGCATTGCTTCAATAGTAGCTTAGGAAGATAAAGGAATATCAAAAATATGTTAGTAGGTGGGTTTTTCCTCACTTCTCCCTTTGGGGATCATGGTTTGAGGAAAGAAATCCTATGCAGCCCCAAAAAGATAGAATTTTGATTTCTCATGGAATTTAGGGTTTTCTGTTACTTACGCTAGCATTTTACTAGTTTTCAAGAATAGGATTTAATTTCCATTTATAATGTCTTCAACCTCGCATTAGATCTCATAAAGATTTCACATCATTCTGCAAGATTTTCCATGCATAGGAAACTAGATAATAAAATTATGTTTTTCCTTTGTTAATTAAAAAGCTTTATTGTTTAACATGATTCATGGATAAAATGTCATTGATTGATGCAATGCAGGAGTTTCAGCAGTACAGAGAGATTTCATGACCAACAACCCCATCCTAACCTCATCCATCCATGGTTATCACTTTCTTTCTCTAAATCCCTCACCAAATTCATCATTCCATAAGAATACTTCTTCAAGCTTGTTGAGAAAATCCAACCATCTCACAACTCTGTTTTCATCTTTGAAGGAGTCCTAGGCACTCCCTTGCCTCATTTCACCCACCATTCACCTTCTCTAAGCTTTACATCACCTTCCAAATCCCTCCTCTTGCTCTTGGTTGTATCCTGTAGGAATATAGGGGATCCTGTAGTAGCATTAGGACATCTTGTACGACGCATTAGGACATCCTGTAGGTTGACCTGTAGTGTCCTGTTTTGAGGTTGAATTGTAGAAAAAGCCCCTATGAAGATAGGAGAAGACACCTACTTGCCTTCCAAGCCATCTAACTATTCACCACCATCCCTAATCCACCTGCCACACCACCAAGAGAAGTTAGCATTCACATTTTCACACAAAAAGACAAAAAGGAAAAATAGTTATTTTGTTCATTTACATGCACAGTAGTAGAATGTTTGGAAGTTTCAAATTGCATGCCTAGGACAGTAGGATTGTACATATGTTAACTTAGCATTCTTTTGAAGCAAAGCCTCTTAGCAGTTAGTTATATGAATGGTGTGTTTAGCATTTGATTTCAGTGTTTTCCTTACTACAGTAGAGAAGATTTCCTTTAGTGAAAATTTCCCTTCTTTTCTCATTGGTAATCAAGCTTCTTTTGAATCAATAGAAGTCTGGTTTGAAAAACCATAAGTGGTCTATCGCCAGATTGGCAGTGGCAAAGAGCAAACCCATCACATCTACTTGTGTATACAACATTGTCACCTCCAAGTTTGTACAAACCCCGAGTTGATAAAGTAAAGTTGGTAGCCCCAAGAGTTACAACATTCTTGCTGCAATATTGGTGCTCATCACAAACCCAAATGGAAACCACCTGCAATCCTGCATAAGATCCAATGTGTCCGCTAGGCTTCTAGTACAATCAATCATTAGAATAATCAGGTAAAGGAGCTTACAAACCATGGATAACAAAATGGTCACTTCATAATGGCATGCCCTCCTGTAGTGGGCTTTGGCCAATGCAAGTGTCTCCAAACTCAAAAGGGGGTTAGACAAGTACCTTATTAGGTGGTTTCAGCCCTTAGAGGGGATAGTATGTCCAAGGTACACCCTTCTAATGGGGGTGGCAAGTGAAAAATAAGTGAGATGGAATAGGGAATGAAAGGGGCAACCCTGGGCCACGTAATGGGGCATAGGGGTAGCTAGATAAGGGGAAGCCCACACCTAGGTATATACTGTATAGGAGGGAGTAGTCGTGGTAGATGAGGTACCCTGGCCTTGATTTTTCCACCCTTCTTTATATGCCTTTTTCCTTTTATGAATTTTCTTTAATTAACTACTCGGGGCTGAGTCAAAGGACAAGAGCATGATGTGTATAATATAACAGTGATTACCACTTTTTAGGTGGGGCAGTTCATTGCCCTCCAGGGGTTGGGGCAATCATGGGTTCTTGAAAGATAAAGGAGGCTCATCTAGGGCCTATGGAACTAGGGTATTGGTCAATGATTGGGGTAGAGATCATATATTGACTTTTTCCCATGTGCTAATTATTTTTGTCTCGACCATCTTTTGGATTTTGTGGTACAACTTCTTGTTAAATGTGGCCATTTATGCTTTTCACTTTTTCTTTTAATTGCTTCAACCTCCGGGGCATCATTCTAGGCCTAAACCAAGGTGGGGGCAAGAGGATAGCGAGGCTAGCCCTATGTGGACCCAGAATGGGAATGTGGACCCAGGTGGGAGAAAAGATGAATGGGGGTATAATGAGTGGATAGGGAGTAATATGTGCGGATAAAGGAGCTGGACCACACACCCAAAGTTGGGGTTTCCCAAGTAGTACCACCCTAGAACCAAATGGTCAATAAAGGAGATCCCACAGGACTAAGATCCAAGGGTAACAACCAACATAAATCAAGGGGACATGAGCACAAACTAAGCCCACTCTTTTCCCCAAATCCCCCCATCAATCTATACCTAGAAGTATCCATGATAAGTAAACCCAATACCCAATTACCAAATGACAAGACCTACCTTTAGATTCGGAAGGCCCACCTTCAAACATACGATCAATACAACTGGGTGAAGGACCATATGGCTAGCTCAGGTGGCAGAGAAATGGCACAACGAGCTAGTAGGAGGCATCAAGGGGCTGATGGCTATTAGTTGAAGCTCATCATGGAGAAAATATTATCCTAGGGATATCACCCACAAAGTGGTGGGTAACATTTGGCTCCAACTGGGACGTGATCTCTTGAAGAAGTGGACGAGGTTGCTCGAACGGGAGGTCACGAGAAATCCAGCAATCTCTTGGTCATTGTAGATCTATTATCTACACATGTCAAATATCAAATCCATGGGGCAACATGTTTTTCACAGTGTCTGATGATCACCCATGCTTAATGTTAGCCCATAAACCAATAAAATATGCAATTTTTATTTTTATTTATTTATTTTTATATACATGCAATCTAATATATCATGAGAAACATCATATGTGGTAAGTTCTAATGCAAAAATCATCATGCAATGCATCCTACCCTAACATGAATATGGTGATGTTAATACTAAGTGTAGTCATAAAGCCAATGCAACCAACACATCATCACATCAATATGCATATGCCTGACAGTATGATTACTCATGTAGCAACCCCCAAATCGAATGTGGACATAGTCACATGGCAGATGAGGGAGGTGGGAGGCGGGAAAATACAATCTGCATTTGAGGTAGAGGGAGGTCCTTGGAGAAATAAAATTGGTAATTCTGAAGGTCCATGGCTCCCCTTCTAGATACAAATTGGAGGAATGAATGATGACTCTCGAGGACTCATCACAATCACTACTTGTAATATCATGCTTCGAGGATGTCACATGGTTGTGATGAGAGGGGAACACAACGTGAGAGAAAGAAGGAATGAAACATATAGGTTTCTCAATGTGATGGACATATCGGGGAGGGGAGGTCGCAGAGTGATCATAATCCAGAGGATGGGTCAAAAGGGATAAAGTATATTCAATGAAGGGATTTTCCTTGACACTATACTCAGGAGGAGGAAAAGGATCACATTTACTTGAAATCATATGATCAGGGGTGAGGGAATCACTTGATGAGAAATCAAGATGATGACGAATAGGAAAAAGGGAAAAAGAAGTATTGTATTCAATAGGTTGCATTTTCTCAAAAATCATAATCTAAAGGCTCAAGTGATTTCAACATAGAATCATACTCAAGAGAATTGGGAGCCCTATCAATGTCCTTAATACCAAAGATTAGGTTTCTTCTAAAAGGAAAATTGATCACTTCCAACTACTCCTTTTTATACAAAGGAAAATGAATACTCTCCTTCCCAAGGGTATCAATGGGTAGGTCATCATAAGTAGTACCCGGGGGAAAGGAAGATCAACTTCATCCTCATCCTCCTTGTCAGTGTCATAAATGGGAGCACAATCAAATTGAGTACCAACAATTTCCCATTTCTCCTTTTCAATGTGGAAATAATCTTCAATCCCATATTCCAAGGGGTTAATGGGATCATCTCCTTAAGGTTTTCAAAAGAGGTTTCATCGGGAGTAATATCCCTGAGAAAGGTAAGGTTGGTCTCAATTTCTCTTTCCATAAATTCATCCTTCCCAACATATGTGTTCTCTAAATCATCATTTTCATCTTGTGAACCAAGGAGGACTCATCGTCCCATTCATTAGTTAGATTCTTAGGTTCTTGATGATTCTCAACGAAGGCTTCCTCTTGAATGCTCAATGTGGGGCATACTTGAAAATCTGTAATAAATCCATAACTCCTCAATAGATGAGATGCTCCTAGGTTCGTGATTTTGCAACCATGAGTTATGACCATAGAGGGAACTAAAGAATAACAACATAAGGACATCTTGGTGGACCACTTTCTCCTTTGAAGTATGTGCATTCAATCTTTCCACATGGTCAATTGCAAAGCCTGCGTCACCATCAAACACAGGCATCCCACATAGCATCCTTCTCGTGACATGATTAGGATGTCCAGGGATGCTAGCAATGTCCAAAGCGGGAAACTTATGAAAGAATGATAGCCTATTTGAGGTATACATGAAACATATGTAGGAGTCACCAGGGTGAATTTAAAGATTCCTAGAAAAATGCTTGCTTCACCCTACAAGCATTGACCTTAAAGTTTAATGAAGAACTAGGACTTCGTTCTTCCAATGGAGTCGCCAATAATGATATGTCGATATGTCATACGAGGAACAAAACACATGTTTCGTGTCCCTGGCAACGGCGCCAGAAATTTTACCTCTCAAACCAGCATGGGACCTAAAGGGGTCCCTAAAATGGAAACTACTAGGTCAAGGGAATCTGTGGAGGCTTAGCCCACTGACACCACAACTAAGTCTCCTTGTTTAAAAAAAAAAAAAATCACTGATTGGAGGAGTCTCGGTAGTGTTGTGACACTTGTAAAGTATATGTCAATGAATAGGTGAGAAGTGACCCTAAAAACCCTTTCCCAATGATGGAGTGAAGAATGGAACTTACTTTCTCTTTAAGCAAGGGACTTGTTCCACCAGGGATAAGGGGCGAGGATTGGAGGGTTGAGGGAGAAAGGATAGGCTTATGAACATGTTTCTCAATCCCTATAATCCTTGGGAAACTTGGATTCCCAAATGGTCCTCGAAAAATAGTCTTTATTGAGAAGTGGGACCACAAGGGGCCAAGTGGACCCAGCCCAGGTTCGGGGATGGAATGTAGAAACCAATTATGTTCCTATCCTGTACAAGGTGAGGAGAAAGGACCAAACAATAATACTTTCTTCAAAAGGGTGAATTGATCCTATTGAGGTCCAACCTTGGGGATGCATAAGCACAATTCGATCCTAGAGCTAGGGCTTGAGATTCCCAAAGATTCCACCGTTAGAATTGCCTCAAATTTGGGGGAGAGGGAGAGGACCCACTAGTGTAGTAGCATATAGGAGATTGAATTTTTTCCTTTGGTCAAGTCCTGGGAAATTGATGCCCCAGGTGACCTAATGGGGCTATACTTTGGGAAAAAGGGGAAAATGGCTAAAGGAGGGTTGAAATGATCACCCTTTTTAAAGGATCAGTGCCTAGTTCACTTGGGGATATGGAGTCAAAGATAATGATGAGTAAGAACTTGGTTTCTTGATCAAGGAGGCCCAGAAAGTCAACTTCGTCCAATGTTGAGAGAAAGAAAAGAAAAGTGACCTTCAAGCATTTACACTTCAAATAAAATGATGCAATATTCTTGAGATAAATAAATCTCTAGGACATTTCATTCATATAACATTGGCCCATACATTAAATTAGCTACAACATGCTCAAATCCACATTTCAATAATACAGAAACTAGCCCTAATTTTAGCATTGTGCAGCAACAAGAATAATAAAATCAAAATTTAGTTACAACGTTATAGAGTATATCCAACCAAAATTTCGTTTGCTCAATAAATCTCCAAGACAAGAGAAATAACCAAAATCCATACATCAAAATTCATCCATCTCCAAAAATATCCACCAAGGAAAAAGTGCGAAAATTCTCTATGATTAGAGAGATCCCAAGTCAAGCGATGATACAAATGAATGTATCTAACATTAATATATAGCCTCCTAAGGAGTTCAAATTAGTCTTTGGGCCCCTAAAGATAAAATAATGTGCAAATAATAACTCCTAATGGTGACAAGCCCACCATACTAGCTCATAATGTAAAAGCAAGCCTCATAAGGGGCCAAATAATGATGTATGAATGTCGTAGGGCCCTCCAAAGGATCAATAACATCCTGAAGTGCCATATTGAGGGATAAATTCCTCAGAATATGATGGAAAAGTGGGTGGCCCCTTGTTCTCCAGGTAGTTGACCTCTGGTTCTCTCAGTGGGTCTGAGGGCACATCAATGACCCCACGAGTCTCCATATGAATCAAAGATGTCTGTAGATCCTTTGCAATGGTTAGGTGGTGTAATGAATGCTACCATGACATCGTAAAAGTGTTGGGACACCTTCCAAGAGTGCTGGGCTCCTGTGGGGGCTTGCTGGGCATGGTGTACCTATCATGTCACCATCGTCCCAAGAGTGGATCACTAGTAGTCTCTGAACATCCATGAAGATATGTGGAGTGTTGTCTGCTGCTATGGAGGCCCATGGATCTCTATGCACACCCTACATGTGCCAATGTGGACCTCTAGGGTACAGGATCCCATATAGGGAAGCCAAACCCAAATGGAAACCACCTGCAATCTTGCATAAGATCCAATGTGTGCCCTAGGCTTCCACTACAATTAGTCATTAGAATAATCGAGTAAAGGAGCTTACAAACCATGGATAACAAAGTGGGCACTTCATAATGGCATGCCCCTCTGTAGTGGCCTTTGGCCAGCGCTAATGTCTCCAAACTCCAAAGGGGGTTAGCCAAGTACATTATAGGTGGTTTTAGCCCTTAGAGGGGATAGTGTGTCCAAGGTACACCCTTCTAATGGGGGTGGAAAGTGACAAATAAGTGAGATGGAATAAGGAATGGAAGGGGTAGCCCTAGGCCACATCATGGGGCATAGGGGTAGCTAGATAAGGGGAAGCCCACACCTGGGTATATAATGTATAGGAGGGAGAAGTCATAGTACATGAGGTGCCTCGACCTTGATTTTTCCACCCTTCTTTATATGCCTTTTTCATTTTATGAATTTTATTTAATTGACTACTCAGGGCTCAAAGGACAAGATCATGATGTGTATAATATAACAATGATTAGCCCTTTTTAGGTAGGGCGGTTCATTTCCCTCTAGGGGTTGGGACAATCATGGGATCTTTAATGATAAAGGAGGCTCATCTAGGGCCTATGGAACCAGGGTGATGGCCAATGAATTGGGTAGAGCACATGTAATGGATTTTCCCCACGTGCTAATTATTTTTGTTTCGGCCATCTTTTTTATTTTGTGGTACAATTTCCTGCTAAATGTGGCCATTTATGCTTTTCACTTTTTATTTAATTGCTTCAACCTCTAGGGCATCATTTTAGGCCTGACCCAAGGTGGGGGCAAGGGGATAGGGAGGCTAGCCCTATGTGGACCCAGGTGGGAGAAAATATGAATGGGGTTGTAATGAGTGGATAGGGAGTAATATGTGTGGATAAAGGAGAGGGACCACACACCCAAAGTCGGGGTTTCCCAAGTAGTACCACCCTAGAACCGAATGGTCAATAAAGGAGATCCCATGGGACTAAGATCCAAGGGTAACAACCAACATAAATCAAGGGGACATGAGCACAATCTGAGACCACTCTTTCTGCCAAATCCCCCCATCAATCCATGCCCAAAAGTATCCATGATAAGTAAACCCAATACTCAATTAGCAAATGGCAAGACGTACCTTTAGATTCAGGAGGCCCACCTTCAAACATATGATCAATACAGGTGGGTGAGGGACCACATGGCTAGCTCAGGTGGAAGAGAAATGGCACAATGAGCTAGTAGGAGGCATCAAGGGGCTGCAGGCTGTCGCCTGAGGCTCATCATGGAGAAAAAAATCTCCTAGGGATATCACCCATAAAGGTGTGGGTAACAGGTTTGATGTGAGCAAGGTCGTTGATTATTTATAAATCAATCGTTTTAATCAAAAGAATTGATATGCATTTGATTTTTCATTAATTTTGATACTATATGATGGGTCTTGTAAGACAAATTTTAATTAATTTTTTTGGTTAAATAAATTGTGATTGTCGCCTTGTTCTTGAGTCACGGGTGTTGTTAAACATTTAATTTAACAGTTATGCAAATTTATCTCAAATGAATTTTGGACTTCTAAAATTATATCTTAGAAGGTAAAAAATCTTTTGGCTATTGTTTATTTTAAAATAAGAAATGTATACTTATATATTATATAGATGTTTAAATTAAGTAACAATTTAATTAAATGATATAACTATTTTATAAATGTCATAAACATGCTAGTTACAACATGTCTCCAAATACTTGAATCCACACAGGTGGGGAAACAAATTGTTTACCAAACCACTCAACCTAAAATACTTTAACAAATTATTTGAAAATGAGTTGTCTTTAAGTGTGACTTTTTGGAAAATTTTCTAGTTTATTTTATGATCTAATTTGTCTAGAATCCAACAAGGATTCATTGAAATCACAAGTTTGATAAGTGAACTCTTCACAATCGAGGTGCCCCAGGGGTTTTTAAGGGTGTTGAATCCATAGATGCAAACAAAAAACCAGTTTAAACAACATGAACCAAGATTTGGCCACAAATTTTTCGTCGGATTCTAGCCAGAAATCCACTGGAAACTCAAAAAAGTCGTACTTAAAGACTCCTCCATTTGAAAATTTAATACATAAAATTTATTATAATTTTGAATTGCTTGAAAATTTTATACATAATGATTAATTGATAAATAAAAATAAATATTCAATCTGATGAAAATATTAGTATAATTATATATATATATATATATATATATATATATATATATATATATTTTAAATTAATGGACATAGTTATCTATCAAATTTAACCTTGAGTGGTGGTGGATTATTAAACTTATGTCAATTCCATATTCTGGGAATATTTCAAATCTGACAATCAGAAGTCAAACCGTTAGATTCTAGGATATTCTCAAAATATGCAATTGACATAAAAATGCTCATGGTGGATAATGAGTCTCGCACAGTGTAAATTTGTGGATAATTGTCACAACTACAAGGACAACTGGTCATGTCAAAACTTGGACCGTGAGCACCCATGTGTGGAGTACCAACACCAAGTATTATGTGAACCAAGCAATGAGATCGATCAACTCCCAAGTTTCCTCTTTGAATTTTGTTGACTTTTTTATGCCCATCCTCCCCATCAATTTGCGATTATGTTCTCAGTATTTTTCAAGGTTTATTCATGGCATTGTTCCTACTTGTCATCCATGTTGACGTTGATGATTAGATGCTAGAGAGTATCACATGTTAGCGTACTAGCTAAAGATCATAACTAATGTGTTGAATATTAGGCCAAAGAATACAAGCGTCAACAACTTTGGTAAAGGGTGGGGTATGGATATGTTATAAGTGTTATTAGAGCAACTTTGGTCAAGGGTGGGAGTTTGGATATGTTATAAGTGATATTAGAGCATGGTTACGACACTTAGTTTGTATTCGATGCAAGAAATAAATTGTTATTGTTTGGTAATTAATAGGTTATTTTGAAGGAAAAAAGAGTATTATTTACCTTAAAGTTGGCCATAAAAGATTTACCTAGTTGTATTTTATAATATGAAGAGTGTTATGTCTTCACTTAACAATTAAAATTTAATGCTCTTTTAGAAATGGGATTGTCTTTTTTTTCTTTATGCAAAGTCTTTAAGTGAAACTGATTGCTATAATATATGATATGAACATATTTCTATTCTATAGATATGATAAATATGTTGGAATCACTTCATATCATAATTTCATTCACTACTTGAACCAAATTTTCTTAGTTGGTGCTTTTAAAACCTATATTTACTTAATAGTGTGTTTGAAAAATGATTTTAAGCTATTATATCAAGAAAATTTGATATATGGTGTTTTATTTTTGCTTTAAAATCTGAAGGAATTAAAGTTCAATATATTTGCGTTAATTCTATAATAAATGGAATTGTAATAGCTCATTGCTAATCCCTCTTGTAATTGTCACTATGAATTGTAACTCATGTAAATATTGTGGAAATGTAAACACGATGAATGGGTTGAGAGGAGTGAACACAGTTTCATAGTTTGAAGAGGATTTACTTGGGAAGTGGTTGAACTCAAGGTGTTTCAATTAATATGCCACTAGTTTTTTTGACTAAGTTTTAATGGTCTACACGGTAGGCAAGGAAGTTGAGTATGGACTTCCTGATTGAAGGACAATCCCGTACCACCTCTACCCTCAAGGGGCATCTTGGGTCGTCAACATGAAAGAGGGGAGACTAATGTATGTAAAAGGAAAAAGGTCAATGAGAAAGAAGAGACAAGCATTCATACATGATTTGGAGGCATTCAATGGTAATGAAAGGTATGTGGGGCAACATACAAACGAGAGGAGATAGACTCTTAGATAGCAGAGAGTCGGATAGATGGAAGCATACGTGAATGAGGAATGTGTTGATCATGTGGATCATGTTGGGATAGGAATGTGGCGATTGTGAGAACACTTGTTGGAAACAAAGGACAAGGTGTAGAGTAGGCATAAGAGTGGGAACATGCAGGGGTGTGTGGCTTGAAGGAAAGGAAAGAGAAGAGTAGGTGGAGACACTGTGTAGTCTGGATTCCTGCTAGGTTAAGTGGGTGGAACTGTTGTGCGCTATGGATCCTTGCATTGTAGACACAGAGGAGCGCAGAAGTGAAGAGAAGACCATAGAAGAGCAGATGGAGACACAACGTAGTATGAATTTCTGTTGGGTTAAGTGGGTGGAACTGCTGTGTGCTTTGGACCCCTGCATGACAAAGTGGTAACTTTGTGAGTTTGGAGCATGGAGTGAAGAGAACACTAGAGAAGAGCGAGCGAAGACACAATGTAGTCTAGATACCTACTGGTTTGGTGCGTTGGAACCATTGTGTGCTTTAGATCCCTGCATAACAGAGGGGTGACTTTATGAGCTTGGGTGCCTGTAAGGAGAGCAAGAATAAGTCTTGTGTACTATGGATCCATGTTAACATAGGTGAAGACACTTGAGCTATGCTTTCACGTAGCATTTAGCAGGTGGAACACCATATGCTATGGATTCTTGTAAGTTGGTGGAGACACCATGAAATTTGGATTTCTATGTAAATTGGTTAATTTTTGGTGGTGTAAATTCCTTTGAGAATTTACTTCTCAGACCTTGAATCTTGCTCGAGGTGGTCAGCTGCAATAAATATTGCAGTGTATTTGGCTTATGGTTGGGTGGATATTTGAAATCCCTCCCTCAGTTTCCATCCTCTTAAGTTAATTAGATAAGTATACCCACATGTATATGTGTTGCACTGTGAATAAAAAATGAAGTTTTTATGTGCTATAACAATGATTGTATCAACTCTATTATGGAGGAATGTGTTATTCTTGGTTGTTTATAATGATATGGTCATGTGTATTTTCTCATGGTTGAGAGGGATTGCAGATCATTGCGATTGCTGATACTTTCTAAGTGGAGGGATAATTACATAGTATGTATGGTTATCTGTTTAGTTCAGCTGATTATCGCAGTGTGTGATTACTATTGTTTGATCTGTTATGATTATCATTGATATCTATTATGTATGGACTGGTGAAAGGTTATGGTTTATGTTGTGTGTGGCACGTTATATCAGTGGATATGATGGTGCTTATTTGAATCCATTATGTGATCAATGGGATGTTGTTTTATCTAATTTTACAGTTAAGTCTTAGCTATGATTTAGCCAAGTCTTATTCCTATTGATAGGCATGTTGACAACTTTATTCCCCTTATTATGACCATGTTTAATTCCTCAAATTCTAGCGTGGGGACGAGGGATTCATTCCTTTCGTAATAACGAAGTTGAGTATTGCTCATAACTGAGAATGGCCTCATGAGCCATTGAAGTCCTTAAGACTTCTAATCCTAGTTTTCATTGAACAATAATCTTGGGCCTAGGTCAAATGAGCCCTGTTAGAATTGCAATAGAATCAGAGTCTACGAATATGGAGAAATGTCGGTCCCAAGACGAATACATATGTGTTCTAGGGAATGGATATGTGCCTTCATGGGATGGGAAATTATTAACATTTATTGATGGGAAAACATGAAGTTCTAGGGGACAAAGATATTCATATCTCGGGGAATAGAAATATATTGGTCAATGTGGAGGGTCATAAGTGACCATAAATTATATAACATGAAAATATGAACCAACTCAAGGGGGCTTGGCCCTGTGGGACCCCCATGACATAAGATGAGGTGGATTCCATGTGGAAGTTTGGAGGATTTGAGAATTGGTGTGGATGGTTGTTGACATAACATTGTCATAGCAGTGACACATGGCAATGGATTTATGGTACCATGTGGCATGGGAATACCACATGGAGGCTATTTCAACACGACCATGTCACCATCGAACTCGACCTCCTAGAGATGTTTTTGGTTCCATTTCATAATGAGGTGCAATGATGATAGAAGTCGCATGGTAGATGGAAGGTGTAGGACAAACATTATATTTGTTACCTAGAAGAAACATTTATGTCACACTGCGAAGGTTGGAATGGAGCATGCCTGAGATATAGAGACATTGACTTATGGGTGTGTTAGACCAAGATTTCTCCATCAGTTTTCGTGAACAAGTCTATTGTGGTACAGGTGTTTTGGAGAAAAACTCTTACAGGTTGGCACTATGGTGCGACACCATCATGGGTGCCATGATGGACTAGGGGTGATGTGGCAAGGTCATGTAGGCACCCAAGTTACCACATGGTAATACTTGCTGACATGGCAAGGCATAAGGGGCCCACATCAAAGGAGCATAACTTTCAATCCAGAAGTCAGATTGAAGAAAAAAATATATCACCATAAATGTCTTGACATGTTGGATGTGATGGCATTATCCAAAGTTAATTCTACTAACTTTGGGTAAGAATGAAATTTTGTAGCCTCATTTCAATAATGAGATTTCAGAGGTTCAGTTAGTTAAAACTAACATCTCCCATTAGGCTTGGGGAGTCTAAGGGGGTGGAAAGGAGCATTATAGGAATTTTATAATATTTTTATAATGCTGATGTACAAAAATATTTATGAGTGTTAATTGCAACAAGAGCAGAGTCCTAAATCTAGATTGATATGAGCTAGTGAAAGTATTAGAAAGGCCAAAAGTGGTTGTATATAATTTTTTTATGAATTTAGCTAGAATTGACATGTTGTTTCAACACTTAAGAAGGCAAAGTAAAACAAAAAAATAAGTGAATAATTTTAGCAGATAAGAGAGATATGGTGCAACATAATATTAAAGAGACCTCACATATCAAAGATAAGGAATATAAAGAGAGGTATGCTATAGAAACTCCTCCAAAGTCAGTCGAGACAATGAGGAGCCTAAACATTGAAATTTAAATCCACAGAGCTGATAATGAGAGGCTCATTAAAGCATAAGAAAATTAGATGGACTTAAGTATAGTGCTATTGCAAAGCTTGTCAAATATATAGAAGAACATGCAACAAGGACTCGTTTCCAATGATGCAGAGAGGTATCAATCCTGAAAGGTACAAAGTCCGTTAGAAATTTGGAAGCATGGACTAAAAAATAGTAACATAGGGAAGAGTTCCTTAAGAAAAAGTCATAGGAGTGCCAAGAGGGACATGTCTCACGAGGATTCTTCTACATATTCCTCTAGTGAGAAATAAACCAATTCAAAGAGGTTGTCTAGTAATGAGACTAGATCAAATTCCCATAAGAAGAAGAAGAAGAAACATTCCAAGGATTCCTTAGTTGAAGAGTTCATGAAGAAAAAACCACTCACATTTGATGGCGAGATTAAGAAAGGAGAGGAGTAGAAGCACAGTTGTTAGGATTGAAGAAATACTTCTAAGTACTAAATGACTTAGAAAATATGAAGGTTAGAGTGATTATATTTAACTTGAATGGTACAGACCAATAAAAGAACACTGACCTAGAGGAAATTTGAGAATTATTTTAGGAAGTACTCACTAGTGAGGTACTATGATGTCAAGATCAATGAGTTCCATGAACTCAAGTTGAGGTTGTTGACCATGGATGATTATGGCAATAGGTTCGTAGAAATATTGAGGTACCATGCATAAAGGATTAGAAAAAGAAAATATAATGTTTCCTTAGTGGGTTTCTATAATCCTATGAGGACAAGACTGAGTTTGATGAATTGAAGATACTTTTAGACACCATCCAAAAGGCCAAGTAATACAGTGAACAATCAAATAATAGATCAAAGTTCCATGGGACCTAGAAGAAGAGAAAAAAACTAGATTGAAGAGGAAAGTATGCAATTCACAATGATATAAGGATCTTGGGAAGGGTGCAAAGTTCAATCATCTAACTAAATTGTAATGGCCCTGGGTTAAAAGTCCATGTAATAAAGTTAATAAAGGAAAAAAATAAGACCAAGATCATGGGACACGTATTAAAAGCTGAATGTTGGGAAAAACATCCTAGTGGGTGTTAATTTGGTTTATTATGGCTAAAGGGAAATTGGAAAAGGCTTTGAAAAGGAAAAGTGGTATTAATTGGTATTTTATTGATGAAATAATGGAAAATAGGAGAAAAGGAAGGTGAAAGGTCGCAGGTTTCATGTGAGGAGGAAATTGAAGGAAAAATAGACGAAATTGAAGAAAATAGAGGCCTCAATAATAAAAAGGCTTTTGAGGATCAGTTCACAGCCTTTTGAGAGTTTTGGGTTGGAGCTCTCTCTCTATTCTCTCTCTCTCATACTATTGCACACTTATATCATTCTTGGAGCACTCTGGCGTTGGAAAAAGGAAGGCAAAGGAAGGACAAGAAATCAAAGGAAAGCAAGGATCAAGAAAGGAAGAGTTGGATCAAGCAACTATATTTGGATTACTTGTAGGTATCAAGTTGCATGTATGGTTTTCTTGCTAGTCTTTGCATACATGGTACATGTATGTGTGCATTTGGTTCTCTTGTTGTCATTGGCATAGGTTTTTCTAGGTGTTAGTGGTTTCAAATTTGCCTTGCTATTTCTGGATAGCCAGGGTGTTATGGGGTTCTTTCACGTGGTTTAGATTTATATTACAGATGGTTTTGGAGCCGAGTGAGGTGGTCTCAGGAAAATTCCCAAGGGCCTAGGTATCCCTTGAATGGTAATGGCGGGATTGTGGTAAATCTTGAGGGTGGAGACAAGAGAATTCCTCAAGGTATTGGTGAAGAAATATGGAGGCATCCAAGCTTGTTTAGGGCTATGTGATCCCTTGACCCATTTTGGTGGGATTACGGTAAAGCTTGGTAGTGTATGTTTTTTATTTGGGCCTAAGAATCCCTTGACTAGTAATTGCGAGATTGTGGTAAATTCTGGTTGTATAGATGAGGGTTTCAAGCCTAGGAGCCCCTTGACTGGTTTTGGAAGGATTGCGGTAAAGCCTAAGGAAGCCTTGGTTGTTTTGTTGTTAGTCCCACATTCATGCTTGGAATATGGCACGACGATGATTGGTTGAAAGAAAGATTTGGTTCAACCCAATATATAGTCGGGTGGTACGTGGAAGTCCCTGACTTGGTTAGATTTTTTCATATGTTAATAAGAGCCCTTTCCTCTTGTATTTTATGAGTAAATGTACTTGTTATTATGTGGCTTTGATGTATGTTATATTAGTGTTAATATCCTGGTTATATGTTGGTTATAAGCATGATTTCATGATAGATTCTAGTTATGGATCTTAACATGTTTTGTTTGATGAATGAATGGTTATTGAATGCATGACCTAATAGATGTTACTGCAACTATTATGAGAGGGCATTAGACCTTCTTGATTATGTTCAGATAAGTATGAGACTCCTATGTTCAAATGTGCATTTATAACCTGTATATTAATTGTTCACAACGTGTTTGAAATTTTTTTGTCATGGTTAGGCTTGGTTAGGTCAAGTGCTTGATTAAATTTTGTATATCAATATTTATCTTGATGTATTTTATCATTTTGTAAAGTTATATCAAGTTCTGGGTAGAGGTCTAGTTCCTAGCCTTGAAAAAGTGGCTCATATTTTTGGGGTCGCATGCACAAAACTATGGATTTTAGATTGCATTCATTGGGAGGCAGGGTTATCCATGCGGCTGGAGGGCTAAAGTCATTCCCTTGCCTTGTTATGCAAGTGATTGGGAGTCCATATCACTAAAAAGGAAAGTTAACTCAGGGATATGGTACATGAAGTGGTTGTTTGGCTCCTGGGGGTTCTATAGCTCCAGAGGAAGGTTAATAAAGTTTCATTTTTTCGATTCCACTTCCTTAATTGTACTTAGGAGGTTGAGTCATGTCACAGTAGCCCTCATCTCATGTTTACCCTTGCAGACCAGTGAAAGTAGGTTGAGTCCTTTCATGGTAACTCTTTGTCACATATTTACCCCGATGGATTGGTGAACTTGGGTAAGTGTAGGAGGAGGTGGTTACATAAAGTATGTATCAATAGAATAATACCACACAAAATGGAAATAAGTCAACAAAAGTCGTAGAGGAAAAGAAAAATAGCAAAATAAAGGACCACTAAAGTTCTAGAGGTGTGGAGAAGAGTGTTAGAAAATTATATATTATAGAGCAATGGAACACATAAAATATATTGCAGAAATAAAAACACAGAAAACACATAAAACAAGAGAGACATAGATATACGTGGTTCACCCAATCTAGGCTACATCCACGGAGAAACATCCAGTCCTTCCTTTTATATTATCCAACAAAATGAAGAGATACAACCCATAGTAGATCCATTGTAATTCCCTCTTCGTTCTCACACAATCTCCTCTCTCTTTCTCACTCAAAATATAGATCTCTATAGACGCAATACAATTCCCTCATATATAGCGAGGGGTTGCCTTCTAGGGTAAAAAAACCTAAATTAAACATAACTTCTACCATCAGATCTCTGCCTAATGAACGACCCAAGTTGACTACGAAATCACAACATTTTACAAGGCAATTTTACATCTATTTTTAGCCTTGGGGGTGCTGCCCCCAACCTGCCTCCAGGGGGGGGACCCCCCTAGACCCCCCTTGCAGCAAAAATATGATGGGTGGCGTTGCCGACCACATTATGAGCTGGGGTCCAATGTGGTGATACCTTTGAATAAAGAAGATAATCATGCTCCACAACCAACAATCTCCCACTTCGAGACTGATTATAACAACTCCACTGCTGCTTCATTTGCTGGACAATGACTCCACTTTGGACCTGACTATTTCTCATATTATTCATCATACTTGAAGACTAATTGAAACTGAGCAGAATCTCAGTTTCTCCTTGGTTACAACTTTTTTTAACATATCTGCAGGATTCTGGCTAGTGTGTATCTTTTCCAACTTCAACTTTTCATCTTCCAACACTGACTGTATGAAATGGTACTTAAGCTGTATATGTTTAGTCTTGGAATGAAATGCAAAGTTCTTTGCAAGATGTATGGCACTCTGGATGTCACTTTATAACCTGCCCAACTCCTGTTTCTTATCCAATTCATCCAGAAACCTTTATAACCAAATCATTTCTTTACTAGCCTCTGTAGCAGCAACATACTCAGCTTCTGTTGTTGAGAGTGCAACAACACTTTGCAGTTTTGAAACCCAACTGACAGTTGTTCCACCTATAATAAACACATACCCAGTGGTGCTCCTCCTGTTATCTCTATCACCTACCATATCTACATCAACATATCCCTGTAGAGCAATGTTTGAACCACCAAAGCATAATGCTTGATTTGTGGTACCTCTCAAATACCTAAGAATCCACTTCACCGCCATCTAATGTTCTTTTCTTGGATTGTTCATGTACCTGTTTACAACTCCCACTGCATGTGCAATATCAGGCCTTGTGCAGACCATTGCATACATTAAGCTTCCAACTGTAGATGCATATGGAACTTTAGACATATAAGCCATTTCTTTCTGAGTCTTGGGACACACCTCCTTACTTAATTTGAAATGGCTAGCCAAAGGTATACTAACTAGTTTTGCATTTTTCATATTAAATCTTTTAAACACCTTTCTATGTACTCAACTTTGAGACAATGTTAATTTTCAATTCTTCATGTCTCTAGTTATTCTCATACCAAGGATTTGTTTTGCAACACCCAAATCCTTCATTGCAAATGAGTTTGCCAATTTTCACTTGAGCATATTTATTTCCTGCATGTTAGAACCTGCAACAAGCATGTCATCTACATACAATAACAATATAATATAGCTGCCATCATTTTGCCTTTTGAGATAAACACAATAATTAGAGTGACATCAAGTATAACCTTGTTCAGACGTAAACCTGACAAATTTTAGATACCACTGCCATGGAGCCTGTTTTAAGCCATACAAGCTCTTCTTTAACTTGCACACTAGTTTCTCTTTCCCTTTTACCTCATATCCTTGTGGTTGTTGCATATATATATCTTCCTCCAAATCCCCATGGAGAAAGGTTGTCTTTACATCTAACCGCTCAAGATGCAAATCTTCAGCTACTACTAGACTTAAAATAGTTTTGATTGAAGTCATTTTAACAACAAGAGAAAATATCTCATCAAAGTCTATACCCTTTTTATGTGAAAACCCCTTCACCACATGTCTAGCTTTATACCTTTTTCTACCTCCATCTTCTTCTTTCAACCTGTAAACCCATTTATTCTGCAATGTTGTTTTACCTGCATGCAACCTGACTAAGTCCCAAGTCTGGTTGTGTGCTAAGGAGTCCATCTCTTCTTTGATGGCTTGCTCCCACTTCTTCCTGGTTTCTACCTGCACTGCTTCTTCATAACATTCTGGTTCACCAGAATCAATCAACAATACATAATATAATGAATGAGAGTATCATTCAGGGGGTCTACTTAGCCTGGTAGATCTTCTAACACCACTTTCAGGTGTTTGAGGTGCTTGTTATTGTTGTGGTTGCTGTTGTTGTTGTGGTTGTTGATCATTATGATTTTCAGGTACCATCACTTTTTCTGTGATCTCTTCAAGCACTATGTATTCCCTGTTTTCTTTTTCTTGCAACTGATCCTTATACAAAACCTTTTCATTGAATATGATCTAATGATTTTAGGTTTTTCATAATCATAAAAGAGATAACCAAAATCATTAACATGATATCCAATAAAGGTACATTTCTTTGATTTTGCCTCGAGCATTGTTCTATTTTATTTATTAATGTGGACTAAGGCTTCACAACCAAAAGTCTTTAAAAATGAGTAGTTTACCTTTTTACCTATCCATGCCTCCTCTGTAATACCACCATCCAAGGAACTTGAAGGCCCTCTATTTATTAGATAAACAACAATATCTATAGCATTTGGCCAAAATTGTAAAGGCAATCCTGCATGCACTCTCATGCACCTTGCACGCTCCATGATTGTCATGTTCATCCTTTCTGACACACCATTTTTTTGTGGTGTTCCTGAAACTATCTTATCTCCGCGAATTCCATTCTATGAACAATACCTATCAAACTCTTTGCTGCAATATTCACCTCCATTGTCTAATTTGAGACACTTCAACCTTTTTCCTGTCTCATTTTCAACCAAAGCTTTCCATTTCTTGAAAGTGTCAAATACATCAGATTTATTTCAAATACAATAAATCCAGGTTTTTCTGGTTGCATCATCAATAAAAGTAACATAATAACGAGAGCCACCGAGAGATGATACTTGAGCAGGTCCCCATACATTTGTATGCACAAGATCTAATTTTTCGCTTTTCTTTTCTTTCCCAACTCTGAGGAATCTGACTCTCTTCTGTTTTCCATAAACACAATTCTCATAGAATTTTAAATCAACATGCTTCAAACCTGGCAAAAAATTTCTTGAGTGAAGAATTCGCATCCCCTTCTCACTCATGCACCCAAGCCTATGATGCCACAATGCCGTATCTTCTCCTGTAGAGGTTAAAGCATTAAAAGAATTAGAAATACCATTACGTAAATATAATGTACCAACCTTTTCTCCTTTTGCTATTACCAAGGATCCTTTAGTGACCTTCCAGGTTTTATCTATAAATGTAGTCACACAGCCTTCACCTCCCAACCGCCCTGTTGAAATTATATTTTTCTTCAGATTTGGAACACACCTTACCTCCTTCAATAGCCATTGATTTCCATTCCGTTGTTTTATGAAAACTGTACCCATTCCAATGATTTTACAGGGTTTATAATCACCCAATCGAACCTATCCAAAATCTCCCTGAACATAATCATGAAAATGTTTCCTATCAAGTGTGGCATGGAATGAGGCCCCTAAATCTACTACCCAGGCATCAATAATATTTTCTAATGAAAGAATGAAAGCATCTTGCAACACATCACCCATCACATTCACTTCATGATTGTTTACTTGCTGCGCATCTCATTCTTTTCCCTTCCGAGACTTGCAATCTTCTTCAGGTGTCCTTTCTTCTCGCATTTCCAACACAATATCCCCGATCTGGACTTGGATTTGTCTTTCCTTGACTTACTGCGATATCCTAGGCTCTTTCCTCTTTCCATTTTTCTTCCCTTAGTCTCTGTAGTCAAAACATTACCTGATGTCTCACCGAAGCTTTTCCGTCGCATTTCCTCACTAAGGATTGCACCGACAACATCATCAAACTTTAAAGTACTAGATCTAGAGACAGAGTTACTAATGGCCATAACTAAACCATTCCAACTTTCTGGCAATGAGCACATAAATAACAGAGCCCTAACTTCATCATCAAAAGCTACCCCTACAAAACTTAACTAATTGGTAACTGTATTAAATCCATTTAAATGATCAGCAACAGATCCACCTTTTGACATCTTCATATTAAATAAACGCTTCATAAGAAATACTTTATTTGAGGCCGAGGGTTTTTCATATAGTTTGGCCAATGCCAACATTAAACCCTTTGTTGTCGTCTCCTTTGAAATATTAAAGGATATCGACACCACTGGTCCACTAGGCACAGCCGTATTGTTCCAAGTGCCTTTCTGTTGTGAATATCCTATCCTATGTTTGTCATACTTGTCGACTTCTTCGTCTTTTCGCTCAATGGTTGGTACAGATCTTTCTGGTACAAATAATCTTCCATCTGCATCTTCCATAGCTGGTAGTTTTAGCCGTTAATTTTTTTGACCCTAAACCTACCATCTTCTGCCATTGACCCCACTCGAACCAGAAACCCTTCTCTCCTGCGAGTTTATCAGTGAAATAGACCTTCGGCTCTGATACCAATTGTTATAAAATTATATATTACAGAGAAATGGAAAACATAAAATATATTGTAGAAATATAAACACATAAAACACATAAAACAAGAGAGACATAGATATACGTGGTTCACCCAATTTGGGCTACGTCCATGGAGAAACAACCATTCCTTCCTTTTATATTATCTAGCAAAATGAAGAGATACAACCTATCGCAGATCCACTGTAATTCCCTCTTCGCTCTCACATAATCTCCTCTCTCTTTCTCTCTTAGAATACAGGTTTCCATAGATGCAATACAATTCCCTCATATATAGCGAAGAGTTGCCTTCTAGGGAAAAATCCCTAAATTAAACATAACTTCTACGTCAAATCTCCGCCTAATGAACGACCCAGATTGACTACGAAATTACAACATTTTACAAGGAAATTTTACATCTATTTTTAGCTTCAAGGGCATTGACCTCGATCCCCTCCTAGGGGGGGTTCCCCCTAGACCCCCCTTGCAACACAAATATTACGGGTGGCATTGCCACCACATTACGAACTAGGGTCCAATGCGGTGATACCTATGAATAAAGAAGATAATTAGGCTCCACACCCAATAAAGAGAACCTACTATAGGAAGTGGAAATAAGTCAACAAAAGTCATAGAGGAAAAGAAAAATATCAAAAGAAAGGACCACTAAAGTTCTAGATGTGTGGAGAAGAGCACCTATTATAGGAATGTTTTCTCTGGCATAATATCAATAGGAGAGTTTACAATGTTCAAAAGGCTATTATTGTCAATGATGTAGCCAGGCTCACTAAAATATTTATTTTTCTCCCAGGAATGCATTTTTCAAAAACTTTGACAGATCAAAGGAATGCATTTTATTGAATGCGCACTGAAACTATGCATTTTGTAGACAACGAATTGAAAAGGTGCATTACATAGAATGATTAACTTTTATAATGTTTTATGGGTTAATTTGATTTTTCAAAAGGGGAAATGGATAGAATTTTCTTGATCTGAAAGAAGATGTGAAAAGTCATAAAGACATGTTCTTAAGGACAAGAAGTTGTATTTCATTCATTGTGTGAAAACAATTCTGGTTATATGAACAGGTTTAGTGTTGATACAAGAAATGAATAAAGAGCTACAATTGATGTTTGAAGAACTGGTTGAAGTTGCATTGATATGATCAGATTTGGAAGAGGTGTTTATTTTGTTGAGATTATTTGAAATATTATGAAAAGTGGTCCAATATGTTTTGGTGAAGGAGGTTGGTGTCTCAATTAGGTTAAATCCTACAACAAGTTGGTGCTTGCATATTTACAAGTTTGGTTCCTCAATTGGGTTGGATCCTACAACAAGTTGATGCTTGCATATTCCATAGGTTGGTGCCTCAATCAATTTGTAGCCTACAACAAGTTGGTACTTTAATATATTTTGGGGTTGGTGCTTGCAAATCTATTTTGTGGTTTGGTGCCTCTAATAGGTTGGTGTCTGCAAATTAATTTTTGGGGTTGGTACCTCCAGTAGGTTGGTTCCTACAAAATGATGTAATTAAAGATTGCAGAAGATAATAATATTTGTGGCTTTCTCCTACAAGGGTTTCCACATACATCTGATGTTCTTATGTGTTGATGCAATGGTTTTCTTTATTGATTCTCTGTCATGTTTTTGGTTATGATCAATTTTAAAATTGTTTAAGTTTGTTGAGTTGGTCATTACACTGATTCAACACCCACAACACCCCCCCCCAGTGTGATCATTATTCTAACAATAAGATGTGAAAACTAAGTTGTCCTTAGAATTTAACATGAATGAACTTGATATGAATTTCATTTTGGGCAAGAATATTAAAATAGATGAAGGAAAGAGGAAACTTTGGTTAAATTAGAGGAAATATGTTGAGGCAAAATTGCAAAGGTTTAATATGAAGTAATGTAAATTGTTAAAGGTACCTATTAATGTATGTGTAAAGTTATATGTAGATCAATGTCCCAAGACATGATTATACGAAGAGGATATGTCCCATGTTCAATATGCCAATGTGATTGGTAGTTTAATGTATGTAATGAACTGTACTAGTTTAGAAATTTCACATGCAATGGGAGTTTTGAGTAAGCATGTGTCAAAACTAGGGAAGGAGCATTGGGAAATGGTAAAGAGGTTTTTTCAGGTATTTTCATGGCACTATTGGTTGTGGGTTGTGCTACTAGGAAATATCAAGATTGGACAAATTCTTTGACACAAATTCCTTTGTTGATGTAATCTAGGTTGGAAATTTGGATCACTAAAGGCATACACGTGGGTATGTGTTTAACCTATTTGGAAGACAAATTTGTTATATGATCAAGAAATAGTATGCAGTGACACTTTCAACTATAGAAGTTGAATACATGGCAACCACTCATGCAAGTAAGGACACAATATAATTACCAAGATTATGTTCAAGTATTGGGTTGCTATAACAAGTTGTAAGGACTAATTGTGATAGTCTGAGTGCAATCTTCCCTGTAAAGAACCTTACTTATTGTTTTGGGACCAAACATATTAATGTTCAATATCACTTTGTTAGAGATATGGTTGCAGATAATAAAGTGATGTTGGCATAGGTGAGCACTTTCAAGAATGTTGTGGATTCATTAACAAAATATGTGAGCACTGAGAAGTTGTCTTGTTGTAGAGGCACAATGGACATTGTTTCCCTGAATTGTTGGTCATGTACTCCTATGACCCTTGTATGTAAAGAAAACAACAAGTGGGATAATTTTGGTTATGTGTTATATTATTCACAAGAATAGCCCCATGTGCAATTCATATGCACGAGACATATAGGTGGTCATGGAGGAGCTTATTTCCCCCTTGCCCAAAGGGGTCATAGGGGCAGGGGGTGGGGATGGGGTTGGGTGTGAAGCCCCCAAATAAGTATTTTGGATATTTTTCTGCATCCATTTTTTGGAAATTTTTAGTCCATAATTTTTTTATTTTATTGGCTTCAAGGTGCATGGTGGTTTAGCCCATGATTTTGTAATTCTAGTTAAGGAACTACACTTGTATTTTAATACAGGGTTAATGGAATGGGTATTTATGGATGCCACAAGATATACATATTTTTTTCTAACACTGTAATATATAATATACTAAAAAAACTTTTTGATTTTCTCGATTTGGGTTTCTAAGGTAAAATATTTTTGTTAAATGTGTATGTGTTTGTGTGTTTTATTACACCTATTTTAATTTTATTAGGAATCTATTTGCAACAATTAATTGTGTAGGGTTAAAACCAACACAATCAATATCTTGAAGGGAAATGTTCAGGAGATTAGGGACAAGGTGGAGGTTGACTTGTCATTAGGTGCCTTGTCCATACCCTTAATAATGGCCTTGCGATCAATTTTGGGAAAAGATGAAGTTTTTTCTCAGGAAATAGGCTTGGACTGGTATGCTCCATCCTTGGTAAAGAAGGAAGAAAATAGAGAATATCTAGTAATGAAGGGTCTCTAACTTTCAAGTAATTCCATTGCACTGCCGCTTAATCCATTTGTGGACTCTTTTATTGTGTAAAAGATGGAAGAAGTAGACAAATATCATATGGAATCAAAGAAATTATTTATATGTAGTGGCAATATACTCTCTCAATTATGTGATTTAAATTTTCCTACAGGGGTTGTGAGTAGGGATACCACTAATACCCAATATTGTGAGTTTATTCATTTTATAGATAAGGAAAACCTTATTGATGGAAGTAGTAGTTGAGTTAACTTATACACCACTATGAAGGGGGAGTGAATTATATTCTACAACCAAAGAGGAGTCCAAGCCCTCCAATTTTACAAGATTCTAGGGGTTTACGTTTGCACTATATAGAATAACTAGAACCTATGACTATAGGGAGGAAGTTAGCTTTTAAACTAGCTTAGGAGAGATAAATTAAAGAAGTGAACCAAGGTAAACAAAGATCAACTATAGGGTCCATTAGAGGAATCTTAAAACCATACGTAGTTTCCTAATGAAAGTACTTTCGATTAATATGAGAGGCCTAATAGGTAGGCCAAAAGGTTGGCCTTAAAGGAACTAGTGGCATTTGACAAGCTAGATATTATTTTGGTACAAGAGACAATTGGAAAGGGATACAAATTAATCTTTTAACTTAGAAAGTATTTAAGGGGATGGGCCTTTCTTGCTTTTGATTTAGAATGGTTTTCATGGGGTTTGATGACTAGTTGGAATCACAATGTGTGCCTTATTAATTTGTTTGATGTTTATTTAAGGCTTGGCATAGAAGTTGCAACAAAACCTTGGACTTGATATGAGATTACTAAATGTGCATAGACCTCATGAGGGTAAATAAATTTACAAGGATTTTTTTTTTTGCTTATTAGCGTTTTAAAATTAATAACCTTATTATTAGGGGGAATTTAATCTTCGTTTGAATAGAATGGAGGTATGGAGGACTAGTGCTAGAGTGGATAGATTGATTGGGTTCTTCTATAACATGTTTAATTAGGAAAACATTATAGATATTGGGCCTATTAAGCTCAATCCAATTTGGAGAAATAATAGATTGAGTGAAAGTTATCTTTCAAGGAGGCTTCATAGGCTTCTAATACATGGAAGCTTTTTAGAAAAGTTGGAAAGATATAGGTCTTGGGTTGGATCCAATAAATTCTTAGGACACTTCCCCATTATTTTGAAATTGGATAAAAATGATCCAAATCTTGGAGATCCTTTCAATTTAAATCTAGGATGGGCTAGCAAGGAGGAGTTTAAAGATCTAGTGAAGCTATATTAGCGAAGGCATGATCCTTCACAAGAGTTCACTACTTGTGAACAATTTATAAAGGCCCAGAAAATGTGACTATCTAGGTAGGAAAAAGGCATAGAGAATGGGATGGTTAAGTAAATGAAGTGGAGAAGAATCTAGAAACACATTTTATTCTAATCTAGGATGTCAAATTAATGATGAGGATAAGGTAAGTTTGAAGGATTTGGAATAAAAAAAGGGAAAGCTACTTTAGTATGGGGAAAGGAAATGGAGGCTCAAGTGTATAGAAACTTGGATTGAATTAGGGGATTAAAATGTTGAAACATTAGGTTCCTTGGTAAACCTCACTTATTGGATTTTTATTGACCATGTCCACATCATAATTTTTAGACCCTTCTTTTTGGATGGTTACAACAAATGTTCCTGTGGTTGTTTGATTTAATCCATATCCACATCTTTTTTATAGATGTCCCTATGTTCGATATATTTCCATCAAATTATGAAGATCAATTCTTCTTCATTGCAACAATGTCTTTAGACAACACCACTATACCACCATTATTCTTGAATCATTGTTCTCCTATATGCCAACTTACCTATTCTAACATAATATCAGAGTGCATGGTATTGTGATCTCAATTTAGCAGAGAGAATGAGAATGAGGTTGAGATAATGGTAACCATGCTCATCATTTGGTTTGTTGAGTGAGAAAAAGCCATTGGTTCAATATGGGTTTTCTAAGAACATGAACAATCTTATAATATGTTTGCACATGTGGATTGATTCTTCATAAACCAATATTTTCACACTTGATGCCCTCATTCATTGATGGATATCCACCACTTGTTCTAGATATGAAGAATGGGTTAGTTTCCTTCCATAGTTTGATCTAATTGAAATATCTTTTGCACCTGATTTCGTTATCTTTTGGTATGTATGAATATGTAGAACCTCAACTATAGTTGACTCAACAAAATTGGTGTCACTCACATTTAGACTATCACCATGGTATGATCTTATTTGTTGTAGGCACATTTCCAACTCGACTAGTGGCCTGACTCAACTATAGACTTATCGTACCTCAACTGGAAGTCAACCAGAACCTTTGATCACTATCACATACTCAACTAGATATTAACCGAAGATATATTAAACTCATAATGATCTACCTCCTTTTTACTATCAACTAGAGGGGTATGCCCTAGTTGTCATTCATTTCTAGCACATATTAATTGCAAGGTTGAACAACATGATTGGAAATTAGATTATAACTTTTTTTCCCATCATTAATTGAATAAGCAACATAGCCTCAGCCTTTTTTAGTTATCCATTTTTTTACCGTCATCTTTTACTCTATGGTTGACCCACGTTTTTGGGTATCAATTTGAATTGATGTGGAGATATATAAGCCTTCTTTAGTAGATTCTTGACTTAGCATAAGTCAACCAATTTACTATTTGACATTTTTTCCTATGTTCCTTAGCCCGATCTATGGACCAGAAAAACAATTATGTGTCGACCTTGTACCATTAAAACATAGACCAGGCTCCATTGAGAACCACTAAACTCTTTCATTGGTATTTAAACTGCCAATATCAACAAGATAACATGTTAATTAGGCTAGCCCCAGTGTGGCATTATTTCACATATATGACCCATGGTTCGACTTGAATACCTTGACTCAACTCACAGGGATATTTAGCTTGGAATTTTTGAATTACTTTGTGCCTTATGTACTTGGAACCAAGCTTGTGGAATGCATCTGACCTTTTTTCTTTTAATTAATTGGGTCCCAAATTCAACTGAAGCCAAGCTTATTGCCTTCCATTTTTAAAATTGTAAATACAACACTTGTTGGACTCCATGTTGTATCTTCTTACAACCTACGAATTGGTCCCAAATATTCCGACTTGTATGTATTTCTCACTTATTGTTTAGTGAAAAAATTATTTAAAATGGGTACAAGATTATAGGAACTTCGTGAAAAGAAGATTGTTGACCAGATTCGTAATGAAGTCAACTCTTTAAAATATTCCATTTATTTGTTGTAGACAAAGAACACAGACTCAAAAAACTAATTGAAGAATGAAGCCACTTTGGTTTAGACTATTATGGCTTAGAAATTTCAAAGGGCAGATATCCTAGATATGACCATACATACCTTGTTTCAGAATCTTATATATGAATTTGGAAAAATGGCATATCTTGTTGATGATCTAGATGAAGAATTTTAAAGATCTTGTCAACTCAAAAAATGTTTTGTTGAAGGGGGAAATTAGTAAAATGGAAGAGACTAATACCTTGCTAACTAATGAGGTTTCCCATTTGCAGGCCACCATTAATGAGATTTGCGAAGAAGATACTACACTTGTAGATAATAAATACCTATTTGATTCATTTCATGCCTTAAAGGAAGATCTTGATTCCTTACTGCTACAACTCACATATAAGGATGACACCATTCATCAACTTCTACATGCTAAGAAGGTAGTTGATGAGAGGAAAAGGTCACATATTTTCACCCTAAACTACTATACAATTATTTGTGAGACAAATAATATCTCTCCTTCTAATTCATTAGAGGCATTACTAGTCACAAATGATGTTTCTCCTAGTTTTGAAAAATACATGATAGGTATTGGGTCTCAACTTTTGAGCATAATGGGATATATTGGTGGCAGACTTGGAAATAATGGGTAGGGAATTTTTACCCTTATTGCTCATAAGATACATAAATATATAGTAGTACTTGGATATAATTCTACTACTACTACTTCATTATCTATACCTAGCCTTATTAAACCCAGAGAAGGGATATTTTTTTTGTGTGTATGTGATTCCAACTAAAGAGAAAACCCTTGCTAATTGTGATGATCAAATTAATGAGTTGGTTGTTCCAAAAGTTGAGAATGTTGCTAATGGCATTACTAATATGCCAGAATGTTTGACTCCTATTGACGAATCAGACCTTGCCTTACTCCAACTATCTAACATTCTATTCCTTACCACTCTCCTAGTAATAAGAATCAAATACATTTGACTAGGAATCGTGTTTATTGGAATATCTTTACAGGAGTAACATGGAAGGTTGAATTATGGACCAATGCAAACTATCTAAATCAACTATGGATGGATTGATGGAATTTCATGGAATTATTTAAACAATAACTTGTGGAATTCATGAAAATGTGTCTCCTCCATTATATAGTCATGCAACTATTGAAAATGCAGCAAGAAAATATCAGTTTGACTTTGCCTTAGTGAAACTAGAGAAAATTCGAATTTCTATTTCAGCACAAATCTTAGAGGTAGTTAACTGAAGTGACATGGCACTTGTCACTCGGTTAACTCAGTGAATTCGAGTTGGGGAAGCTTGAGGTTAGTTCAGTATGTTTGATTTCTAATTTGTAGCAATCTATTTCAGTTAATTTGAGTTATTGTCAATTTAATTAGCTATAACTGTCAGAAGAACTAATGGAGTTCAAGTTGTGGAAGTGGAACTTCAACCACACTCAGTGATCAACTATTTAACCGATCAAACAACCAAAAATAATGTTGCATGTAGATAATTCGAATTACCTAGTTGAGATGGAGATTCCAAGGTAGTGTACAATCAATTGTAGCATATTCCAATGTGTACAAGCGGTGCATGTAGTCAGAGTAAGGACCTAAAAAAATTGCGCAATTCTAGAGTGGGGAATTCCTAAATAATAGGGGAAAATTCCCAAGGAAACAACACAAGGAATCATGAGCTTGGAGGGCTTGAAAATTGGCTAAGTGTTGGCCAAAGTCAGTTAATCAGGTAGAGGGATAAACTATACACTTGTAGGGTGTGCTTAGGCTTGAGCAAGCATATGTATTTCATCTCTATTCTCTAAATAATGCAATATAGACAGTAAGGGGTTTTGAGCAGTTATTTTCCCCTAGATAAATCTCTATGCATGTGTGACATTTACTTTTTCATGTCTATGATTATTGTTCTAGATGGTGAATTAACTTCCACATATTTGTAGAGTAGCTTCAAGTATAATGATTTAGTAAATTTTATGAGTAGTATTGAATCTACACATTAATTTATACATGGTATGAGGGATGGAATCATAGTAGAGTATATATTTTGAAGTTGTCATTGCAGGAGGTTCGAATTTGCAGACCAGTGTTGCAGGTTTTCTTTAGGACTGTGAAGATGGATTTCAATGGACTAAGTATCAAGTATTCCCTTGAGGGAAGATCAAATTTTGTTGCATGGAAGGACCGCATGGAGGCAATATTAGAGGATAATGGGTTGATGGAATTCATTGATAATGATATTCCGAAACTAGCAACATCTGATGCTAAGGATCTGGCAGAATGGAAGAAGTGTGTAACCAAGGCGAGGAGAATCATATTGGAGGGAGTACAAGACCATATTGTCTCAAATCTACATGGGAAGAGACTCCATATGCAATGTGGAAAGCACTGACAGATTTTTTCCAGAATAGTAGTGATCACATGAAATTGGAACTCAACGACAAAATTCGAAATATCAAGATGTAGAGGAACAAGACCATTCCATAGTACCTGAGCAAGTTCACACAATTTCATGGTGAACTTGGTCAAGTTGGTGTTACTATAGTAGAGGATTCTTTGGTGATCTTAGCTCTTCTAGGCCTTCCCAAGAGTTGGCACAACTACCAAGATTTGGTGAATGAGAGGGAGAAACTACCAAATTAGGAATGCCTATGATCTGATTTGGTATAGGAGGAAATAAGGTAGAATACCAGATATGGGACTTCATCCAAGGGTGAGGATGAGGATAAATGTACCTTGGATGGAAAAGAAAAGAAAGGGAAAGGGAATTAATCCCAATCCAAAGTAGAATCTACTCAAGGGGGCAAGAAGAAAGACTTGTCTAGAATCAAGTGCTTTCACTGTCATGAATTCAAGCACTATGCCACGAAGTGTCCACACAAGAAGACAAGCAAGAATACCTCAAGAGGAGCAGCAGGTGAATATTTGGCTTCACAGTTCGAGCTTGATTTTACTCTCATTGCATGCATGGCTAGCATAGTGATGGGAAGCGTGTGGTATATCGACAACGATGCCTCATTCCATATGACGGGGAATACAAATTTTTTCAGTGATTTGGAGGAGAATGATCTCCATATGCACATCGAGATGTGAGATGATGGAAGGTACAACGTGACCGTGATTGGTACAATCACCTTTCATAGGGAGTTACGCTCCCCTCTCAGGCTCAAGGATGTGATGTTTATTTCAAGTCTAAAGACTAATATTGTCTCCATTGCATTTTTGGAAGACTGTGGTTACAATGTGATATTTAGCAAAGGGAAGGAATTCCTGAGACACATAGAAACGGGATAGGTGAAGCAGATCAGGGTTCGTCTGAAGAACCTCTACAAGCTATATGTGGTGTATTGTACTGCATTGAACACAAAGGCGGAGAAGGTGTAGAGCCGCGATGTCAATGAACTTTGGCATAGAAGACTTGGCCATTTTCATCACGATGCTTTGAAGATCATGCAACAGATTACCACTGACCTCCCCAAAGGAGCACTAGAGAAACATGACACATGCAAAGGGTGTACCTTGGGGAAGCACACAAAAGCCACTTTCCACGATTAGGACAACAAATCAGATGAATTGCTTGAAATTATCCACGTTAATGTTTGTGGACCTTTCTTGATAGCCTCCACTACTAGACACAAGTATTTTGTCATATTTATTGATGACTACTTGCGAAAGTGTTGGATCTTCTTCATGAAGAAGAAGGATGATACTTTCTCCAAGTTCTTAGAGTTCAAGGCACTAGTGGAAAATAAACAGGCAAGAAGGTGAAGGCCCTCAAGAGCGATAATGGAGGTGAGTACACATCGAGTGAGTTTAAAAATTTATGTGCAAAAGAAGGCATTTGACAAGAGTTGATAGCACCCCACAATCCACAACCAAATGGGGTGGCTGAGAGGGAAAATTGAAGCATTGTGGGAGAAGAATGATCGATCTTACATGACCAAAGCCTACCTCTACACTTGTGGGTTGAAGCATGCAACAAAATGATCTATTTGCAGAACAAGAGTCCTCATCGAATTCTTGGCATGATCACACCAAAGGAGGATTTCTTGCGGAGGAAGTCGGATGTGTCACACTTTAGGATTTTTGGAGCCTCTGTCTACTGCCATGTCTCCAAAGAATCAGGGAAGAAGCTAGAGATGACAAAAGAGTTGGGGTTATTTGTGGGTTTTACAAAATATCCCCACAACTATCATGTGTATTTTCTATCACTTAGAATGACAGTTGTGCGACGGGATGTAAAATTTAATGAAGACAAAGACATGTGGTGCTCTCTTGAGAGGGAGCTTCAGATTCCACAAGAGGAGGAGATTTTAGCTCCAAAGGAGGAGCCTCAAGTTGTTTTGGAGTAGCCACAAGTTGAGGAGCAGAGAGTGGAGACAACCACTCAAGCAGAAACCTCCAAAGAAGGCAAGAAAAGAACCAGAGAAGTTGAGAGACTTGTGCAGGATGTAAAGGAGATTGTGGGTGCTCCTTCAAATCAGTGCAGGTAGAGAAGGTCAATAGATCAGTACACTGGCTACATGGATCTAATGACAGAGCTAGTAGAGACTGAGCCATCCTCTTTCAAGGAAGCAGTAGAAAAACTAGTATGGGTTGATCCAATGGTGGAGGAGCACGAATCCGTTGTGAAGAACAATGTTTGGGAAGTGGTCCGAAGACAAGCAGAAAAATTAGTTGTGGGCTCAAGATGGATATTCAAGGTGAAGCAAGCAGTAGATGGAAGCATAGAAAAGTACAAGGCCAGATTTGTGGCCAAGGGGTACTCTCAGGTGGAGGGGATTGACTATGAGGAGAATTTTCCTCCTGTTGCAAGGTACTCATCCATCAGATCAATCCTTGCTTTGGATGCATAGATGGGGTGGAAGATCCACCAGATGGATGTAAAAATTGCATTCCTCAATGGAGTTATTGAGGATGAGGTGTATATCAAGAAACTAGAAAGTTTCCAGACTTTTGATCAAGAGTCTCATGTGTGCATATTCAAACAAGAGTTGTGTGGTATCAATCAAGCACCCTGTGCTTGGTACACCAGGATCGATAACTATCTCATTGGTTTTGGATTCACCAAAGTGAAGTGAATGCAAACCTCTATCATATTTTGGTAGAAGGTAAATTGTTGATTATTGTTTTATATGTTGATGACTTGATCTTGACTTGTGATGAGAAGTTGCTCAAATCTTGCAAGGAGGCCCTTGCAAGAGAGTTTGAGATGAAGGACATGGGTCTCATGTAGTAAATCCTTAGATTGGAAGTATGATAAGATGATGGGGAGTTGTTTGTCTCTCAGGGAAAGTATTCCAATGAGATACTTCAGAAGTTCCACATAGATAGGTGCAAACCCATGGAGACTCTCTAGTGGCCAACTGGAGCAAAGAGGATGCCACTTCAGGTGAGGAAGTGGATGCGACTGTTTACCGACAGTTGGTAGTTTCACTCATGTATCTTGTGAACACACGACCATACATGTGATATGCAGTTAACCCACTGAGTCGAGCTATGGTTACACCAACCAAAATGTTTTGGAGGGAAGTTAAGCATGTTCTACGGTATCTTAGAGGAACTACCTAGTTTGGAGTTTGGTACAGATGGACAAAGGGAGTGAAGCTGTGTGGCTTCACTGATGCAGATTGGGCGGGGATTCCATAAAACTGGAAGAGTAAATTAGGTGGAATTTTCAGTGTTTGGTCCTATTGTAGTATTTAACAACCCCCCCATTTTCCTTAGAAATCATAGGAGGAATAATGGGGACCCTTTAATTTTTTTTAGGATAATATCCTTTTGCATAAAATATCTTAAGTTAGGTTTATTTTCTTTTATTTCTCAAAAAAATAAAATTAGAAAGTTAAGGAAGAAGATTACTTTTCCTTGAAAGAATAAAACATTGGTAAACAAAGCAAAAACCCACTAAAAAGGATCAACATATGGATATGTCACAAAACGTGCTATAGAAAATGTCAAACCTCTGAATGTCGAAATGTCGAAAACTGATTTCGCCAAAATGCCGAAACATTCGATATCGCATTCTGTCAATTAACATTTTCATTATTGCATTTAGTCAGATGACAACTTTCGACATCACATTCTTCCAACAATTCGCCAATTCACCAAACTCGTCATTTCACATTTCACATTTCACTAAAGCATATAGAAAACTACCCATTGTCAAATCGTCGACCAATTCACTTCCGATACAATGCCATCTGTCAGCACCACGTGAACAGACGTTTGAAAATTTAATGATCCTTTATGTGTTTTCTAATCTCAAGGTTTTCAATCAATTTGCAATAATTTTGACTTAATACTGAGGGATTCTCCATTACGCATGCATTTATTTGAGATGACTTTACCAACGTTCAAGTAATTTTTGCTTATCTTCGTTTGTTTTTTTTAACATGATAAAGACATGTCTCGGCTAATCAAAGCAAGAAGAAAGTCCGCCACCCCACCAGAATCAGTCTTGCTGCCTGAGGAAATTCACGAAATGGCTCCATTAATTTGGATACCACATGCACATCAGATGTAGGCTCGTCTAGTTGGGAGGCAATGTCCCAATTATTCGAAAATGAAAATCTGAGAATAGTTGAAAGCAGAGGAGCTATTGTGGATGATTCTCAGATAAATCACACAGATCCATGGTTAGAAGTAGCCAATTCTTTCCTTCACAGAATTTTTGCTCGTCCTAAGATCCTCCCATATACTGATATGGTGAGATGGGTTATTGATCATGTAGATATAATAAACAAACAGTTCGTTACTACCAAGAAAACTATCATTGGTTGGTTCATACCCGAGGACTTAAGAAGACTGTATCGCTTGCCAACACCCCAGAAGCCATACGACATTCAATTTGTCCAGAAATTCATGTAGGAGAATTCAAACCCTGCTAAACTTATTAAAGACTGGAGGAAAGATCCTAACAAGCACAAGCATGAGGAAAGGGGTATGTATTCACTGGATTATCTTGTAGGCACTTTCTCCCAAGTTGTTATTATGATGTGTCGTCTTTTTGGTTTAGCAAATACTCAAAAGTTTTCAGAAGAATGTGTGCCATTGATTGAAGCTGATTCTGACAGCTACATTATGGATTGGGAAACCATTTTGTCAAACAATTTAAGCATGCAAATTCATAATTATCGGCAAAAGCGCAATGTACTAGAAAGGAAAACTCCTCCCTTTTACATGAGTGCCTCTATTATGGATTCTATATGTTTCTCTTATGATTTTCCGTCTTTAGGATGGAAACAGACTGATCAGTATGCTACCCCTTTCATATTTACTTTGACATCCTGTGGAAATCTAAGTACCACCCCAATTTCTACAAAATTTGCCATGAAGTCATAGTCCCCATTCACCAAGAAGTCTTTGGAAGTAAAGCCCCTAGGGTTGTTGTTGAAGCTAATAGAGACCTAAAGCCTATAGGAAAAATGGTTCGGGGAAGAAAATTTTACTTATATTTGTATTTTTTTGTAGCCAAGCCCATCCTCAAGTCTTGCCACTGTTTGTTTCGGATAAATTGCCAGCCAAAGAAATTGCCTATCAAACGATTGGTTACGGTCTGTCTAAAGTGCTTAAATGCCAAGAAAAATGTTTGGCCCCCCTTTCCTATTTCTTGTGTTTCATATTCCCTTGACAATTTCAAGCATGCTTTGCTTGAAATTGATCAATTAAAAACTTTTTGTTTTCCAGTTTTTCCAAACCGACACTATGATCCTAACAGAATTTCCAAAGAAGTAACAACTCAGGTGAAACTCAGGCCTTTTTCAAGCGAGTTTGATAAGTTCGATGACTTATTTGAGATGCTTCCAGAATACTCTATGGTCGAGGAGCTAGCTGTGGAAAGATTAAGTTCTGTAGAGGTGCTAAGCTTTAAGCAATATCGTCAGAGGAGAAATGCCCATTTACCAGAAATACTGGTAAAACATCTGCAACAGGAAACAAGAAAAGCCGAAGCATCAACCTCTTCTTCCCAAATACCAGTTATAGAAACAAAAATTGATGTTGTTGAACAAGAGAAGCAATTCAATAAAGTCTGGGAAGAATTCAATCATGCGCTATCTACTGAAGAAATCCCTACCACAAACAGTTCCAGTCAGCAAGCTATAGAACTAGTGTTAGTTACTACATAGTTAGCAACAATCAATATTGAGCCAAACACAAAGTTATGTACAGGTAATAAAGAAGCCTCCAAGGTTTCAGGAGATAAAGGGGAGACCTCATTCACTACTGAGGATCCCCAAATTATTATTAATACTGAAGAAAGTGAGAAGAACATCAGTGCAAAAGCAGAGAAAGATTCTACTACACCAGAGGATATGGAAATAATCCTTGCATTCCCTACCACTGAGATAGTCCTCAAGATTGATGAAATTCCACCATTGGACATGTTTTATAGTCCAAAGCATAAAGCAGTTATGAGAAGATTGCAGAAGAAAAGGAAATTAGAGCAGTCTCCAGACTTACTCCCTAGCGAGACTCCAATCCAAATACTTTGGAAAGGAGCTCAGTCTGCCCTTGAGGAAGAACTGAACAGGTTGTCTCAGTATGCAGGAGCTTATGCCAGTGCCACCATCGACAAAGCCACAAAAATTCAGTTATTAATAAAAGAAAAGGATCAAAGAATTGCTCAAATGGAGCAACTTTTCCAACAGGAAAAGCAAACCATAGAGCAACAATGGCAATCAAATGTTACTAATTTACAGAGAGATTTTGATAATTTAAGGCTTCAATTTGAAACAGAGAGTAGAGATAAAGACCAACAGATTCAACAACTATAACAAAGGATTGAACAGCTACAGGAAAGTCCCGAAATCAATGAAGTTCGAAAGGAGGCATCTGAACTGGACACCCTACTGACAAAAAAACAATTAGTTTTCTGTCATAAATTATCTCAGATTCATGATTTAGCCAAGACTAATGATTCCCTGGTTACTCAATTATCCGATCTAAGGACATATTATGAAGGGATTGATGAAAAGTATCAGACTACATAGATTGGCAAGACACTGCAGAGGGGAGAGCGACCGATCTCCCTAGAATTGAAGAGTCAATAAAGGACATTGTATTCGGTGATTGGGATATGAAGATGAAAAGCGTTGAAATGGCCATTATCAGAGCTAGAAATATTGCTTCTAATCTCACCGAATACATTAAGGACACTCTATTTCAAGCCAGTTTGATACAGGAATGCCCAAAAGACACTTTTCCATATGTCAAGATCTTAAAACAATCATGGCAAGAAGTGTCTATGAAGAAAGATCTAGATATTCAAAGCATATCTAGACCTAACATGGAGAGCTATTGGCATTTCCTAGTGAAACCACATAGTCAATGGCTTACGTTGAGGTGTCTCTCAAATGTTGCTACTCAACTTCTTCCAGCACTCAATGATGCAGTCTTCACGGGACAGATGCGTATGCAGCCGATACATCCCCCCCCAACTCGAGCCAATGGTGAATGCATGCAATCTCAAAGAATGAATAGAAAAGGAGTCTGACAAACAATCATGAGGACTGTTATAATTGATCACCATTTTGTTGTCCGAGATTTTAGTTTTAAATAGTTTTAAAATAGTATTTAGAAACTTTATTTACAAGTTTTCTATTTTTGTAATATTAATAGCCTATTTAAACCCCTTTCATGCATTTAGAAAGGGGTCTAGAATTTTGAGAAGGTGGCTTTTGAACTCACAATATTGTTTGAACAAAAGTTATTTAATTGCAAAGATGAGTCTGGAAGCTATCTTTTTTAGATATAAAGATTTGATGCATTAGGTACTATTATCTTTGTGTTGTTGTTTTATGTTACTAAATTAGATAGTTAACTTATTTCTTTTTGAATATTTCATTATAGTTTGCTATGAAATGAGATATATCATTGTCACTATTGATGTGAGATATTGAATGATTTGCAATTATATATGAGATAACGAGATCTTTTGTGTGATTGAGTTTTTCATCAACTAAATTAATTAACTATTTAATTAATTTAGTTTCTCACATATGCTTTCTTTTGATTCAAGTATGAGATGATCCATATTGTTACATGCTTTATGAAATATTTCTATTACATCACATAAAAGAGATTTACCCTGTGAGATAGTTAGAATAAGTATTACAGTTTTTTTTTCCACTGGAAAAATCAGTAACTTTCATTAATATTGAAAATTACATAAGTAGATGCCGAGGCATTGCTGTTTTGTTCAAAAATCACCTCATCAAGGTGTTATTCTGCAAAAAATGACTGCTCTAATGATGCATTAATCCTTGCACACCTCGCAGGGTGTATGGATTTCATGAAATAAGCTGGTATATGCAAAAAGTAAAATGTTGGGGAAAAGTCAGACTTTTCGCCCTTTTTTCTTCTCCACCTTTCTCCATATCCCCTGTGGCTCTGTGGGAGTTATGAGTGCTAATGCATTTTCAGCCACAGGAAGTATTACAGTTTTATTAATAGTTATTAAATCATTACATTATGTTGATTTCATTCCTTTTGTTATTATTAAATCTTTTTAAATATGGGAAACTAGTCCCTATATCCTTAGTTGGACCCACCATCTTCAACGGAAAAGGAGTTTCTTTAAGCTCTGGACCGGGTGGAGTTCCCCGATGTTGAGGTAGTCACCTTCCAGCCTTCAACATTTTTGGCACTAGAAGGAGGGCCAACAGACTATGGATGGCATATAAACCCAATCCAAAACCAAGAAGCCACCACAAGAGTCAATCACCCTCCAAAACTCCTACAACTTCGAGATCTCATTCTAAATCTCCAAGTCATAAATTAGAAGTTGTAGAAAAATCCCCAACATCTCCTAGCACATTTCCCGAAGTACCTCCTTCAGATTACAATCCGGAATCTCCGGAAGTACAATCTTTGATAAAGAAATTAGAGGATATCTCTATTTCTACAAAAAAATATGTAACATCTGAAGCTTCCGAAGGAAGTGTCACTTCCCTATTTTGCCATACTGGTGTATTAACTCGTTCACAGAGTGAAAAACTTGGCATTACACCGTTTGAGTTTCCACTTCCCTCTCATCGAAAAAGAGCTACTACATCAGCATCTCAGTCATCTGCTAGTGAGATCATAAATTCATCTCTGCCACAAACTCCCTCATTCATTCCTTCACAACCAATTTCCTCATCCATTCCTATTTCTTCTACTCAGACAATTAGTGTTGCCACAAGTAGTACTAGTCTAGTGGTTGTTTCTTCTACCACAACATCCACCTCTGGAACTTCTACATCATCTTCTCAACCAACAAGACAAACAATGGCTTCTAGACCATGGACTAATCCTGGAGCTGTTCAGTTAGCAGGAGCACTTCATCCTCTACCAAGTCATCCAGAAAAATGGTTGCCCAAATACAATCCAGATGATGGTCTTCCTGCTGAAGAACATCTCAATAATTTTATGCTAACCATGAATCTTAATGGTGTTGAACATGAAGATTGTGTAGTAAGATTGTTTCCTTATACTTTTCAAGGATCTGCAGGATCTTGGTACTTTTCACTACCAGCAGGATCAATTACCAGTTGGGATATTTTTGAAGAACAATTCTTAGCTAAATTTGGTGATGACTGAACAATTGCATCTTTAATCAATGATCTTTCTAATTTGAAAGTTAATTCAGGAGAAAAGATCAAAGATTTTAATTCCAGATTTAACAAATTGTTGAATAAAATCCCAACTACTTCAAAGCCTGGTTTGGATGTACAGATTGAATGGTACATATCCTCTCTTCCTTCAAATATAGAAATTTTTGTAGATAGAGCTAATAAGGCTACATTAGTGGAAAACATGAAAGAAGCCTTGTCTTGTGAGAAAAGAATAATTGCTTTAGAGAAGAAAACAGATCTAGAAGATAGGAAGGCTAAGAAGATAACATTCAAAGATGATTCCAAGAAGAAAGCCCTAAAAGACCCTTTTGATCTTGAAGGATTGCAGAAAGTTCTCAAAACTATGTCTAATGAAATGGTTGAAATTAAGAAGCAGGTTGCAGAATCTTCTTCCAAAAAACCTTTTAGAACTTTCAAGAGAAATCAATCATCAGCTTCTCAACCTCCCAATATAATATCCAATGTAGAATCTGATCGCGAAGAAGATGAAGAAGAATCAACAATGTCAGCTGAAGAATCACAAGAAGAAGAAGTGGTTGAATTACATGGGTTGTGGGATTTTGTCCTGCCTACCTCCGATGAGGAAAATGAACAAGAAGCCTTACCAGTTAGCACTAGAAGTAGAGGTCCTGCCAATTCTTCACAAATAATTCAAAAGCAGAAAACTTCAACTCCTATTGCTAAAGACAAAGTTGTCAATAAAAAACCTTCATCTAATCCTCAACCTTCATCTAAAACCTTGGTAGTCTCTGACACCATTGAGTATAACATAATTGAAGATATGAAGAAGATCAAGGCCAACATTTCTCTCCATGAACTTAGCAAGCTGAAACAACAATATTTTTTTTTATTAAAAGAGCTTAATGCAGTTACTACTTCTCCTCTTCATGCCTGTTGTAGCCAAAGCTGCTAATGGAATGGGAAAACCCCCTATAGATTCTTTCAATAAAGTTAATGCATCTGATGCAATTTTGATCGGTGATAGATCTAATTCTCATACTCCTCCTTTTCTCTTGACTTATGAAATTTACAATAAAAATGTACATAATTGCTTGATAGATTCTGGGGCATCTTCAAATATAATGCCATACTCAATTTGTGAGAAATTAAATATCGCACCCCAGAAATCAACAGTTCATATTGTACAATTAGACAGAACAAAGGTCAAGGTTTTAGGAGAGATTAATTCAGTTAGTATTAGACTATCATCCAACCCCAAAGTTTCTCAAATCATTGATATATTGATTGTTGATATTCCAGAATTCTATGGTCTAATTCTTAGCAGAGACTAGTCTGAAAAACTTCATGGTTACTTTGCAATAGACTGGTCCCACATGTGGCTTCCATATAATGGAAAGCCTAATCAAATAAGAGTTGATCGTGAAAAGCATATGAAATATTCAGTAACAGATTTCGAAGAAGAAAATGAGCCGATAACTTTTAATAATAATATTCTTGGAAATTATTCGGCTGAATCATTTTTGGGAAATTTTGATGCACAAAAATCACCTTTTTCAATCAATTCTGTTAATTCACAAGTAGAAAATTTCTCTCAGACAGATTCTTTTAGATGTTTGAATTTTGTAGATAAACCATTAGTTAAATCTTTGTTTTGGAAGCTTTATTTTGATGGATCTAGATCCAACGATGGTGCAGGAGCAGGATGCATACTAATTAGTCTAGAAGGTGAAAAGACAATGCTAGCTTGTAGGTTAGAATTTGAATGCACGAATAATATTGTTGAGTATGAGGCATTGGTTCAAGGTCTCTACAAAGCAATTAGTCTTGATATTAAATATATTCAAGTGTTTGGAGATTCAGAGATTGTTATAAGACAAGTCAGGAATACTATTCACTATCTCTCTATACATCTGAAACATTATCAATCTTTAGTTCAAGACCTTACTTCTCATTTTTTAGCATTCAATATTTCCCCTATACCTAGATTGCAAAATGCAAGTGCCGATCTTTTGGCCAATGTAGCTTCAAAGCTCATACCATCAGAAGATTATAGTCCAGATAGATTTTCTATTGAGTTGATTTTTCGACCATCCATCCCAGATAACATCACCAATTGGTGAGTATTCAATGATGATCAAGATATCATAAGTTTTTTGACATCTGAAGGATCATATGATGACCAGATTGTAGATGAAGATGAACATGATAATCAGATGAAACAAAAAATTGAAAAAAATCCATTACCTAAATCTGTAGTCAAGCTTGAAGATCTATATGATTTGAAGGATAGATTCAAAAAGGTCAACAATTGCAAACTCCAAAGTTCTACTTTAAAGTTTGAATTAGTTAACCTAGGATCTGATGAAAAACCTCAAAATATTAATTTAGGGCTTGGCCTTTCATCCGAGGAAAGAAATGTATTCATTCATTTGTTAAATAAATATAAAGATATCTTTTCCTGGAATTATCAAGATCTCAAAACATACGATGCCTCTATTATCCAACATACTATCCCGATAGTACTAGAAGTCAAACCTATTCAACAAAAGCTTAGGAAAATTCATCCAAATTTGGAAACCCAAATAAAAAATGAATTGAATAAACTTTTAAAAGCCAAGATTATTTTTCCTGTCATACATTCACAATGGGTTTCAAATCTGGTACCAGTTAGGAAAAAGAGTGGTGATATCCGAATTTGCATCGATTTCAGAAATTTGAACAGAGCATGTCAAAAGGATAACTTTCCCTTACCATCAATGGAGCAAGTTTTACAATCAGTAGCAGGTTCCGAATTAATGTCTTTCTTAGACAGATTTTTAGGGTATAATCAGATTTTAGTTCATCCAGAAGACCGGTTGAAAACCACATTCAGAACAAAGTGGGGAACATATGCCTATCAAAAAATGCCTTTTGGATTAATGAACGTAGGAGCCACTTTCCAGAGAGCTATGGACATTGCTTTCAAGGGGTTAATTAATAAAATTGTAGTGGTATATCTAGATGATATTACCATATATTCGAAAAAGAGAAGTAATCATCTACATGATTTAAAACAAATTTTTGAAAGATGCAGAAAATATGGAATTTCTCTTAACCCTAAGAAATCATTTTTTTCTCTTAATGAAGGTAAGCTCTTAGGATTCATTGTTTCAAAACATGGAGTTTGTATTGATCAAGATAGAATTAAAACAATTTCAGAAATTCCATTGCCACATAACAAAAAATCAATGCAATCTTTTTTAGGGCAAATTAATTTTGTCAAAATATTTGTTCCAAACTTTTCACACATCATTTTACCTCTTCAAAAAATGATCAAGAAAAATTCATTGTTCAAATGGGGAGATGATGAAAAAGAAGCATTTCAAACCATCAAACAAGCTATAATTAATGCTCCTTCTCTATCAACTCCCAATTTTTCCAATCATTTTATTTTATACACTTTTTCTTCTGATCTATCTTATGCAACAGTTTTAACCCAACCAAATGAACAAAAAATCGAAGCTCCAATTTCTTTTTACAGTTCAAATTTTCAAGGAGTTGAATTAAATTATATAGGAGCGGAAAAACAAGCCTTCGTAGTCTACAAAGTTGTTAAATATTTTAGACCTTTTCTTCTGAAAGCTCATGTTAAGGTAATTGTTCCTTTTTCAATGGTTAGACAATTACTCATTCAAAAGGAGCTAGGAGAAAAAAGGGCTAATTGGGTAACAACAATGCAAGAATATGATCTGGAAATTAAACCTTGTCAAAGGTCAAGGTTTTTGCAGGTTAATCATGGGAATGAATGATACATCACCAGATGAGGTAAAATGTAACATTGAACAAGTTACAGAGGTATTCCCTATCGATTCTCACTCTCAATATGCTGATTTAATTTTTTACTTGAAGAATGGTTATGCTCCACTTGAGATTGATTTTAAGAAAAAGAGAGCATTAAGGTTGAAATCCAATCAATATCAACTTGTTAATGATGTATTATTCAGGAAAAATTATGATTTTGTGTTGTTGAGATGCTTGGAGAAAACTGAAGTAGAAAATGTTCTCCAAGAACTTCATGATGGGCCAGCAGGTGGACATTACAGTGGAGATACTACAACTCACAAGATTCTACATGTTGGGTACTATTGGCTGACCTTATTCAAGGATGCACATACATACGTTAGAAATTGCAAAATCTGTCAAACTGCTTCAGGAAGACAAAGGAAACCATCTATGCCACTACAACCAGTCAATATAGACCAACCTTTTGAACAATGGGGACTTGACATAATAGGTGAGATTGTTCCTCATTCTTCCAAACAACATAAATATATTTTGACTGCTACAGATTATTTCATGAAATGGGTAGAAGCAATACCATTGAAGTTAGCCAACTCTGAAAATATTATTGAATTTATCGATCAATTCATCATTACCAGGTTTGGAGTTCCTAACGCTCTCATTTTTGATAATGCTTCTTATTTTTCTGGAAATGCAATGACTGAATTTTCTTTAAAAAGAGGATTTAAATTGAAATATTCTGCAAATTATTATCCTCAAGGAAATGGCTTAGCAGAATCAACCAATAAAAACCTTATAAGAATAATCAAACGAACTATTGACCAAAATCAGAAGAACTGGCACAAAGCCTTAACATTTGCTTTATGGGCAGATAGGATAACTAAAAAAGCTTCAATAGGAACATCTCCTTTTCATTTGGTATATGGAAAAGAAGTCATTTTACCTTTGAATATAACTATCCCTTCAACAACCCTAGTTCAATTTATCAATGAAAAACCTTCTTCCTCTTTACAATTACGAATGTCTCAAATGATTAAGTTGGAAGAAGAAAGAAATAAGGCTAAGGTAGTTCACGCTCATCATCAACAATTGGTCAAAGCTTCATTTGATACAAATTCAGTCAAAGACAAACATTTTGAAATTGGTGACTTAGTTTTGAAATGGGATAAAGTGCATGAGGACAAAGGAAAACATACCAAATTTCAAAAACTCTGGCTTGGTCCTTTTCAAATTGCTGAGAAAATAGGTCCATCGACTTTTATCTTGCAAGATTTACAGGGGAAGAAGGAAACTCTTCCTGTCAATGGACTTATACTCAAAAAATATTTTTCTTAAAAGAACATCAGTTCTTTTGTATAATATGTAAATATTTTAGTTTCAAATAAATTGTGTTGTAGATATTACTCTTTCTGGTAGCACATTGTTAATTCTCTCAATCATGTATATGTTAATTCTTTAAGAGATAATAAAGAAAGTAAAACTATAAATTGAAATCTACTTTAATTTACTTTAGAAAATTTTGACTTGGAATAACCATTCGAAATAAAATATCTTTTAGGCTCGTTGCTAGTTTGAAAAATTAAGTTGTTATGAGTCAGATTTGAAAAGTTATTTTTATAAAAAGCAGCAAAATTATTCTGAAGTTTTAGCATCTTTTACTCAAATGGTCATCCGAAGCTCATAAAGAGCAGATGCAACCTCCCCATTCATTTATTTTAAATTTTTTCAGAGTGTAATTCAAAAATATAAAAAACTTTAAAGTTAAGAGGTCTCATCACAAGCCAACTTACCATGATCATAGGAAACTAATAAACTTGACATTATCATTATTGGCAACCACACCAAGATAATGGCTCATAGTCGAAAGACCTTGAGACAGGAGATCTCATTACGAGTCGGCTTGTTCAAATTTATTATAACTTGTGAATGACATTATCAATTTCTGGCCACCAAACCAGGATGATGACTTTAAAGTAAATAAAAAATGAAATCATAAAAGAAAACAATATTATTACCTCTAGAAATCTTTATTATAATATGAATAGGATACTGGTTCATTTTTGGTTAAATAGTAACCCTGTCGAGGCTATAGACGCCTGCTGGCAGTAGAGGCTCTACTAATGACTAATAAGTTTATCTAATACGCTAAACTTCAAATATTTCCTACTTATCTTTTCAACCTATTAAAGTCTGATTCATTCAAAAGAAATTTCATCTATAACAAACCTCGAAGAACCCTTTTTGAGTAAAATAGGTTATCTAATTTCAAAGTTATCTATATCAGTTTAGATTTCAATTATTCATAAACTTTCAAAAAATTCTTTACAAGAGTTAACATTTTATTTTATAACAGAGATTAATTGGTTCGTCCAGTGTGTCGCCAATTGTTGTAGTATTCAACAACCCCCCATTTTCCTTAGAAATCATAGGAGGAATAATGGGGACCCTTTAAATTTTCTTAGGATAATATCCTTTTGCATAAAATATCCTAAGTTAGGTTTATTTTCTTTTATTTCTCAAAAATAAAATTAGAAAGTTAAGGAAGAAAATTACTTTTCCTTGAAAGAATAAAACATTGGGAAACAAACCAAAAAAACACTAAAAAGGATAAACATATGGATATGTCACAAAACATGCTATAGCAAATGCCGAAATGCCGAAAACCAATTTCACGAAAATGCCGAAAACTAATTTCACCAAAACGCGGAAACATTCGATATCACATTCTGTCAATTAACATTTCCGTTATCACATTCTGTTAAATGACAGATGCTGATATCACATTCTATCAGCAATTCGCCAATTCGCCAAACTCACCATTTCGCATTTCGCATTTCACTAAAGCATACGGAAAACTACCCACTGTCAAATCGCCGACCAATTCGCTTCCGATATAATGCCATCTCTCAACGCCATGTGATCAAAAGTTTGAAAATTTAATGATCCTTTATGTGTTTTCTAATCTTGAGGTTTTCAATTGATTTGCAATAATTTCAACTTAATACCGAGGGATTCTCCATTACGCATGCATTTATTTGAGATGACTTTACCAGTGTTCGAGTAATTTTTTCTTATCTTCGCTTGTTTTTTTACAGGATAAAGACATGTCTTGGCTAATCAAAGCAAGAAGAAAGTCCGCCACCCCACTAGAATCAATTTTGTTGCTTGAGGAAATTCACGAAATGGATCCATTGATTTCGGATACCACATGCACATCAAATGTAGACTCGTCTAGTTGGGAGGCAATGTCCCAATTATTCGAAAATGAAAATATGAGAATAGTTGAAAGGAGAGGAGCTATTGTGGATGTTTCTTAGATAAATCATGCAGATCCATGGTCAGAAGTAGCCAATTCTTTCCTTCACATAATTTTTGCTCATCCTAAAATTCTCCCATATACTAATATGGTGAGATGGGTTATTGATCATGTAGATATAATAGACAAACAATTTGTTACTGCCAAGAAAACTTTCATTGGTTCATTCAGACCCGAGGACTTAAGAAGAATGTATCACTTGCCAGCGCCCCAGAAGAGATACGATGCTCAATTTGTCCAGAAATTCATGCAGGAGAATTCAAACCCTGCTAAACTTATTAAAGACTGGAGGAAAGATCCTAACAAGCACAAGCACGAGGACAGGGGTATGTATTCACTGGCTTCTCTTGTAGGCCCTTTCTCCCAAGTTGCTGCTATGATGTGTCGTCTTTTTGGTTTAGCCAATACTCAAAATTTTTCAGAAGAATGGGTGCCCTTGATTGAAGCTGCTTCTGACAGCTACATTATGGATTGGGAAACCATTTTGTCAAACAATTTGAGCATGAAAATTCATAATTATAGGCAAAAGCGCAATGTACTAGCAAGGAAAGCTCCTCCCTTTTACATGAGTGCCTATATTATGGATTCTATATGTTTCTCTTATGATTTTCCATCTTTAGGATGGAAATGGACTGATCAATATGCTACCCCCATTCATATTTACTTTGACATCCTATGGGAATCTAAGTACCACCCCAATTTTTACAAAATTTTCCACAAAGTCACAGTCCCCATTCACCAAGAAGTCTTTGGAAGTAAAGCCCCTAGGGTTACTGTTGAAGCTAATAGAGACCTAAAGCCTATAGGAAAATGGTTCGGGGAAGAGAATTATACTTATATTCGTATTTTTGGTAGCCAAGCCCATCCTCATGTCTTGCCACTCTTTGTTCCGGATAAATTGCTAGCCAAAGAAATTGCCTATCAAACAGTTGGTTACGGTCTGACTAAAGTGCTTAAAGATGCCAAGAAAATTGTTTGGCCCCCCTTTCCTATTTCTTGTGGTTCATACGCCCTTGAAAATTTTAAGCATTCTTTGCTTGAAATTGAGCAATTAAAACCTTTTTGTTTTCCAGTTTTTCCAAACCGACACTATGATCCTAACAGAATTGACAAAGAAGTAACAACTCAAGTGAAACTCAGGCCTTTTTCAAGCGAGCCTGATAAGTTCGATGAATTATTTGAGATGCTTCTAGAATACTCTATGTTCGAGGAGATAGTCGCAGAAAAATTAAGTTCTGAAAAGGTGGTAATTTTTAAGCAATATCATCAGAGGAGAAATGCCCATTTACCAGAAATACTGGTAAAACATCTGTAGTAGGAAACAAGAAAAGCTGAAGCATCAACCTCTTCTTCCTAAATACCAGTTATAGAAACAACAATTGATGTTGTTTAACAATAGAATACTGAATAAATCCCTACCACAAACGGTTCTAGTCAGCAAGCTACAGAACCAGTGTTAGTTACTACACAGTTAGCAGTAATCACTATTGAGCCAGACACAAAGTTATGTACAGGTAATAAAGAAGCCTCCAAGGTTTCAGGAGATAAAGGGGAGACCTCATTCACTGCTGAGGAGCCCCAAATTATTATTAATACTGAAGAAAGTGAGAATAACATCAGTGCAAAAGTAGATAAATATTCTACTACACCAGATTATATGGAAATAATACCCGCGTTCCCTACCACTGAGATAGTCCTAAATATTGATTAAATTCCACCATTGGACATGTTTTACAGTCCAAAGCATAAGAAGTTATGAGCAGATTGTGGAAGAAAAGAAAATTAGAGCAGTCTCCAGACTTACTCCCTAGCGAGATTCCAATCCAAATTATTTGGAAAGGAGCTCAGTTTGCCCCTGAGGAAGAACTGAACAGACTGTATCAGTATGTAGGAGCTTATGCCAATGCCACCATCAACAAAGCCGCAAAAATTAAGTTATTAATAAAGGAAAAGGATCAAAGAATTTCTCAAATGGATCAACTTTTCCAATAGGAAAAGCAAACCATAGAGCAACAATGGCAATCAAATGTTACTAATTTAAAAAGAGATTTTGATAATTTAAGGCTTCAATTTGAAACAAAGAGTAGAGATAAAGACCAATAGATTCAACAACTACAACAAAGGATTGAAAAGCTATAGGAAAGTCCTGAAATCAATGAAGTCTGAAAGGAGGCATCTGAACTGGACACCCTACTGAAAAAAATCAGTTAGTTTTCTATCATAAATTATCTTAGATTCATGATTTAGCCAAGACTAGTGATTCCCTGGTTACTCAACTGTCTGATCTAAGGACATATTATGAAGGGATCGATGAAAAATTATCAGACTACATAGATTGGAAAGACACTATAGAGAGGAGAGCGATCGATCTCCCTAGAATTGAAGAGTCAATAAAGGACATTGTATTCGGTGATTGGGATATGAAGATGAAAAGTGCTGAAATGGCCATTATCAGAGCTAGAAATCTTGCTTCTAATCTCACCGAATACATTAAGGACACTCTATTTCAAGCCAGTCTGATACAGGAATGCCCGAAAGACACTTTTCCAAATGTCAAGATCTTAAAACAATCATGGCAATAAGTGTTTATGAAGAAAGCTCTAGATATTCAAAACCTATCCAGACCTAACATGGAGAGCTATTGGAATTTCCTAGTGAAATGACATAGTCAATGGCTTATGTTGAGGTGTCTCTCAAATGCTGCTACTCAACTTCTTCCAGCACTCAATGATGTAGTCTTCACGGGACAGATGTGTATGCAACCGATACATCCCCCCTAGCTTGAGCCAATGGTGAACGCATGCAATCTCAAAGAACAAATAGAAAAGGAGTCTGACAAATAGTCATGAGGACTGTTATAACTGATCACCATTTTGTTGTCTGAGATTTTAGTTTTAAATAGTTTTAAAATAGTATTTAGAAACTTTATTTACAAGTTTTCTATTTTTGTAATATTAATAGCCTATTTAAACCCCTTTCATGCATTTAGAAAGGGGTCCAGAATTTTGAGAAGGTGGCTTTTGAACTCGCACTATTGTTTGAACAGAAGTTATCTAATTGAAAGGCTGAGCCTGGAAGCTATCTTTTTCAGATATAAAGCTTTGATGCATCAGGTACTATTATCTTTGTGTTGTTGTTTTATGTTACTAAATTAGATAGTTAACTTATTTTCGTCTGAATATTTCATTATATTTTTCTATGAAATGATATATATCATTGTCACTATTGATGTGAGATATTGAATGTTTTGTGATTATATATGAGATAATGAGATATTTTGTGTGATTGAGTTTTTCATCAACTAAATTAATTAACTATTTAATTAATTTAGTTTCTTACGTATGCTTTCTTTTCATTAAAGTATGAGATGATCTATATTGTTACATGCTTTATGAAATCTTTCTATTAGATCACATAAAAGAGATTTATCCCAGGAGATAGTTAGAATAAGTATTAAAGTTTTATCATTAGTTATTAAATCATTCCATTGTGTTGATTTCATTCCTTCTGTTATTATTAAATCTTTTTAAAAATGGGAAACTTGTCCTTATATCCCTAGTTGGACCCACCATATTCAACAGAAAAGGAGTTTCTTTAAGCTCCGTACTGGGTGGAGTTCCCCGATGTTGAGGCAGTCACCTTCTAGCCTTCTACAAGTCTGGGATGGTGTCATGGTATAGTAGAAAGCAAAGATCAGTGGCACTCAACTCAGTAGAAGAATAATACATGGCTACAAGCCAAGAAGCATATGAGGCGATTTGGATGAGAAAGATACTTGTTGGATTGTTTGGTCAGATGATGGATCCTACTGTGATTTACTGTGATAATCAGAGTTGTATCAAACTCCCTAAGAATCCTATTTGTCACGATCGAAAAAGCATATCGATATCCAGTATCACCATCTACGAGAATGTGTGCAAAGGCGGATTATGTTGTTGCAGTACATTCCAACAGAGGAACAAGATGCTGATATTTTGACAAAGGCCTTGTCAAGCGAGAAGTTAGAGTTCTAAAGGTATAGGATAGGGGTAGTTAATAATCCCTTTCTTGTTGAGAGGAAGTGTTGAAAACAGGGTAAGAAAATCTCAGTTTGACTTTGCCTTGGTCAAACTAGAGAAAATTTGAATTTCTATTTTAGCAGAAACCTTGGAGGTAGTTAACTGAGGTGACATGGCACATGTCACTCAGTTAACTCAGTAAATTCAAGTTGGGGAAGCTTGATTTCAATTCAATAGGTTTGAATTCTATTTTGTACGAATCTATTTCAGTTAATTTGAATTATTGTCAGTTTAACTAGTTCTAACTATTAGAAGAACTAGTGGAGGTCAAGTTGTGGAAGTGGAACTTCAACCACACTCAGTGATCAACCAATTAACTAATCAATTAGCCCATAATAATTGTTGCATGCAAAGAATTCAAGTTACCTAGTTGAGATGGAGATTCCAAGGCAATGTATTATCAGTTGTAGCATATTCCAATGTGTACAGGTGGTGCATGCAGCTAGAGGAAGGACCTAAGGCAATTGCACATTTCCAAAGTGGGAAATTCCTAAATAATAGGGGCCAATTTACCAAGGAAACATAAGAGCTTGGAGGGATTGAAAATTGGCTAAGCGTTGGCCATAGTCAGTCAGTTAGGCAGAGGGATATATTATACACTTGCAGGGTGTGCTCAGGCTTGAGAAAGCATATGTATTTCATCTCTATTCTCTGATTAATGCAATATAGATAGTAAGGGGTTTTGAGAAGTTGTTTTCCCCTAGATAAATCTTTTGTGCATGTGTGATGTTTCCTTTTTCATGTTTATGATTCTTGATCTAGATGGTGAATTAACTTCCGCATATCAATAGAGTAGCTTCAAGTTTTGTGATTTAGTAAATTTCATGTGCAATATTCAATCTACACATTAATTTCTACAACAAATTTACTCTTTCTTGCTACTGATGACTTGATGGTGGTTGACTAAGCATTGACTGAAGATGTTAGTCGATTGAGTTTCAACTAAGTCTTTCATCAACTATGTCTTAACTATTTTATTGTTGATTGCTGTGTTGATTGGAAATAAATATGTTCTGTCTCATCAATTATACAGTCGTACACCATTCCTATTGTTCAATGATTTCCTCATGAGGGGTCAACTGAGGATTGACTAGACATGATTGTCAACTGGGATGTTTTATTGGAATATCAACCAATGTATTAGTTGACCAAATATTTTGAATGACATATTTGTCAACTTCATTTTGAATCAATTATTTATTGAACTTTGATTGCTGCTCCATCAATTGTGTTTATGAAGAGAAGGTTAATTTATGACAAAGACTATATTTATGGATAGAGACTACCTATGGTGTTTTCTTTGTTTTCTAGTTGACTAATTGACTAGACCATGATGTCTTATTGTTTGGTCTTTTGGTCAACTGGGAATGTGTTTGGATGGTATATTTTGCAACTTCTTTGATGAATTAAAATATTTCCTTACTAGAATTAGCATTGACAGTGACAATGTTTCATACTTCTTCAAGATAATTTTTGTAACATGTTTGATCAACATTTGTTGTTAGAACAAATTAAGGGTGAAAAGTTGCATGTTATCTAATTTTTTTTCCTTCATGTTGAGTCTATGGAGGGGTGTTGGAACATTGGGTTCCTTAGAAAACCTCACTTGTCAAATTTTTATTGACCATGTCCATATTTATATTTTTATATCCATTTTTTATGGATAGCTACAACAAGTGGTCTCGTGGTTGTTTTATCCGATTTCCTATGTGGTAGCTTACTAGTCCCAACATTAAACACCTAATTTTACAAAACTTTTCCAATTATAGAAAGTTTGTTAATACAATCTTAGAACTAAAAAATAGGGAAGGGAGAATGGTCATCACCTTTAAAGATATGGTTAAATTAGGAGTATAACATTTTGATGAGGTGTTAAAAAAACTAGAAGGAACAAAGATAAAATAAATTCTCAAGGTGGCATCTTATTTATTTATATTGACTGGAGAAGAGGAGATTAGAGGATCTATAGAGAAATCACAAAGGAGGATCTTATTTATGTCCTTGACTCCTTTAAGAAAGATATAAGTTTGTTACACAGTAATTTGTCACCGACCCCGCATTCCCTGATCCTAGACACTGCCAGTCCATGTTATTGACATTTGCCTTGTGTCATGTTGAAAATTATGTGTCAATGTCTTCCTTGTCATCTCAGGAAGAATACCTCAATTCACTACTCCTGGAGTAGGCCCCTTTTTACCTATGTTTTTGGTTCGTCGCGGGACAACAGTTTTTCCACCTGCGAAGATGGCCAAGATTGCACTAGCCCTAGTGAAGTCTTCACTCTATCTCTGTGTTGCACTCGCGACGTTCTACTTTTGGAAAGTTTTTTAAAAAACTCCTCGAAGCTTCGAAGTGTAACAACTTCATGGGCAGTCCTAGGGTTGGTTGTTGGACCAGATGAGCTTGCCTCTCTCCTGTGGGATGGTTGTTCCACCTTTTGTGCAACCTCTTAAAGGGATAAGCTCTTTCTCCCATTTCTTGTGGAAGCTCCTCCTCTTGTAAATACGTCCTCCATGACTGAGATCATCTAGCTTCAAAGTTCAAGAATTCAATAGTAAAAGTAGAGAGTTTTGCTAGAGTATGGAAGTAGCCTCTCATATAACTTAGCTTGGGATGGTTTTGAGTGGAGTTAACTTGATTGTAAGAGTGTTCTAGCATTAGCCTTTTGGGTAGGAGAGAGAGTTATTCGTCTTTTGGAAGACAGTCTATGAGTGAATGCTTGCAGAGACATGCTGACAGGACCCTTCAAGGAGGCTTACGACATCAAGGTTTGGTTGTAAGTTCTACTTTAATTTACATTAATACAAATCAACAACTTATTTCCTATATCTTATGTTGAATTGCGTAATGATAGCTTGAAGCTCCTTGACTCTTTAAGTAGATTGTTTTTGTCGTACTCTATTATGTTCATGGTTGTGTTTTGTATGTTGTTTTTAGGTACAAGTGATTAGAAGAACGAGAGCTGGAGCAACACAACAGGGACTTCATCGAACGACGATTTGAAGGTAGGCCTTCATGACATCAACTTTCTAAGGAAATTTGCTTTGGTATTGTCTTTGCTGTGACTAGACCCACTCTAGGGCTAGAGGGGTTGCCTCTGTCCACAGAGGGAACTTTCATGTGCCACAAGTTGGCGACCATACTAGGGAGACGTTGTCTTTTGTCTCTTTATTTGATTTTGTTTTACTTATTTATTGTCTCCTTTACTTTCGAGATGAATTCTTCATGTTATGGGTTCTTTGACTACCCTTGGTAGTCTTCCCTCTGTCATAAGTGATAGGTCTGGCCTTCCCTCAGCTGGATTTTGAAAATTTTCCTTTGTTTTAGGGTCGTCGCAGTTTATTTTATGATAGTCGCAAAGATAGTCGTGCTTGTGCTATCTGATTAGTTGCGCCTTCTACTTTTTGGCACGATTAAATCGCCTCACAGTCGCGAAGAGCTTTGAAATCGGCTCGGCGCTATTAACTGGTGTACTTCAGTGACGACATCGCAAAGTGTCTAGTTAGGGAGGTGCGACATTTCATTGTCAGCGCATGTTGTCAGTCTTATGCTCACGAAGATTCCTGTAGGTTTCAATTTTGAAGTTTTGTTTGCTGATTGGCCAATGTGTCCTATCCTTTTGAGCTTGTCTTCTGCCTTTTTACTGTGTGTCAAATTGTTGATTGCTAGAACATTTGATTCCGGGTTTCATTCCCTTGAAACTTTTCCTCTTGAAATGTGTGACCTGTTTGCCTTAGGGTTTCTTGAAACATTATATTTTCTTGGGTTACTTGTTTGTTTGGGTCTTTGGGCTGCGTTTGGCACGATCCCTTGCTTTGTTTGAGGCTTCTCTTTATTAATTGTTTTTCATCTTCCTAATTGGTATGTGACGTTTGGTTACCAAAACTTTCAAGTCTTGTTCGTTTGGTTTCCTTCCTTCACTTGGCATAGATCACATTGCTTCTCAGTCAGTGAGAAAGCTTTCCAGTTTTTCAAAAAGAAACATCTTCTCGGTTTTGAGTCTTTGATTTGTTTTAGAGTAGAATGTTTCTCCTCACTTATTGAATGGTTTCATTTGGAAAAGGCTTAAAACTAGCATTGTTTTGAGTTTTCATTTGGTTGCTTGTCATTTATTTGAAAAATCAAAATATTGCATTCATTTTGTGTTAGGAAATAAGAACAATCTTTTGCACTAGTAAATTCTTGCCATTTAGAAATTGAAAAGTGAAGGATGTGTTGTTCATTTTCTTAATTAGATTGCTTGCATTTCTCTTTCCTCTTGATTGGTTTGCTTGCATTTGCTTGCTTGTCACTTTGGTTGCTTTGAAATGAACCTCTCACTTTTCTTTAGTTAGTTGTTCATTGAAAAAGGAATGGTTTCTTCACTCATTTAGTTGCATTCTAGGAGCTTTTGAAGATACATTCGGAAGGGCTATGAAACTGAAATTTAATTCAATATTAACTACTAAAATTAATTGAATCAATCTAAAAATGCATTGGAACTTAACGCTCACATATCTAGAGGTCTAGGCTAGAGACGTGTTCCGGCGTCGTTAAACCTAGTGGTTGTTGTTTTCACTAAGGTTGGGTGATTCCTCCTTTTGTGATTCGATAAGTACTAGTACAAACTTGTGCTCCCTGTACTGTTGTGTATATGATGGGAGACCCCACTAGGTTACAATTCTATTATCTATAGGAAGCCGAGTCTGCTGCCTTACGAATCGTAACACACCGAACACAACATTCAGGAAGATTAGCTACCGTATGAGAAGTCCTTGGTCATTTCTCTTTCATTTTATTACCAAGGTGTATATGTAGTTTTACGATTTGTTTGGTAAACCTTTTGCCTAGAATTCCAGAGCAGTCACTTTCGTTCCTTTTTGACTCTTTAAAAGTAAAAGGATCATCTGAGCACTTGTCCTTTCAAGCTCATTAAAATTCGAAGGAGACTAGAGTCATCTTTTGTCCTTTTTCTCGACTCTATAAACATGAAAAGGCAAAGTTTTGTTCCAGTGTCATAAAATTTATTTGCCCACGATAACATCCTACCTGTTAATTTTTGCCACATCATGAGTAATACCCTTGAAAAGAATTCAAAGCCCTCTTAATTAAATCTTCTCTCCTGGTCTTTTGAGTTTAGGCCATCTTGGCGGACTCATCTGTTCCATCGTCTTTACCAAGTGACAGAGAGCCTTCTTCCCCCATCTCTTCTAAGGTATCATCTGTTAGTGGCTCTCTTGTTATTGTTCCAAGTGTTCAGCCTCTTGCCTCTTGAGCTTCGGGTGAGGAACCTTTTGATATAAATTGGACTCCTCCCAAAATTTGGGAATTTTTAGACGAGGATCTTCCGTCTACTCCCCCTGGTGCTTCGGTTCCTATGGCCTCTTCCAACATGGATGAGTTGAGCCCTGTTAGCAGTCAAGAGAGCCTTGTGTCAACTGGTGAATATCAATTTCCTCCGGAAGGTTTCCCTTTCCACACCTCTCCGGATGTTTCATTACCACTTCGCTATTGCGCTCTGGCTGACATACTTGGTTCTACATCTCTGCACCAGAGCTCTGTATGGTCTCGTACAATGGTTCTGACTTCAGGGCCATTCGTGTCTACTCAGTTAGCCATGACCTCCATTCCTCGGATGCAGGTTACATCGATTACATCTGTTCCATCGATGCCCACCATTTGTGTGGCATCTTTAGCTCCTCCTGTTAGTGCGGTTATCGCATCCTCGGTGGTCACTGCTATTATTGGGATATCTTCTGGACCCGTTGATGGTGGTCCTTCACCTCTGGCATCCGAAGTCAGTCAACCTATGGGTAATGTACCTATCTCCTCAAATTCCATTCTGGGGGGATTTTCGTATGATCAATATCTATTTGCTCTTCAAAATCTGACTTATAACCCTCTAGGTTCTCAGCAGATGTCTGTTCCGCATAACCCTCTGCACTATTACGATCACCATGGAGCCCATATGTATTATACTGGACCTCTTCCTCAGATGGCTCCAGTTGACAGTCAAATTCCACCTTCGGTTTCCTGGAATCACACTACTTACCATGGCTCGCAAGGACAACCCATTCAGGGACAACCTTATGCCTCGGTAGGTCAGTCTTATAGTCAGCAGGGGCAACCTTTGGGCTCGCAAGGACAACCCTTTCAGGGACAACCTTTAGCCCAAACAGGTTCATCCTTTGTTTATTCAGGACAACCTCCTTTATCTCAAGGACCTCCTTCTGGTCAGTTAGGTCAGCCTCAGTTCCAGCAAGGCCAACCTGCTGCCCAGCAAGGACAACCTTCTGGTCAATTAGGTCAGCCTCAATTCCAACAAGGCCAACCTGCTGCTCAGCAAGGACAACCTTCTGGTCAGTTAGGTCAACCCTAGTTCCAACAAGGCCAACCTGCTGCTCAGCAAGGACAACCTTTTGGTCAGGTCAATCCAGCTATTAGTCAACTTGGTGTTCAAATGCAACCTAGACCTCAAGCTCAAGCTGGTCCCCAAACTCAACCCGATCCCCAGGCTCAGTTTGGATTCCAAGCCCAACCTGTTTATCAGATACAACCTGGGCCCCAGGCGTAGTTTGGGCCTCAGTTTCAGTACAGTCCTCAAGTACCTCAGCAACCCCAAGGGAAACCTCAGGGTAATCCATATCAGAACTATCAGCAACCTCAGGTTAATCCTTATTAGAATTTTTAGCAACCATATGCTGCCCTTGCTGGCCAAGTTGGTAATCAATGGTTTGCTGGAGGTCAAAATCCAGGTCAACAATAGGGGTATGGTTTCAATCCGCCCAACTTTAACCCTTATGGACAAAATCCTCCAGGACAAGATCCATGGGGGCAACAAGGCCCTGGTTGGAACCCTAATGCTGGTCCTTATCAAAGACCCATGATGTCTTTCAATCCTCAGTTACCTTTTCTTGCGACTTTGGAATTGCCCGATGTGTCAAAGTTGACAAATGATCCTATACTTCATAATCCATATTGGCCACCTGTTCCAACCAAGATCCCTGGTGACTATCCTAAGTTTGAAGGCAAGTCCGGAGAAGACCCCCAGGCACATGTCATGACTTATCACCTTTGGTGTTCATCCAATTCTTGGCTTGACGATTCTATTCGTCTTCGTCTTTTCCAAAGGACTCTTACTGGTTCCACTGCAAAGTGGTACATTGAGCTCGCTTATGGGACTTTCCAAGATTTTAACTCTCTCGCGATGGCATTCCTTACACATTTTCAGTTACCGATTCGCTATGAAACGGGAACGCATCTTCTTACCTCTCTGAAACAGGACACAACTACCCACATCTCTGATCATATTCATGAATGGAGAAGGTGTCGCCATTTGATCAAGTTCTGGATTCCTGATCAGCTATTGACTAATTGGTTCACTACCTCTTTTGTCGGTCCAATAGCCAGAGATATTGCTATGGGGGCATGCGTTACTGAAGAGCAAGCCATCGCACGTGCTCAATATCTTGATTTGGTATATTCCCAATCTGGCACGCTTTATGACGTCTTGCCCAATGCTCCGCGACCTGGAACTTCTAAAGCTCCGCCGACACCTTCTGTCGATGGTGTTATTGGTTCCGTCACTCAATCTTCTCGAAAGTCTTCCATGACTCCTGCGAAGCAGAAATCCATTGCTCCTACTGAAACTACTTCTTAGTCTCCATCCAATCCTGGGAAAACCTCAAAAGTTAACACCGTCCAGTCCACCACGACGGAGAAAACTTCGAAGGGTAAGAAGAAAGGGAAAGGTAAAAATAAGTCTGACATGCCAAAGCAAGAACCTCCTAAGACTCCTACCGATGATGGTTCTAAACGCAAACCTAAGTATCCTTGTCTTATCTGTGATGAGGATCACTTCACTAAAGACTGTCCTCGATGGTCTGAGGTAAGTCATTTGCTTAAGGGGACTTCAGGGATTCCTGCTGTGCTTAAAGAACCTTTTCCTTCCCAACAAACTCAAATGGTGGACTAGCCTCAATCCTCTTCCTCATCTGGTTCCCAGGTCTTTATGGTTGGGACTATTCCTATTCACGTGTCTACTCAATCGAAAGATTATGCTCTGCCGATTGGGAAAGAACCTGAAGTTCCTTCTAGTGTTCCCCCGTCCAGTTCTGACCCTCTTCATATTGAAAGGCCTAGTAATGAGTTCGTCATTTGACCACCTGCTAAAGGAATTCTCATGAAATCTTCCTATAATCCCAATGCTCGTGCTGCACAACACCATAGCATTGTCGAAGATCTAGCCCAAGCTATTTCAGCTATGTCTGCATTTGAGGTTCTCTAGAGTTGTCCTCTCCAACGGAAGTCATTACTATCCGCCATCAATGGAATTGATCTAGTTGATTCAGAGTTGATTACCTTCGATCTTGAAAATCATGTGCCGCGTTTGCCTCACCAGATCACTTTTCTCATCCAGGTTGTTATTAAATCAAAGACTATTCATCGTATTGTTATTGATGAAGGAGCCTCGACTTGCATCATGTCTCTTGCTTGTTGGAAAGCCATTGGTTCTCCCTCTTTGAGTCAATCTCTGAATACCCTGGAGGCATTTTATGGAAGAGATTCTCGTCCGTTTGGTAGTCTCCCACATTTGCCTATTGTTGGGGCAAAGTGATTGCCTATCATTTAATTTTTCAACCCTGGGGTTTCGTAAACTTGTGAAGCATGCGTGCACTTTATCGCCTTTATGCTTGCTAATATATTTTACCTTCATAGGGTCGTTGCCAATAGCTAGGAGTCATAGCAGCCAATCATAGACAGGAGGTGGTTGTCACCAATAGACAAGACAGTCTCATTGACAGTGGTCACATTGCCAGAAGGAAGGTCATTGCCTGCCGATCATGCTAGAAATTGTCTTTCAGTTTAGATCAATCTAACTACAAAATAATGTAAACCAATTCATATAATCTATGAAATCAAATAATAAAAATGAAATTCAACTAACCTGTGAAATAAAAAAAACAACTAATGTATACTTAGTTACTCCAACATTCAATTATGAAGTGTTACCTTCCTGAGATGATGTGTAAGCAACCATTTATACTTTAACTTCTAATGTCCTAGAAAAACAAGTAAAGTGTGCAGAAAATAACTCAGTAATTGCATGTATTAAATATTCAACCATTCTATCTTGAAATATGATTAAATCAACTTCTTAGAATGATCTTTAGGAATATCAGTTAATGCAATTAAATGAGGATCTTAAAAGCAAATATAAAAACATGAAAAAGTAAAGCTCAATGATTGCATAGGTTGAACATTCAATCACCCAATTTGAAGTCACCTTCTTGGCCTGATCTTTTATCCAATTATACAATGAATTGATAGTTTAATCTAAGAAAGTAAATAACAAAAGATGAAAGGAAACTAAATAACTATGAGCTCTTGCCTCAAACTTAATCCAATTGGAAAATACATAAATCTTTCCTATTGAAATGTTTTTAAAAAAGCAAAGATTACACAGTCATTCTAAAACTAATATTAAGAAAGCAAATGAATTTTAATCTATAAAAGCAATTAAATCTCACATATTGTAGGTGGCCAATCCAAAAGCATGAGAGATGGAAAGTTGAGAGGCTCCAAATGCATGCATAACCAAATCAAGGTGAACATCACTCATGAGCATGGTGCCAAATCCAAATTCTATATTCAAAACATGAGCATTTCCCCAACTTTACATATGCCTTTCAAAGGAGAAGGCTCTCCTATTTAAACAAAAACATAAGAAGCTACCCTATTTAATGAAGATCCACTAAAATCTCATATAGTTACAACCAAATAGCTCATAATGTGACATATATCCCCTAAGTGTCTCATAGAGTTATAATCCAAATAAGACATGATGAGACACCTCATAGAGTTACAGTCCAAATAGGACACATATCCTTCTTTGACCTTTATCCAAATCTCCTTTGAAGGGAATTCGAATTTGAGCATTGGAGGCCACATAAGGGTACCTTGGAAGCTTCCAAATGACCTACACATGTCATGAAACTCAAGCCACATATATAGATACATGAAACCATGTTAATTTCCTAGTTTTTAATCATAAATTCACTTTAAACACATAATATAAATAACTTTAGTAAATAAGGATCCTAACCCATATATTTATGAAAATGGTGGTTAATGAAAGGTTATATGGTTATGGAGTTGCGACATGTGAGTGAAATGGTGGTGATAAAGGTGAAAGTGGATGTCATTTTGAAGACATTTTGGAGGCCCAACATACCCCCCAACTAGAGTAATAGCATGTCCTCATGCAAATATTGATTAATTCCTTTGATTTGCTTGCAATGTCTTTGCTTTTGAATGAGCTTGGCTTATATCATATGTCCTTAAACTTTGCATTTAACAATTTTATTTATTTTTGCAAAGTATTCCTTGTCATACATTAAATTGCAACATGTTTGGTTGGTTCTTGTGTTTCAACCAAATTCTAATTGGTATTGGTTCTTGTGTTTCATTACGTTGTTTCTTTTTGTTGCAGCAAGATTCATTGATCATATTTAAGAATGCATCTTTAAAATTAGCCATATAGTGTGCTCATAATTTAGACATTATTTGCAAATCATATAACGTTTTGAACCGTAATGCAATCATAATTGATTAGGACAAGTATGTTAGGATGAAATGAAAATGTGTGATGGTGTATGTTATATGAATATGAAATGATGTCCCTTCCCCCCAACTAAAGATATGACAATGTGAAAGAGGAAGTGAGGAATTTCCCAAAGTTACAATTTTAGTATTTTAAGGAATTGCATGAGTAAAAATTAGAAAACCACATACCTTCACTTACCTTCAATGTGCATGACTTATGGAAATTGAAGAGTGTGGCTGTTTCTGGATCATGGAATGAAATGTAGAATTCATCTGCTTCTTGGTTGCATAAATGGTGGATGAGGTGGTGAAAATGGATTTTTTATTGCTGCTGCTAAATCTGTTGTATCTGCTGCAAAATGATAAATGATATAGTCTTCAATCGCTATAAAACTGATGGTACAACTCTAGTCATGCAAATAAATGTGTCGGTGTCGAGCATGAAGAGAGGTCATTGGATTACCGACCATTGATGAATGTTGTTAACCAATGCGAGGTAAAATCACCATTAATGTCAACGAGGCCCAAGGTACCTAAGTACATCTGCGAGAGAACTTTTCATTGATGCATACAAGCCTCAAGGTAATAATAATGACTCTAGCCCTGAACCTAGATAAAGTGTCGATGTCGATATGCCAAGGCTTGTTAGAAGGAAGGCCTTAAGGAATCGTCCATCATCTAACGCGAGCATGAAACAATGATTTTGAAGGACTATGAATGGAAAATTTTGTAGTGGATCAAGGTTTATTTAACGGAAAGGAAAATGACAAGTGAATGGAAAGTAAAAGGACAAATCAACATGTAAGCGAGATGAATGTCTTTATGAAAATGGTTTATGAGTTAGTGAAAGCAAGGCAAGAAAATATAGTTTCTATGAATAAAAAAAATGAGCAGTGAAGGAAAATGAGATGAGAATTTTATTGAATGACTAAGTGAAATGCAATGCGACTGCAAAGGAAATGAGATGAAGTTTTTATTGACTGAAGGAGTATGGATGCAATGGAAACACTAGCATCTTAAAGGCTTGCAACTGCTGGATTTGATATGCATTGGCATGTGCTCATGCATTGATGTTTCATCTCTATTGTTGCTCTGATAATTTTCTTGTGAAATAAATGTGGTCTTTGAGAGACACTATTTGCTTATGGTCATCTGTTCTTCCTCTTGGAACCTGCAAAAACTAGTACTTTTTTTCCAGTGGATTGTAAGGTTATCAAAATAGAGAGGTGATCAATCTCTCTATTAATGACATTTACATAAAAAAAATAAGAATCGGTACTATTAAACAAATTCATGAAAGAAAACCAAAAGAGTTTATACCTGTGTCGAAAGTACTGCCTCAAGTTACCCGTTGTTTCTTTTTAGCAATTTCTTCATTATTTACTGTTTCAAAATATGATAATAGCTTCCTAATTTTGTAGATCTCGTTGAGATATTTCCAACGACACTTGAAACATCAAATTCCGATCTCGTATGAGAAAGTTAGACTGTTTTGAAATTTTTATGAAATAGTGAAAATTGTCATGTAAAATGTGGCATGGGAACATGATGCTACAGTGAAAGATGATGTAAGCAGATGAAATGACATGTTGATCATGAATTTCTGGTTAGAATGCATTGTTTGAAAAATAAATCATTGAGTTAAATGCATAGCTGCAAAATTGTTTTCTAGCTGTAGAATTGTCGATTAGCTGCAGAATCGCTGTTCAACTGCAGAATGTGCACAGTTTCTATAGCTAAAATCCTGAACAAACAACCCAAGTTAGTAAAAAACCAAAAATGAATTCAAAAAGCAAGAAACAATGTTACCATGAACATAAAGACCACTTTTAACTTGGACCTCAAACAAATTAATTGGTATCTATCCCTTCAAGATCACATCATAATATCAAAGGTCATTCAACTTGTTTCTTAAAGAAATTTCTTATTTATTAAATGCAGAAGGAATTTTATCAACTTAGATCTTCTTCCTTTGTGGTTTACTGGAGCCAAACTCCAGTGATAATTGTAATGCCTCATGGGCATGAATTCACTCCAACATATGTCATATTCCATATAGCATTAAAAACCACAGTAGCCTTGAATGGAACCAAATGCATGAACCAACACATATATAATTAAATTATTCAACCAAACTCACGTTCTTCAATATAATGGTTCAATGCATATACATGGTTTGAATGCTTGAAAAGATACACCACGTAATTCAAAGCCAATTCAACACCAAAGCACACATTCAAGGGTTCAATGAACAATTTTGAGTGCATTTGATATACCAGCATATACCACGATGATCATCAAGATATTCTAGCTTTCATAGGATTGTATTTAACCGAAACAGAAAAGGGAATGCTTGAGACAATTGTAGGAGTTCAAAATACAATGAACAATACCAGGGAGGAGAGGACATGTTTACAAAGGCTAGACCAAAAGGAGATTCTATTTGTAGAAATATGCTTTACTGCCAAAACGACTTCCTCCTTCAACTCAGTCGTAGCAACAACATATTACGGAGCCAAGTGCTGGAAATGCGCATAAATTTGTAACCATTTTCTTTGCTGAATCTGCTCTCCTTTCAACACCAGGACATCTTTTTGATGGACTCAATCAAACTTGATTTATCTCCACGATTTGCAGGATCAAGACAATAAGTAAAAAAAATCATTTTTCCACATAACTTGGAAAATAAGGCTTTAAAGAACCTGGAATATCTTCGAATTGGTTACTAATTTCAGAAAATTGCTCTTGGTGGGAGATGTTTTCTATTTGCATTCCCATCTCTTGGAAAGAGCAGCTAAATTAAGTTCCCAGTTAGGTGAGGGGAGTGTTACTGCTATACCAATAGTTGAGACTCAAGCTGGAGATGTTTCAGCTTATATTCCCTGGGATTATAGGTCTATGTATGGAGTGGTAGGATAGATTCTATCTACCGGTCATGCCTCGGGGGAGGATTCTATATGAGTTCTTGGAGTGAAACTATGGTCAGGATGCTGAGATACATGATGTTGTCATGGTTAATATATTGATTTGGAATCAATCAACGATTCAAACTACGTGCATATCGGGCCAGGCGGGCCATATTCGGGTTGGTTGATAGAATTATACAACCCAGACAATTCCGGTTCCACCACCCACCCCATTAAAACATACGTAAGTGGCTGAGTGCTTCCATCCCCAAAAAGTGATAATAATAGTGGGAATGCTATCATTGGGACGGACAAAAAAAATATAGACCACTGAACAAACTTGGTAGACAAATTCCCGTTTTGAGAAAAACCCACATCTTATTTTTTTGAAATTTGTTTTCAGTTGTCCAGAAATCACGTTTTAAAATTGACGTTTTTAAGTTTGTTACACATTTCCTCTGCTCAAGTAACTGATGGGTCTTCCATGTCCACGAACCAAGGAGTTTTCATCATCGAATTTATTGCGACCGACAAGGAAATTCCAGCCAAAAGGGATCGAACCGTGATTTCCGCCCGCATGATCTCAACAAATTGATAATGATGCCAACAAATTGCTAAAAAAAAAGGTTGCGATGGTTGTTTTTTATCCAAATTTGTACCCTTGGATATTTAAAACAGTAGCCACACCAAGCTCCCATCAACACTCAGATCTCTACAAGTTTTGGAGCTGTCGATAAACAGGTGTGAGTTCCTTTGGCTTCCAGCAATCTTGATGCTTCAATTCCTTGCCAAGTTGCAGGAATTGTTGGATAGCAAAGTTCACTCCCATTGCACTGTCATCGTAGCAGTGCACAACAAAAAGCCTCCTCTTCTCTTCAGATCAAGGCTGATTGTGATCATGCTAGGCCTAAAATCGAAGTTCATTTGAATTAGCTCCAGATATCGGCTACGAAGTGCCTTGTGAATTACCATTAGATGCACAGTCCTAGTTTTAAAGATTGTTAAGTACACCCTTGGATTATAATTCCTTTTGAAATTAACCATACCCACAACACATCAAGCGATACTACAACTAAGTCTCGTGGATGGGTCAGACCAGGCTAGGTTTCAGAAACTAGTCGTTTCTGTAGCTGTGCGCATTCAAAGGAAGATTTTATTATTATTATTATTATGAATTTTGATTTTTGATTTTTAAGTTAATGCATTTGATTTTTTTTCTTTGCAGGTCGCATGAGAGCTTAAATTGTCAATTCTCTTAAGAAAAAGAAAAAATTTACATTTCCCTTATTAAAAAACATGAAGATTTTTTTTTTTTTTGAAATCTAACTTGATTTATTTATTTATTATTATTTAAAATCAAAACATGATTTTTTTTTTTTTTTTCTTGAAAATATTTTTGTAAGGTTAGTGAAAATGTAAGAAAATAAGTAAAAATATAAAGACTTTAAAGTCTAAAAACTTAAAAAAAATGCAATCAAGAACTTAAAAAAAATGTAATCAAGCTTGATCTTTTTTTTCCTATTTTATCTACTTGAAAGAATTTTTATTTATTTATTATTATTTTTATTAAGTATATGAATGTTTCCAATGGAGCCATTTACGGATTAAACTTTCTAAAATGTTCATATCCAAATTTGAAAAATGTACCTGATTGTGTATGAGGACATGAGAAATCGTTTTAACCTTTAGATTTGCCACAAATATCTCTTGAAGAACGGATGAATGTCGTGGCGTAATCGCGTTTCGACACCATTCCTCAATGTAGTCCTTGTGCTCCAAAGAATGTTTGATCTGCATTCTAGATCCTTTGTCCATAAATGGTTAATATCGCATATATATCTATATCTATATCTATATCTATATCTATATCTATATCTATATCTATATATATATATATATATATATATATATATATATATCATTTAGTTGCATATCATTTTTATTATTATTATTATTATTATTATTATATATATATATCTATATATATATATAATAATAATAATAATAAAAAAAATGATATGCAACTAAATGATTTATGAATCTACATGCTTTAATCATGCATCTAGGAAAAAACTGAAAAAATATGAACTCTAGATTGAAAGCTAGTTCCTATGCACACTTCCCCGACAATGGCGCCAAAATTTTGGGGCAAAGTGATTGCCTATCATTTAATTTGTCAACCCGGGGTTTCGTAAACTTGTGAAGCATGCATGCACTATATGTGCTAGAAATTGTCTTTCAGTTTAGATCAATCTAACTACAAAATAACGAAAACCAATTCATCTAATCTATGAAATCAAATAATGAAAATGAAATTCAACTAACCCGTGAAATAAAAAAAACAACTAATGTATACTTAGTTACTCCAGCATTCAATTATGAAGTGTTACCTTCTTGAGATGATGTGTAAGCAACTATTTATACCTTAACCTCCAATGTCCTAGAAAAACAAGTAAAGTGTGCAGAAAATAACTCAGTAATTGCATGTATTAAATATTCAACCATTCAATATTGAAATATGATTAAATCAACTTCTTAGAATGATCTTTAGGAATATCAATTAATGCAATTAAATGAGGATCTTAAAAGCAAATAGAAAAGCACGAAAAATTAAAGCTCAATGATTGCATAGGTTGAACATTCAATCACCCAATTTGAAGTCACCTTCTTGGCCTGATCTTTTATCTAATTATACAATGAATTGATAGTTTAATCTAAGAGAGTAAATAATAGAACATGAAAGAAAACTAAATAACTATGAGCTCTTGCCTCAAACTTAATCCAATTGGAAAATACATAAATCTTTCCTATTGAAATGTTTTTAGAAAAAGAAAGATTACACAATCATTCTAAAACTAATGCTAAGAAAGCAAATGAACTTTAATCTATAAAAGCAATTAAATCTCACACATTGTAGGTGGCCAATCCAAAAGCATGAGAGATGGGAAGTTTAGAGGCTCCAAATGCAAGCATAACCAAATCAAGGTGAACATCACTCATGAGCATGGTGCCAAATCCAAATTCTATATTCAAAACATGAGCATTTCCCCAACTTTACACATGCATTTCAAAGGAGAAGGATCTCCTATTTATACAAAAACATAAGAAGCTACCCTATTTAATGAAGATCCACTAAAATCTCATATAGTTATAACCAAATAGCTTATAATGAGACACATACCCCCGAAGTGTCTCATAGAGTTATAATCCAAATAAGAAATGATGAGACACCTCATAGAGTTCCAATCCAAATAGGACACATATCCTTCTTTGACCTTTATCCAAATCTCCTTTGAAGGGAATTCGAATTTGAGCATTGGAGGTCACATAAGGGTGCCTTGGAAGCTTCCAAATGACCTACACATGTCATGAAACTCAAGCCACATATATAGATACATGAAACCATGTTAATTTCCTAGTTTTTAATCATAAATTCACTTTAAACACATAAAATAAATTACTTTGGTCAATAAGGATCCTAACCCATATATTTATGAAAATGGTGGCTAATGAAAGGTTATATGGTTATGGAGTTGCGACATGTGAGTGAAATGGTGGCGATAAAGGTGAAAGTGGATGTCATTTTGAAGACATTTTGGAGGCCCAAAACCTATCACCTTGGAAGGCAAGATGGTCAACGTCGAAGTAGAGGTTGTCGACACCAATCTGACTTACAACCTTCTATTGGGTCGAAGTTGGACGTATGATATGCATGCCGTTGCTTCTTCACTATTCCGCGTACCCCGTTTTCCTCACCATGAGAAAATTGTTACACTAGATCAATTTTCCTTCTTTGCTTCCTCTTCCTCAGAAGGCAATGTTCCATATGTGGAGCAGACCAGTATTCCTTATGAGAGTGTGGGTGCTGGGCTCTTTAAAGCTCCTGCCCTCATGGGCGTTCTTCCGCTCCCACCTCCTAATGTTTTCTCATTAATATGATCTCCGTTAACCCTGATCCTTGGGTGATTCCTCTCCTCGATTAGGTAGACTCATGGGGTGATTTTATGTCATTGAGCCCTGCTAAGCTTAACTATGTCGAAATTGTCTTGGCTTCGGCTTCTTTTTCTGACTCTACTCCTTTGAGTAGATTTCTTGACACGTATGTGCAATCCCCTTGGCTTGGAGATATTGCTTCTCCTGATCCTTTGCAATATATGTTTCCTTCTGATGAGGCTATTCTTGAAGCTTTGTCTTTTGAGGATCCTCCTTGGATCGATAGTCATCACCATTCCTCATTTCTTCCTGGCTTTGGGGCTGTGACTGCATGTATATATAATTTTTCTTCCCATGTTCCTTCTCAACTGCTTCAGACGCCCATCTTGACTCATGATGTCGTTTCTGAAGGGAATATAGGAAATATCATGCAAACCATGCCTATCGACATCTCTATTAAACCAGGGGTTTTCAAAAATATTCACATTGGAGTAACTTGTTCTCCCAAGGAGATCAAGATTTACACTAGCCTCTTCCAAGAGTTTTGCAACGTGTTCGCTTGGTCGTATGAAGAAATGCCCAGTATAGATCCAAGTATTGTGGTGCATGAGATACCTACGTATCTTGATGCGAAGGCCGTTCGTCAATGTTTACGTCCCGCACACCCAAGAAAGGCAGCTCCCATTAAAGGAGAGGTTGAAAAACTTCTCAAGGCTGGGTTCATTTATCCTCTTCCATTGACGGACTAGGTCTCTAACATTGTCCCTGTGACTAAAACGTAGGGCACTATTCGAGTTTGTGTTGATTATCGTGATATTAATCGCGCATGTCTGAAAGATAACTACCCCACTCCCTTTATTGACCAACTTATTGATGACTGTGCTGGGAGTGAAATCTTCTCTTTTATGGACGGCTTCTCTGGCTATAACCAGATCAATATTTTACTTGTTGATCAACATAGGACTGCATTTATCTTTCTATGGTGTACTTTTGCTTATAAGAAGCTTCCTTTTGGTCTGAAGAATGCTGGTGCGACTTTCCAAAGAGCAATGTCCTATGATTTTCATGATATTAGACACATTGTTCAGCCTTATTTGGATGATCTTCCTGCTCATTCAACTAAATGCACAGACCTTTCGGACCACCTTTGTCAGATTTTTCTTCACTGTAGACATCATAATATTCGTCTCAATCCACACAAATGTGTCTTCTGCGTTGAGTCCGATAGACTCCTTGGGTTTTTCATTTCTAAGGAGGGTATTTATCTCAATCCACTTAAGGTCGAAGCTATTTTGAATCTCCCGCCTCCTACTACTTTGCACCAATTATAGAGTCTACAAGGGAAGGCTAATTTCTTGTGTCGTTTCATCCCTAACTATGCCGAGGTTGCTAAAGGTTATATGCCTTTGCTTAAGTGTGACATTCCATTCATTTGGGATGAAATTTCCCAAAATTCATTTGAGCAACTCAAGACCCTTCTTGTTTCTGCTCCTTTGTTGTGTCCACCGAACTATCACCATGATTACTTTCTTTATCTAGCTGCCACTGATAGTACCATTGGCATGGTTCTGGTATAAGATGATGATGATGGTTCCGAGCATGTCATATATTATCTTAGCCACAACCTTCTTACCACCAAGACTCGCTATGCTTATGTTGAGAAGTTGGCCTTGGTAGCCATTCAGGCTATTCAATGTTTTCGTCATTACATTTTGTTCTGTACCACAACCGTGATTTCTGATTGCAACCTGATGACATATATTCTGTCACGTCAATTTCTGGGGGGCAAATGCTCCAAGTGGATCCTTATCCTCCAGGAGTTTGATTTGGAGTTCACCACTACCAAATATAAGAATTCACTGGTTTTCGCTAAATTGATTTGCTCTTTACCATCTTCTTTCGCTCCCTCTCGGATAGAGGACTGCATTCCAGATGATACACTCTTCTTGATTAGTACCCTCGATCCCTGGTACTGTGACATCATTGTTTACCTCCAGAGATCTTCATTTCACTCTAACTTGTCTAAGGATGCTCGATGACGCATTCACCATAATTCTCAGTCATATCATATTATTGGAGACACGTTGTACCATGTCGGAGTGGATTCTATTCTCCGCCGCTGTTTAACCCTCGAGGAAGATAAGAAAGTCTTAAATGACTGTCACTCTGGCGCCTGTGGCAGTCACATGTCTGGTTATGCCACTGCTCAGAAGATTCTTTGTGTTGGTTATTTTTGGCCATCCATTTTCAAGGATTGCATTCTTGTCGTCCATTCATGTCATGCGTGTCAAATTTACCAGCGCAAGATGCATGCGTCACCTTCTCTTTTGCATCCTGTCATTACCGTAGGACCTTTTGCAAAGTGGGGCATTTATTTTATGACCTATAACCCTCACTCGGCCAGGGGGCATGGGTATATCATCGTTGCTGTTGATTACTTTACGAAATGGGTCGAATCGATGCCTACATTGACTAACGATGGTAAGACAACTACTCAATTTCTATTCAATCATGTGATTTCCAGGTTCAGAGTCCCTCAGGCCATCGTCACAGATCATGGCTCTCATTTTCATAATTATATGATGGCTGAGTTGACAACCCAGTTGGGCTTGCGTCACGATAGTTCGACGCCATATTACCCCTAGTCCAATGGCCAAGTCGAAGCAGTGAACAAAGTGTTGGTCACCATGCTTCAACGTACCATTGGAATGCATAGGTCCAATTGGCATTTGATGTTGTTTTCCGCTCTATGGGCCTACCGAACCTTGGTTAAGGATGCTACCAGATTTACACCATTTCAGCTTGTTTATGGTTTGGAAGCTACCCTTCCGATTGAATGTGAAATTCCTTCTCTCAAATTAGCTATCGAATTACTACTGAATACCACTCCGGTGGAGGAGTGTCTTCTTTATTTAGAACGACTTGATGAGACTTGTCGACTTGCTTCATTGGTCATTGAGGCACAGAAGAAGCGAGTGAAAGCTCACTTCGATCAGACAGTCAACCCACGTTCCTTCATTGAAGGGGATTTAGTCCTGTTGTATGTTCAAGTTCATGATAAGTTACGTGTAGGCAAATTCGAATCCATGTGGCATGGGCCCTATATTGTAAAACGTGTTTTGCAAAAAGGTGCATATGAGCTGATTGATTATGAAGGAAATCCTTAGATAAGCCCCGAAACGGGCTTTATCTCAAGAAGTATTATGCATGAGTATTTCATGCATTTTTATGTACATAAGTGTGTTCTCATTTTTGTACATGTTTGGCTTGGTGTGTAATCATTTTTTGCTTATTGTGTCCTTTTTCTTCTTATGCAGATGTCTGTCGCACCTTATGTCAGTTTCGCTGATGGTCCCTATCGTAGTACTCGAAATCTTTCCTCCCCGACATGGGTTATCTATGATCTTCACAGTGAGTTGGTAGATCTTCAAGGTGTTTGTCTAGGATGTGTTAGTGTCAGTCTTTGCAGCCTTCCTCTAGTGATCAAACATGCTCTTACAAAGTGATTTTAAGGTGTCAAGGTCAAATTTTGTCATTTTAGTGAGTCTTCAGGTAAAATTTGGTCACTAGGCATTAGGTCTAGGGTTTGCTTTTACTCCTTCCTTTCAAAGTTGTCCAAATGTCGGTCCATGCCACCATTCGGCTGGGTGTACCATCATTTAGAGGGTTTTCATCATCATGTCAGGTTCCAATGGTGTCATTTTACACCTTGTTCATGCTTCAGTTGTGCCTAGGTAAGGTTCATTTCCCTCTCCTAGGGTTTTGAAGCTAATTTCTATTGGATGGTCAAATCATCAGCAAAAATTGTATCCTGATGTTCATACACCTTCTCCTATCCTTAATGTACCTTATTAAACACTTCCCATCACTAATATCCCCTGAATTCCTCATTTTTGCAAAAACCCTAGTTTCTTGCTACAACTTGACAATTTTCTAGGCTAGGTCTGTGTTTTGCCCTTTTGGACCTCCTCCCCTCACTCAATATTTGAAATTCAACTTTCCCCTACTTCCTATCATCCCTTCCTACTTCCTGAATTTTTCTCAAGAATTTAGAAGCCCTTTATCCCCTTCATTTCACTTCATTTCGACAAATCCCCTGTTCCACACATCGGGATAGGTTTTACTCCAATGATGTTTCTGAGAAATAAAAGATGAATTTTCGAAAAATTAGAGAGGTTTTTGTCCAAAATAGTCCAATGAAGAAAAACCTCCTTCACTTTGTACATAGGTGTCATGGTTTTAGAGAAATATCAAAAATACTGTTGCCTCGGGAGAATTGATGCACCTTTGAAGTGACCTTGGGAAAATCAAGTTTTCTCCTAGCTTGGTTGGCCAAATGACTTGCTTGATGAGTCAAATGATAAGTAGACACAAAGATATTTCCAATGAGCTATCATGAGCTCAATTTGTGGTTGAGGAAGACCTTCAAAAGTTTACTGCAACAACACTCTGCCTCTAGGTAGCCTCATTTTTCACATTTTGACTAGTCTTGGGAGATTTGACTTTTGACAGGGCAAATGAACTCAAAATTGAAAAATTGAAGTTGGGTTGGAAATTAGACTCAATAATATTTCCAACTAGCTATTGTTCACTCAATTTGGACACCGGGAAGGCCCTCAAAACTGGTCTGAAAAAAGGCGCTACGCATAGAAATTTTTAGCACATAATTTTCTGCCCTATGCGCCGCGCCACTCGGCGCTCGCTTTTGATGAAGGCATCATTTTGACAGAAAAATTATTCTTACCTACCTATGGCCAAGAAATTTGGGCAGGTTTTGAGCCATCAAAAAGGTCAAAAACACTCAAAAAATGGCCTTTCTGCCCCTATTTTGACACACAGGAAGCAGTGTTGGGAGAACTGACTTTTGGAGGGGAAAATGGAGGCCAAATTCAAAAATTCCACTTGGGTTGGAAATTAGACAGGTATAAATTTCCAACAAGAATACTTGGAGAAAATTTTGACATCAGGAAGGCCTCCAAAAGTGGGCCCAAACAGGCTATGCATAGGGAAAATTTTTCCAGTTTGACCAAGTATACTCTGTTTTTCGCCTAGCTTTTGCCAGTTTGACCTTTTCACCTCCTTAATGTTAAATTTGTGATGTAATTTAATTTACATTGATGGATCGTGATGTAAATATGTTTGATTTTCACTTGTAGAGGTAGATTCATTAGTTTAGAGGCTGTTTGAAACTGAATGAATCAGTTCCCTTGTTTTTAGAGGCATGCTGTTATCTTGCCTAGTTTCTAGTTCTCAGTTTAGAATCAGTTGGATCAGCTCCTAGACTCATGATATCGATCCCTAGAGGCAAGGAGGAGCTATGTTTGTCTATATTATGTTGTTTTTCAATCATTAGCATGGTTGGACTCTTGAGAAAGCCTTGAGCTTCATTGTACATTCATTTTTAGTATTTTGGCTAAGGAATTGAGACTAGGATTTGCAGCACTCTTTGGGATTCATGTGGAAATTTGTCTTGGTACAGTGCTTCTCTTTGTGATTGTGAATTTGTTTATGTGATTGCATTATCTATCTTATTTCTTCTGAACTAAACAAACAAGAGTGTAAGTAGAATTCATTGAAAGTGCAATGCTCTACTTGAAGTTTTCTTTAGTTGTTTGATGTTTTCAGCTATTTGGGGAGGATTCATGATTGTTCTTTCCCTCTTCAACACCCCACCTATATTTTCCTTCCATCTCACTAAAATTTAAGTTCCAAAACGATTGCCTACCTTGCCCCATCGAGATCTCTGTAGAACTGAGCCTCAATCCCCGCACCCCAAAATGTGCCTTTCCCTCTGAGCCAACAAAACTCCATTTTATCAAATCAACTCTTTTGCACATATACCTAGCCTAAAATAAGAAGATATTTCAGTCATCTCAAGCCCCATAGATCATCATTTGCTGAGATTGACCCAGAGAGAGCCCTCTCCTGGCCTGGTAGGGCTAGCTACCAGGGTGAGCGTGGTTTGATGTTGGCCCTGGATCCTACCTTTTCAGCCTGAGGTAAATCTAGGCACTAACAGGATGTACTATGAACAATGTTGCTGAATATAGTGCAGTTATTGAGCTATTAACTGAGGCTGTTACCCTCAATATTCGCGCTCTGATCGTAAATCTAGATTCACAGCTTGTTGTTCTCCAGCTCAACAAGCATTATTCCGTTACAAACCCTCAGAATTTAAGGTTGTATTTACGTGTTCGTTTATTGGAAAGGAATTTTTATTTCATTACATATCAACATATTCCTAGAAGACTAAATACATTAACAGATGCATTGGCAAATCATGTGTTAGATAGACATTTGTAAAAGTAAACATTGAAACATAATAAGTTAATAAAACAAAACATAGGTATCCATATACATATCATGTGTTGCACATCGTAGTTCTCAAAAAATATGTGTTCAAGTTACATCATGAGACAACATGTCTCTCAAAATTGCAGAAAATAAACCTAGGGGTCTAATCTGCGTGATGCTCTCTATAGCACACCACTGCTCGGACAACATGTCTAAGTAGTCGGTGGATCCTGTTCCACACCCCTGCTGTGTGTCGCTGGTATTGTCGAGGGACATCCTCGAATCCCGCGTAGTCCAGGATCCCCTCTGTTAAGCCCTCCAGGTCGACGACAATCTCATCCTCCATGTCTCCGCCAGGAGGAGGTAGCTCGAACTCCCTCTCAACTCTCCGAGCAACGGGAGACAAACTTGTAGGTCTTTCCAGTCTAGCATCTACAAGATTGAAACATAATGATCATGACATATATATAAAAAAATATCATAAAAAATTACATAACTCTTTCAAAATAAAAAACTGAGTTTGTTACCTCTATCATCCTAGTGTTCCCCAAGAGGAAGTACTAGGTACGGATCACCTCTGAAGTTAGTCCCAACATATGACCAGTCCTCTGCAACAACAAATTGATGATCTAGCCACTCGAAGAACTCTGGTCTCCACGACATCTGTTGATCCCCGCCTCCTCGAGGCATCAATATAGCCCAGCGAGTGATCCGTGGCTCTCGTGGTGGTGGCCTTGCCACGACCACTTCCTGTCTCTGAAAGATGGGAAGTCATTCCAAGATGAACGGTACAAGGATTGAGCCATACCCAAACTATTTAGTATCACCTCGTCGGCATTTTTTCAATTGCCTTTTGAGGTTGTTTGATACTGCCTCTACCTAGTTGAATACGGTGGGGTTTAGGTAGTCAGCGGCCAGCCGGAGTTGAGTCTTGGTGGCCTCATGTGGGGCCTGCGAACCAACTACTCTAGTGATGGTGGAAAGGAGGACTCGCAGGGACAAGTCAGCTACTGTTGCGATCTTTATTTTGCCTCCCTTGTCCGATTTCTGGGCCTCTGGACACATCCTTCTGATGAGCATGTCCATCGTCTCTCCTGTGATCCGAGTACCTGTCATTCGGGGCCTTTCTCCCCTCCGTGATAACCTTGTCAGGAAATAGATGTTGGTAGCATTGATTTCTAATTCCTGCCCCTGAATGTTGAATCTCCCTTCATTTGGATCCCATGCTCCAATGAGATATTGGAGTAGATCTGGTTGTGCTTTGAGGCATGACACCATGAAAAACTTTAGAAGTTCGCAGTTCCTGAGCACATCCAACAAATTTGGATCCCCCATGGCCAATTCATCAACATTGCTATGTTCCCGCTCTTTCCATTCGATCACCATGTTTTTCTCTCTGCAAACACACAAACATTCAATTATCAATGCCATAATTATACTAAAACCCCATGAAATTGCTTAAATTTTGAGGAATTTTGGTTCTCGGCACTTGTTGTGCCTGTTTTCAAACAGGTGCGCCGAGCTGGAATCTGCAGTTTGGAAAATTAGGGCTCTTCATGACTGTTTGGTCTACAGTCACGAAGAGCTCATTTTCCATTCGTTGGAAAATCTGGATGGTCCCAAGCTGGGAACTCGCACCGACCGCTGCGGACACTCTCGTCCAAAAACCTCCTCTAAATCACGGCTAAAAACTTCAAAAACAAGATACATTCTATCTAAAAATGCAGGAAAAAGGTGTGGTGCCTACCTGGACCGGACAGATTTGCAAACAAGCTTCTGAAACTCCTCCAATCGATCACCGAAATCGCAAGTGCATAAGGGTAAATTTTTTCCACTCCAAGGTAAAAAGTAAAAAGTGAATTGTTTTTTACCAAATTGCCCTTTTATAAGCTCTTTTTGGAAAATTAGGATTTTTAGGTTAGGGTTTTAGGTCTATTTTTGAATATTTTATGCATATTTACGTCAAAATAGATCTTACACTTTCTTTTTGTGAGTGACAGGTTCCCTGGTGATGATTTACGAGTTGTATTTTATACTTTTTCGGACTCAGTAAAAACACGGAAAAGTCCATTTTGGAGTCATCTTTAAGCTCTTTTCTGACTCTCGAAACATGAAAAGATTGCTGAGATCTTGTCGCTTTGAACTCGTTAAAGGTTGCGAAGCGTCATCTACCCAGTATAAGTTTACCCCTTTTACGGACTGGGATAGATTACTTACGAAAAAGGTATACGTTGATCTATCATGGTCAATAGGTTCCCTTGGGTATTGTTTTCTACCTTTTCGGATTCGAGGGAAAAATTTACGAAAAGGGACCTTTGGAGTTTTCTTTTCCGTGTCTTTTTCAAACTCTCTAAATATGAAAAAGACTTCGAGTTTTACCTATGTCAGACTCGTTAAACCCTGACGACATTGGACTTGTCATCATGACAAGACTGAGCTTCTCCTTCCTAGGGCTCGTTAAAACTTACTAGGTCGGATTTGTTCGAAGGACAAACTTACATTACAAGCATATGCTATCCCCTTCAAGCTTGTGTTTCAAAAATAATTGGGGTACTCACCAGAAATGGTGGGGGAAAATTTGGAAGTATTCTGTTGGTTGTATTAATTATTACGGCAGCTTGTCACTCTTGAACATTGACACTCTTTCTGCTTTGTGTCAGGTTGGGATATCCTCCCCTTATCATTGGCCTTCTGGGTTTTGGGTTATCCATTTTGCCTCATTCCATCCGATCCTTGCTGCATCATCATGACCTTTGATCCCTTGGTACTAAACTGCTGCCAAAATCCAGAGACGTGTTGCCGATATGTTCAAGAGCTTAATCCTTTTGCAGTTTGTATCCTTACACACCTTCCGCAAATTCTTTGTTTCATCCACATTCATCTTGTTCCTTTGTCTCACGTCAATAATGTGGGAAACATTATGGCCCTCTTTCGACCGATCGCTTACTGTCGACTTCATCTCATTATTCGGGAAGTTGATCTAGAGACTCCTTTCTGGTACCTTGGAGCTTGCATGCCTTAATGGAAAGTTCTTCACATTCGACGATAGGCTTTCATCATTGGCCTTCGATCGGGTGATTTTGCGAGTGTTTGACTTCAGATCATTTTTCACACTTCGTGAATTGTATTAGTGGTACCTTGAGAACCATTGACGTCTCTGGTGGTCTCTCTCGCGTTTGTTAATGGTTTACATCATTGACTGGTAATCAAGCGATTTTCTAGTATGCTCGACTTCAGCACATCTATTCACATATTAGAATTTGTACCATGATCGGGTTGGGATTCAAGACCCTGGGCTCAGATTACACAAGTCCAGGTTGTGTGGATTGGTTCATGATTTTATACATGACTCTTTTGATTGGATGGCTGCGACTATACCTGATTCTTTTATATGGTCCTTTTGATTGGATGGTTGCGTCCATACCACAAATCGTTTATGTTTATCTTCTGGATGGCTGCGCCCATGCCTTATGCACATGTATTTCCTTTCACTATGTACTCATGTATCAGAGATATCAGTTTTACTTTCGTTTCCAGGTTCTCCGCGATGGTGTTCTGTTTCAGTTATGGATTTGTAAAGCATTTCACTCCTCCCACTCTCTCGGCCTTCCTGCTTTAGGGGGCATCTATTACACAGTAATTTGTCACCGACCCCTCATTCCCTGATCCCAGACACTGCTGGTCCATGTTATTGACATTTTCCTTGTGTCATGTTGCAAATTATGTGTCAATGTCTTCCTTGTCATCTCAAGAAGAATACTTCAGTTCCCTACTCCTAGAGCAGACCCTTTTTTACCTATGTTTTTGGGTTGTCGCGGGATAGCAGTTGTTCCACCCACGAAGATGGCCAAGATTTCACTAGCCCTAGAAAAGTCTTCGCTCGGTCTTTGTGTTGCACTCACGACGATCTACTTTTGGCAAGTTGTTTAAACAACTCGTTGAAGCTTTGAAGTGTAACAGCTTCATGGTCAGTCCTAGGGTTGGTTGTTGGACCAGATGAGCTCGCCTCTCTCCTTTGGGATGGTTGTTCCACCTTTTGTGCAACCTCTCAAAGGGATAAGCTCTTTCTCCCATTTCTTGTGGAAGCTCCTCCTCCTATAAATACTTCCTTCATGACTGAGATCATCTAGCTTCAGAGTTCAAGAATTAAATAGTAAAAGTAGAGAGTTTTGCTAGAGTGTGGAAGTAGCCTCTCATATAACTTAGCTTGGGATGGTTTTTGAGTGGAGTTAACTTGATTGTAAGAGTGTTCTAGCATTAACCTTTTGGGAGACATTCTATGAGTGAATGCTTGCGGAGACATGCTGTTAGGACCCTTCAAGGAGGCTTACGATGTCAAGGCTTGGTGGCAAGTTCTACTTTAATTTACATAAATACAAATCAACAACTTATTTCCTATATCTTATGTTGAATTGCGTAGTGATAGCTTGAAGCTCCTTGAATCTTTAAGTAGATTATTTTTGTCGTACTCTATTATGTTCATGGTTTTGTTTTGTATGTTGTTTTTAGGTACAAGTGATTAGAAGAACGAGAGCTAGAGCAACACAAGAGGGACTTCATCGAATGACGATTTGAAGGTAGGCCTTCATGACATCAACTTTCTAAGGAAATTTTCTTTGGTATTGTCTTTGGTATGACTAGACCCACTCTAGGGCTAGAGGGGTTACCTCTATCCATAGAGGGAATTTGCCTACATCACAAAGTTCATGCCCAGATGGCTAGAGTATGGAATTCTATTTTTATTTTTTTGACCTGTTGAGTGAGGACCTTCTCAAATTCGTTGAAGATTAAGTGAAATTTTTTATGAGAGTGCCTAAATCTATAAGTCCAATTTTATTGTTATAATCCCACAAGTGGTTGTGTTGACACTTTTAAGGGCCATTAAGGGAATTTTGAGGTCCAAAATGGGCCTCCTAAGAAAAATGTACAACCAAAATAAACTTTATAAGAACAAATAAGATTCATGATGATGATGTCAACCATGGGGGATCATTCACCATTTTTGGAGTAAAAAAGTAAAAAGATTAAAAAATAATAAAATAATAAAACTGTTTTTTCAAAGCATATTTTCAACTTATCTCCCTAATATTTTGCTCAAATTTCGAGCGGGAGTACTCGTTGGATGCAAAACTTAATTCCTCATCCAAGGAGTACCCATGTTGCATACTTTTTATGGACCTTGCTACACGGAAAATGAGAAATACATGAAAAAACGTGATTGCAATCACATTTTTCATGTATTTCTCATTTTTCGTGTAGTAGAGTCCATCAAAAGTATGCAACATGGGTACTCCTTGGATGAGGAATCAGTTTTTTCATCCAACAAGTCTTTCCACTTGAAATTTGAGTAAACCCATGGGGAGATAAGTTGAAAATACGATTTGAAAAAATAGTTTTTTCTTTTTTCCCTCTAAAATTAGATGATGTAATCTAATATTATTTTATTATTTCCACTATTATTTTATAATTTCCTTAGGAGGCCCATTTTAGACATCAAAATTCCCCTAATTTTTATTCCTATATCCTTATGCAATTGCATTCACAAAATAATCTCCAAGATCATTGTAGTTAGAATAAAGGTTATCCTCTCAAAAGTAATTATTCTTGAGTAGTTTGGCTTCCTAGAAGAGTGCTAGATACACAATGCTATTTGATTAGGAAAAGTGGAATTGTACAATGTAAAAACCTCATATATACCAATGGTAGTGATCAAGCTAGATCTTTCTAAGTCATGTGATAGGGTCTTATGGTGGTTTACTTTCACTTACTCTTAATTCACATAGGGTTGCTACTTCCTTTGGTCAAGTGGATTATGGGATGTGTGACTACTTCCATATTTTCAGTATTAATTAATGGATCAACATCAAACTTCTTTAAGTCTTCAAGGGGACTTAGAAAACACTTCCCTCTCTCACCCTACCTAGTTATTTTGGTAGAAAATGGTTGAAGTAGTGATGAAAATGGTTTATGAGGGTCCTTCAGATAGAATTTACATTCTCATTTTGATCCTAAAACCTGTGTAGTGGCCCACAATTATCTTCTCTTGATGCGCAGAAATGGCCTTAAGACCTTAAAACCCCATAATTTTTCCATGCATGTGGGAAAATCCCAAAACTACAGAGTCCAAGCACATTTGTATTCATAGTCACCAGAGCCAAGCCAAGACCCTTTTTCCGCGGGACCCCTTTAAAATTTCTAAACACAACTAATGTGTGCAACACCCAATCCTTAGCACCATCGATTAAATTCATGTGCCCATGGAACCTTCCTATGTGACTAGATCCCTCGAATCTCGGATCTCAAACTCACACCCAATCCTTAGCACCATTGGTTAAATTCATGTGCCCATGGAACCTTCCTATGTGACTAGATCGCTCGGATATCAGATCTCAAACTCCTAACCAAGCGCTACTTCTTACTCGTCAATCTTTCGATCGGAGAAATAGAACCCGATACAAAACCGTTACCTGTTACTTGTCGCGTTGTTACTTGACATAAATCTCAAATCTTGGCTTAAGGTGGTTCTCACCCAATCCTCCAAGAAACCTCTTATGTGATTTCTATCCCGAGATAGAGACTTTCTAACATATTTTTAACTTCCGTTCTCTCCTTTTGTTAACTGACAGATTCTTGGTTGCTTAAGGAAAAGGGCTCTGGGTAGATTTTTCAATATTTCCATTTTGAGACAGCAAACTACCGACATAATTCTCTTCTATCTCTATTAATTGATGGACTTCCATAGGTCTACAGTAAAACTAAGTCCCGCCTCCTTCTGCTCATACTCTGTTTTTGGCTTCTGTTGTAGTTTTACAACAAAGTTATAGCCCTGGCTGCCTCCTCGACCTGGTTTTACATTATATCTCCTCTCTCTGCCTTACAATGCCTGAAGGCTCATATAAATAGTAACAATTTACAACAAGGATCAGATAATTTCAGATCCAATTTGATTATATCTTATACTATTAATATATTAAAAACCCTACTTATTTTAATGATCTTTGAGAAAATCTCGTCCGTTCTGCCACAATGTGTCTTCTCGAAGATTGACAATCAATTTTGACTTGAAGGGGGGTCGATGCTCCTGCATCAAGTAGGGCCATTGGTGAAGCAAGAATAATGAGGATAATCGAAGGTGTGAGAATAGAATATGAGGCACTCACACACTTACTATTCATAAATGATGTTCTACTACTCTATTTTGGATAATTAATAGAGTTTCAATGTTTTGAGAACATTATATAGTTTTACAATAAGGCTATATGCATGGAAATAAATGAGAACAAGAGTACAATTTACATAAATGGTTTGGAGGGTATTTACGATTTGGGTATCAGACAGTGTTTTCCTTTTCAACATTTAGACAGGTCATGATTACTTAAATATCATGGATTTAATTTTAATTTAGGATATATAAAGACAAAATGGTACTAGTTTCTATATAAAATTAGAAAAAAAAAATTTGGTACATTATGTGGCTTTCTAAGGTAGGTAAGTTGGCTTTAATAATGTTAGTGCTAGAAGACATTCCAGTATATCAACACACTCTAGCTTATATACCCAAATGTACTCTTGAAAAAATAAACAAGTTTAATTTTACTTTTATGTGGCAAGGGAGTAATGCTTATATATGGACTCATCTAGTTGAGTGGAAAAGGATTGCTTCTCCAAGATACCTAAGGGGTTGGGGGTTGAATAACATACGTTTATGTGGTAAAGCATTGGAAACAAAAAAAAGTATGGAATGTCATCACAAAAGATAAACCGTGGAAGGGGATTCTTATAAAGAAATGCATTTCTGTAGGGACTCACTTGGATTAGATTAGAAAGGAAAGGAAGAGTATAGTGAATGTATCCAACCATTAGAAGGCAATGAAACTAGCCTTACCAATCATAAGCCCTTATTTAACATGGGGAGTAGGAGATAGATCACAGGTAATAATGGGGAAAATGTAATAGTAGGGTATGGTAGAAATATATCCTCCTTGAAACAATCATGCAATATATATGGGTAATTGGTATATGTACACTTAATCTCATTAATAGCCCAAATGACATAACCCTTTGGAACAAATCCTGGAAAAAGGAAATTGATCTTGGATTAGGAGGAAATTTGATCGAAAGATGGAATAACTTTTTAGAAGAACTCAAGAAGGCACATATACAATTGAATTTTTTTTGGACAAATTAATTTGGGTTGTGAATGGAGTAGGGGAAATTATATCCCCAGTCTTGGATATTCAAATCCTTTTAGACTGGGGCTAAGTGATGACAAATGGTGGTGTTGGAAAAGATGGAAAATTAAGGCCCCTCCCAAGTGTAAGTTGTTTATATGGGTATTAATAGTAAATTTTTAACATCGTAATCCTCCTTAAAAGGAATAGAGTAGGTCCAAGCATTTGTTTACTTTACAAATGTAGTGTGGAAAACACTTCAAATTTGTTTTTGCATTGCATTTTTTCTTATAAAGTCATGGTTGAGGTTGAGGATATTTTGGGAATATAGAACCTTCAGAAATGTGAATCCATAGATACATGTATTAATGTTTGGTCACTAGATGTAACGTAAATTGCTACATGGAAATCCCATTTCTAAAACTGTAGTGAATATGGATAGCCAAAAACTTTATTTTTTTTAAAGAAAAGATGATGCCCACTTTTCCAATAGTTTCTCAAGTTGATGCTTTACTTTCATATTATATGGTTATTCCCCAGGTTAAATTGTGAAGAAATATACCAAAGATGCTAGTGTAAAATTATTTAGTGTGGGGATATTTCAATGAGGCTTGTTAAAACTAGTTTCAATTTGTGGAATTGGATTAATTCTATATCTTATAGATACACATAGATTCTACTAAAATGTAGCATAGAAGAAGAACAAAAAACCAAGGGGAATTCAACCCCTTATTCTACTTACTAAAATCTACTTTAGATAGAGGGAGTGATAAGCTTCAAGTCATGGGTGATTCATTTATGGTCATTAATTTGATGAAACAAACCCTCCAGGTACAAAATAATTCTCTTATTCCACTAACACAACAACTAAAGGAAACATCTAATCAATTTATTTAGGTTAGCCACACATGTATATATAAAAATGAAACAAGATTGTAGATCATCTCTGAAAGGAAGGGTTTCACTAAAGTAAACATTATGGTTATTTGGAAGAATTACAAGATGACCAAACATATATTTTACAATAGTTTTCTTGCAATGATTCATGAACTCCTTTTGAACCTATAAGTTGTCAATGCATGGGACTATTAAAGTCTATTGTCTGCTTCTAATTACTTGATAGATACTCTATATGACATTGTGTGAGCTTTGGATATTTATGAACTTAGCTAAAGGTTCTAAAGAAATCTATCTTTGGATGATATTATTTGGTTTGTGCCTAAAGCACTTGAGTATTTTATTTTTGTTTATCTCAAACAAAAATATGTTTTTTCTTGGAAAAAGGCACAAGATAGACCAAAGAATTATGAAAATAAAGGCATAATATCAAGAGAAATTAAATTTGGGGAGCATGTACTATTAAAAGTGAAACCAATAAAATTCATTTTTTGAAGTTGGGAAGCTATACTAAGCTAGCAGCGAGATACTATGGCCCATTGGAAATATTGGATAAAATAGGACCAATTGCATTCAAGTATGCATTACTTGCTTCCATAAAATTGCATAATGTGTTTAATGTGTCATTATTGAAAAAGTATGCGTGTTATCCTAACCATGACATTGGCTAGACTTTGATTCAAGAAAATCCAAAAGGAAATTTATAGGTGTATCTAATGTTTATAAGGAAAGTAAAGATCCATTGTACCTACTGTAGCCTTAAAGAAGCGATATGGGAGGTGGAGGATGAAATGTGGGAAATATACCTACATCTATTTTGTAATTTTGATGTAAAAAATATTATATATACTAGTGATGTGCATTAGGGATGGTGCAAAGTCTAGGGGGAGGGGAATGTCACACCCCCAAATTAGTATGTTTATGTGTACAAGATGAATGGTTAAAATCTAAACAATTACGTAATATGTAAATTATACATTGGATAATAATAAGAATATGCATCACATCCTATATAAGAAGAGAGACAAAGACATAGGGGGATACGATTACACAATAAGGAAAGAAAGGGGAATTAGGGGGCTTAAAGGGGCAAAGAAAGTACTATTATTATTGTGAGCCTAAATCCATAAGATTTAGCTTTATTAAGACTTGATTTATGCTTAGCCTAATTCATATCGAACCTCGAGATTAGTAACCAAAGAGAGATACATGGGTTGATCCAGGTGGATGTTGGTGGCCACCCACCTATTCCACCTAGACCTCCAGTCGGTTTCATCTGTTTCCTTGTTTATTGCAACATTTACTATTTTAAGCAGTTTTTCGGGTCCTGAACTTCCAGAGTAGTTTTGACCCCCTAAAAAATGTTTTTTTGAGGTCCGTAGCAAGCTCATAGCCATAGGGTCATGCTTGCCACAAATTCTGTAGTATGCAGAGAAATATTTCCAACAAGGTATCTTACGCACCAAATGGAGATAACATGACCAAGTTACGACCCTGGGATGTTGGCTGCCCCACTAACCCTAACGAGACCCACTAACTCTTAGTGTTCCATCTCCTTGGGTTAGGTTTTTAGTTGTTTATGGTTTTGCCTTGTTGTTCAATAATAGATAAGCCCTTGAGCCTCATTGTAATACAATTGAGAGGCATGTAGCCTCCACATTTCTTCTCAGAGATAAGCTACCATTACCCGAGCTAATTTATTTCCATTCTATTTGTAAGAATATTTCAGTATTTGATATTAATGAAATGAAGTGTTATTTATGCTGCATCATTTTATTTCTGGTTATATTTGTGATTTGTTGCATTCCTGTTTAAGTTTGGATCAGTGGTATCAGAGCGGTCTGATCTTTCTCTATTTTTATTTGCATGTCCCCAATGAGGTTAGGATATAAGGAGTTAGGGCTTGAATTGGTCGAACCTTTGCAAGACCAGCCTCACAAATCCCGAGGACCTCCCACGACAGAAGAGAAGAAAGACGAGGGGGTGGGAGATCCTTTCAAAATCTTGCTCGAAGAAGTCCTTGAGCGAAAGAGGAACGCGATGATGGACAACTTTTCCTGGATCCTTCATCTACTACTACCAAAGGTGACACATCTTCTTCCAACAGCCACTCTGGAAGCGCCACACCCTTTAAGTTACAAGTTAACTTTGACATCCTCGTATTTCAAGGTCATATAGATGCAAATGCCATAGGTAAATGATTAAATCTTCTAGAAGAATATTTTTCTATTCATGATTTTTACAGTCGGGAAAATAATAATTTGTCACTTCTTAAAGGAACCCCCACATCAAGGATTGGTGGGAAACCTACTGTGAGAAGAAGGATGAAAGTACACCCTCACTATTTTCAGCTGCACCCACTTAAAATTCGTTCTGGGATGCCATCAAGGAGCAGTACTACCCTTTCAAGAGATATGAGAATAAACACATATAATCGACCACACTATGACACAGAAGGGACCAAGGCATGCTGAAGTTTACCAATGTTTTTCATACCCTTCTCACAAAGTTTGGTATCAAGGATTCTCAGTGACATTTGGTACTCAAGTATTGTGACTATCTACATAGATACATCCAGGATGAAATGGAGTTACTGGACATCTCCTCGTTCGACACGACATACCAATACGCTGTCAATATTAAGAAAATTTTTAAACAAAAGAAGCGAGATGTTGGATCTGTGAATTCGAAGCAAGGGAAAGATACCCCCAAATCGCATAGCAAAGCACAAAGCCAAGGTGGGGCGACCCAAGAAAACTCGCTGAAGCTGCAAGAAAAGAACAACACCCCGAAGACAAAGAAGGACACGGGAAAATGGTGTGAGTTCCATAAGAGCTCCACTCACAACATAAGTGGTTGTCAGGCCAAGCAATCATTGGTGGCCGAGTTGAAGGCTTCCAAATTAGACGCATGTTCCAACTCTGAGTTAGAACCTGACAAGGGGAATGACAAAGGGAAGAAGATCATTGACGCAAAGCCGAGTGTCACCATGGCCACCACCAAGATCCAGAAGAATGAGCCTGAAGATCCAGAGGAGGGGGAATGCCTCTTCCACTAAAAAATGTGCGTGAAGGGTTCTCCCCTGCAGTTCATTGTCGACAACAGGAGCCAAAAGAACCTCATTTCAGCAGAGGTCATGAAGCGGCTAGGTCTACCGACTACAACACATCCAAAAATGTATACCATCGTGTTAGCTAGTAGTGTCACCGCCCCTACAGCATCAAGCCCTTCACGAATGAGGTACTGTGTGAAGAAGATTATGGCCACGACTTCCAAAAGGGGCTCCTTTGTACAACAGTAGCAGATGGAAAAGTTCGTGGAGGAGTACACGAACATTTTTGCCTCATCTACGGGGTACCTCTACATTGTCAAGTCAATCACTCCATCGATCTTTCCCTGGGCACGCTGCTACCCAATGGACCGATTTATCGACGCTCTGTTCTAGAGAATGATGAGATCATGAGGTAGATTCAAGAGTTGTTGCATAAAGGGCACATCAGACCAAGCTCATCACCTCGTGGGAGCCCGATTGTATTGGTATAGAAGAAGGACGAGACATAGAGACACTCACAACATAAGTGATTGTCAGGCCAAGCAATCATTGGTGGCCGAGTTGAAGGCTTCCAAATTAGACGCATGTTCCAACTCTGAGTTAGAACCCGACAAGGGGAATGACAAAGGGAAGAAGATCATTGATGCAAAGGCGAGTGTTGCCATGGCCACAACCAAGATCCAGAAGAATGAGCCTGAAGATCCAGAGGAGGGGGAATGCCTCTTCCACTAAAAAATGTGCGTGAAGGGTTCTTCCCTGCAGTTCATTGTCAACAGCAGGAGCCAAAAGAACCTCATTTCAGTAGAGGTCATGAAGCGGCTGGGTCTACTGACTACAACACATCTGAAAACGTATACCATCGTGTTAGCCAGTAGTGTCGCCGCCCTACAACATCAAGCCCTTCACGGATGAGGTATTGTGTGATGTTGCTCCTCTTGAAGTTTGTGATGTATTATTAGGAAAACCATACTTGTGGAAGAGACATGTTGTATATGTGTCTAGACCTCGCTCTGTGATTATTACTTTGGGCAATAAGTTATACAGGATACCAGAGGTAGCCCTACTTACCGCCATCTCTTTTATCTCTGCAATGCAATGAAGTAAGATCATTTCACAGACTAGGATTTTTTTTTCCTTATGATTTGCCCTCAGAGCAAGAAGAAGATTATGGCCACGACTTCCAAAAGGGGCTCCTTTGTACAATAGTAGCAGATGGAAAAGTTCGTGGAGGAGTACACGAAAATTTTTGCCTCACCTACGGGGGTACCTCTACATTGTCAAGTCAATCACTCCATTGATCTTTCCCTAGGCATGCTGCTACCCAATGGACCAATCTATCGATGCTTTGTTCTAGAGAACGATGAGATCAAGAGGTAGATTCAAGAGTTGTTGCATAAAGGGCACATCAGACCAAGCTCATCACCTCGTGGGAGCCCAGTTGTATTGGTACAAAAGAAGGATGAGACCTGGAGACTCTTTGTTGACTATTGGGCACTGAACAAGATCAATTTCCAGAATATGTACCCAATCCCATGGATTGATGACTTTCTGGACCAGCTCAAGGGGGGCAAATATTTTAGAAAGATTATATTGAAGTTTGGTTATCACCACGTGACTATCAAACCCTACGATTTGTGGAAGTCTGCCTTAAAATACAAGGAGGGCATTTTCGAATGGTTGGTCATGCCTTTCAGGTTGACGGATTCCCCCAAAACCTTCAAGAGATTGATGGATGACATCTTGTGACCCTTCACCAATGCATTCATGGTGGTGTATTTAAATGACATCTTGATGTTCAACCAAAGTTAGGAAGAGCACCTCCATCATATTCGACAGGTCCTCCAAACCCTACGACAACACAAGATATGTGCCAATCTGGAGAAATGCACTTTTGGCATGACCCAGGTTCAATATCTGGGGTACATCATTGATGAGAAGGGTGTGAATGTGAACCCATCCAAGATACAATTCATTCGGGATTGGCCAACCCCAACCACTCTAACATAGCCCCGCAACTTTATGAGCCTTGCCAATTACTACTTGTCTAGTCAATTTAATGTCTTAAATTGCTCTACATAAATTATCAATCCGGGTATCGTAAACTGATGAAGTGTGGTGCACTATATGTGCTTAGTTAACCTTTCTCTTACTTCGTTGTTTTATAGTTTATGTTGTTTTTGGGCTTTTGTTCTTGTTGGTTTTCTAAAGTGTTTAATGCAAATGGAAATCCTATTCTAAGGTCTTAAGAATACTTTTAAAGGACAAGTATGGATAAAGATTTCAAGACAAGGCCTATGTCCCTAATGGTAACTTCCAAAACTTAGCACTTCAAAAGAACTTAAAACATGTTATTGATGGAGTTAGTATTTAAACAAAAGTGTAAATATACAACTAGTTCAATCAAAATAAAATGCAATAATAAATTAATGAGAGAATGACTATGAGACCCAGTATCCTTGCTGCTTCAGCAAAAGGAAAAGATGATTCTATCACGTCATTAGTTCATTAAAAGGCTATGTGCATCACTAATCTACAATCAACTTGAAAGCAATTTATGTACAACTAATATACATGGTGAAATAAAATGCAAAAATAAAATGACAACTATACAAGGCAGGGGCCCTCTACCACCTATGAAATCAAATGCTTAAAGGAAAATAAAGACATCAAATAAAGGACTAATGACATCGGCCTAGTATCTCTGCTGCTGATTTAAAATGAAAATGAAATCTATATTAAATTCAATTAAAAGTGAGAACAACTATCTCACACTATTTTAACTCTTCAACTTAATCTAAGCAATGTGAAATCTAAGTGACACTACATAAAGGAGACAAATCACACTACTTTAACCTTTTCTTAACCTTTTTGCCTTTCAGCTAGATTTATCATGTGAGAACAGTTATGAACAAGTCAGCAATGTGAGTCTTAAAGCAAACTAAACCAAGTTGTACTAAGTGATATTTTGGCTCCAATAAAGTTATTTGATTATGGAAAAAGAACCATCAATAGATGAACAACTTGATATCTAAGAGCAGAAAGTAAAGTGCAAGTTAAAGAAATGATACTAATGAAAATCAAACTGCAGAAAAATAAAGGTCAGCAACATAGACAAGATGATCACACATGCCACTAGTTATGAAATCAAAGCAAAATTGAACACACTTGCATGAATTAAAATTGCATGAATGAAAAATCTAATCTACCTTACATTCTACAAAGCAATATTTACAAAATGAAATCTACTCTACCTTACATCCTAATATGCTCCATGACATCTACTTCACATCTCCTTCCATGTTGAGAACATCAAAGCTTTATTCAATTTCTTCAAAAGTACAAAGTACAACAAAGTTCTCCAAAGCTTTCAAAAGCCATCAAGGAAGAACTACAAAACAAGCTTAAGCTAAAATAGACTAAAAAGACTAACAAATGAAGGAGAGAGATCTCCTATTTATACAAAAAGATGAGAGCCATCTCATTAATGAGAGTCCATGAATCTCTCCCTCTACCTCTAGAGTCCTAATCAAAATAGGAACTGATAAGACACATGTCTTCTTAGAGTTACAATACAATTAGGAGATGTGACACATATCCTCATGATCCCATGATTCTTTCCAACCAAATTCGAATTTGGCCTTAGAGTGCCACATAAGGGTCTTCTAGAAGTCTCCTTTCAACCTACACATGTCAACAACCTCAACCCATTTGTTAGGTATAAGCATATGCACATTATTTTCTAATGTTTAACCACAAATTCACTTAAAAGGCTTAGAAATAATAAAGATTGGAAAAACATAAAGGTGGCCCAATGATAATGAAAGTGGGATGAATGTGGTGACATAGTAGTGAAATGGAGGTGAAATGGAGGTGATATAATGGACATAATAGTGAAAGTGTAATGCAAATGAATGACATTTTCAAGACTCAACACTACTGCAGGTTCATGTTGTGGTTTTCTCATATCACTTGGCCTTTAATTCAAGTCACTAATTCTCACATTACACCAATGCTCACATTACACTAATAGCCTAGTTGAAGCAGTGCCTTTGCTCTACACCAATGCTCACATTACCAAACCTGCAACAACCATTTGAGATTGAGATAGATGCCTCTGACTAGGATATTGGTGTAGTTCTTACTCAGCAGGGGCATCCAGTGGCTTACCACAGCGAGACACTTTCAGACACAGTCCGAAATTATCCCACCTATGACAAAAAAATGTATTCCATTGTGTAGGCCTACTGTTAATGGAAGTATTACATTCTTGGGAAGGGAACAGTCATCCACACATACCACCGACCCTTGCAGTTCAGGGATACACAAGGGAAGTTGCAGAACAATTGCCATCAGAAATGGTCCACATACCTGCAACAATTCCATCTGAACATTAAGTACAAGAAGGGATGCACCAATAATGTTGCACACTGCCTCAACTGACCACCAGTCATGGAATTGATCACTGTTCTCAACTCCTATGGGCATGAGACTTCGGGGTGGCTGCATCTTTACAAGAGCGATCCAGAATTCGATAGCATAAACCAGACACTCCTGGAAGGTAAGAAAGTTCCAAATTCTCACCTCCAAGATGCACTGTTATGCCACATGGGACACATTTATGTTCCTTTAAGGGAGCGTTCCAAGATGGTTTGGGAGGCACACTACAGTCAAGTCGCTGGAAATTTCGAAGTAGAGAAAACAATGGCAATACTACAAACGTATATTTATTGGCCGAACCTTCATCATGATGTTGGTAGGTACATTAAATCTTGCACTGCAAGCATCATTGCCAAACCAACCATCAAGAATCAAGGCCTATATAATCCTCTGCCTACTCCTAATCAACCTTGGGAATCCATCTCCATGGATTACATGTCAGGCCTTCCTTCTACTACACATGACAATGACTGTGTTTTCGTGGTCCTCAACAAATTCTCTAAGATGGCCATTATGGCGGCCTGCAAGAAGAGTATCACAACAAAGGCCACTACTAAGATCTTCTTTGATAAAGTGTGGGTACACTTTGGGATACCATAGTCCATTTTATCAAATCGGGACAACAGATTCCTAAGTGCATTTTGGTAAAGTCTTTGGTCAATGCTGGAGACCAAACTTACTAATTCCACGAATCTCCAACCCCAAAATGATGGCCAAACAGAGGTCGTCAACATGATGATTGTATACATTCTACACATGTACAACTCAAAGTATCCACGAACATGGGATGAAAGCCTCCCCTATGTCTAGCACAACTACAACAAAGTGCTCCACAGCTCAACGGGCAACAACCCCTTTTAAGTAGGGCTAGGATTTCAACCATTATGTCCCATTGATGTGGCCATACCATTTACAACTACTCAAGAAAATTTGTCTCACGTCTAGTCTGAAGCCGACAAGGTTAACTGCTTCATTGAGCACATTCAACACATCTGCCAACAGGTCCATGATATATTGGACAGAGCCAATGCTAAGCACAAGCAGTGCCATGATCAACATCGGGTGCCGCATAAGTTCCAGGTGGGCGACAAAGTTTTCTACATTTGCAGAAGGAGCGCTTCACTGGACCCCACTGCAAGCTCCACCCACTCTGATATGGGCCATACACCATCACCAAGGTTGTAGGGGAAAATGCCTTTGAGCTCAACATTCCACCATTCCTTGGTCTGCACCTAGTGTTCAATGTAGACCTCCTTTAGCCATACTTTCCACCATTACTGAACACATCTGACATGCAGGAAAAAACTCACAGCAACAGAGCTAAACCCAGACTGCATGGAACAAACCAAAACTGATCATATCATGGACCCACGTATCAAGAACACTTGCCAATAGAGGATCAATCTATATCTATTTATCAAAGTAGGCCAACTCCTTCACTAGGGACCAGGTTCAACATAAATTTCTTCACCTCGTGGAGGCTCTGCATGCAATGGGGAAAATTGCTTCTTAAGGAGGGAGGACTGATCCAGCTGGATATTTGTGGCCACCGAATTATTCCACCTAGACCTCTAGTCAGTTTCATCTATTTCCTTATTTGTTGCAAACTTAACTATTTTTAGTAGTTTTTCGGGTCCTACGCGCCAAACAAGGTAGTTTTTACTAAGAGATATCTTCCCAACAAGGTATCTTACGCGTCAAACAAAGTTAATGTTATCAAGTTAGGACCCTGAGATGTTGGCTACCCGACTAACCCAAATGAGGCCCACCAACTCTTGGTGTTCCATTTCATGGGGTTAGGATTTTGTTTGTTTATGGTTTTCCCTTGTTGTTCAATAATAAATAGGCCCTGGAGCCTCATTGTAACACAATTGAAAGGTATGTATCCACCACATATCTTCTCAGAGATAAGCTACCATCACCCAAGAAATTTTATTTCCATTCTGTTTGTAAGCATATTTCAGTATTTAATATTAATGAAATGAAGCATTATTCCTGCTGCATCTATGTATTTATGGTTATATCTGTGATCTTTTGCGTTCTTGTTTAAGTTTGGATCATGGGCTTCTTAGGAAGATAACTGGTTAATTATTTGCATTCAAATATACTCCATAATTTTAGTCATGCAAGGGGGGTTAATGTTCTTTATTCCTAAGAATTTATCTCTAATTCTAAACTACTATAGAATTAAAATAGAATTGTGAACATGGTTTTTATGAAAACTATCTAGGATTTATGCCCATGTGCAAAGGAATATTTTCCTTCATTAAAATCCATTGTCGCTAAAAATATTTGGAGTTCCCAGATTTCCTAGCTACTATGTGTTGGAGCCTTAGAGGCAATTTGAATAGCCTAAGGAACTACATTATAGAGAAAGGGATCCCATTCCTTGGGATGTACACACTAACATGGAAAGAGAGCTAGTGGATTGGAATAACTACAAGAGTTTATAAATTGTGAATTTTGGGAAATTGGGTTGTGTGAGAGGATTAGATCTAGCCATAGGTGATTTCATCCTTGTGGACTTGTAGCCTTATCTCAAGGATGGCCCTATTGCAAAAATATTACAAGTAATAGACAACCTTTGGTTGAGTGACCTTTGGTTGGGTAAAATTCCCTTTGTCTACAACCACTTGGTGTTTTATTTCCATAAATACAAGTCTTATGAATTATTTATGATTATGTTGAATCAATGTTGTTGTGTTGTGAATTAAATGTTGTTATGTTTTCATGCATAAGTCTACATTTATAATTATAAATGATTTATTTGTGTTTAAATGAGCATATATTGGCATGTTTCACGCATTAATCATTTTATAATAGGATAGTGAGGAATTATGGTATCAAAGATATAAAATGTGGATATCAACCTAGTTAAATCGATAATAACTTGCAAAATGGTTGATCCGTAAATTGTCGCGGATATTCCACTGGATAGTTCATCACAACAACTCTGATAATATTATATTAAAAATCTGAGATTCTACACTATTACAATTTTATTTAATTTCTAGATCTATAAAATTAATTGTAATTAGTGAATGCATGTAAAAGTAAATCAAGAAAAAAAGTAGAGAATGACAAAATGATCTCACACACACATAATACACAAGATATGCTCTTTGGGAAACCTTTTCAGGAGAAAACCAAGCTGGAAGGTGAGGTCGCTTCGCTCTCTTTCTCTGTCTGGAAATGTGGTTGTAGATACAAAGAAGTAATGTATGTGGCCTGTGGGCTGCTAGAGTGCACATATCCTCTATGTGTGCTCTATCTCTTATCTCTCCTGGCTATATTTCTCAACTATATAACAAAATGCTCTTGAAAGAATGGAATGCCTCTACCTCCTAGTGGCCCGGTTATAACACAACCCGATAGCCTATTAATGGTTAAGTTTGACTACATCAACTCTTAACTAGAGTTACAAAATAGACTCTTCTAGAGTCTTTTACATCACAAACATGTGGCTAGCCCCTTTTCCATGAATAATGGGGGCTGACGTGGCATCCTCCCGAACTATAGGTGTGAAAACAGGAAGGTCAACTTATGAGTGGCATAACTTTTGCATACAGACTTTGATTGACGTGATTCTTGCGCCGTTGGAAAGCTTTCTGTGTGTAGAATAACATGAAAAGGTGCTATAGTTCAGTGGAAAATTTTTACCCCCAAAAAAACGTCATTTGATGCCTCAAAATGCTATCAAAAGGTTGCAGACCCCATTTTGCCAAACTAGGTTCTACTGCTAAAAATGGCCTGTGAGCTGATTCCTCCACTTTTTCCACTCCAAATGCATCGAGATGGATGAAAAACAATATAATGATCCAATTCAGATCAATGGTATTAGAGCAAGAAGATGATGAAAATTGAGGTTTAAAAAGTACCCACATCCTCAAGAGTTACATAAGGTATTGGGCATGTTAAAACATAGATGCACATACCGCCCTCGACCTCCACAACACTATTATACTTATGCTAAATATGCTTGCTATTAACCTTGAATTCATCTTGAATCTTCTAGCCAACTTTGTTCAAGTAGTCTTCCTTGTTCCACCTAACAACATGATACACATTTAACCAAAAATGTGGTGGACTTAGGTTTCCAATCATTAACAAACCAAGGGAACTGCAAGAGCCTATGGAAGAAAATTCGAGGCTCAAGAATCCATAGTTGTGCTTGAAGAAATTAATAAAAATATTGGAGCTCTAAATATTTACCTTGGGAAGTTTGTAGACCTCTATGTTTCTTTTCTAACTGGCCCTTCTTTTCCTCCTTAGTGAAGTTGAGTGTTTGAATCATTATGGCCCTCATCTCACATAGACTTTCAATTTTCCTCATCTCACATAAACTTTCTATTTTCAACTAATTCCCTTTCCCTCATCTTATGCCAATTTGAAAGCACAAGGTCGTTTTTTTCATTATCAAATGCATCGCGCAAAATAATCACAAACACTTGAAGAGACACTAATTCTAACCAGGATAGGGCTGGGAATATCCAGACCAGAATAAAATATTATGTTACAAGCTACTAGATATGTTTATCATGCGATAACTACCTCTACCCTTGCACTAATTACATCACCTCTAGCAAGAATCAATTTCAAATTTCTTTGTAATGTGGATGTGACACATGTAAAAGAGCATGCCAAGTGATACTTCTCAAGATCATGGCTTGCCAAATGTGTTTTCTACTGTCATATCAATTTTGAAAACAATTTCTACTCCATTATCATACTCCACTACTTCGTTCAAATGAAAACACGGAGAAATGTGGAAATGGTGGCCAATAAATGTAGAATATCATAAAATTGAGTGATAATATTTACTTGACGTTATGCACAAATTTATATGTAACTACATTGAGATATTCACATTTATTATATATGGACTCTAAGTTTGACATAATTTCCCATGTTCATATGTACCATGGCCTCTTAATAAATCAATATAATTTGTACATTTCATAGAGACATCATAGAAATTAGGTCCCATTGCACTTTTAATCTTTCATTATTAATCAAAGTTTAACATTGACTTTAAAAACATATTTCCATATCAATAAGTGATAAAGGTTAATGATCATGTAACTTTAACATGCAGATGGTTCCAATTTGATATTTAATGATTTATTTGTTAAACCAAATTTACTTAATAAAATATTAAATGGTCCCAATTTGATATTCAATGATTTATTTGTTAAAACCAAATTCACTTAATAAAATCATGTGTCACTTCATGCATCATTGATCGTGATAGATATCCTAACACTTCAACGCTAGAACAACATACATACATCATACCTAAAACAATTTAGGCTAAGGCATTTGCTATGAAACCATTGGTATTATCTAGTACTAGGTTTTTCTACCATCTTAGTATTCCTCACTATTGGTTTGCAACATGACATGTAAATTCAAAAAACTACAAAGGAAGAAGTCAACGAGAGAATAAGACAATAAACCTCTAAAATTATTTGAAATATTTATATTGCGCAAGCCTTGCCTTGTAGTGATTCAAGAAAATTGAGATAAACAATGAAATAAGACATAAAACCTTTAATTCTAAATACATAAAATTATTACCTCTCAATTATCCTTATTAATCAAACACATTTTATAGTAAAACTAGCATTTGCACCAAGAGGTGCAAAGACACACCGATAGAAGTATAGATAAATGTAGAGTGATGCAGAGGTAACGCTACAGGAAACAAGGATGTGGACATCAAAGGCATGATAAATCAGGGGGCGAGGGGTGGAGGAAATCAAAAGGATTTGGTAAAGCAGAGGGTTGGATGTGGGACATCATTGTGTTATAAAAATCTGGTGAGTTTTCGGGGCGATTTGATGGCCTCATAGAGATAGAGATAGCCACAAAATAATAGGGAAGACAGTGAATCAAGCAAGTAAAGACTTAGAAATTAAATTTGTTGAAATAGCGAGACGAAAGTGGAAAAAGACATATATGGAAATGTTGGCATGCACCCTATCACATAGATTTTCTATAATTATGTTTTGCTCAATTCATGACTTCATCAAGTTCCCGCTCTTCAATAACTCTTCATCTATAAGAGGTGTATCCATGGCATGGCATTGCAAGTAGCGAAATAGTTTGGCATTACATCCACAATGATGTGTTTTTGTGACATCCACATTGCCAACAACATATACATGGTAGACTTCATCAACATGATTAAGAACAATTTTTTTGGTTGATTCCTTGATTACTAAAACCAATTTATTATTGGTAATGGGAGTAACTATATCTATAACATCATCAAGTCAAGAAAGTATGGAATTTAATTTCTTGAAGGTACACAATGGATGAGCTTCTTTCCTACAAATTCAAGAAGTGATCCAGTGATGACCTAATGCAAAATGTCATTTGTTCCAATTGCTTCTTTGGTAACCAAGAATGTTCTAAAATAAATTGCAAAAATTTAGCAATTCATGGGAAAAAACACTAATCGGGTGAATTTGAGATCTACCTTTATAAAGTTGCAATGGAAGATTATAGGTTTATGCCATAATAGGTTGCCAAGTCACAGATAATACTTTTTTATCACTCCTGAAATGGGGCTTTGAACAAATCTTATGAAGTCACCCTTGACATATGAATAAGGGCTTGGAAAATGGGCTAACTCATATCGACTAGTGTTGTTATGTAGTTTTTTATGCCACTCCTCCATCGATAATGAAAGATAAAACCGGTATCTTGAGGCTTGGAATTATAATGCCTTGCATTGTCAGATCTTCTGGCCCAAGGTAAATTCCCTTGTGATTATCCATATACCGTAGCCCTAATATGAGAGACATTTGAAGGATTCTAAAGTTGGCCAACTTCAAATTCCCCGTGTATAATTGTTTCAAGTCAAGGCTCCAAAATACTAATTAGGAATTAGAATAGTGAATTCTATTAAAGAGACTTGGCTCAATTCTTGCCATCTTTCATTTATTTCCTTGGGTACATAGTAGACAACTTACAATATTTCTCCCTATGCTAGTCTTAGTTAAATTATTTGGAATTTCAAAAAAGGATAATAAAAAAACTAAGTATTTGGAATTTCTAAAAATAGCTTTGTGCAACTAATAATTCCAACCCTTCAATAAATGATTTGTCAAGTCATTCAAACGATCTTCGTGGGTTTGGACCATGAAAATTCACAAGAAACTCAAATTTCAAGCCATCTTCCGAGGTGCCATCTTCCATTTTTCCATATATGGGTTGTTTATTTGGCACTGTCATCTTGTATTAACAAGTGTAGACTTCTTGCAGCCAACTTTGTTAAAAACCCAAACTACAAAAGTTGGGTTTTTGATGAAATGACAACACTGAAGGTAGAATTCAACATTTGGGTATGTTTTATCATGATCTCAATCCAAAGGTTTTCTGTCAAACAATGTTCTACAAAATAACCTCACCAAATAGCACAAATAATTGCCCATAAAAAGTGTTGTTTCTCGTGTTGGTGCCTTTAACATCTCTATGGTAGCCTTATACATACTCATCCAAGTATCTCTTGTAGTTGTTGATAGGTGCTAGTTGGTTTACTCTACTACTTGGAGCTTTTTTAGAAACTAGCAATAATGACTATAAAAACTTAGCAACATCATGCATGGTGTCACAATTTGATGCCCATCTTCTATGTTGTGTGATCTTCTCGCATATCTCGTATAGCTCTCAAGGCATTACGTTTCTTTTTTGGGAGCATCCCTACATATAGCAATAGATTTTAGGATAGTAGTTATATTTTGGCCTATAGTTCGTATTTGTATTATTTTGTGGCTGATGTTATGGTTTAGAAATTAATGAATAAAAAAATGTTATTTTGTTGCTAATCTAGTTTTCTTGGTGGTAGCTCAACAACCTTTGACTATGTATAATTTCTTCTTTAGTTAATACAAATTGAGAGGTAGCTTACAAAACAAATGGTGTATAGGAAGCATAGGGAGGAAAATTAGGCCAGGGATTGGTGTGTAGTGGGTACCATAACCCATATTTTGGAACTTAGGGAAACAAAGAAAGAGGTCAACACTTTCATGCAGATTCATCATCAGAAATATCTGGAGTTAGCATCATAAATGGGTTCTTTGAAACTGGGCTCTCTTTCAACTCTGTCCACTGGTTCTCTTGGCAATATCATTGCCATCATACATGCTGGTAGTATGTATGTTTTGGCCTTCACCGGGCTTTGATTGTTACTACACAATCAAGAACCCCCAAAAGATTCCATTACCAATCCAATTTTTTGTCTGTCAATGACAAGGAAATTGATGAAGGTTGTTACTCTTTCTATTCGTTGTATCTACCAGAAAGATCATTCAAATGGAATGTTACATAGGCCATCGAGGCCATCATTAAAGGATTTGATAAATGGTGGTTACTAATGTAATTCACTTGGAAATCAAATGAGGTGGTGACACCTGCTATTGGCTTCCCAACAAAACAAAGATGTGACTTCATTCAAGTGCAGTGGAAACCCATTCGTATTTGGTGGCGCACACGTGCTATCATGGCATATATTAGAGCACCAACATGGAATGTTGATGTGGTGATCAATCAACACCTGGCCTTCTTTCTCTCTATTTTGTTGTGCTTATATGCCAGAAACATTAGTCTTGATGAGGATCATCTCATTCTTCATCTCGATCATTCTTCAGAAAGTCCATTGTAGATGGTATGGCATCTATTGATGCTTAATCCTAAGGTTGTTAGAGTGAGCTCCAAGGTGAATCCATTATCTATGGTGGCCCATTCATGATGTCAAAGTTGTTTGTTTCATATTAAATCTATGAGGACAAATCTTCATGAAAGCCTGCAACCAAACAATTGCCAACAAAGCCTGCAACCCTTTCCATTGAAAATGTAAAGTACGATGACAACCCCCAGTGCACCAATTGTTCCCTGACATTTGAGAATATGGCCAGATATGGAAAAAGATATTCTATATGGACAAGTTTACAAGAGTGATTATGGGTGTTTTGTGACCAGAAGCAAGAGCTTGCATGGTGGGTAGTTAATTCTTTAAATAATGAAGACAACCATAAATGATCATTTCTCATTATTCTGTGCCCAAACCTAGGCAACTTATCCATTTGAAGTCTTAATTTATTTTTTTAGCGATTTGAGTATACATTCGATCAATTCAGCTCTAATTCTTCTTCATGGGTTTCGCTTTCCTTTTGGGCTTGGTCATTTTTCCTTCTGTCACAGAAATTCAATGGATTGGATTTTGGATATGTTCAGTTCCAATAGTCATCCAATTTGAATTCAAATAAAACATTTGATATATAAAATGAAAGAAAAAGTATTTTGGACACCACCTCAAGAAATTCATGCTAAAATTATTTAGTGCAAGTCGTGATTTCTGATAATTGCAAAATATTGATTTACTATGTGAAATTGTATCATAGCCCATCTTGTAATGAAGTTTTCATTTTTACTATTTACAATGTTAAATGTGTTTAGTGCCATATGGTGTTCATAATTTAGTACTTTTGCACAAATCATGAGTTTTGATAATTGCGATATAATTATGTACAATGTGAAGATTGTACTATAGCATTGGATCTTCCTGAACTGAAGTCTTTAGTTCTGGCTTAGTTGGGGGATTTTGGTATTTAAACTATTAAATATGTGAAGTGCCATATAGTTGGTGAGGTTTTTAATCGGATGCATCAATTTTGCTTTAATCTTCTTCATGGATTTCTCTTGCCTTTTGGTCTCGGTCATTTTTCCCTTCAGTTGCTTTTTGTCTCAGAATTTTTATAGATCCGATTTTGGATCAGTCCAATCCAATTCCAAACGTCACCCAATTTGAATTCAAATCAAACATTTGATATGTAAAATGGAAGAAAAAGTATTTTTGACACTACCTTTATGAAAAGTATGCCTTACTTCTTTAGTTCAAGTCACAACTTTGATGATTGCAGAATATTAACTTACTATGAGAAAATTGTGTATCATAGCCCCAGATCTTCTTGTAATAAAGTTTTTGGTTCTGACTTAGTAAGGCCTTTTTTCTATTCACAATGTTAAATGTTTCTAAGTGCTATATGGTGTTCATAATTAATTAGTTTCCTGCAAATCACGAGTTTTGATAATTGCGATGTGATGATGTACAACGTGAAAATTGAGTTGTACCCTTGGATCTTCTAGAGTGATTTCCACAACGAGCGAGTTCACCACGCAGTCCTACCCTGTAATCACAAAAAATAACAATAAATCAAGAATGAGAAAATGAGTATTGGTATTGAAAGTGAATCCTGACCTAGGGTTTGACATTTGAATTACCTAAAGGGGTTGGTAAATGACAAGATTTTGCGCCCATTAAAACCAAAAGTGATAGTCAAATGAACCTGGATTCAACACGAACCCTTAGAAAAACCCTTGACTATTTCTATAAGGAAAGCCACACAAGTATTAATACCTGTTGCAAAAAAAAATTGTACATTGAAAAAAAAAAACCAGTGATAAACAAATCATCATTCAAACCCTCGTAAAAATAAAATAAAATAAAACATAAGGATCTAACCTAGAAAAAATAAACATGCTTCTAAATCATCATCTAGAACCCTGCTTCAAAAGACTGCAAGTTATGGTACCTCGAACAAAGAGTGAGGGCTTGAGTCATAGAAGTAAAATCAATCTTTGCTTTTTGGTTTTAGGATTTGTAATATGAATATACAAATGATGTTCCCAGGGTGAGGTTTAGGGTAGATCTTGGCGCTTATATTAACCCACGTTCCCATCCTCATTCATAGGGTCTTCTTGTACCTTTTTTTTAGTAAATTGGTATACTCAATTGTTCCAACTCCTTATCTCAATTGTAATGTTCCCTTCTCCTTTGGATTGGGCGCATTCATCCATAATTATCCATAGATGTTCTTCTACATACTAGGATCTCTATCTCAACCTGTATTATTTTTAATACAAAAAGCTCAAAGATTCTGCATAATCGAATGGGGCAATTTCCTCTACATAATCGACTTAGGACCACTACAAATTAATAGAGGCAAATCCTAAGCCAATATTTCAACTTCATTCCCAATGATTGGCTTGGTAGAGAAATCTTCCTCATCCTTGGGAGTGTGGGTGGTAACCAAGTCAGGCAATGGTTTTGATGGCACTTTCTTGCCCTTAGGATCCCAATCCAACATGATATTCACTTTAATTCCAAGAACATCCCGTCTCAACAAAACGTGCCTAACTGCCCGATCAATGTATTCATTAACATGTTGACCAGAAGAAATCATGTAGCCATCCTTGAATTTCAATGAATTATCACGTTGTGCACTAATTTTTCCGCTAACAATAAATTCACAACCCTTAGCACCACTTTCCATGATAAACCACATCACTCCATAGCAAGCTCTTCGAACTGCAAGACCTTCGAGTAGCTTGTAGCACAAAGATTCCACTTGAGCAATTGCACAAAGCTCTCTGTTGTTCACCTTCTCGGTGTAAATCTCAAATGTGTACAAGTATCTATCAATATCATAACTACATCAAAGGGAAAAGAACACAAAAGTGAACAAGGAAGCAAAGTTTGATATTGTAACAACTTTTTTGGAGGAAAACCACAAGCATATAGCTGGAATAAACAATCCCATTCTTCGTTGTAGAGCCATAGATAAAGGTTTGATACCTGTGATATGAAATGTACTTCCACTGCATGAACTAACTGCTCCTTTGAAGGGTTAAGACTTACTTCAACCTATTCAACAATGATAGAGAATAATCATGATGGAAACTTCACAATGACAGACAAAACTGAGAATTCACTTTAAAGTTGAAACCATTTCTCAGTGAGAAAATTCAACTCACAAGATTAAAGTTCTCCCAATATCTCCATAGGGTTGTTGTTTCCAATTTGCTGAGGTTAACTCTCTGTACCATTGGCAAAGAAAATCACGTGTCATTCAATGGTATAGTTAGAATCCTTTCAAATATAAGTTTTCTTCTCCCACATATATGAATAGACCCAAGCATAAAAACCGTTATTGTAAATGTGAATAGTCCTACAAATTTAAAATCTTTACAGATACCCAGAACTAAAAGAATGATATTACGGTAATCGAAATTTGCTTACTGACATTCCATGTGAAGATTTTGAATCCGTGAACTGCAAGTCACTGGCATTGTTTTGGCTGACATTTTTAGACAAAGAGATCACCAGTTTAAGAGGATGAATTCTCGTCTTGCAGCATTTCTGAAACTCTTCAGGATCTGTAACAAACCAAGTATTAGTAAAAACCACCACTAGGTCTAGCATAGCCAATAGACAAGATAAAATATAATAAATATAGTAGAAAACTATGTACTTCTATATTCTACCAAATATATTCCAAAGGTGGATTCTTTGCAAACAATCAAGAAGTTTCTTGGCAGCACAATTCAATTCTACAAGTCTTTCCAAGTGAATGTAGACTCTAGCTAATATCATCTGCATTTTACACTTAGAATTGTTGGAAAGGCTGAGCATAATGGAAATTGGGCATTTCTCGTTTATGTTGATATTTAATGGATCTAGGAGTTGCAATGTTATGGGAATACCCTTTGGTTCCTTCCTAAATAAAATAAAATAAAACATGAGGATCTAACCTGGAAAAAATAACCATGCTTCTAAATCACCATCAAGAACCTTGCTGCGGAAGACTGCAAGTTATGGTACCTCAAACAAAGAGTGAGGGCTTGAGTCATAGAAGTAAAATCAATCTTTTCTTTCTAGTATTAGGATTTTTAATCTGAATATGTAGATGATGTTCCTAGGGTGAGGTTTAGGGTAGATCTTGACGCTTATTTTAACTCACATTCCCATCCTCATTCATAGGGTCTTCTTGGTCCCTTTTTTTTTAGTAAATTGGTATACTCAATTGTTCCAACTCCTTATATCAATTGTAATGTTCCCATTGCCTTTGGACTGGGTGTCTTCATCCATAAGTCTCCATAGATGTTCCCTTGGATACCAGGATCTCTATCTCAACCTGTATTTTTTTTAATACAAAAAGCTCAAGGATTCTGCATAATCAATTGGGGCAATTTCCTCTGCATAATTGACTGAGGACCGCTGCAAATTAATAGGGGCAAAGCCTAAGAAAATACTTTAACTTCATTCCCAATGATTGGCTCGGTAGAGAAATATTCCTCATCCTTGGGAGTGTGGATGGTAACCAAGTCAGGCAATGGTTTTGTTGGCCCTTTCTTACCCTTAGGATCCCAATCTAACATGATCTTCACTTTAATTCCAAGAACACCTTGTCTCAACAAAACATGCCTAACTGCCCAATCAATGTATTCATTAACGGGTTGACCAGTAGAAATCATGTAGCCATCCTTGAATTTCATTGACTTAGCACATCGTTCCCTAAGTTTTCCACTAACAATAACTTCACAACCCTTAACACCACTTTCCATGATAAACTGCAGCACTCCATATCAAGCTCTTCGAACTGCAAGACCTCCGAGTAGCTTGTAGTGCAAAGATTCAGCTTGAGCAATTGCATAAAGCCCTTTGTTGTTCACCTTCTTGGCGTAAACCTCGACAGTGCCCATGGGAAAATTGAATCTTTTCTGAACAACGAATGTCAACTCCCTGATTCTCCTCCCTTTCTCGCCAAGAATGTTCTGGGTATGAGTCGCTCGAATGCTGATCTCCATCTGCATAGGAGTCACGTAGACCTCCACGCTAGAGTATCCATCCTCCACAAGCTCGCGAATAAGGATTTCGTTCACTTCTTGTTGATCTATTTCACTATTTTTGTTGCTTGTAAGAGGTGTCGACCAACTTCTCTTGAACTCCCTCCTCCCTTACGGCCTTCCATTCATTCAATCTTAAAGTTAAGGTAATGGAATCGACCTATCGAGGATGGTGTGAACATTACAAGTTCTCGAAAGAGAAAGGCAGGAAATACAATCATTCCAAGAAGGAAAGAGAACCATTCACCTGCCCCAACGACCCCCACAATTATTAACTTAGCACGTTGTGCCCTAAGTTTTCCACTAACAATAAATTCACAACCCTTAGCACCACTTTCCATGATAAACTGCAACACTCCATAGCAAGCTCTTTGAACTGCAATACCTCCGAGCAGCTTGTAGTGCAAAGATTCAGCTTGAGCAATTGCACAAAGCCCTCTATTGTTCACCTTCTTGACATAAACCTCGACAGTGCCCCCAAGAAAATTGAATCTTTTCTGAACAACAGATGTCAACTCCCTGATTCTCCTCCCTTTCTTGCTAAGAACGTTCTAGGTACGAGTCGCCCGAATGATAATCTCGGTCTACATAGGAGTCACGCGGACCTCCACGCTAGAGTATCCATCCTCCACAAGCTCGCGAATAAGGACTTCGTTCAACTTAGCAAAATACACACCATCTGCGCCAAAATTTCACTTCTTGCTCATCTATTTCGTCATTGCTGCTTGTAAGAGGTACCAACCAACTTCTCTTGAACTCCCTCCTCCCTTGCGGCATTTCGTTCGTTCACTCTTAAAGTTAAGGTAATGGAACCGACCTATTGAGGATGTTGTGAACACTACAAGTTCCTTAAAGAGAAAGGTATGAAATACAGTCATTCCAGGAAGGAAGGAGAACCATTCATCTGCCCGAGCCACCCCCACAAGCCATACATAACATATAGCATACCCTATTTGTGACCAAGTTTGTGCCATACGCAATGCTGCAGAAATAGGTATGGCGGAGAATGACGTGATTACATAACCATCAGAGGCAGTATGGCGAGAATATGGTGGAGGATGGCATGATTACAAAACCGTCAGAGGCAGTATGGGGAGAACGTGGGCGGAAGGCCACATGGCAATTTTTTATTAGATGGAGACATTGAACACATAACAAAATTTCACTGGTTGGAAGGGCGAAATTCAAGATCTCCTATTGACTGGGTGAAGATGTTTGCCCACCCAAAGCTAAAAAAAACGCCTATCGACGTAACAAAAACCATACCAATTCACTATAATAAAAATAAATAAAAATAAAAACTATGCCATTTGAAATATTATATAATATAAATAATATTTAAATTTAAATTTTATATAACATACAATCAAACAAAATATGTATATATTGAATTAATAAATTAAAAGAAAATTGCTTTAAAAAATGTTAAAAAGGAGAAATTAATAAAAAGTGATATGCTGTATCCTTAAAACAGGTTGCATTTAGACATACGGAGAATGCATATATGAGGACATTGCGTCCTCGTGCATTTAGACATTGGTTTTAGAGGGCGAAGCACAATTTCATATCAAGATCCTTTTAGTATTAATAGAACAATCAAAGCTCATGTGTGTATATATGTATATGTATGTTATTTCACGAAAATATATATTGAAGTGAATTATAGCAATGGACCAAATAAAAATGGACCAAATAAAAATGTACACGGTAAAATCCAATTTAATTTAATTTTTTCAAATAATTTCCTTTACTTTTCTCATCTACTTAAATCTATAAATTACTTCTTTTTCAAATAACTCCCTTTACTTTTCTCATCTATTTATTTATATATATATATATATATATAAAAGGTTTGGTTGGGTATTGGATATGGTATAAAAACAAGAGTTGGGCTTTACATTTTTTTTTACTTCTTATAAAAGATGTATCACTTGCAAGTTGTGGAGAATTTAAAGGTGTAATATTACTTTTCTCATCTATTTAAATCTATATATTAGGTTTGGTTGGGTATTGGATATGGTATAAAAACAAGAATTGGGTTTTACATTTTTTTTTACTTCTTATAAAAGATGTATCACTTGCAAGTTGTGGAGAATTTAAAGGTGTAATATTACTTTTCTCATCTATTTAAATCTATATATTAGGTTTGGTTGGGTATTGGATATGGTATAAAAACAAGAGTTGGGCTTTACATTTTTTTTACTTCTTATAAAAGATGTATTACTTGCAAGTTGTGGAGAATTTAAAGGTGTAATAGATTGGTTGATAGAAATTTCTACTTTATAGGTATTGAATTTGGAGTATTGGAAGGATATGATTTTAAATTTAAGGGACAAGTTCCAGTATCTTTTTTTCCAACTCATGAATAAGCAATTAAACATATACACAAATGGTCTTTCTAAAAGAGTTCTATCTTTGTGAACATGTTACATATTTTATGAAGAATATCATAGTAATGTTCTAGAATGTAATAGTAGAAAACCTTTATTAAGTATGTTTTAAATTATAAGTTTTGTAAGGATTAAAGATTTGTATGTAGTGTACATGGTCAATAGTCTTTTAATGTCACTTTTGAAAGTCTTGTATATAGCTTTTTTAAACTACACTTTTGATTTTGTGAAGATGAAGTCTAGGGATAGTATGACATTATGAAGATATTTAGAGGTGATGCATGTTTTTAGGAAACACTTTAATGATATAGGTTGTTACATCATGTATAGTAGTATTGAGAAGCAATGACTTCAATACAATATTTTGTATGATGTATGGTTTTCATTGATTTTATTTAAGAATAACAAGGAGCATATATTTTATTGTGAAAAAAAAATCTATATATATTAAAAACAAAAATTAGAAGGATTATTAAATTAATTTTTATTAATGTCCAAGTTGAAAAATGTATACATTATTGCGCCAGGAGGAACTCTTCAGCCTATTGTGGTAGAGATGTTGTAATGTTTAATATTTTGACTCAGTCAAACAAAACAAAACAAAATAAAATGAAATAAAAAAACATAAAATTCTCTAGACCATTGTTTTTTCCCATGGTATTCTTAACCCATGATTTTTTTCCCATGGTATTTTTTCCTAATGTGGCCTATTAGCTTGATTCATCTTAACTCTGGATCTACCAAACATCGACAGAGACCAAATCTCTTTTTGGTTTGAAAAAGGGTTTGCACCTCAAGAGAGAGAGAGAGAGAGATTTGATCCCTTTTGGCACTTGGCAGATCCAGTGTTAAAATGGATCTAGGATAGTTATTAAAAATGATTTCAAAATGTCCATGGGGTCTTGGATGGACAATGATCGAGTTTTGGGTTAAGGCACTCCTTGATGTGAAGTCACTGGTTCAATTCCCCACCCCGATCAATGTGAAATATTGGACATGATGAAAATGTAGTCCTGCCAAGCTTACAAAAAAAAATTAATTTCAAAATTATAAATATTAGACATATACTTAAAATTAAGTATATTCTACTAGACAAGGTGAATGAGCGGGGTGGAATAAATGAGGGGGGCGGGGAGTTGATCCTCCCACAAGCTACACTGGCAACGCATGATGAGAGATAAAGACAAGTGGCACAAGTAGAGAAGGATGCCTAGAACCTTCGAGATACAAGTTGAGGTGATTATATGCTAGACGGTGGCTAGTCTTCGGTAGATAGTTTTTCTGGTTATGGGAGATTTGGAAGGTGACAAAGCGAACATTGAGGATGCATAGGCCATCAACCTATGCATGTTCGCTAGTTTTATTTTTATAGAGAAGAAAGTTCATGTAGGGTGGAGGGATGGGTGCTTTGGTTGTCTCGGTGTGCTAAGTTGTATGGTCGGGGACCCTGAAGAGTGGCTGAGTCATGAGTCCCCTGGTGGCTAGTTGGACGTGGTGCATAACAGGACTCCATTGCACCATCTCACTGTGAACGCCCAAAGAGTGTGTTGTTTTTCCTCTGTCCACTTGGTAAGTTAAACAACTCTTCATCCATGTCCCAGGAATTTCACTGTAATTGGAAATCCTGGTGTGGTGGAAGTTAGGTTTTCTCTGGTTTTTTCATATATGTGCTTTGTGGAATTTACCGGGGTCTTTGTAGTCTCTTATGGTCTATGCTGCAAAACTTTGTAGTTTGTTTGTATTGAAGTTAAATGTGGTTTCTTGAGGTCTTGGGAAATTTGAATTTGTCCCAGAACAACTAATTATTTGGTTGCGTGGGGGACTATGATCAAGTGGTGTCTTTGGTTTCTTGGGGGTGCATGTCTAGAGACATTGGGGTATGGTCTTGTTAGGTATGATAAATATCATTTCTCCAAGTTTTGTAGAGAGAAATCCTTGGTAAGCCAAGGCACCTGGGTGGTCAAATTGAATTGGTCTTAGCGATTAGGATCCTTTGGAGGGATGCTCAGAAAAAGGGGGCGTGCCCGACGTGGTGGGGTTCCTTGTGGAGACCTGGTAGGCTGTGGCGACTGGGTGTGGACAATAGAAGGTGATGGGGGTTTCGAAGCAGTCTCTGAGGGAAAATTGGCACATGAAAATGTGTCAGTGCCTGGTCTTGTAGACGAGCCACCATCTTTGGAGTCCATTAACAGGAAATTACAAAGTTTCATTGGACTCTTGGTGGAGTTGGGGTAGTAGAAGCACGATGATTAGAATGAGGTGATAACTTTCATGAATGACCTACAATAGAATCAATGAGAAATGTTGGATAGGATGGCTTCACTTAGATAGAGTCAAAGACACACTCACAAGAGGTTAGATCGAATTGAGGGCAGGATTGACCACCTAGAGTTCTATGTTCACGGGGGCCTTAGACCCCCAAACCCTTTTAATGTTGGACATGCTCCGACTCCCTCTCATAATCTTTGATTGCAGTTAACTACATATGTATTCTCTTTGTATTTTGTAGCCTTTGTGCATTTTGTTTATGGACACGATATAGTTCCTGACACTTTGCTATTAACTTTTGTATATCTCTCCTAGCCAACAAATCTGGTTGGAGTAAGGCTAAGAGAAGCAAATCTATTGCAAACATTTTATATTTTTTTGAAGAATTAATAGAAGTGGTTTGATCGAAAAAAGAAAAATATTAAGTATATTCTATTTAATATAAATATTTTTTCAAATATATAATCTAAATAATATAAATTAGATATTTTTTCTTCAACCACATTTAGACAGGGTGTAGTCTAACTAATATATGAAATGAATTTCTTGGCCACAATTTGGCAATACAATTTCAAGCAAGATTTTGATTTCTTGTTGTTTAAAATGCACTTTTGAATGCATAAATGGGTTCAACAACCTAAAAAAACCTCTAAAGTACTTGAAATTTGCAGATTAAACAAATTAAACTTACGATTCTTAAAAATATTTACCAAAATTTGGAAAAAATTGACTAAAAAATGTCCCAAAAAAACCATTCCATCTAGAGCGTTTAAAAATTTAAGTAAATTAATATGTTTACGAAAATAAATTTTAAAAAATATATCTATATCAAATAGAACCTTCTATTCTTTAAAACATCTCACATCATCGGCAATATCTTGACAATGCATTGCTACTCATTAACTTTTTATATAAGTAATATATATTATAAACAAAACATTTAAAAATTTCAATAAAATATAAAAATAATAATTAAAATATAAAGAAAATGTTAATATCTTGAAAATGAATTATTACTAATTAAGTTTCTATATAAGTATTTCAAATATACATTAAAAATAAAGCATTTAAAATTTTAAATAAAATATAAAAAAATAATTAAAATATAAAGAAAATGTTATATAAAGGTCATAATTAATGATAATAACAATTTCAAGAACTCTAGGTAGCTTACTTGAAAAAGCATGTTAATGTACTATGTAAAATATTATGACGTCTTTGGTTTGATCCCTACATGAACTCATGTTTACATTATTGACAATATGGTGTGTCTTGTGATTATAGTGGTAATGGACAGAATTAACTCTGATTCACACAAGTATGAGACACATATGAGACAACCTCAATTGTAAATTCCACTAATCATCGAAAAAAGAAATTTCAAATTGCTATAAGGAAGCATATCTCTTATCCCACAAACAAAAAGTCTCATACATCAATTTGATATTTGACTTTGTCATGACCTTAAAATTAAATTATTATTATTATTTATTAAGATGTTAACATTTGGTAAAACAAGGTTGTGAATATACCACAAACAAGAAGTCCCATACATCTATTTGATGTCCCACTTCCTCATGAACTTAAATTTAAATTAATAACAATAACATATATTTACTAAGATGTTAACATTTGTTAAAACTATATTTTGTGTGTGTGGTGTGTGAAAATGCATTGAAATAATAATGTATCTAGGGTAGGATATAGAAGGTTTATGACCCTATACACCACCTTAAAATGAATTTCAATTATATATATGTAAATTGGGTTTATCTCAGGTGATTGGGAGGAATAATTGGGGGGTCCTTCAAAATTGCACATCTATAGATGGAAATAGATGTAAAGGGCAATATTTGAATATTAAAATCATGGATGAATATTTTATAAAAGAAAAATTTTAAATGACATAAATTATAATGTATGAGTAGTTTCAACTATTGTTATTGTTATTGAATACAAAAAGTTTAGAAAAAAAACATAAAATTAATTAAAAAATCACTAAAAAATATTATTTAAGTTATTATCAAAAATTACAAATCCTCGTATGGGGTGTTAGCGACGAGAAATGGTGGGGGGACGGGTTTTCACTATCCCATCAAGTCATAGGGGACATGGACGCACAACCCATAATGGCTCGATGTATGTCTTTAGCAACTGACATGAGGGAAATCCCCACCCCACCATTCAATTCCTAGTACATGTTGTAATTCACTTTTGTTAGTTCTTTATCGATGTTTCCAACTCATGCCAATGGATCCTTGCAACCTTGATGTAGTCTTGGCCTCCCTTCATGACTAGTGGATTGAGGCAATTGATTATGGAGGTTTTAATTGAGAGTTCAATGGAGGTCGCTCACATAAAATCGTTGCTTAATCCTTTGCATGTTGCTTAATTGATTATCTCTTATTCAACGATGTTAAGTCTATGGTTGTTTTACAGACCCGGGGAATGGGGAAATATCTTTGGCACTCTGGTTGTTGCAAAAAACCTATATCTATCTCTTTCAACATTGCTCAACTACTAAGATGTTGGAAGAGGAATTTCTATTCTAGGTCTCTGTCTGTTTAGGCCCAAGGCTTTGGTTTTTAAGTTAAAAAAGTTGGTTCGATGAAGTGCTTTCGATAGTCACACTATCCTTTTCCATTCCCACCTACTTTGGGGGGGGGGGTGGGGGCAGGGGTCAATGATTGTAATCAGGAAAGACCTAGAAAAGTGTTTCCAAGCAAGTTCTTTTGTCAACTGCCTATTTGTAACAACCTTGTGTTAAAAGCTCATGTAATAAATTTAATAAAGGAAAAATAAGCCCAAGGTCAAGGGACACTTATTCCAAGCTGAACGTTGGGAAAAATATCCTAGTGGGCATCACTTGTTGTGTATTATGGCTAAGGAGAAATTGGCATAGGAAATGGAAATACAAAAAGGTATTATTGGCATTTTATTTATAAAAATAAAGGAAAATAGGAGAAAAAGGAGGTGAAAGGTCACAGGTTGAATGTGAGGAGGAAATTGAAGGAAAATTAAGGAAAAATGAAGAAATTATAGGCATCAATATAAAAATACACTAGAGCATCAACTTGTAGCCTTTGGTTAGTTCATTTTCAGAATTGGTTTAAGAAAGGAGAAGAGCACCAAGAGGAGAAGGAAAGCAAGCAAGCAAAGGAAGGACAAGGAAATAAAAGGAAGGCAAGGATCAAGAAAGGAAAGGTTGGATCAAGTAGCTTCAACAGGTATACTTGCATGTAACATGTTGCATGTATGATTTCCTGGCTAGTTTTGGCATACATGGTATGTGCATGTGTGTATTTGGTTTGACTGTTGTCGGTGGCATGGATTTTGCTAGGTTTTGACAATGGTTTTTAGCCTTGTCTTGCCATTTTTGCATAGCCATGGTGTGATGGGAGTCTTCTTGGTTGAGCTTTGGATTTTCAAAAGGTTTTGGATTTGGGTGATTTGGTCTCAGGAAAATCCCAAGGGTTGGGGTTGGAGAATTTTTTCTCCGGGAAGCTCTCAATAGGTGGGTGGAGACAGGAAAATTCCTTAAGGGATAATGAAGGAATTCCGGGGCATCCAAGCTTGGTTTGGTTTTGTGATCTTGGGAATGGTTTGGGTGAGAGCGTGGTATGGTGAGGGTGGAGGTGGTTTAACCTATAGATTCCCTTGGTTGTTTATGGATTGGTATAACCCATGAGATCCCACATTCATGCTTGGAATATGGCACACGAGTGTTGGTTGAAAGAAAGATTTGGTTTAGCCAATCTATGGTCGGGGGTACGTGGAAGTCCATGACTTGGTTGAATTTTGCATATGGTTAATAAGAGTTAAGTTTCTCTTGTATTCGATAAGTAAATGTACATGTTATTTTGTGGCTTTAATGGATGTTTTATCATTGTTATCTATCTAGTTATATGCTAGTTATAATCATGGTTATATGACAGATCTAAGTATGGCTCTTAGAATATTTCATTCAATGAATGTATGGTTAATGAATGCATGACCTAATTGGTATTATGACAGCTATTGTGAGAAGGAATAAATCCTTCTTTCTAAACCTCAAATAAGTTTTCAGATCCTTATTTTTAGATATGCATTCATGACCTGTAGGTTGCATGTTCACCATGTGATCTAGGTGGATATTGGTGGCCACTCACCTATTCCACTTAGAACACAACCATTGTTTCTTTCAGTTTCGTTAATTATAGCACAATTTTAGTTTCCTTAATTGTAGCACAATTTACTATTTTTGGCAGTTTTTTAGGTCCTAAACTTCTAGAGCCATTTTGAGGCCCTAATTTTTTTTTTTTTGGAAATCATGCAAACATGAGTTGGTGACTCACATTTGTAGTTGAAAGTTATAGCCCTCGGGTAGATATTTCTAATGAGGTATCATGCGCATCAAATGAAGATCGTATGCCAAAGTTACGACCCTAGGAAATTGATGTACCAATTTACCCCAATGGGGCCCATAGTTTTGGTGCTTCATCTCCTAGGATTAGGTTTTTGGATGTTTAGGGTTTTCCATTTTTTCTCGATAATAAATAGGCCTTAGAGCCTCATTGTAACATAGTTCAGAGGCATGTAGCCGACACATATCTTATCATAGATAAGCTACCATCGTCGAGCTAGATTTTTTCCATTCTAAATGTAAGCATATTTCAATTCTTTGATATTAATGAAATTTTATTTTATTTCTACTACGTATTTGTGTTTATGTTGTTGCATTCTTGCATAAGTCCAGATCAGTGGTTTCAGAGTGGTCTGCTCTTTCTCTGTTTTTCTTTGCATGTCCCCAATGGGGTCAAGATATAAAGAGTTAGGGCTCGAACTAGTTGAACCTTTGCAAGACTAGCTTCACAAACCCCGACGGTCTCCGATGACGAAAGAAAAGAAAGATGAGGGGGCAGGAGATCCTTTCAAATATTGCTCGAGGAGGCCCTCAAGTGATAGAGGAATGTGATGATGGATAAATTTTCCCAGATCCTTCGGCGGCTACCCAGAGGTGACGCATCTTCATCTAGTAGCCACTCTGAAGGCGCCGCTCCTTTTAAGATACAAGTTAATTTTAACATTCCCATATTTGAAGGGTAGATAGATCTAGATGTCATAGATAGATGGTTAAATTTGTTAGAAGGATATTTTTCGGTTCATGACTTTTCCAATTAGGAAAATATTACTTTTTCACTCCTCAAATCCACCCCCCATGTCAAGGACTGGTGGGAAACCTACTGTGAGCAAAAGGACGAGAGGAAATACTCACTGTTCTCAGCCACACCCACTTGGAATTCTTTCCAAGACGCCATCAAGGAACAATATTACCCTGTCAGGAGCTATGAAGATAAATACATAAAGTGGACCATGTTGTGACAGGGAAGGGGCCAAGATGTGTCAAAGTTCACAAATGTTTTTCATGCCCTTCGCATGAAGCTGGGTATCAAGGATTTTGAGTGACATTTGGTACTCAAGTACCGTGACTGTCTACATAAGCACATCCAGGACGAAATGGAGTTCCTGGACATATCCACACTCGGTGCTGTCAAGATCGAGCAGAAGTTTAAACAGAAGAAGCGAGACTTTGGATATGTGAATCTGAAGTAAGGGAAGGGAACCCCTAAATCACAGAACAAAGGACAGAGCCAAGGCGGGGTGACCCAGGACAACCTGTCGAAGCCGTAAGCAAAGAAAAAACCATGAAGACAAAGAAGGACACAGGAAAGTGGTGTGAGTTCCATAAGAGCCCCACTCACAACACGAGTGAGTGTTGAGCCAAGAAATCATTGGTGGTCGAGTTGAAGGCTTCCAAATCAGATGCATGTTCTGATTTTGAGTCATAACCCGACAAGGAGAATGACAAAGTGAAGCAGATTATTGATGTAGAGCCCACTGCCACCATTGTCACCACGAAGATCTAGAGGAGCGGGATCACCTCTTCCACTCACAGATGTGGGTGAAAGGTTATCCATTGCAGTTCATTGTCGACATCGAGAGCGAAAAGAACCTAATTTCAACATAGGTCATGAAGCGTCTGGGCCTACCGACTACACCACACCCACAATCATACACCATTAGGTGGCTTCACCAAGGGCAAGATCTCCTCGTTATCCAATAGTGTCGCCTCCCTTACAACATCAAGCCCGTCACACATGAGGTACTGTGTGATGTTTCTCCTCTTGAAATTTTTGATATATTATTAGGCCAACCATACTTGTGGAAGTGTCATGTTGTGTATGAGTCTAGGCCTCATACTATTATTATTACTTTGGGCAATAAATTGTATAGGATACCAGGAGTAGCATCACCTACTATCGTCTCTTTGATCTCTACAAAGCAATGCAGTAAAATCATTTCCTGGACGAGGAAATTTGTCTTCCTCATGATTCACCCTCAGGGAAAGAAGAAGATTGTGGCCACCTCCACGACCTCCAGATAGGGCTTCACCACACAACAACAACAGATGGATAATATCGTGGAGGAATACAGGGACATCCTAACCTCACCCACAGGGGTACCCCTACAATTCAAGTCAAGCACTCCATCGACTTGACCTCAGGTGTGCCACTACCTAATGGACCAATCTACCAATGATTTTTTATGGAGAACGAAGAGATTGAAAGGCAGATTAAGGAGTTGTTTCAGAAAGGGCACATCAGACCAAGTTCATCACCCTGTGGGAGCCCGATTGTGTTAGTACAAAAGAAGGATGGAACCTAGAGGCTATGTATTAACTATTGGGCATTGAATAAGATCACTATCCATAATAGGTATCCAATCCCATGGATTGATGACCTTATGGACCAATTTAAGGGTGCCAAATAATTCAGCAAGATTGACTTGAAGTCTGGTTATCACTAGGCACCTATTGAACCCTTTGATGTATTGAAGACCTCCTTCAAATCCAAGGAGGGCCTTTTTGAATGGTTGGTCATGCCTTTCGAGTTGATGCATGCCCCCACAACCTTCATGCAAATGATGGACGACATCTTGCAGCCCTTCACTAACTTGTTCGTAGTAGTGTATTTGGACGACATCCTGATCTTCAACGAGAGTTGGGAAGAGCACATACATCATATCTGATAGGTCCTCCAAACCTTTCAACAACACAAATTGTGTGCCAATTTGGAGAAATGCACTATTGGTATGACCTAGGTTCAATATCTAGGGTACATAAATGATGAGTGAGGTGTGCATGTGGACCCAACCAAGATACAAGTTATTTGGGATTGGCCACCCCCAACCACCCTAACAGAGCTCCACAACTTCCTGTCTCTTATCAACTTCTATCACAGGTTCGTGTTGGGATTCTCTCACATCACTTAGCCTTCGAGTCAAGTCACCAAGGGCGGAGTGAAAGAAAATTTCTTCTGGTTTGAATCCTAACAAAAGGCATTTGTCAAATTGAAGCATCACCTCTACTCTGCACTAGTGCTCACATTACCAAACCTATAACAACCATTTGAAATTGAGACAGATGCCTCTGACTATGATATTGGTGCAGTTCTTACGCAATATGGGCATCCGATGGCGTATCAATGTGAGACACTTTTAGATATAGTTGGATCGTATTCCACTTATGACAAAGAGATGTATTCCATTGTGCAGGCCCGTCGACAATGGAATTACATTTTAGGGAAGGAAGCGGTCATCCACACAGACCATTGACCCCTACAGTTCATATAGACACAAGGAAAGTTGCAGAACGATTTCCATCAGAAATTGTCCACATATCTGCAACAATTCCATTTGAACATCAAGTACAAGAAGGGAAGCACCAATAATGTTGCAGACTGTCTCAACCGACCACCAGTTATGGCATTTACCATTGTGCTCGACTCTTGTGGGCATGAGACTTTAGGATGGCCACATATTTACAAGAGCGATCCAAAATTCGACAACACATACTAGATGCTCCTGGAAGGCAAGAAAATTCCATATTTTCACCTCCAGGGTGGACTACAAGGAAAATTTCAAGGATGGAAAATTATCTTGAAGTTTAAAAACATTGGCGAATATCACTAGTACCTAATATGAAAACTATAAAATGTTTATTGATGTATTTGTAAAATTATTCAAATCTATAATGATTTTATATATACTCTCTATATAATGTTGGTGATTTTTAAGGTAAAAGAATTTTATATTTTAAAATTTAGGGGAATAATTTTTATAAAAAATGGAAATTGGTGAATCGTTTTTTGGAAAAATCATCCTAAATTAGCACACTTGGGAATATTAGCCCCTAAAATTTTCCATGGTCGACTGTTATGCCACCTGGGACACCTCTGTGTTCCTTCAAGTGAGTGTGCTAAGATGATTTTGGAAGTGCACTATAGTCATGTCGTTGGACATTTCAGAATCGAGAAAACAATGCCAGTGCTACATAAGTATTTTTATTGGTCAAATCTTCGACAAGATTTCAGGAAGTACATCTGATCCTGCACTGCTTGTGCCATTTCCAAACCAATGATCAAGAAGAAATTCCTATATGCTCCTCTACGTACTCCTAGTCGTCCTTGGGAATCCATATCCATGGATTACATGTCGGAACTTCCTTCTACTAAGCATGGAAACGACTGTGTTTTCGTGGTCATTGACATATTCTCGAAGATGGCCATTATGGCGGCCTGCAAAAAGAGTATCACCACAGAAGCCACTGCTAAGCTCTTCTTTGAACGAGTGTGGGTACACTTTGAGATCCCAAAGTCCATTATCTCAAATCGTGACAAAAATTTTATGAGTACATTTTGGTTGAGCCTCTGGTCAATGTTGGATACCAAGCTCACTAAGTCCACGACCTTCCACCCCCAAACTGATGGCCAAACAGAGGTTGTCAACAAGATTACCATGCACATTCTATGCATGTACAACTCGAAGCATCCTCGCACATGGGATGAAAAACCTCCCCTATGTCCAACATAACTACAACATAGATCTTCATAGCTTAACTAGCCACAATCCCCTTTAGGTGGGGTTGGGATTCCAACCATTATGTCCCATTGATGTAGCCATAGCATTTGCAGCTACTCAAGCAGATTCAACTCATGTCAAATCTACAGTTGTGTTGTGCTATACAACAACCCTCCCCATTTCAAAATTTTTCAAAAAAACTTTAATAAGAAATGGGTACCCTTTAGAATATAAATATAAACAATAAAAAGTTTGAAAATAAATTTTATAATAGGTTATATAAAATTTGCTTCTTAGGATAGGTTAAATCGCAATTGCAATTGACAATCTATCAAACCCATGAAAGTCCTTATGATAAGGTTCGATCTAATTTCAATTACAATAAAACCTTATCATAAAGCTTTATCAAACGAAAGTAATTATAAAGGGAAAATATCGCATCACGCACATCCTTTGTTTCAATAATGGACTTAATGTGTTCCATTGAGATCCTCTGATGCGATAACTCTATCAGAAATCACATATCACTACCTATCAAGAAGCCGTTCCAAGTGTTCATATAAATCCTCCGATGCGATAAGCCGATCGCAATCGCGCATTGCTGAAATCACAAAACACATCCCAAAAGCCCCTTTGAAATCTTCCGATGCGATTTCATTATTGTGAAGCGCGTTTTCGATAAAGGCAAATATGAGCTATCACGAACATGTGAAACTTAAACTTATAAATCAGTTACAAAGAAAACTTAAAATGATTTATTAAGTTTAAAACATGCCGCCTCCGTATGCCAGCTCACCACTGATCGCAATCGCAACCATGCAATGGAACCGTTTAAGCATGACACTTGTAATACCCGATCTGCGATATGCGATTATCGCTAATCGCTGATCAGGAAGTCACGACACCATTATAAAAAGGACCATTATAAATTGGCGATGTGACATATCATCATGGCATTAAAGTTTCACGTTGGAAGTTATAGGGAATCCATTAAGAAGCAGTTATGGTTGAATATTTCAAGGATTTTACCCATGGTGACTTAATATATCATAGAACCGTAGCATCTATTGTGCTCAATTGTTGTTATTCCTGTGCATTTCATATTAACTTTGAACAAGTTTTTTCCACAGTTACGTCCTTCCGTTTCATTTTGCAGAGCGAATCCGAAAACATCAGTTTAGCAAAAATGTCTAAGAGAGATAGGAAAGAAAAGGCCCTCGTTGTGGCGAAAGATGAACCAACAAAGCTGGTACTGATAGCTGATACTACCTGTGCAGGCCTCAGAAAGACTTCATGGGAGGGTATATATAATTTACTCGAAGTCGAGGATCCAAGTGAAGTTGAAGAAGAAGGAGCAACGACTGGTTCAACTGATAAATCAGAAAATACTCTTTACGATTTAGCCAGCTCCTTCCTCCACAGAATAACAGCCCGAGAAAAAGTGTTACCATATAATGACATGGTGATATGGGTTATAGAACGTATCAACATAATCGACAGGGCCTTCTATACAGCCGATGGAAGGATGTTCGGGACATTCAGGGTAGAAGATATCAAGAAAATGTATCAATTGCCGGACCCCCAGAAACATTACAATAAAGCATTTTTAGAAGCCTTCGCCAAGGAGAACGATATAGAGTTGGACCTTATCAGGCAATGGAGGAATTTCTCGAATAAGCATAAGCATGAATCTTCTGGTATGTACTCCGTAGACTCCTTAGCATCTCCTTATTGCTATGCTGGCGCTATGTTATGTAGACCCTTTGGAGTCTCTGATTCAGCTAGGTTTACTATAGAAATGGTGCCTTTAATGGAAGCAATAATCCACTCTTATATCATGTATTGGGCAACCATTTTATCGGATAAAATGGCCAACCAAATCCTTGATTATAGAAGAAATAGGTTTGTAACTACATGTACAATACCTCCATTCTATATGAGCACCTACATCATGGATGCCATCTGTTTCAATTATGACTACTCCATCCTAGGATGGAAATGGACTCCTCAAGACCCAACTCCAATTCACATTTATCATAAGTATTTGTGGAAGGCCCATTATAAATATCATATATATAGAATTTGTCATGGCTTTATTTTACCCGTCCATGAGGCCATATTCAAAAAACCTGCTCCTCGGTTATCTGATGAGGCCAGCATTGACCTAACATCAATCGGTAGTTGGTTCGGTGAAGAAATGTTCACCTATGTCAGACTTTTTGGCAGCACCATAGATCCACATGTTCTCCCCTTGTACATTCCTGATAAGCTGTTGGCTAGAGAAATAGCTTACCAGATAACAGAAACAGGAATTTCAAGGAACCTCAAAGAGTCCAAGAAACAAATGTGGCCTCCATTTCCCCTCCACTGTGGTACCTACACACTACATGATTTCAAACATGCAGAGAAAGAAACAAAGAAGATAAAAATTCTCAAGTTAGCAGTCATTCCAAAGAGATAGTATGATCCAAGAGCAGTGGCTTACAACTTCACCAGTCAGGTGAAGCTTGCCAAATTTGAACATGAGACAGATGAATATGATGACTTGTTCACTTCAGCTGAAGTATTCTCACGTGTAAAACATCTAGCAAAGATAAAATTAGGAGCAGGGGAAGAGATAAGTTTATGCAGTTTAGGGCACAATGGTTAAAAACAATGCCTTTAGATTTATTGGCCACTACCCCTATGGTGCAACAAGAAGCCCACAGTGAAGAACAAACTATTGACAAGACTCCTGAAAAGGAGAAGAGTCCTGAAAAAGAGAAGAGTCTTGAAAAGGAGCAAAGTCCTGAAAAGGAGCAGACAAATGAAAAGACTAGTGATCTCCTTGATACAGATGTAAATATTGATTCCAGCCTACTCAAGGAATGGGAGCAGTTCGATTAAATGATCAAGAACCATAATGACTCCCAAAACATCATTACACCAGAATCGACCGCAACACAGGAGCCTATTGTTACAACTACAATTCAAGGAGAAGTCGGCACAGTGAACACTCAACATGACATTGAAATAATTGTAGAAAATCCTTCTGAAGAAATTGTAGAAATTGTATTGAAGGTAGAGGAAATACCACCCCTAGATGTATTTTACAGTCCAAGGCATAGGGCTGTGGTCAAAAGACAAAGGAAAAGGAGGAAAATTGATCAAGGACCTCTCTCAATTCCTCATGCCGAGCTAATGAATGTGGTATGGAAAGAATCAAAAGTCAATCCTTCTAAGGATTTAACCAATTTATGCAGGTGCTTATATAGCCGCAATTATGGACAAAGCCTCCAAAGTCAGCCAACTAATCAGGGAAAAGGATCTAAAGATCACCCAACTAGAAGGGCAATCGGCAGAAGAACAACAAAGGATTAGTCAGCTTGAGCAACAACTAGCAGAGCAAAGACAACAGAATGAGAAACTAAAAGAACAGTTGAATCTGGAGAAGCAAAATATTGATCAACAGGCTCTCTAGAAACAACAGAAGTTGTCTCAAGAACTCAACAAGCTTCAAATGGCAATTCAGCAGGAAAAGAAGGCTAAAGAAGATCAAATTGCACAACTGCAATTACAGATTGAGAAATTCAAGGGTTATCTGAAGGTTAGTGAATTCAAGAAAGAAGCCCTGGAAGTAACCAAAGCCTTATCTCAGCAGCTAAACATCCTTTGCCATAAAATATCATTGGTTGACCCATTGTGCGCTATCTCTACATCACTTATTGAAAAGGCAGTTGACACCAAGCTAGAATTTGAAAACGCAGATGATAAGGTAACAAAATTTCTTTCTTGGCAAAGTTCAACATAAGGTATGGTTGCTAATCTACCAAAAATCCAAGAATCACACAAAGAGATCTTGTTTTCGGAGTGGGAATCATATTTAATTAAGGCCGAAAGAGCCACTTCCAAAGCCAGGGCAATAATGAACAATGTGATTGAGTTGGTAAATGACAACCTATATCTAACTAACTTGATCTCCGATTGCTCTCCAGGAAAGCTCCCAAAAGAAAAAGCACTAGAAGATCAATGGAGACAGGATCTGGCCAACAAAGAAGAACAAATCGGAAAAGTACAAGACTTGACTTGGGATGCATTTTGGTTTTTCCTAGTAAAGCAGCACAGTCAACAGATGGCCACCAAATTCCTTGCCAATGCTATCAATCTCATGGTTCCCAAACTTTCAAATGCTACGTACGCAGCTCAACTACATTCTAGGTTGAGTCACCCTTCGAGAATTCATCAAATGCTCTCAATTTTTCAGCTGCAAGCGTAAGAGAAGAAGTCGATACAGTGAATCAGTTAAAGGGCTATCACATTGTTATTTTTATAGATCAAATCCCAGATTTTCATGTTAGTAGTTTCAACAACTCATATCGATTTTTATTGATAGTTAGTTTTATTGTATTATTTAAACTCTTTCATATCTTTGAAGAAAGGGTCCTCAATTTGTATAAGGTTTGACTTGAGAAGTTGCACTTTTGTACTTCTAAATATTTTTTATCAATAGTGGATCAAGGTTCTACATTTTTGTGAAAGAAGCTTTTTCAAGACCCGCACTTCTGTATTTCCTAGAAGTTTTCTCAAATAAGAAAGTGGAATCGGAGTGTTATTTACATCAGAAGGATTTAAATGCATGCGGTATTCCTGTCTTATTTCCTTATGTGATGAAGCATTTCTTTTAAAAGTTTCTATTGTTGATATATATATATATATATATATATATATATATATATATATATATATATATATATATATATATATATATATATATATATATATATATATATATATATATATATATATATATATATGTATGTATGCTTTTTCAAATAATTCTTTATCATATCATTTCTGAAGATTTAGAATTGTTATCCTTTGAAGATATATGTCAGCGATATAAGTTATTATGAATGCAATATGTTTTATTAATAATTACTTTGTTTAATTTCTTAAACAAAATAATCATTATCTATGAATGCATCTTTCTATTGATTAGTAATTCATCTATATGATTATTGATCTGTTAGAAATAATCAGAAATCGCATTTGTTAACACATTACCCGGGTTAGATAAACATATTTGTATATTTTTGAGTTATAGGTTAAAGCACTTATCATCCTTATTATACATTATAAACCAATCATCCATCAAACCATTCATTATATGGGAAACTAGTCCCATAATATCCAGTCGGAGCCACCACACCAAATGGAAAAGGAGTTGTACTAAGGTCCGGACCGGGTGGTTATCCCCAATGTTGGTGCTAGGATTTTAGAGGCATCAACATTTTTGGCACTAGAAGGAGGGCCTGAGCTGTGAATGGCAAGTAAATCCAAATCCATAGGCCATTCTAAGAGTAAAACCCCCTCACCATCTCCTCCAACTTCTCCTTCACATTCTAAATCTCCTATCTTTAAGCGAGAAGTTGAAAAGGAAAATACAACACCCACTACTGAAAACTTAAACACACCTGACAATTCTTCTCTTGAACCCCCTGAAGTACAGACCTTAATTCATAAACTCCAAGGGTTTTCAATATCCCAAGAACAGTCTGAGTTATCCAAAGGTAGTGTGACTTCACAATATATTCCATCGCAGCCTCTTACAAGATCCCAGAGTGAAAAGCTTGGTATTCCACCAACTGAATTTCCTCTGCCAAGTAGAAAAAGAGCTAGGAAGACACCTTTAGAGTCTGAGAGTGAGACTCTTTCTTCATCATCATCCATTCCATCTAAACCATTGCAAAGTCATCCATCCACTCCCCAACTCAAGATCATAATCCATAAGGGTACAGGTACTCCAACATCCTCTACCCAATCACTTTCAACCGCCTCTTCACCCTCCTCTGCTGTTAGTTCGACAATGGCACATAATCAACCTCAACCAAGGCCATGGACAAATCCAGGAGCTGTCGCTATGCCTGCACCCTTGAGTCAATTACCAGCTCATCCTGAAAAATGGTTACCAAAATTTAATCCAGACATTGGCATATTAGCAGAAGAACATATAAACAATTTTATGTTGTCCATAAACTTGAATGGGGTAACAGAAGAAGATGTTGTTGTTAGGCTTTTTCCATATACTCTACAAGGGGCAGCTGGATCATGGTATTTTTCATTACCACCAGGATCCATCAATAGTTGGGATGCTTTTTAGGAACAATTTTTAACCAAGTTTGGAGATGATAGGTCTACAACGACTTTGATTAATGACCTCTCCAATCTGAAATCTGAATCAAAGGAACCCATCAAAGACTTCAACTCCCGATTCAATAAACTACTGAATAAAATTCTTGCAACATCCAAGCCTAGAGTAGAAGTCCAAAGCGAATGATATATCTCTTCTTTACCTTCAAACATAACCATTTTCGTTGATAGGGTTGCCAAACCCACATTAGCAGAAAATATGAAGGAAGTGATCACTGTTGAAAAATGTATCATTGCTTTGGAAAAGAAAAACGCTCTTGAAGAAAGAAAATAAAAAAAGGTTACTTTCAAATATGATTCAAAGAAGAAAGCAGTTAAAGACCCATATGACATGGAAGGTTTACAAAAGGTTCTGAAAACTATGTCTAATGAAATGGTGGAAATAAAAAAGCAGGTAGCTGAAACTTCTACTAAAAAACCATTTAGAAACTTTAGAAGAAATCAATCAACTGAACCAAAACCACCTAATGCTATATCTAATGCAGAATTAGATCAAGATGATGATGAAGATGAAGACACAGTTTTATCATCGGAGGAAACAGAAGAAGAGGAAACAATTGAATGTCATGGGATGTGGGACTTTATCTTGCCCAACTCTGACAATGAAAGTGAACAGGAAGCTCTCCCAGTAAACACCAGAAGTAGAAATGTAGCAGAGCCTGTTCAAACAAATCCAAAGAAGAAAAATTCAAGCCCTGTTCCTAAAGACAAATCTCCCGTGAAGAAAACTCCAGTCGTGCCTACCCAAAATCAACCATCATCCTCCAATCCACCCTCATCATCTAAAACATTAATAGTCTATGACTCTATGGATTACAACATTGTGGAGGACATGAAGAAGAATTGAGCAAATATTTCTTTACACAAACTTAACAAGTTAAAAAATCAACAGAAGTTGTTACTTAAAGAGTTAAATGTAGTACCTTCTTCTCCTCTTCCAACCAGTGTATTATCCAAAGCAGCCAAAGGATCAAGTAAACCACCATCGGATAAAGTAGATTCTACTGATGCTGTTTTGATCGGAGATAGGTCTAATTCTCATACTCCTCCTTTTCTCTTGACTTATGAGATTTATAATAGAAATCTACATAACTGCCTGATAGATTCAGGGGCTTCATCGAATATAATGCCAGCCTCAGTTTGCTCTAAATTAAACATTGAGCCCCAGAAATCAGCAATTCATATTGTTCAATTAGATCAGACTAAAGTGTAAGTTTTACGAGAAATTAATTTAGTTACCATTAGGCTATCAGCTGATCCCAGAGTAGTTCAGAGAATTGATATATTGATTGTTGACATCTCTGAGTTCTCTGGTTTAATTCTAAGCAGGGATTGGTCTGAGAAACTCCATGGTTACATTTCCACTGATTGGTCTCACATGTGGCTTCCCTATAAAGGGAAACCAAATCAAATCAAAATAGATCGAGAAAAACACATGACTCATACAGTAACGGAGTTTGAACAAGAAAACCAACTTGTAGCTTTCAATAACAACATTCTTGGAAATTACTCAGCTGAGTCATTCTTTGGAAATTTTAATGCTCAACAATCGCCTTTTCCTATTAATAGTATCACATCACAAATTGAAAACTTCTCTCATACTGATACCTCAAGATGTGTTAGTATTGTTGATGAACTTGTAAATAAATCTGTAGATAAGCCTTTATTTTGGTCTTTATATTTTGATGGATCAAAATCCAATGACGGTGTAGGAGCAGAGTGTATTTTAGTTAGTCTAGAAGGGGAAAAAACTATGATCATGTAGGGTAGAATTTGAGTGTACCAATAACACTGCAGAATATGAGGCATTGATCCAAGGGCTCTATAAAGCAATAGGCCTGAATATTCAATATCTGAAAGTATTTGGTGATTCCGAAATTGTCATCAAACAAGTAAGGAACACTATTCATTGTCTCTCAGGTCATCTCAAACATTATCAATCCCTTGTTCAAGATCTCATAACTCATTTTCTAGCATTTAATATTTCTCCTATTCCTAGATCTCAGAATGCAGCAGCTGATTTATTGGCTAATGTTGCTTCTAAACTACTCCCATCCGAGGATTATAGTCCAGATAGGTTTTTGATTGAATTAATTTTTCGGCCATCTATCCCAGACAATGTCACCAATTGGCGAGTATTTAATCATGATGAAGACATTTTAAATTTCTTGACCTCTGAAAAATCTTATGATGATCAGATTATTGATGAAAGCGATCATGATCTTCAGTTAAAACAAAGACCAAATGAGAATTCTATTCCTAAATCTGTGGTCAAGCTAGAAGATCTCTATGACATCAAAGATAGATTCAAAAAGGTCACTAATGCAAAACTTCAAAGTTCTACTTTAAAGTTTGAATTAGTAAACCTTGGCACTGAGGCCAAACCACAAAATGTCAATCTAGGACTTGAACTCACATCAGAAGAAAGATTTTCTTTCATCAAATTATTGAACAAATACAAAAATGTTTTTGCTTGGAATTACGAAGATTTGAGAACTTATGATACTTCTATCATTCAACACACAATTCCAATGATTTCTGATGAGAAACCTGTACAAAAAAAGTTAAGGAAAATTCACCCAAATCTGGAAAGTCAAATCAAAGCAGAGTTGAATAAACTTCTGAAAGTTAAAATAATTTTCCCAGTGAGACATTCTAAATGGGTTTCAAACTTGGTACCTGTAAGGAGAATGGTGATATTAGGATTTGCATTGATTTTAGAAATCTCAATAAGGCATGTCAAAAAGATAATTTCCCATTACCAACAATGGAGCAGATACTTCAATCAGTAGCTGGTTCAGAGTTAATGTCCTTTCTTGATGGTTTTTCAGGTTACAATCAAACACTAGTGCATCCAGATGATAGACTAAAAACTACATTCAGGACTAAATGGGGAACATATGCTTACCAGAAAATGCCTTTTGGTCTGATAAATGTTGGAGCTACTTTCCTACGAGCCATGGATATAGCCTTTAAAGGTTTGATCAATAGGTCAGTTGTTGTCTACTTCGATGACATAACTATTTTTTCCAAGAAAAGGGCCAATCATCTCCATGGTTTAAAACAGATCTTTGAATGATGTAAAAGGTATGGGATTTCTCTAAATCCCAAGAAATCATTCTTTGCTCTTAATGAAGGTAAATTCTTAGGGTTTGCTGTATCCAAAGATGGCATATATATTGATCCTGACAGGATAAAAGAGATTTTTGATATTCCTTTGCCACTTAACAAGAAATCAATGCAATCATTTTTAGGACAGATAAATTTTGTAAAAAGATTTGTTCCTGATTTTTCTCATATAGTCTTACCTTTACAAACTATGATTAAGAAAAATTTAGTTTTCAAATGGGTACATCACGAAAAAGAGGCCTTTGACTCAATTAAACGGGAAATTATTAATTCTCCTGCATTGAATACTCCCAATTTTTCTAATCATTTTATTTTGTATGCTTTTGCCACTGAAACATATTATGTTGTTGTTTTAACAAAAATCAATGATAAAAAAATAGAAGCACCTATATCTTTCTTTAGTTCCAATTTGCAGGGTGCTAAATTCAACTATTCGGAAGTAGAAAAACAAGCTTTTGCTGTGTTTAAATCTATCAAACACTTTAGACCATTTCTCCTAAAAACACACACAAAAGTAATAGTCCCATTCTCTGCAGTGAGACAATTGCTAGTGCAAAGGGAAGTAGGAGAAAAGAGAGCTAATTGGGTAACAAATTTATAGGAGTATGATATTGATATTAAACCAGTGAAAATTGTGAGAGGGCAAGGTTTTTGCAGGTTATTAGCAGGAGCTTCTAATATTCCAGAACATGAAGATTCAGATAAGACTTTTCAAGTGAACGAGATAAGTATCATCAATTTTGAATCCCAGTATGATGATTTGATCTTTTACTTGAAAAATGGATATGCTCCCCCTAATTTCAGTTACAAAAAAAAACGCGCCTTAATATTAAAAAAAAAACACTTCGAAACCATTGATGATGTGTTATTAAGAAGAAATTATGATTTAATTTTATTAAGATGCCTAAAAAAATGAAGCGCAAAAGGTTTTGCAGGAATTACATGATAGTCTAGCAGGTGGACATTTTGGAGGAGATACTACAGCTCACAAAATCATACATGTTGGATATTATTGGCCCACTTTGTTTAAGGATGCCCATGATTATGTCAGGAAATGCAAGATATGCCAAACTGCTAGTGGGAGACAAAGGAAACCAACCTTTCCTTTACAACCAGTAAACATTTGGCAACCATTTGAACAGTGGGGGCTTGATATCATAAGAGAGATTGTTCCACATTCTTCCAAGCAACACAGATACATCCTTACAACCACAAACTACTTCACAAAGTGGGCAGAAACAATTCCATTAAAGGTAGCCAACTCTGATGTAATCATTGAGTTCATTGATCAATTCATCATGACCAGGTTTGGTGTACCTAATGCCCTTATTTTTTATAATGCATATTATTTTTCTAGGAGTAGTATAGTTGAATTTTCTCTTAAGAGAGGTTTTAAATTAAAATATTCTGCAAATTATTATCCTCAAGGTAATGGTTTGGCAGAATCAACTAATTATAATCTCATTAATATTATTAAAAGAACTGTTGATCAAATCAAAAGAATTGGCATAAATCTTTAATATTTGCATTATGGGCAGATCGCATAACTCAGAAGGCCTCAATAGGTACTTCTCCTTTTAACCTAGTGTATGGGAAAGAAGCTAGAATACCTTCAAACTTAGCACCCCCATATTTAGACCTAGTACAATTTATTGAAGAAAATCCTTCTTCCTCTATTCAATTAAGATTTGATAAAGTCCTCAAATTAGAGGAAGAAAGAGAGAAGGCCAAAATCACTCATGCTAAACATCATCAAGTCATTAAATCTTCTTTTGATGCAAGTTCTACCGGCTCAAAAACTTTACAAATTGGTGATCTCGTGTTGAAATGGGACAAAGCACATGAAGACAAAGGTAAACATACCAAATTTCAAAAGATGTGGCTTGGACCATTTCAAATCATTGAAAAGATAGGCTCATCAACGTTCATACTGCAAGATTTATCAGGAAAGAGAGATTCTCTTCTTGTGAAAGGGATTATCTTAAAGAAATTCTTTTCTTAAGGAGGTAACCCCTTCTTACCTGTAAATATTATTTATGCAAGTTTGTTTATTTTTTAGAACATAATGTTGTAAATAGCCTTCGATTAGCCTTTTACTATTGAAAAGCTCTTTGAGTGAATATTGTGAATATTTGCTTTCAAATGCTAGAAACTTTTAAGGAAATGATTACAGTTTTGGGAAGTTGAATAAAACATTAAACTCTGAAAACCTCTTTAAAATTTGCAAAATCTTCCAAAAAAATTGAAAATAAAGTAAATCATTCTAAGTTTTATTAAATTTAAGAGAGGCTATTCATAAAAAGTAAAGACTTTTCCAAGCTTAGCATCCATAACTCTAAAATTGTCATCCATAAATTCTTAAGGAGAAACTCATTCACCCCATCCACTAAGTTTATGATTTTTCAGAGTGTAATTCTAAAGTATGTATGATATAAAAGATATGAGCCTGCTTGCCATAATCATAGGGAACTAATTAAACTGACATTACCAATACTGCATATCAAAACATGGTAATGGCTTGTAATCATAAAACAAGGGGTCTCATTACAAGCCAACTTATTCAGTTCAATTACAACCAGTGAATGGCATTGTCATCCACTGGCTCCCAAACCAGGACAATGGATTTTTATATTTAAAAATTGAAAGAATAAAAAATCAAAAAATATGTGTAAACATATCTTTTTGAATTTATCTTTCAAAAGTTATGCTCTTAGATGGATGGGACAATGAATGATTTATGGTTAAAAGGTAACCCTGCCGAGACTATAGATGTTTGCTGGCAATAGAGGCACTACCTGTGACAAAAGAGTATATTTAAAAGCTAATTTGGAATAGCCCTCTACTTTATCTTTATCAACCAATCAAAACTTGAAGAAACCAAAAATGTTTTTATTTTTAAGGGATTGCAAGTGCAAAAAATTGTTATTTTATTCAGAGTTAATTTTTGTTTAGCTATTCTTAGATGGTTTTCTTTATCCTCAATTGTTTCCAAACTAAGAAAGTTTAGATATTGCGTTATTTTTCAGAGATAACTATTTCTCCCAGTGAATCGCCAATTATTGTGCTATACAACGACCCTCCCCATTTCAAAATTTAGCAAAAGAACTTTAATAAGAAATGCGTACCCTTTAGAATATAAATAAAAACAATAAAAAGTTTGAAAATAAATTTTATAATAGGTTATATAAAATTTTCTTTTTAGGATAGGTTAAATTGCAATCGCAAATGACAATCTATCAAACCCATGAAAGTCCTCTTGATAAGGTCTGATCCGATTTCAATTACAATAAAACCTTATCATAAAGCTTTATCGAACGAAAGCAATTATAAAGGGAAAATATTGCATCGCGCACATCCTGTGTTTCAATAATGGACTTAATGTGTTTAAGATCCTCCAATGCAATAACTCTATTGGAAATTTCATATCGCTACTTATCAAGAAGCCGTTCCAAGTGTTCATACAAATCCTCTAATGCGATAAGCTGATAGCAATCGCGCATTGCTGAAATCACAAAACACATCCCAAAAGCCCCTTTGAAATCTTCCAATGTAATTTCATTATTGTGAAGTGCGTTTTCGATAAATGTAAATATGAGCTATCACGAACATGTGAAACTTAAAGTTATAAATCAATTACAAAGAAAACTTAAAAAGATTGATTAAGTTTAAAACATGTCGCCTCCGCATGCCAGCTCACCATTGATCGCAATCACAACCATGAAATGGAACCATTTAAGCACGACACTTGTAATTCTCGACTCTGCGATATGCGATTAGCGCTAATCGTTGATCGGGAAGTCACGACACCATTATAAAAAGGACTGTTATAAATTGGCGATGTGACATATCATCATGGCATTAAATTTTCACGTTGGAAGTTATAGGGAAACCATTAAGAAGCTGTTATGGTTGAATCTTTCAAGGATTTCACCCATGGTAACTTAATATATCATAGAACCGTAGCATGTATTTCACTTAATTGATGTTAGTCCTATGTACTGCGTATTAGCTTTGAACAAGTTTTTTCCATTGTTACGTCCTTCCGTTTCATTTTGCAGAGCGAATCCGAAAACATCAATCCATCAAAAATGTCTAAGAGAGCTCAGAAAGAAAAGGCCCCAGTCATGGCGAAAGATGAACCAACAAAGCTGGTACTGATAGCTGATATCACCTGTGCTGGCCTCAGCAAGACTTCATGGGAGGGTATATGTAATTTACTCGAAGCTGAGGATCCAAGTGAAGTTGAAGAAGAAGGAGCAACGACTGGTTCAACTGATAAATCAAAAAATACTCTTTACGATTTAGCTAGCTCCTTCATCCACAGAATAGCAGCTCAAGCGAAAGTGTTACCATACAATGACATGGTGAGATGGGATATAGAAAGTATCAACATAACCGACAGGGCCTTCTATACAGCCGATAGAAGGATGTTTGGGACATTTAGGGCGGAAGATATCAAGAAAATGTATCAATTGCCGGATCCCCAGAAACATTACAATAAAGCATTTTTATAAGCCTTCGCCAAGTAGAACGATATAGAGTCAGACCCTATCAGGCAATGGAGACATTTCCAGAATAAGCATAAGCATGAATCTTCTGGTATGTACTCCATAGACCCCTTAGCATCTCCTTATTGCTATGCTGGCGCTATGTTATGTAGACTCTTTGGAGTCTCTGATTTAGCTAGGTTTACTGTAGAAATGGTGCCTTTAATGGAAGCAACAATCCACTCTTATATCATGGATTGGGCAACCATTTTATCAGATGAAATGGAAAACCAAATACTTGATTATAGAAGAAATAGGTTTGTAACTACACGTACAATACCTCCATTCTATATGAGCGCCTACATCATGGATACCATCTGTTTCAATTATGACTACCCCATCCTAGGTTGGAAATGGACTCCTCAAGACCCAACTCCGATTCACATTTATCATAAGTATTTGTGGAAGGCCCATTATAAAGATCATATATATAGAATTTATCATGGATTTATTTTACCCGTTCATTAGGCCATATTCAACAAACCTGCTCCTCGGTTATCTGATGAGGCCAACATTGACCTAACATCAATCGATAGTTGGTTCGGTGAATAAATGTTCACCTATGTTAGAATTTTTGGCAGCACCACAGATCCACATGTTCTTCCCTTGTACATTCCTGATAAGTTGTTGGCCAGAGAAATAGCTTACCAGATAACAGAAATAAGAATGTCAAGGAACCTCAAAGAGTCCAAGAAACAAATGTGGCCTCCATTTCTTCTCCACTGTGGTACCTACACAATACATGATTTCAAACATGTAGAGAAAGAAACAGAGAAGATAAAAATTCTCAAGTTAGCAGTCATTCCAAAGAGACAGTATGATCTAAGAGCAGTGGTTTATAACTTCACCAGTCAGGTGAAGCTTGCCAAATTTTAACATGAGACAGATGAATATGATGACTTGTTCACTTCGGCTGAAGTATTCTCACGTGTAAAACATCTAGCAAAGATCAAATTAGGAGCAGGGGGAAGAGATAAGTTTATGCAGTTTAGGGCACAGAGGTTACAAACACTGCCTCTAGATTTATTGGCCACTACCGCTATGGTGCAACAAGAAGCCCACAGTGAAGAACAAACTACTGAGAAGACTCCTGAAAAGGAGAAGAGTCCTGAAAAAGAGAAGAGTCCTGAAAAGGAGAAGACAAATGTAAAGACCAGCGAGCTCCTTGAGATAGATGTAAATATTGATTCCATCTTACTCAAGGAATGGGAGTAGTTCGATCAAATGATCAAGAACCAGAATGAATCCCAAAACATCGTTACACCAGAATCGACCGCAACACAGGAGCCTATTGTTACAACTACTACAATTGAAGGGGTAGTCGACACAGTGAACACTCAGCAGGACATTGAAATAATTCCAGAAAATCCTTCTGAAGAAATTGTATTGAAGGTAGAGGAAATACCACCCCTGGATGTATTTTACAGTCCAAAGCATAGGGCTGTGGTCAAAAGACAAAGGAAAAGGAGGAAAATTGATCAAGGACCTCTCTCAACTCCTCATGCCGAACTGATGAATGTGGTATGGAAAGACTCAGAAGTCAATCCTTCTGAGGATTTAACCAAGTTATCTCAGTATGCAGGTGCTTATACAGCCGCAACAATGGACAAAGCCTCTGAAGTTAGCCAACTAATTAGGGAAAAGGATCTAAAGATCACCCAACTAGAAGGGCAATTGGTAGAAGAATAACAAAGGATTAGTGAGCTTGAGCAACAGCTAGCAGAGGAAAGACAACATAATCAGCAACTAAAAGAACAGTTGAATCTGGAGAAGCAAAAGATTGATGAGCAGGCTCTCTAGAAACAACAGAAGTTGTCTCAAGAACTCAACAAGCTTCAAATGGCAATTCAGCAGGAAAAGAAGGCTAAAGAAGATCAAATTGCATAGCTGCAATTACAGATTGATAAATTCAAGGGTTATCCGAAGGTTAGTGAATTCAAGAAAGAAGCCCTAGAAGTAACCAAAGCCATATCTCGGCAACTAAACATCATTTTCCATAAAATATCATTGGTTGACCCATTGTGTGCTATCTCTGCATCACTTATTGAAAAGGCAGTTGACACCAGGCTAGAATTTGAAAACGCAGATGATAAGGTAACAAAATTTCTTTCTTGGCAAAGTTCAGCAGAAGGTATGGCTGCTAATCTACTAAAAATCCAAGAATCGCACAAAGAGATCTTGTTTTTGGAGTGGGAATCATAGTTAATTAAGGACAAAAGAGCCACTTCCAGAGTTAGGGCAACAATGAACAGTGTGATTGAGATGGTAAATTACAGCCTATATCTAACTAACTTGATCTCCAATTTCTCTCCAGGAAAGCTCTCAAAAGCAAAAGCACTAGAAGATCAATGGAGACAGGATCTGGCTAGCAGAGAAGAACAAATCGGCAAAGTACAAGACTTGACTTGGGATGCATTTTGGTTTTTCTTAGTAAAGCCGCATGGTCAATAGATGGCCACCAAATGCCTTGCTGACACTGTCAATCTCATGGTTCCCGAACTTTCAGATGCTACGTGTTATCACTAAGGTTGTTCACCAAAGTTGTAAGAAAGGGAATACGACTGAGGTAACCACTAACCAATATTTTAGATACAGATTCTAGCCAATCTACATCCAGAGAGGGCTCTCTCTTTATGATTTAGCTTTGTTTTAAAGTGTGTTAGGCTAGTTATGAAGTTTAAGGGTTTTGTTTTGGTTTTGGATGGTGAGTTTCAATAGAACAGTGAGACATACTGAATAGTTCAGTCCATTGGGCATGATGGAGTCAAAGGAGGTAGCTTCCTGGATTAGGTTTCTTAATAGAGGATGGTATCACAGAGCAAGGTAGTCAAACATGGAACAATTTAAAGGTTGAAATTAGATGGAATGGAATCAAATGGGTGACGGACAGTTAAGAATCCTTCATCATATTGACAGAGGGAAAATGGATGATTACTGTTAAGGAGCAATTAAGAATTCTTTAGCAAATACTCAACAGGAAAGAATCAGGGGAAACAGGAGTAATTAAGAATTCACTGTTTATTCTAATTTTGAAGAAAACACATAAAATAATAAAGATTGAAAACAGAGTGCAGTCAAGTAAATTTTGAATTATTCTTTTTCTCTATTATTGAGATCATGAAACATAGATGATATAATAAACGTAGAAACTGTAAAACACAAGTTAGAAAGGACTTATTGATCCATAAGTTGATTCAAGAATTCTGTATACCTGAAAAAATTGGGCTGGAGCTGAAACAGATGTTTTACCTCATGCTCAATATAAAATAATTTTTCTAAGTTATTATAGAGAGTCTGGCCCGTGGGGAGTGCTTTTGCTCCTGAAGCACTTGTTGATGAATTAACTTGATCAACAACATATGTGTTCAACTTATGTACATAATCTGTGTGTTTCATAAGCCAGTCATTATTTCCTAATAGACTTGGTAGCCCTTTATCCTGCAAAACTGTAAACCTTTGTATGAAAGAATTAATGTCCACTTGCATATCTTGGCATCTTTTTTCCAAATTCTGCATTAAAGTTCTCTTTGTTAGGATTTTTTGATATCCAAAATGGTGCCTGTCCTGTCTGGGATGCCGAGTTGTTCCAACTGTTCCCTGTTTCTGCTATTTAAAAAGTGTATGAGTCGGTTGGCTTGATCAGGCATTTGTCCTAATAAAGCTCTTGCTTTTTGAATTTCACCATGTGCTGCATTCACCAAGTCAATCTGCTGATAAAGAGCTTGGATAGATGGCCAAACATTACTTAGGGATTGAGTGATGTTGGTCCAAAGAATTCCTTTGATTTCTACTAGAGGCTTGTCCATAGTGAGATCTTTCTCTAATGTTCTGACTTTGTTATGTAATGCTTTAACCTTTCTTATCTTCTCTTCCACACTCATTTTGGATTTATCATAACTATGTTCTACTTTTGCCAATTTTTCCTTTACTTGCTTCAACTCTGACACTTGGAGTTTCAACTCTTCCATGGCTTTTATCAATTCTTCTGTGCTCATATCTGTGCTGCTGCCTTGTGCTACTCCTGCTGATGTTGTACCTGTGATTACCTCAGTTGTGGCTGGTGGGACATTTGGAGCTGATGCTGTTCCAGTTGTTGAGGGGACTGCACTTATAACTGTAGGGATTACCTCAAGTGGCTGGGAGGTCGACTCTCCCTGCTTCTCTTTTAATGATTTTTCAAGTGCCTGCTCTGTATCAGTTAATCTCTCATTGAGTTTCATGAGCAGGTCCAGCACGTCTTCCTCTGATTTCTGCTCTATAATTTCTGCAGTCTGAGGGTGCCTTGAAGGAGGTAGCTTCAACTATTTCCTCAGGGCAGCAATATCCTCTTCCTTCTTTTTGATTAGTGCGTTTATGCCTTTGGCATCTTTGGGGTCATGTCCCAGTTCCATGATGATATCTTCAAATGATTTGATTCTATTATCTTTGGCCAGAGAAGAAGCTTTCTCCCAATCTAACTGAGACGTTGTGTTGTCTAAGGAACTCTGTAACTGGTGGGCTAACATTGCTTTGTCAGCCAGTGTAGAATAAACCATTTCTCTAGTCTGCTTGTGGAGTTCAATCTGGTCCATTGGATGAATCTCTTTGGCTAGGACCTCTTAGTTTGTTATGATGTAATCCGTTGCAGACGGGTTGCTGTACCTTTGGCTTAAAATAACTCATGATCATTTTGCCTTCTTTAATGTCATAGGCAGACATTAGCCTTTGCTAGTTTGAGGGGGCCATCTTCAAGTATTGATTGTACATTTGAATTCTCACAGGATCATTTTTTGCCTTAATTTCTGTAAAAGTCCATTTGATGTCAGAGGGTTGTTTTCTTTGTGGCTTGGTAGATGATACTTCAACACTGTGCTGCCTTTCTAGCTCCTACCTATGTGAGCTAGTTGATGTATCTATCACTGGGGAAGTCTGCTGGCTGACTAACTTCTCACCTCTTAGGTTGTCTGTTGTTTCTTCATAGATTTCCTCTTCTGACAGAGGATCCAATCTTTGCCTCTTTGCACTTGGTTGTTCTGCAGGTCCACTAATAGGCGTGGCCTCTTCTCTACCTCTTTTTTTGCTTTTTTCCTCATTTAGAGGAGTTTGCAATGATGGGATTTCTGCTACTTTAGATTGGGCAGGAGGAATTTGTACTTGTTCCTGTTCTTTGGACCCCCCTAGCTGATTAGTCATGATTGGATGTTCTGTTGTTTCCACCTCTTTACCCTTTGAGGTCCCTGTGACTGATGCGCTGGTTCTTTGTGCAGGTTGCTGAGAAGTTCTAGCAGAAAATGTTCCAGCTCCTGATTGTTGAGGCAGTTTGAAAGATACCTGTCGAAAAGAGTCTAGGTCAAGGGTTTTTTCAAGATCTTTCATAGCCTTTTCCATCTTTTCTTGCTCAATAATTTCTTCTATTAATGTCCCTTCTATCCATTCTTCTTGATTTGCATACTGTTCAATTTTTGGGATCCTATGATGCACATACACTGATAGCCTGTACCTTACCCTTTTGTCACTTATGAAGCTACATGGGTCATATGGCACCCACCCAAAACTCTTCTTCAATCTGAGGTGGTCCTCTAAGATCTTTTCAGCATCTTTCCATGCATCCCTATCATGGATAACATAAGGGCCTAACTGGTTTTTGATTCTCAGCTGAGCTTTCTTCTTTACATTACAAAAGTGGGTTAAATCTGCATGGATGATCTGCCTGAAATATTCTAATGCAAATAACCTCATGGGCACATATTTGGGCAACTTAAAAGGGAAAAGTTTACACCCATATATTCTGATCTCTGTGTGGTTCTGGTAGAGGTACCAGTCACCTATTCTATAGTTCTTGGAAAGCTGCAAAATCTTCCTCATGTCACCAGTGATCCTGGGAGGAGGGGCTCCTATCAGCGGAGTGGAGGCTGGGTGTACAAACAAGTCAATGAATTCACTATAAGTATAAGGGCACTCATAAGTATCATGGAAGACTAAGCTCCAAAAGATCATAGACCTCCTATTTCCTTTTGAATCTAATTTTCTGATGGGAAATGGAAAGCTGTCTGGCTGATAATATAGCAACAGATGGTATATAAAAGATGTGTATTTGAAGACTCATTCCCTCTCCAAATTCATGAATTGAGCATGGATCTTGTTGGCAATGAAAGTGGCATAGTCATACTTGACAGTAGGGGGTTGTCCTGGAGTAAAGATAGATAATAGAACCAGGGTGATATCATCCACATATTCAATGGACCTAAATCCCAAGACGGAAGATATCATGTCAAGAATGAGTTTACCAGTTTCCATGAAAAAAGCGTGCAGATAAGGAGGAGGGCCTTTAGGTTGGTGCTTTGGTGACATGAACATCTGAGTAATACGGGTTATCTCTGAGCTAGGCGATTGAGAAGCCTTTTCCAGCAAAATTCCCATGGAAAGAGGAGCAAGAGGCTCAGTGGAATGGAAGTGTATCATCTCATTGATGGATCCAGTAGTTATGGAAAAAAGGAAAGTTTGAGAAGAAGACATAATTGCTCTATGGACAGGGTCATAGCTGGCACAGCATTGGTGAATGATGTCTGGGAAAACATGGACTGAGGGGAGGAAGTACATGGGAAGGTTTGATTCCCATAGTCCAAAAATATCAGAGTTGCTTAGATAACTATCCCTAATTTGGCAGAAGGCCTGAAGATGATTATAATCAGTGGTTAAGTCCTTTATTTGAAAGTCTTTGTCTGCAAGAGGCAGATAATTCAAGTCTTTGTGAGGTGCATTTACAGGCGCGACATTCAGGGCTACGGGGGCTTCCATGTTTGGTTCTTGTGTTTTCAAACTGGAATTTAGGATTGTTGTGGAAAATTGGACTGAACAACAGGTCTAGGAGTCTTTTTATGGGCTAAACAGACTGTTCTTGACTCGAATTTGGTTTTCACAGGTAGAACTTTCAGTGAAAAAACAGAATTTACAGGGTTACCGATAAAATGGATAAATACCTGGACTACGGAGGCAAACTGAGTAACTGTAGCTCGAATGACGGAGGGCGGAGGGCTTTGCTGTGGTTTTCTTGGCCGGGTGGCGGTTGAAAAAGTTGGTACAGTGGCTCCAGTTGATTTTTTGCATGGGAGTGTGAACAAACAGAATCACAGTGAAAACGATATTTTGTCGTTTTTTAACGCAATTCGGTTTGGCGAGTAATTTTGGCATTTATTAAGCAGATGACGTCAACATGATGGGACACCTTGTTGTTTAGCGGGGGGTAGAGATGGTGACGTGGCAGTGACGTCAGCGAGGGGTCAGCGGGAGGGCGGTAAGTGGTTTTGGCCCACACCGTTTATGGGCTTAAGTGGTTTCAGTTGGGAGGGCCGCGAGCAGCGGGGGTGGTCGACACGCGTCTTGGTACGGGCGGCGATACCGCCAATTCCTCAGATGTTAAAGTGCAGTGGATGGAGGGCTAGCGATATGATCTACAACCGTCAGATGCAAGGGCTGAGATCGGATGATGGGCACTGCACGGAGATGACGGGTGTTTAATGCATGGGGGCCCGATCATATTTAATGTTTTTAATGGTTTCGGGACTTGTTTGATTGGTTGGCGAGGTGATTTGTTAATTAATTAACGTGGGGTTAATTAATTTCAAAACTGTCTGGGGAGGTTATTAACTGGTTCCGAATGAACTATTAATCCCTCATTCTGTTAAGACTATGGTCGTATTTCAACCGGGGCAGGATATTAAATATTGTGGGGTTTTTATGTTATATATACATAAAATGGGTAGGGAAAAATTTACAAGGGATTTAATATAATAATGTTAATAGTTAATATGAGAAATGATATAAAAACAAGCGCTAAGTTATACAGTTTAACAACTTAGGCTTAAAAAAAAAAATAGTTTCTATGTGATTTTGTACACTTTCCTAAGTAAAAAGGGTTTTACTTAGGCTTTTTATGAAATGGGATGGAGTGATTTGGTGATATTAAGCAGCTCTCAATATCTCTGGGGGGAGATTAGTAAGTAATATGGGAAAGGGATGAGGGGGAAGTAGTCATACTTTGCTTGATTTGCTTCAAAAATATAAAACTGCAATAGTACCTGTGATAGAGGTAAGATTATCATTCTGAGAGACAAAATCAACCACAAGTCTCTTTCTGCAACATCAAAACTGCCTACCCAGCCTACTGTACCTAACATTTTTTCTCCTTTTTCTTTGGGTGCACTTGGACTGGCAAACCCTCATCAATTTTTCTTTTCTTTGCATGATAAGCCTATCTAGATATGCACTTATTTCTTCTAAGGGCTCAGATTAAACTGTTGAGCTCCTTTGCTTCTCTACCTATCTATTTATCTGCCAAGTTTAAAAAGTTTGGACAGATTTTATTCTCTATCTCTAAAACAGGAAATTCAAACATGAACTGGCCAAGATTAAGCTATTTGGCCATTCATTAATTGTGGTAAAAGAAGTTTAACAAGCTGTACATGATGCTTAATTTACAGAGAAATGAAATAGTAGTGGCATTTGGACTTGCACACTTTCCTGGTCCTTTCTATTTGGGGTTCATTTCTTTTCATTTTTTCTTTTGACCATTTATCTTTTCACCCTTTGATTTTTATTTTAGGGTATACCCTCTTTACATTTTTTAAATTTTTTGATTTTTTGAGAATATGGAAAAATTTTGGAAAAGGAAAAGGTATGAACATATTGCAGAGCTAATAAGTCAATCATGAAATATGACACCTTTTGGGATAGGAGCATAACACTGGCTCCACTTGGGGATGGATTTTCCTGGTGAAAAGTCAAGAACAGCAGGTCAGATGGCCTTATGAATAACTCTTGCTGTGCTCTGAGGTCTTCCTTTGCTGAAAGTAGCGAATTGTACAAACAGATGATGTAAAATATACACATTTTCTTGAGCAAAGCAAAAATGGTAAAATTCTTTCACTGTTTTTCAAAATTTTCTTCTCTTTCCTCCTTATTCTTATTGCTGTAAAAAGCTACAGAAACTAAACTTCTTTATGTACAAGTCAAAGTTAGCATATATCAACAAACTGGATCAATATAGTGTTTCAGCATTCGGCCATTGACAGGCCCTTCTTCTGTTTCTGAATCATCCAGGTTCTTCAAAAAGTAGGTATTGTTTCCCTGCGAGGCCTGGATAGTAAAAGGTCCCTTCCACAGGAAGTCAAACTTCCCTTGTTTTCCTTTATCTTCTCTTCTGGAATCCCATTTTAAAACTTTTTCTCCCAAGTAAAAATCTTCTACCTTGGTCCTCTTGTCAAATATTTTCTTGAGTTTTTCTTGCAACACTTGGGATCTTCGATACACTTCTTCTCTGGTCTGTTGCAAATGGATGGTCTGATTTATCCTTCTTTGAATGTCATTGGGCTGTACCTGAGCTTCTTGCAGTAATTTCATTACAGGGACCCCTAAAGATGAAGGAAATACAACCTCCATACCTTAGACTAATTCATAAGGACTAGTCCCAATGGATCTCTTGGTAGTTAATTTGTCTGCCCATAGTGCATTAGTAAGTTTCTTGTGCCAATTTTTCTTGTTCTCTTCCAATACTTTCTTGATGATATTGATCAGGATTTTATTGGAGGACTCAACTAGACCATTACCTTGAGGGTAATAGGCTGTGGAATGGCCCAAGGTGATGTGGTACTTGTGACAGAAACTTATCATTCTCTTGGATTTGAAAGCAGCAACATTAACAGTTATGATTTTTTTAGGACAGCCAAATCTAGACAAGATGTTGGTTTCTAGGAATCCTATGATCATTGTATCATTGGCTTGTCTACAAGGGATGGCTTCTATCCATTTGGTGAAATAATCTGTGGCAGTGAGGATCCATTTATGTTGGCTAGAAGAGGGAGGATGGATCTCCCTAATGAAGTCCAAACCCCATTGTTGCAATGGTCTTTCAGTGGAAATTGGCCTAAGGGGTAAAGGTAAAAGTTTCCTCTTGCCTTCAAAAATTTGGCATTTATGGCAAGCAGTGACAAACTTCTTGACATCAACAAACAAGGTTGGCCAGTAAAATCCAACCCTTAGGATTTTGCCAGCAGTTGATTTCTAGTACAGATGTCCACCACAGTCCCTTGCATGAAATTCTTTGAGCACCTTGCCAGCTTCATCTTTTATCAAACAACTTAATAGAATGCCTTCATGATTTTTCCAAAAAAGAGCACCATCTAAAATACAGAATTTCGAAGCTTTCATTTTAAAAAACCTTTTCTTTGTTCTGGATAACCCTGGAGGAGCCTGCAGGTTTAATAATACATAAGATATATCAACATACAAAGGTGATTCTAAGAAGGTCTGGCTGATTTGTGGAGTCGCCATCTCCTGTTCATTATCCAGTTCATTAATGTCCAGGGCTTGGAAATTGGTTTCAGTCATAAGTTTAGCCAATCCCTGTCCTTTTATAAGCTTTGTAGGTTTTATTTCAATATCATACTCCAATATAGTAGCAATCCATTTACCTCTCTTGCCTTCAATCCCCTCTTGGGTCAGGATATCTTTGACAACAACATTTGGTACATAGGCTATTATATGGGAGTATAATATGTAGACTCTGAAGTCTTTGATAGCTTTCACAAGTGCATAAGCCTGTTTTTCCATGATTGGGTATTTTAGTGGTGCATCTCTGAGTGCTTTACTAAAGAAGGCTATGGGTTTTTCACATCCTTGATCATCTTTCTGTAGTAAAACAACAACAATAGTGTGTTCAGATGCAAATGAAAATATTATGAAGTCTCTGTCAAATTTTGGGCTTGTAAGGACTGGTGTTTTGGTCAAAGCTATTTTAATTTCTTCAAATGCTTGTTTAGCTTCTAATGTCCATTTAACCTTGGAATCTTTTCTCAACATATTGTTCAGCAACCTGATTAATTCAGTGAAATTAGGAATGAATCTTCTTAAAAAGTTAATTTTTCCCAGGAAGGCTTGAAGTTCTTTGATATTTCTGGGGTGGGGTATTTGTAAAATGGCTTGTATTCTGTCAGGATCAATTTTGATGCCATCTTTGGAGATTATATGGCCTAGCAGTTTGCCCTCTTCTAGACCAAACAAGGACTTCTTAGGATTTAAGGAAATACCATACTGTTTGCATTTTAAAAAGACTTGTCTCAAATGATCTAAATGTTGCTGATCTGACTTAGAAAACACAGTAAGATCATCTAGATATATGACTAGAAAATCGTGAATTTCTTTTGCAAAATCTATGTCCATTGCTCGTTGGAAGGTTGCCCCTGCATTTTTAAGCCCAATTGGCATTTTAACATATTTGAAAGTTCCCCACGGTGTTGTAAAAGCAGTCTTTTCCTGGTCATCAGGATGGACTAAAATTTGGTTAAAGCCTGAGAACCCATCCAAAAGTGAGATCCTAGAGGCACCTACTACCCTTTGTAAAATGTGGTCCATCTTGGCTAACGGGTAGTGGTCTTTCAAAGAAACCTTATTTACATTCCTTGAGTCAACACACAATCTGATTTCTCCTGTTTTCTTCCTAGTGGGCACTAAGTTAGACACCCATTTTGAAAACCTGATATAAGTAATTATCCCAGCTTCATACATTCTTTTGATTTCTTTTTCAATTAAGGGGAGTAGTACAGGGTTGACCCTTTTGAGCTTTTTCTTGAAAGGTTTTTGATTTTCCTTGAGGGTTATTGTATGTTGAATTACAGAGGTGTCATAAGATTTCAGATCTTCATAGCTCCAGGCAAAAACATCTTGGAGTTCTTTGAGGAGTTCAACATATTTAAGCTTTTGATCAGGGGGTAAAGTTTTGGATAAATTTATCATTTTCGGATTTTCTTCAGTTCCTATGTTATAGTCTTCAATGTCTGCGTTTAGAGGCTGAATCTTGGGTTTCTTTGGGATATCATTAGAATCAAAGAAATCTTCCAAAGGAGTTAATCCTGTGGGTGAATAATTGTCTTTTAAATTAATGACTTCAGATTCCCCTCCAATAACCTCATCAATGTCTATTTCTTTCAGATCTTGCAACTTTTCCTTGGTAAATTTTTTTGGGTGAAGTATTTGAGCTGCAATTTCTGTTGAAATGTCTGTTTGAATTTTATCTATTTGATCAACCTCACTAACAGTGTCCGTGTCTATATTAGTGATAGAAAATTCTTATTTTAGGGTCAAGAAATTGTTAGTCTGAGTATCATTGTCAAACATTTGCCAGTTCTTTACATTGTCAGGTATGGTAGGCTTGTGTTTAATCTCAGCTGTAAACTGATGATTGGGTTCACAAGGTAATTTACAAGTGCTTGCAAATGTTGCCAAGCTGTGTGCATGCAAATTATGTTTTCTTGGAATTTTGGCCAGCTGTGTTTCTAGAAATGTATTGAGGATTTCAATTGCTGCCCCTCTGTAAGATCTTAATCTGGGATCATTTGTGAGGAAGTTCCCTTTTATCTGTTGAATGACTAAATTAGAGTCTCCCAAAACTAATACCCTGAACGCCCCTAAACTTTTGATCAATTTAAGTCCTAACAACAGGGCTTCATACTCAGCCATATTATTGGTACATCTAAAGTTTAATCTGCATGCCCTTCAGCATGATCATTTTCTAGATTGTGTACCCAAATTCCTGCTCTTGCCCCTAATTTATTTACTGATCCGTCAAATTCTAAGTACCACAGGATATCATGCTCATAGTTAGAATTAGGAGCTTCAGAAATTTGTTTACTAGGGAGATCTAGTTTTTTGATTTCATCTTTCTTCTCTTGAGTGTCTGGTATATCATCGTTCTCAGAAATTTCTTGCATTTGAGGATTAGACTTTTGGTTTCTAATTTCTTCTTGTTCTAATGCTAAAACCTTGACATCAGTTGGAGGATTAACTTAAGCATTGTATAGGATGAAGGAGTCCATGTCAGAATGCATGGAGTAGATGGGAAAATTCTGGGGTTTCTCCTAACTGCTTACCACATATTTCATTAAAGTTTCTCGATACAATATCTTTGGTTGACCAAATATTGAAATAGTAGCATAGGACATATCCAATTGTAAGGATCCTTGGAGCTTTGCACCCCAAGATCTAGACAACAACATACCATATTTTGGTGGAATATCAGCTACCACTACGTCCATTAAAATGATTTGGCAGGGTATTGAACTAATGATACACATAAATCTTTGATCAATCCTAGACATCTGACCTGGCTTGAATCCAACGAGAATAAGTCTTTGTATGGCCTGGTAATATCTAGGTCCAACTTCTCCATTACAGATTTAGGCATTAAGTTATGAGAGGCACCAGAATCAAACATGGCATTATGAAGTATTTTATCATGAATGTTCAGATTTACATAGAAAGGAGGAACCCCTCCATCTACTGACTTTCCGTTTACCTCAGGTCCAAAAATTAATTCTGGCTGGTCATCAAAGAGATTTATTGAATCTTTGTTCACCAAGATTTGAAGAGATTTGCTAATTTGATCTCTATAGGCATCATGTTTAGCCAATTCTATCAATGGAATGGCTGTCTTTAATTTTCCTATTTTAGTCTCAAGATTGAAAGGTTTTTCAGTTTGAAATTTTGTATTTGGGACCGTGAGATTGTCTTTTTCTGCTGTATTTTCGGTGCTTTTTTCTTTTTCAGGCGTGGTGTTATAGGCTGAAGTTGGTTCCAAATCAATTTCTAGAGGTTCTTCCACATTTCATTTGGGAGGAATGGAAGTGGAAGGTTGTCTGTTAGGTTGTTGAGTGTCTGATACATCTTCAACTATTGGATTATTTGGGTTAGGACCTGTTCTAGGAAGGGTTTGTACATAGGGGTTCTTGATCTTAGCTTTGTTAGGTTGCTTGGTTTCTTTTTGTTTATCGGTTTCAGGGACGTCTATTCTTCTTCTCCTCAGATTGTATTGCTTGTGAACCTCATAGATGGTTGTATCATATCCCTCCCTAAAATCAAATGATTCACCTGACTGAGTTTGGAATTGTTTAAGACTGTGAGCTTCTTGTTCTTCTTGGGTTAAGAAAATTTGTTGTCACTATTGAGGCCCATTAAGTTAATTTGAGTATCTTCTGTTGGTTCACTAGAAGTTGAAGCTTCAGCATAATTTTCCTGAAATGGAGGTCTAATGTTTTGGTCAGGCCCGATTTTTCCAGTATTAGGGTTTTGGTTTTTTCTGAAGTTTGGATTTCTCCCAGTATTGCTCGGTTGACCATCCCAAGGGGATTTCCTCTCAATTGTTTCTACTCTATCACCCAGTCTATCCATTCCTTTAATAATAGCATCTAATTTTGTTAAAAGGCAGAAGGTTCTTCCTTGAAAGGTGTCCTCCTTTCAGCTCTGGCTCGAGCTCGTTTAGAGATCAGGTTGGCCTCAACGCTGACAGCTATGCTCTGCATCTCTTCTAAGTCATGAGGAGCTCTTTCCCTAAGCTGGTATGCCATATCAGAGTCAAATGCATCAGGGAATTTGATCAAGGCCAAATCTGGAGGAGGTCTAAGATTATGAGGAATACCATTATATACATAATTAAATCTTGTACAGTAATCTTGAATAGTTTCTTGTGGGCCTCTTTTCAAGTTTTCATATTCTGATAAAATGTGGAGAGGATCTTTCTTCTTTTCCCATCTGTTCAAGAAGGCCTGATAAAGGGATTCTGGGTCATTGATAGTGTTTGCAGGGAGTGCTCTAAACCAGGTTCTAACATTTCTAGTTAAACTTTAAAAAAAGACTTTCATTCTGACATCATCATCGTCAATCTCATAGTTTTCAAAATAATCTGTGATTTTCTTAGTGTGTTGTTGAGCTGTGTAAGTGCCAGTACCGTCAAAATAAGTGATTTTTCTTTGATAATCTTGAGGCATGGCCCATGGATTTGCAGGTAATTGCAGGGGAGCATATCGGTTTTCCATAATTGCAGAGATAAGTGTGACAGCTGGAAGAACAGGGATAACAGTGGAAATGTATGTTGTAGATGGAGGAGTGGGAAGGATAGTGTGAGGTGCTAATGGAGAACTTGAAGAAGTTGCAGCAGTGGCAGAAAGGATTGGTGTTTTTCCAGCAGTAAGCTCAGATTGGATAGGGTTCTGCAAATGTTTGTCAAGGGGTGAACTAGTAGAATGTTCTTGGCTCTCCTGGCTTCTAAGGATTTTAGGAATGAGATTAGGATTCTTAAAGACAGGTGGGGGATTTGGATCCGGGTTTGATCTAGTGTAACGGATCTTCTTCTTTGGAGGCAGCTTCTAAGTTATATTTTGGCTTTTTCTTGGAATGTATTAACAATACAACTTTGATAGTATCTTCTAGGAATTTTTTAGATATTGAAACTTTAAACTTTCCTACAGATTTTTGTAAGAAAGGAACTGATCAAGAATTTGAAGCATGTTTGAAACAGATAGCTGCAAAAAACAAATTATTCAGGTCCCTAGTGGAGTTGCCAATGATGTTATCACTCAGGTTGTTCCCCAAAGTTGTAAGAAAGGGAATACGGCCGAGGTAACCACAGACCAATCTTTTAGATATAGATTCTAGCCAACATGCATCCAGTGAGGGCTCTCTCTTTATGATTTAGCTTTGTTTTAAAGTGTGTTAGGCTAGTTATGAAGTTTAAGGGTTTTGTTTTGGTTTTGGATGGTGAGTTTCAATAGAACAGTGAGACATACAAAATAGTTCAGTCCATTGGGCATGATGGAGTCAAAGGAGGTAGCTTCTTGTATTAGGTTTCTTAACAGAGGATGGTATCACAGAGTAAGGTAGTCAAAGATGGAACAATTTAAAGGCTGAAATTAGATGGAATGGAATCAAATGGGTGAAGGGCAGTTAAGAATCCTTCATTATATTGACAGAGGGAAAATGGATGATTACTGTTAAGGAGAAATTAAGAATTCCTTAGCAAATACTCAACAGGAAAGAATGAGGGGAAATAGGAGCAATTAAGAATTCACTGTTTATTCTAATTCTGAAGAAAACACATAAAATAATAAACATTGAAAACAGAGTGCAATCAAGCAAATTTTGAATTATTCTTTTTCTATATTATTGAGATCATGAAACATAGATGATATAATAAACGTAGAAACTGTAAAACACAAGTTAGAAGAGAATTATTGATCCATAAGTTGATTCAAGAATTCTGTAACAAGTCCTCAGTACCAATTCCTCATCCAGTAGGCCAAACGACAGATGATTCCAACAACCTTTTTTATTCCAAAATTCTGTATTACAGCAAAGTCTGAGAATACTCACCAACCCCAAATACTTCGTATGGGGGGGTATTTATACAAAAATATCAAAATATCTCATAAATATCTGACAGAAATAATATCTGGTGATGACTAACACCTTTTTACAAAAGATAGAGACAAACAGTCTCGTAAACAGGGAAATAATAAATTGAAGCTGCGCTGGCTGTTCCATCTTTATGAGATGTACTGGAGGTAGGTTCTGCGAGTCGGTTTACAGCTGTTTTCCACTGGTACTCTGTGCTGGCTACTGCGTCTTTTTCTAATATGCTTTAATTCCGTTTTAATACACTTTGACCCATTTGATTGTTCATCTTTGTTTACTTATCACGGAAAAATAGCCTGAAATCTCCGCTTTATCCGAGAGAAATTTACAAAATCCCCAACATGTCTTCCCACCATTGTTGATCTGGAAATTTATGCCTCTGAAGTTTCCTCAAGGTTTCATCAGTTTCTGTATACCTGAAAAAATTGGGTTGGAGCTAAAACAGATGTTTTACCTCATGCTCAATATAACATAATTTTTCTAAGTTATCATAGAGAGTCTGGCCCGTGGGGAGTTCTTTTGCTCCTGAAACACTTGTTGATGAATTAACTTGATCAACAACATATGTGTTCAACTTATGTACATAATCTGTGTGTTTCATAAGCCGGTCATTATTTCCTAATAGACTTGGTAGCCCTTTATCCTGCAAAATTGTAAACCTTTGTATGAAAGAATTAATCTCCACTTGCATATCCTGGCATCTTTTTTCCAAATTCTGCATTAAAGTTCTCTTGGTTAGGACTCTTTTGATATCAAAAATGGTGCCTGTCCTATCTGGGATGCTGAGTTGTTCCAGCTGTTCCCTGTTTCTGCTATTTAAAAAGTGTATGATTCGGTTGGCTTGATCAGGAATTTGTCCTAATAAAGCTCTTGCTTTTTGAATTTCACCATGCACTGCATTGACCAACTCAATCTACTGATAAATAGCTTGGATAGATGGCCAAACATTACTTAGGGATTGAGTGATGTTGGTCCAAAGAATTCCTTTGATTTCTACTAGAGGCTTGTCCATAGTGAGATCTTTCTCTAATGTTCTGACTTTGTTCTGTAATGCTTTAACCTCTCTTATCTTCTTTGCCACACTCATTTTGGATTTATCATAACTATGTTCTACTTTTGCCAATTTTTCCTTTACTTGCTTCAGCTCTGACACTTGGAGTTTCAACTCTTCCATGGCTTTTGTCAATTCTTCTGTGCTCATACCTGTGCTGCTACCTTGCGCTACTCTTGCTGATGTTGTACCTGTGATTACCTCAGTTGTGGCTGGTGGGACATTTGGAGCTGATGTTGTTCCAGTTGTTGAGGGGACTGCACTTGTAACTGTAGGGATTACCTCAAGTGGCTGGGAGGTCGACTCTCCCTGCTTCTCTTTTAATGCTTTTTCAAGTGCCTGCTCTGTATCAGTTAATCTCTCATTGAGTTTCATGAGCAGGTCCATCATGTCTTCCTCTGATTTCTGCTCTATAATTTCTGCAGTTTGAGGGTGCCTTGAAGGAGGTAGCTTCAACTATTTCCTCAGGGCAACAATGTCCTCTTCCTTCTTTTTGATTAGTGCCTTTATTCCTTTGGCATCTTTGGGGTCATGTCCCAGTTCCATGATGATATCTTCAAATGATTTGATTCTATTATCTTTGGCCAGAGAAGAAGCTTTCTCCCAATCTAATTGAGACGTTGTGTTGTCTAAGGAATTCTGTAACTGGTGGGCCAACATTGCTTTGTCAGCTAGTGTAGAATAAACCATTTCTCTAGTCTGCTTGTGGAGTTCAATCTGGTCCATTGGATGTATGTCTTTGGCTAGGACCTCTATGTTTGTTCTGATGTAATCTGCTGCAGACCTGGGTTGCTGTACCTTTGGCTTAAAATAACTCATGATCGTTTTGCCTTCTTTAATGTCATAGGCAGACATTAGCCTTTGCTGGTTTGAGGGGGCCATCTTCAAGTATTGATTGTACATTTGAATTCTCACAGGATCATTTTTTGCCTTAATTTCTGTAAAAGTCCGTTTGATGTTAGAGGGTTGTTTGCTTTGTGGCCTGGTAGATGATACTTCAACACTGTGTTTCTTTTTTAGCTCCTGCATATGTGAGCTAGTTGATGTATCTATCACTAGGGAAGTCTGCTGGCTGACTAACCTCTCACCTCTTAGGCTGTCTGTTGTTTCTTCAATGATTTCCTCTTCTGAGAGAGGATCCAATCTTTTCCTCTTTGCACCTGGTTGTTCTGCAGGTCCACTAATAGGTGTGGCCTCTTCTCTGTCTCTTTTCTTGCTTTTTTCCTCATTTAGAGGAGTTTGCAATGCTGGGATTTCTGCTGCTTTAGATTGGGCAGGAGGAATTTGTACTTGTTCCTGTTCTTTGGACCCCCCTGGCTGATCAGTCATGATTGGCTGTTCTGTTGTTTCCACCTCTTTGCCCTTTGAGGTCCTTGTGACTGATGCGCTGGTTCTTTGTGCAGGTTGCTGAGAAGTTCTAGCAGAAGATGTTACAGCTCCTGATTGTTGAGGCAGTTTGAAAGATACCTGTCCAAAAGAGTCCAGGTCAAGGGTTTTTTCAAGATCTTTCATAGCCTTTTCCATCTTTTCTTACTAATTTCTTCTATTAAGGTCCCTTCTATCCATTCTTCTTGATTTGCATACTGTTCAATTTCTAGGATCCTATGATGCACATACACTGATAGCTTGTACCTTACCCTTCTGTCACTTATGAAGCTACATGGGTCATATGGCACCCACCCAAAAATCTTCTTCAATCTAAGGTGGTCCTCTAAGATCTTTTCAACATCTTTCCACTTTTCAGCTGAGATTTCTTATTTACAATACAAAAGTGGGTTAAATCTGCATGGATGATCTGCTTGAAATATTCTAATGCAAATAACCTCATGGGCACATATTTGGGCAACTTAAAAGGGCAAAGTTCACACCCATATATTCTGATTTCTGTGTGATTCTGGTAGAGTTACCAGTCACCTATTCTAAAGTTCTTAGAAAGCTGCAAAATCTTCCTCATGTCACCAGTGATCCTAGGAGGAGGGGCTCCTATCAGCAGAGTGGAGGCTGGGTGTACAAACAAGTCAATGAATTCACTATAAGTATAAGGGCACTCATAAGTATCATGGAAGACTGAGCTCCAAAAGATCACAGACCTCCGATTTCCTTTTGAATCTAATTTCCTGATGGGAAATGGAAAGCTGTCTGGCTGATAATATAGCAATAGATGGTATATAAAAGATGTGTATTTGAAGACTCCTTCCCTCTCCAAATTCATGAATTGGGCATGGATCTTGTTGGCAATGAAAGTGGCATAGTCATACTTGACAGCAGGGGGCTGTCCTGGAGTAAAGATAGATAATAGAACCAGGGTGATATCATCCACATATTCACTGGACCTAAATCCCAAGACGGAAGATATCATGTCAAGAATGAGTTTACCAGTTTCAGTGAACAAAGCGTGCAGATAAGGAGGAGGGCCTTTAGGTTGGTGCTTTGGTGACATGAACATCTGAGTAATACGGGTTATCTCTGAGCTAGGTAATTGAGAAGCCTTTTCCAGCAAAAATCCCATGGAAAGAGGAGCAAGAGGCTCAGTGGAATGGAAGTGTATCATCTCATTGATGGATTCAGCAGTTATGGAAAAAAGGACAGTTTGAGAAGAAGACATAACTGCTCTATGGACAGGGTCATAGCTGGCACAACATTGGTGAATGATGTTTGGGAAAACATGGATTGAGGGGAGGAAGTACATGGGAAGGTTTGATTCCCACAGTCCAAAAATACCAGAATTTCTTAGATAACTATCCCTAATTTTGCAGAAGGCCTGAAGATGATTATAATCAGTGGTTAAGTCCTTTATTTGAAAGTCTTTGTCTGCAAGAGGTAGATAATTTAAGTCTTTTTGATGTGCATTTACAGGCGCGACATCCAGGGCTGCGGGAGCTTCCATGTTTGGTTCTTGTGTTTTCAAACTGGAATTTAGGATTTTTGTGGAAAATTGGACTGAACAGCAGGTCTAGGAGTCTTTTTATGGGCTAAACAGACTGTTCTTGACTTGAATTTTGTTTTCACAGGTAGAACTTTTAGTGAAAAAACGGAATTTACAGGGTTACTGGTAAAATGGATAAATACCTGGACTACGGAGGCAAACTGAGTAACTGTAGCTCGAATGATGGAGGGCGGAGGGCGCTGCTGTGGTTTGATTGGCCAGGTGGCGGTTGAAAAAGCTGGTACAGTGGCTCCAGTCGCTTTTTTGCATGGGAGTGTGAAAAAACAGAATCATAGTGAAAATAATATTTCGTCATTTTTTAACGCAATTCGGTTTGGCGGGTAATTTTGGAATTTATTAAGCAGATGACGTCAGCATGACGCGACACCTTATCATTTAGCGGGGGGTACGAGATGGTGATGTGGCAGTGACATCGGCGAGGGGTCAGCGGGAGGGCGGTAAGTGGTTTTGGCCCGCACCGCTTATGGGCTTAAGTGGTTTCGGTCGGGAGGGCCGCGAGCAGCGCGGGCGGTCGACACGCGTCCTAGTACGGGCGGTGATACCGCCAATTCCCCGAACGTTAAAGTGCAGCGGATGGAGGGCTAGCGATATGATCTACGGGTGTTTAATGCGCGGGGGCCCGATCATATTTAATGTTTTTAATGGTTTCGGGGCTTGTTTAATTGGTTGGCGGGGTGATTTGTTAATTAATTAATGTGGGGTTAATTAATTTCAAAACTGTGCGGGGAGGTTATTAACCAGTTCTGAATGAACTATTAATCCCTCTTTCTATTAAGACTATGGTCGTATTTCGACTGGGGCATGTTATTAAATATTGCGGGGTTTTTATGTTATATATACATAATATAGGTAGGGCAACATTTACAAGGGATTTAATATAATAATGTTAACAATTAATATGAGAAATGATATAAAAACAAGCGCTAAATTATACAGTTTAACAACTTAGGCTTAAAAAAAATAAAAAATAAAATAGTTTCTATGTGATTTTGTACACTTTCCTAAGTAAAAAGGATTTTACTTAGGCTTTTTATGAAATGGGATGGAGTGATTTGGTGATATTAAGCAGCTCTCAATATCTCTGGGGGGAGATTAGTAAGTAATATGGGAAAGGGACGAGGGGGAATTAGTCTTACTTTGTTTGAGTTGATTCAAAAATATAAAACTGCAATAGTACCTGTGATAGAGGTAAGATTATCATTCTGAGAGACAAAATCAACCATAAGTCTCTTTCTGCCACATCAAAACTGCCTACCCATCTTACTGTACCTAACATTTTTTCTCCTTTTTCTTTGGGTGCACTTGGACTAGCAAACCCTCATAAATTTTTCTTTTCTTTGCATGATAAGCCTATCTAGATCTACACTTATTTCTTCCAAGGGCTCAGATTAAACTGTTGAGCTCCTTTGCTTCTCTACCTATCTATTTATCTGCCAAGTTTAAACAGTTTGGACAGATTTTATTCTCTATCTCTAAAACAGGAAATTCAAACATGAACTGGCCAAGATTAAGCTATTTGGCCATTCATTAACTGTGGTAAAAAAAGTTCAACAAGCTGTACATGATGCTTAATTTACAGAGAAATGAAATAGTAGTGGCATTTGGACTTGCACACTTTCCTGGTCCTTTCTATTTGGGGTTCATTTCTTTTCATTTTTTCTTTTGACCATTTATCTTTTCACCCTTTGATTTTTCTTTTAGGGTATACCCTCTTTACATTTTTTAAATTTTTTGATTTTTTGAGAATATGGAAAACCTTTGCAAAAGGAAAAGGTAGGAACATATTGCAGAGCTAATAAAGTCAATCATGAAATATGACACCTATTGGTATAGGAGCATAACACTACGTACGCAACTCAAATACATTCTAGACTGAGTCACCCTCCGGAAATTCATCAAATGCTCTCAATTTGTAACTGCAAGTGAAAGAGAAGAAGTAGATATAGTGAATCAGTTAAAGGGCTATTGCATTGTTATTTTTATAGATCAAATCTCAGATTTTCCTGTTAGCAGTTTCAACAACTCATAGCAATTTTTATTGACAGTTAGTTTTATTGTATTATTTAAACCCTTTCATGTCTTTGAAGAAAGGGTCCTCAATTTGTATAAGATTTGACTTGAGAAGTTGCACTTTTGTACTTCTAAATATTTTTTTATCAATAGTGGATCGAGGTTCTACATTTTTGTGAAAGAATATTTTTCAAGACCTGTACTTCTGTATTTCATTGAAGTTTTCTCAAATAAGAAAGTGGAATCGGAGTGTTATTTACATCAGAAGGATTCAAATGCATGCAGTATTCCTATCACCATTTTTGTCTTATTTCCTTATGTGATGAAGCATTTCTTTTAAAAGTTTCTATTGTTGATATATATATGTATTCTTTATCATATCATTTATGAAGATTTAGAATTATTTTTCTTTGAAGATATATGTCAGCGATATACATTGTTATGAATGCGATATGTTTTATTAATAATTACTTTGTTTAATTTCTTAAACAAAGTAATCATTATCTATGAATGCAACTTTCTTTTGATTAGTAATTCATCTATATGATTATTGATCTGTTCAAAATAATCAGAAATCGCCTTTGTTAATACATTACCCGGGTTAGATAAACATATTTGTATATTTTTGAGTTATAGGTTAAAGTACTTATCATCCTTAATATACAATGTAAACCATTCATCCATCAAACCATTCATTATATGGGAAACTAGTCCCGTAATATCCAGTCGGAGCCAACACACTAAACGGAAAAGGAGCTGTACTAAGGTCTGGACTGGGTGGTTATCCTCAATTTTGGTGCTAGGATTTTAGAGGCATCAACAAGTTGATAGGGCTAATAACTTTATTGAGCGCATTCAAAAAATTCACCAGCAGGTCTATGACATATTGGACAGAGCCAATGCTAAGTAAAAGAAACATCATGTTCAACATTGGGTGCCACACAACTTCCAGGTGGGCGAAAATGTTTGGTTACATTTGCAGAAGGAGCGCCTCATTGGGCCCAATAGCAAGCTCTGCCCGCTCTGATATGGGCCATACACCATCACCAAGGTTGCAAAAGATAATGCTTTCGAGCTCACCATCCCACCATTCCTTAGCTTGCACCTAGTGTTGAATGTGGACCGCCTTCAGTCATACTTTCCACCATTACTGGACACATCAGACATTGCAAAACAACTCACACCGACTGAGCTAAACCCAGACTATATGGAACATGTCAAAACTGATCGGATCATGGACACATGGATCAAGAACAATCACCATTGAAAGATCCAACTGTATCAGGTTGTCAAAGCTAACCAACTCCTGCACCAAGGCAAGTGGCTCACTAGGGACCAAGTTCAGCAGAAGTTTCCCCATCTCATGGAGGCACTCAATGCAGAGGGGACCATTGCTTCCTAAGGGGGGAGGACTGGTCCAGGTGGATATTGGTGGCCACCCACCTATTCCACTTAGACCACAACAACTGTTTCTTTCAGTTTCCTTAATTATAACACAATTTCAGTTTCCTTAATTGTAGCACAATTTACTATTTTTGGTAGTTTTTTCGGGTCTTGAACTTCAAGATCCGTTTTGAGGCCCTAAACGAAATTTCTTTTGGAAAATTAGAGTGTGTGAGTCTTTGATTTTCATTTGTAGTGGAAATATATAATCCTCAGATAGATCTTTCTAATAAGGTATCGTGTGCATCAAACATAGATCGTATGCCAAAGTTACGACCTTGGGAAGTTGATGTACCAATTTACCCCAACGAGGCCCATAGTTTTGGCGCTTCATCTCCTAGGGTTAGGTTTTTGGATGTTTAGGGTTTTCCATTGTTTATCAATAATAAATATCCCTTTGAGCCTCATTGTAACATAGTTCAGAGGCATGCAACTGACACATCTCTTCTCAGAGATAAGCTACCATTGCCCAAGCTAGTTTGTTTCCATTTTGTATGTAAGCTAGTTTATTCCAGTGACTTGGAAGCAAGACTATGGGAGCGATTGGAGGGTTACAGTTTCTTGGAGGCGGCATTGGCAAGGGAGTGACTGAGGCTCTAGGTTAGTGAAACAGAAAGTTAACTTAGGGGTTGGACATTTGAAGGGGTTGGGTTGATCCTTGACATCCTATGGCACCTAAGGGAGGTCAGTAAAGTCTTAAGTTGTTGACTCCATTTCCGTAAGGTCATATAGGAGGTTGAGTCTTATCATAGTGACCCTCAACTCATGTTTACCCCATAAAAACTTATGAAAGTGGGTAAATGTGGGAGGAGGCGGGTTACAGGGTGATATCAAAGTAGGTTGCACTCTCTTTGGGTAAAATCTAATATTGGCATGGTTATGATTGTCATGGATGGGGTCATGGTACACAACTAGTATGGTCATGCATGATATTGCTATGATTATGATTATATATGTATCATGCTAATGTGGACTGATTTTGCAGATGAGATAATTCATCCCTGAACATCAATGAGGCATGATTTTTATTTTGGTATCTATTTGGTTTATCTGACATGGCCTACTTGCAGGAAGAAGAGAAAAATGGTAGACTACAATTCCCGTGACTCTTCCTACAGATTAGTTGGGTAACAAGGAGATGAGTATTCTCCTGGCATAATAGATACATTGAGGAGTTTTAGGGTAGAGATCATAAGTTACAAAGCAGACAATGGCAATTTGGTTGAGGCTCAGTAAGACTTGCAAAGGTTCAAGAAAAGTAGGTAGAATTCAATGCAGCCATTCTTCAGAGCTTGTCGGATTTGTAGAAACAGGGACAATTGAGGATTAGTCAAGAGCAGGAATATAAAACTAATCGAGCCTATGGTAGCAAGTATCAATCCGGATACAGGTTGGATAAAAGGGACACAGTCAGAGGTGGAAGATCATTGGATACACCTGATAGGAGGAATGATATGTATGGGCATCATTCTAGTCCCTCATCTAGGAGACATTATCACCATCGTCACCATCACCATCCTTATAGGAGGAGTGAGTAATTTCCAGTGGAGTTCAAGAAATTCAATCCTCCTACATTTAATGGAGAGATGAAGAAGTTAGAAGATGCAGAGGCATGGTTGCTTGGGATGAAATAATTCTTCAAATTGAATACCTATTAAGAGAACATGAAAGTAAAAATAGCCACCTTTAGTCTTAAAGGGAAAGTATATATTTGGTGAGAAAATGTGAAGAACGTTAAGGGAATTCAGGAAGAAGAGTTGATTTGGGATGATTTAGAGAGACTATTTAAGAAGAAGTAATTATCAGAGAGGTACTATGATGATAGATCTAAGGAGTTCTATGAGTTGTAAATGGGTTCTCTGACAGATGATGAGTTTACTAGCAGGTTCCTGGAACTCTTGAGGTATGTGCCTTACCTCAAGGATGAGAAGGATAATATTCAGAGGTTCATTAGTGTGTTTCCAATAGAATATAGAGACCTGATTGAGTTTGATGAGCCTAGATTATTGGAGGATACCATCCAGAAGTTGAAGCATTGTTATGAGTAGTCAAAGCGAAAAGCTGAGCCTAAGCGTGATTTGAAGGGGAATGAGAAAATTAAAGGGAAGTGGGCACGAAAGTGGGGAGGACCTGAGGATGCAGGTGAGAAAGAAAATTTTGCTCCTTATAAGAAGTTCAATATAGTTGAGAAGGGCCATGGGTCACAACCTGGAGAGAAAAAGACTAGAGGTGATGGTAGGGGATCATTGTATTGTTGGATATGTGGAAAATATCATCACAAGAAGGATTTTCCATTATACTAGGGTGGTAGGTCGCAAATCTACAATGCTTAGGAGGCACAGACAGTTGGGGATGATGGGAATATCATTACTTGGATTTATGCAGCTGTGGACATCAAGCATGAAGATCACTAGACATCCATTATTGAGATTGAAGGTAAGCTCTGTGGTCGAGTTGTTTCTATTTTGATTGACCTTGGATCTAATTATAGTTATGTTAATCCTAACGTGGTGGATAAGTGTGACTTGAGAAAGAAGTGCATGAAGAGTCTTGGTTGGTGCAGTTAGCTACAGGTACTAAGAAGAGGGTTCATCATTGGGTAAAAGCTTATGCATTTGAGATGAATGGTATGCCTACAATAATACATTTGAATATACTGCCACTGGGATCATATAGTATGATATAGGGTATGGATTGGCTATATCTTCACAAGACCAAAGTAGATTGTTATGACAAGGCTATTGAGTACCTAGATGATAATGGGGAAAATATAATTTTTCAAGGAAAGAAGAAGCCTACATCAGTTAGGATAGTCACAACTATGCAGGTTAAGCACAGTTGCAGAAAAGGGTGTGTACTATTTGCAGTCCATATTTCCAGTGACAAGGGTAAGGATGTTGAGGATGGAGAAACCTTTAAGAGATACCCTGTATTACAATAGTTTTAGGATGTGTTTCCAACATAGATTCCAGAGTTTCCTGCCCACAAGGAAGTGGACTTGTCTATTGAGTTGGTACTAGGGGAAGCACCAACATCAAAGCCACATTATAGGATGAGCACACTAGAGTTAGTAGAGTTGAAGTTGCAACTAAAGGATATGCTTGATAAGGGATACATTAGGCCAAGTGTATCACCTTGGGGTTCACCAATATTTTTTTTGAAGAAGAAGGATGGTACCCTCAGGTTTTGCATTGATTACAGGAAACTGAACAAGGTGATGATCAAGAACATGTACCCATTGTCAAGGATTGATGACTTGTTTAACCAATTGAAGGGAGGAAGAGTTTTCTCAAAGATTGATTTGAGATCAAGATACCATCAGGTATGCATCAAAGAAGAGGACATCTACAAGGTTGATTTCAGGACTAGGTATGGACATTATGAGTTTGTTGTGGTTCCTTTTGGTTTGACTAATGCTCCAACTACTTTTATGTGCTTGATGAATAGTGTATTGCATCCTTATCTAGACAAGTTTGTGATTGTATTCATTGATGATATATTGATATGTTCTAAGAATGAGGAAGAGCATGTTGAACACTTAGTAAAAATATTGAGGTTTCTAAGAGAGAATCAGTTGGATGCTAAGCTTAGCAAGTGCAACTTCTTTCAGAGAGAGGCACATTACTTGGGACATGTTTTCTCCAAGGAAGGAATAGCAGTGGATCCATAAAAGATCAGGGTTATCATGGAGTGGGAAACTCTTAAGAATGTGGATAAAGTTAGATCATTCATGGGGTTAACAGTTTACTATAGGAGGTTCACTTGGAACTTCTCATGCATTTCATATCCTATCACATCATTGCAGCGAAAAGGTAATAAATTTGAATGGACAGAGGAGTGTGCAGCTGGTTTTGAGTAGTTGAAGCAGTTGTTAACCAATGCTCCAGTTCTTAAGATTGCAAATCTAGACAAAGAGTTCATGGTGTGTACAAATGTCTGCAGGAGAGGACTTGGTGGGGTCTTGATGTAGGAGGGATAAGTGGTGTGTTATGAGTCCAGGAAGTTGAATGAGCATGAGATGTGACTCATGATCTTGAGTTGGCAGTTATTATTCATGCCTTGAAGATCTGGAGGCATTATATTCTTGGTAGGATGTTTGTATTAATGAGTGATCACAGTGCGTTGAGATATTTGTTTTACAACCGAATATGAATGCTAGGCAGGCTAGGTGGTTGGCCATGATTAGTGAGTTTGACTTCAAGATCAGATACATTAAGGGTACAGAGAACATGGTCGTAGATGCTCTCAATAGGAGAGTCGAGATGAACCATGTTGCAATAGTGAGCTCTTATAGGACAGATCTACAGGATCCGATCTTACAAGAAAGGCAATAAGATGATAGGTACATGGAGCTTAGGCACAAGTTACAACAGGGTGCAGGTGATCAGGATGCAGACTATCATATCATGACGGATGGGTTGGTGAGGTTCAGGGACATGACCTATGTGTCAGATGAAAGTGGGCTCAAGAAGCTCATCTTGAGGGAGTTTCATGTCAAGCCATACTTAGTTCACCCAGGATATCATAATACGTTGAGAACAACGAAGAAGTTATATTATTGGCCGAATCTGAGAAGGAAGTGGAAGAGTTTTTGGCTAAATGTTTGGACTGTCAGCAGGTGAAAGAAAAGTGTAAGCATCCAGGTAGGTTGCTTCAGCCTATTCCGATTCTAGAATGGAAATGGGAGGTTGATTGATAGGTTGAGAAAGGTAGCTGACTTCATTCTAGTGAAGACTACTTATTCAGCGAGTGAGGTGGTGCTGGTCTTCATTAGGGAGATCGTGAGATTGAATGGTGTTCTGCAAAATATTTTGTCGGATAGGGATGCTAAGTTCACTTCCAAGTTTTGGAAGGAGTTGTTTGTAGGTTTGGGAACATAGTTGGCCTTCAGTACAACTTACCATCCACAGATAGATGGAAAAACATAGATTGTCAACATGATTCTGGAGGTTATTCTGAGGATGTATGTCATGCATTGGTAGAGGATATGGGAGGAGTACCTCCCATTGGTTAGGTTTTCTTACAACAATGGTTATCAAGAGTCACTAAGGATGAGTCTTTTTGAGGCACTCTATGGATCGAGTTGTAATACTACCATCAATTGGAGTGATCCAGTGAACAAGGTACTTATTGGATCGAACATGTTGGCAGACATGGAACAAGAGATGTAGGTTATAAAGAAGAATATAAAGGCATAATAGGACAGGCATAAGAGTTATGTAGACCAACACAGGGCATTTAAGGAGTTTTAGGTTGGGGAGCATATGTATTTGCGCATCAAGCCCAAGAAGAGATCCTTGAGGATTAGATCATGTGCCAAGTTGGAACCATGGTATTGTAGGACTTTTGAGATCCTTGAGAGTATTGGACTAGTGGCCTACGGACTTGCACCGCCTCCGATAGTGAAAGTCCATGATGTTTTCCATGTTTCATTGCTTAAAAGATATGTAAGTGATGTTGATCATGTTATTGATTGGTCTCTATTGCAGGTGGAACAAGAAGGAGAATTCCAACCAGAACCTCAATGCATATTGCAATGAAAACAACTCATGCTCCATAACAGAGCAATCAAGTAGGTTAAATTGTAGTGGAAGCACTTTGGGCCCAAAGAAGCTACATGGGAGATGGCTGATCAGATGAGGACTATGTATCCTTCATTGTTTTTGGTTGAGGGAAAGCCATTTTGGTATATGTATATATGTACATGGATGTAAATACCACCATGAGCTGTGTTATAAAGCTCCAACAAGTGGTGTGCTTGTCATGTTGTCATGATGGTTTTTCTTTTGAGCAGGTTTTATATTGCAAATACTGCAATGGGATGGGTTATAAAGCTCCATGGGTAGTATGTTTTGGTTTTCAACATTTTTTATGGTTGTAGGTGTCATAGAACATTGAGGATGGTGTTCACCTAAGGGGGAGGGATTTGTAATAGTCCCAGATTAAAATTTTATGTAATAAAGTCAATAAAGGCAAAATAAGACCAAGGTCAAGGGACACTTATTACAAGATGAATGTTGGGAAGAATATCCTAGTGGGAATCACGTTTTGTGTATTATGGCTAAGGGGAAATTGACAAAGGATTTGAAAAGGAAAATAGGTATTATTTGCATTTTATTTATAAAAATAAAGGAAAATAGGAAAAAAGGGAGGTGAAAGGCCACAGGTTGCATGTGAGGAGGAAATTGAAGGAAAATTGAAGAAATTAGAGGCATCAATAATAAAAATACATCATAGCATTAGTTTGTAGCCTTTGGTCAGTTCATTTTCAGAATTGGTTTTAGAGAGGAGAAGAGCACCAAGAGGAGAAGGAAAGAAAGTAAGCAAAGGAAGCACAAGGAAAGCAAGGATCAAGCAAGGAAAGGTTAGATCAAGCAGCTTCAACATGAGTACTTACAGGTAGCATGTTTCATGTTTGATTTCCTAGTTGGTTTTGGCATGCATGGTATGTGCATGCATGTATTTGGTTTCATTGTTGTCGGTGGCATGGATTTTTCCAGGTTTTAATAGTGATTTTTAGCCTTGCCTTGCCATTTCCGGATAACCATGGTGTGATGGGATTATTTTTTGGTTGAGCTTTGGATTTCCAAAAGGTTTGGGATCCGGGTGAGGTGGTCTCAGTAAAATCCCAAGGGTTGGGGGTGGAGATGTTTTTCTCCAGGAAGCCCTCAACAAGTGGGTGGAGACAGGAAAATTCCTCAAGGGATGGTGAAGGAATTCTGAGGCATCCAAGCTCGTTTTGGTTTTGTGATCTCAGGACCAGTTTAGATGAGATCCTGGTATGGTGAGGGTAGAGGTGGTTTAAAATTTGGATTCCCTTGGTTTTTTATGGATCGGTTTATCACATGAGATCCCATATTCATGCTTGGAATATGGTACAAGAGTGATTGGCTGAAAGAAATATTTGGTTAATCCCAATCTATGGTCGGGTGGTACGTGGAAGCCCATGACTCGGTTGGATTTTGCATATGGTTAATAAGAGCTAAGTTTCTCTTGTATTTGATAAGAAAATGTACTTGTTATTATGTGGATTTAATGGTTGTTTAATCATTGTTATCTATCTAGTTATATGATGGTTATAAGCATGGTTATACTACATATCTAAGTATGGCTCTTATCACATTTCATTTAATGAATGTCTGGTTAATGAATGCATGACCTAATTGGTGTTACGAAAACTATTGGGAGTGTTAGTCCTTACAATCTCCTAGGCTGAAAAGGAAATTGAGAAGGGTAACCTCAAACCACTTCAGCTTAGTAGCTAGCCCTACTGAGCATGAGAGGGATCTCTCTAAGTCTCTTATCAGTGATATGACTTTAAAGAAAATGGATTTTAGACTATATATGAGTATTTTTTTTTTTCGTTTGTGAAACTTTGGTTTTTTTAGGATTTGCTGAACTTAGGGTTTGGAGCCATAAGTAGGTCTAGGCTGTGGGAATGTAGGAGAAAACATAAGAAAGAGATATATATCAGAAGCCATGGTGTAATTTGAGTATTTTTCAGTGCATTATAGAGGATATAGTGTGGAAGAAACTAATGAGCATAAATAAACATGATTTCATTGGCTTAGGAAGACAAAACACATAACTATGAAAACCAAATAATAGAGCTTGAAAAAAAGAATTTTGAGTATTTTATCACAAGGCATTCATAGAAAGAAGAGATAGAATGTATATAAAGATGTTTATACCATGAGAAAACAAAAATAATGAAGTACAAGCACCATGAACTCACTGGGCTAGAGTTCCTTGAAAATAGCTGCAACCTGTCTCTGTATTAGCTGAAAGATGATTACATGTAAGTTTCCTTCACAAAAAATTCCTCACTTCTTCTCCTGAAGTGAAATGATACATATAGAATCTCCTATACCACTTTCCCACCTTCAGGAGTCGATTTCCTTGGTGGAGGAATTGACTCCAAGATTCTCTCAACCAACAGGTGAGAGTGAGAAGGTGAAACTCAAACACTTCATGAAGAGTTTGTTTAGGAGTTTGCTTCTTTTATGAGGCCTAATAAACATAAAAAAATACCTATGATGTAAATTTATTCATGCCTACATCACCTAGCCTCGTAAATAGTGCCATTACATAGAGAATCTTGACTTTGATTAAGTCAAACTAGAAACTAGAAATTTACACAGTGACTTTTACAATTTGAAACACAGAAAATTGCAGAAGCATAGTGCCGACTTTGAGCTGATTTTCAGGTGCCTTCCATGGGTCAAAATGAGAATATGAGAGAATGATTAGCTAGCCCTTCAAGTATAGTTTCCTGAACTATTTGAATTTCATAATTTGGATCATGGGAAGACCTTCAAAAATCCATTCTCCCAAGGTCGCTCCAGAAGCACAACGCCTATCAAAAAATGGTCCAGAATGTTAGTTTTTTGCCACTTTTTTGCATTTTTCTCCAAAACTAAGCCACCTCTACAAAATATGGGCAAATGGGTTTTTAGAGGATGGAAAGATATTTCCAAAAATGTAGACCTTTCCTCAAATGAAGGCCTGAGGAAAAAGAGCAGCGCCAAGGCGATGTGCTTCTGGAGCAGCTGAATTTCTAAACATAGACCAAAATTTCTCAAAAAACTCAAAATGCTCAGAATTTGCTCAAAATTGGAGGGAAGGTGTAAAAATAGGTTTTTTATAGCTTCATGGATGCTTCAACAAGCATCTCCAAGTTTCCCTCATCCTTTTGGTCTTTTTTGGCCTCCTTGAGCTTGTTTTCAAGTTGTTTTACCTTGACATTGGTGATCATGTTTTGAGCTTGGTAGTGGTGCGCCATGTGTTTGAGAAACTGGTTGTCTGTATTTGCCTTCTCAAGGAGCTTCTCCAAATGTTCATTCACTCTATTGAGCGAATATTCCTTATCTTTATGAACCTCCAGGGCGATCCTATCTTCTAGGTCAAGGTCCTCATTCACCAATTTTTTTTTTTACTCTTTTTGCAAAGCTTTCTTGAGGCCTCTTGTTCTTGGTCTTTTCATTTTTCCTCTCACCTCTGATGCTTCAATCTCACTTGATTTCATGATCTCCTTACCTTTGCCAGCTTGTTGCATTAACTTGGCTTTTTCCTTTTCTAGGATCAACTCCTTTGCTTTGAGTTGACTGTTTTCCTGTTCAAGGAATGATATAACATACTTTGCCCTTTCCAAATTGATTGCCAACTCCTTGATTTGCTAGTCCTTATCCCTGATAGTCTATCTCATGTTTGGGTTTGATCCTCAGTCTCTAGATCAATTAGTTCAAACTCATGTTCTTATCTTTTGTTGTCGATTCCTACTTTGTTGATGAAGAAGGCTTGGCCCCTTTCTCTCTGCGAGAAGAAAACACAAGCCTCTGCCCCTTCTTATACACTTTAGTCACCTTAGGTTTGGATAGCTAAGTCTTCTCCATTGTTTTGCTAGATGACCCCACCTCTGTTTGTTGTTTTGGCGCACTAGGAGACTGAGATGTTGCATTTTCCTCATGCCATTTCAAGGCTGCTTCCAAAAAGGCTTCCCAAGCCATACCTCTCTCTGCTAGTTGGTGAAGGACAATGGTTTTGATGAGACTATGATGGAAAAAGCTTGGGGAGTGCTCTTTGTCCTTTAATTGTATCTTTTCAGACATTTTGGAAATGCTCCTGAATAGATAATTACACATGTTGAGTGGCTTTTGAGATGTGAAATGCATCAGGAGGCGAATATGATAGGCATACAACCTGGAGAATCTACCTTCACAAGTGAAAAACCTCATGAAAAATTTCATTAAAGGGGCATATTTCTCCAATAAATATCTAAAAGGCAAGAGGTGAGTATGTGTATCTCTGTATGGCGTCTTTAAGAAAGGCTTGCAGTTTTCAAGATCTAGGTTCATTCCTTTGAACCAATATTCACCATTGTCCGGTAACCTAGTTGCTATTGAGATGGAGGCCACTGAGAAACTGAACTCAATAACAACAATGACAATAGTTTCTTCTTTCAGTTATGTTGCTACCCAATCTGTTAGTTGCTCATGAAATCCTGCCTCGCTCACTCTTTTGCAAAATTCTAAGAAGTGGACATCCTAAAAGTATTGTTTGATGAAAGGATAGGAGTTGATTGTGTTGCAGTCTGATGGTTGATATCTGAGGATCCTCCCTCCTTCATGTTGTCTCTTTCTTTCTGGCGAAGATTCTGCCTCCATGATGACACAAAGCCCTAGCAGTAGGAAGCAAAAATAAGAAGTGAGGTGTGAATGGAAATGAAGTGATATGTAGGTGATTTTGACACAATGATGGGAGGGGTCTTGGGAAAGGTGAAATGATTTTGAAATCTGATGAAAATGAGTGGAGAAATAGTGGAAAGATGATTTTCTTGCATGTGGAAACAACAGGGTTTATGATGAAACTTGCCAAAAAACCTCTAGGAATGAGGTAGGGTTTTGCTTTTTGAGTGTTTAAACTTTGTTTTGAGGTGGGTAAAATGGTCAAAATGGTTCATTAAACATGTATTCAGGTGTAGGATATCATTTTACATGTTTTGGAAATCAAAAATAATGATGGCCATTTTTACCCTAACATTTCCCATGCAAAATTTGCTACAAACCCTAACTTGAAGAATTATTGACATGAGATGAAATTGGGAAAGCAAAAGATGGAGGATGATGGTGTACTTACTTGTTCCTTAGCTTAGAAGTCAGTGAAATCAAGCTTGCAAGTGAAAAAATGAAGTTTGGGAGAGTTTTGATGAATTTCGGGGCACTCTGTCCTGCGCAAAGTGCAATGTTCCTACGTGCAACACAGTGTTGCTACACGCAGCACCAAAGTGCAGCGTAGTTCTTATACGTGTAGTTCCTGTCTCCTAAGCACAGCGCAGTGCTTCTACGCACAACGCCTTCAAATTTTTGCTAATTTCTTCTAGGAAAACAAGATTTTTGCTTTTTTGGGCGAGAGAGCTTGATGATAAAGAGTGAATAGGATATGAATGAAGGAGTTATTGGGCTTTTGAGTTTATATAGGGAAAGTTTCCTCACTTTTTCAAAAATAAATGGGACCCGCCCTCCTTTAGAGACTGATTTTTACTTTATGAAGACAGAATTTACCTTTATTATTGCAAACCTGAGATGTCCTTTGCTTTCCTAAATGCTGAAGCTTCCTTTTCTAGAACCTTAGATAACATGAGAGTATGAGGAGTGTGTGAAAAATCAAGTTCAATTCTTCAAAAGTTGCTTTGTCATGTTTTACTCACTGCTGGTTTTAGTCATGGAAATGATGGACCTTGGAAACCCTAGCGACCTAATGGATGATCTGAGACCTAATGGAATGATGATGATGACTGACCATTTTCATTATGACACCTTCATAAAGTGTGATAGGTGACCAACATGAGTGAATTTTCAAACAATGACTCCATCTTTAGACTGACCATACAATGACCAAATTTGCTATGTAAACCTAGTAACAGAAAGATTTGATTTTGAAAGCCTGGAAAAACATAGTAAAAGCATTTTTGATCCAGGTGACAGGCTAACAAGACTGACACTAACAGGGAGAAGGTATAAATCCTTCTTGCTAAACCTCAGATCAGTTTTCAAATCCTTATGTTCATATATGCATTCATGACCTGTAGTTGCATGTTCACCATGGGTTTGATAGAATGTTAGTCCCGATTGGGAGAGGTAAGGTCAAGTCTTGGTTTAAGTTTTTGTTTGGAAGCCTTGTTTCTATGTGATTTATCATTTCCTGAAGTTTCACTCAGTTCTGGGTAGGGCCCTGAGTCTTAGCCCTGAAAAAGTGGCTCAGAATTCGGGTCACTGGCATAGAACTGACTAAACAATTCCACAGTTTCTTGGAAGCAAGCCTATGGGAGCGATTGGAGGGTTACAGTCACTTGGAGGCCTTGGCAAGGGAGAGAATGAGGCTCTAGGTTAGTGAAACATAGAGTTAACTTAGGGGTTTGGTTGCTCCTGGAGGTCCATGGAATTACCTGAGGGAGGTCAATAAAGTCTTAAGTTGTCGAATCCATTTCCTTAAGGTCATATAAGAGGTTGAGTCTTATCATAGTGACACTCAACTCATGTTTACCCTGGGCAATCTGGTGAAAGTGGGTAAATGTGGGAGGAGGCAGGTTACACTATTTTTCACAGAGATATCTCTCCTAATATACATTTCTATGGATTCTCTCAACACATATTCGAATCTACAGTCTCTTCTGTTGAATTCAATTTTATTCTCATCCTCTGTCTTGTATTTGTTATCTACTTAAGTGCTGACATAACTCTGGTTGGTTCTATTTCTCACTTCCTACCAATATCAGGGGGTTTGTTTGTTGTTGTCAATTATTCAAGCTCTTCATTCTAGGTAGGGACCTTCAAAAGGAGTTTGTCACTCTATTTTTTCTCTTATATTCTCATCTCTTTCCCATCCCTAGGGGCTCCTTCATTCATACTTGGAAAGGTTCCACTAGTCAAGCTACAAACATGCCCCATTAGTGTGCGATTATTCATTGTGGAGCTACCTATTATCATAAACGTGGGAATAATAGGGTGCAAATATGGGGAAATAGTTCAATTGTACGGTTTTAGGAGCTTACACCCCCCCCCCAATCCAATAAGAGATTTCTGAAGTAGAATGGGAGATTTCTAATCAGAGACACATTCTATTGGACATTGAGGCTCTTGTAGACATTGTGGATTGGGTTCTTAATGCCAGGCACATGTGCGGTTGGTATTGTTGAAAATAGCAACAAGAAATGCTAAATATAGAAGTGCTAAAAATAGCACTGCCATAAATAGCATTTTGGAATACCTTCCTATTTTAGTTAATCCCTGAACTAAAATAGAGAAGTAAAATTCGAATTTGATCTTAGCAGCCGTTTGTAAAATAATTAATTAATTCATCTTGAGTTAATTAGTTATAGAAAATCAAACATGAAGTCTATGTGGGGACATGCAACAGTTATCCCATTGATTGAGGAATTTATCCCTTAGTTAAAGAGATAGGGACGAGTTGTAATTAGTTAGCTCAGTTAACTGTGTTAAGTGCAGTTAGATTAGTTCAAATAGTTTGTCTAACTAATTGTGAGTTCAGTTAGTTAATGCATGCATGCATGTAACTACTGCACTTCAGATAACTGAATATTATCTCATAAATAACTCATGCATGTCAGTTCAGAAAGATACCCAGTTGAGATCAGATGATGGGACAATGTACTATCAGTTGCAGGAATATTCTATTGTGAATATCTCTTGCATGTAGAAGGAATTCATTGCTTGGAAATTGCGCAGTTACTTCTTTAGTTTAGTGAGTGTGTGATGAGGCCAATCACATAGGTGGCATCATTGGACCCCAAGAAAAATTGTGCAAGGAATAAGAGGCTTGGAGGGCTGAGGGAAGGCATATCTTGTGTCTATTCAGTCCGTGAGTTGTATTGTTTGATTGTAGAGAGAGCAGGATAGCTTGTGTCTGATTCTTTTTGTAATTTGAACGTATTTCCACTTGTATGATAATACAGAGATTGGGGTTTTAGGCTGAGGCTTTCCATGGGTTATTCTTCTGTTTTCATGTGTGATTGATTTCTCATTCTCAGTGATATGTGTTCTATTTGATCTTGCTCATATTCAATTAAGCTTTCGAAAAGTTTGTCGTAGAAGTAGATCTTGTATTTTGCTTTAGTATATTGCATAATCTGTTGATCTACAGTGGGAATTTCTACAGGTATAACCAATACATGTACATAGTGGACACTTACTGGCACATGAAGTTTCTACTTGGTAAAGTACTGTTAGATGGACATGAAAGCCGAGAGGATATTCTCCTCTCCTTGGATCATATGCAACTTCAAATGAAAGCATTGGATCATCAGCTAGGGCACATTGAAAATCACATAAGCATTCCTTTAGACTATGGTTGCTCTCCCAGAAGAAATAAGGAACCTATTTCTATAGAAGCCACAAATTCAAACAATTCCTCCTAGCTGGTTTGTTTATGCTATAGTTTTAGTTTTTATGTTTTAGTTTTATTTTTAGTTTCCTCAAGGCCTTAAAGGCTTGTTTTTTAGTTTATATATTTGGAACTTGCCTCAATTGGCCATATTTTGTCCTTTGCCTCCTTGAAAAGACAAATTTTTTGGATACAGTTGGGTATTCCATTTTAATCAGCCACCCTAATAAGTTTCTTTCCTGACTTACGATGCAAAACATTAATGAGCAATAAAGCTAGGGATAAGGAACCATTAGTGGGAATTTAGTACGGGTTAATGACATTTACGCTTAAAAAGTTGTTCGACGTCATACAATATCTTCTCACTTGCGTTTAATAAAAACTCCTTTCTTGTCACCTTTTCAAAGTTATCTGTATCATTCATTCTTATGTTCATTTTACTTGTGTCTATCCGATAGCTTCTCCTTTGCTCCATTTTCAGGAACAATCCACAACAAGAGTCTTTGGGAGCAATGGCAAAGAGGGGAAAGGCAGTTGCATCTGGAAAATTAGAAATGACCCCTCTATTCTCTGACACTACATGCAGCAAAGATGGAGGAACCTCAACATGGGATGCCATGTATGATTTATTAGAATAGGAGAAACTAGGACCTCTGGTAACAAAGGCCACAACTGATGGTCATGTTTCCTTCGACACCTCCTTCTTTGAGACATCATGCTCGTTTCTGCACCGCATAGCCGGAAGACCGAAATAATTCCATATATAGATATGGTTAAGTGGATAATTGATCAAGTGGACGTCTCGAACAGAGAATTCAAAAATATCTGGCAGGAGGTTATGGGATCTTTTTCACCAAACAGCTTGCGGCTTATGTACAATCTACCAGAGCCACAAAATCTCTACAATAAATAGTTCCTCAAGAAATTTTCTAAGGAGAATGAAGACCCAGCAGATGTCACATGGACCTAGATAGAAAACGAAGGCAAGATCAAAAAGGATAAGACGGGTATGTATTCTACAACATCTATCTCTCCCCCTCATAGTTTTGCAGCAGCCATGCTATGTAGAATGTTCGGCAAGCCCGATAGTACCAAATTTTCCCCAGAATGGCTGCCATTAATAGATGCAACCATAAATGCAACAATAATGAATTGGGCCCAAATTTTGTTTGATAATTTGGCGAAATCCATAATGGAGTATAGGAGAAAGAGGAGTATCTCTTCAAGGGTTTACCCTCCATTTTTCATGAGTGCCTATGTAATGGACGCTATCTGTTTTGGCTCCAAATTTCATATCATGGGATGGAAGTGGACTATGCAAGACCTGCTTCCTATCCATATATATCATAAGAGTATGTGGGAGTCTCATTTTCACCCCCATTTTTACAAAATTTGTCAAGGAGTTATGCTACCTATTCATAAACAAGTCTACAACAGAAATGCCCCTAGGTTTTCTAGAGAAGTTGAAGTAGATATCCAAACTGTAGCCAGATGGTTTGGGGAGGAGACATTTACATATATCAAAGTATTTGGGAGCATTGTTTCACCACATGTCCTCCCATACTATGTCCCCAAGAAGTTAATGGCCAAGAGATAGCCTACCAAACAATAGGGGAAGGTGGGCTCAACAAAGGATTGAAGGAACAGAAAAAGGCCATTTGGCCTACATTTCCATTGCAATGTGGTGCGTTTGCACTACACGATTTTGTACATGCGTGCAAGGAAGCAAAGATTATGAAATCTTTGAAATTGACTACATTCCTAGGAAGACAATATGACCCAAATGGCACTGCCAAAGACTTCACTACTATGGTAAAAGTGAAACCATTCACCCATGAGGAAGATGCCTTTGATGACCTCTTCCTAAAAAAAGAAATGTTTTTAGAAGTGACGCATATGGAATCACTACTTTTTGCCCGAGATGATCTTGAAGCCTTTCGTGAAAATAGGGAGAGGAGATTATTAAAGGTCCCATTGGACTTGCTACAGATTGAACCAAGAACAAAGCCAACTCCTGGTGTAAGCTTAGAGCAAAGCTCCAGAGAAAATTCCAAAGAAAATTTCGAAGCAGAGTCCCACGAGAAGTCTACTCATGAGTCGGAGCACTCACAGCTACAGTCTCAAAATGGGGGAAATAAAAATAGAGAGTCCGAAAGGGACACAACCAGAACCACAGAGAAGGCAACTGAGCAAACCTCGGCAAAGAAATAGGCTGAAATTCACTACTTCCACTCAGTTGGAAAAACCCCCAGTTGTTGATTTAGAGAAAGAATGGGAGCATTTTAATAAGAAGCTCTACACAAAGGAACAAACATCTAAGACACAAACTCCACAGCACAAATCAACTCAAGAAATTACAGTGGTTACAACTGTAGGCACTTAGGATGTGGAGCTCATTCCTGCCACCCCCACTTTTAAAATTATTTTGAGAATTGAGGAAATTCCTCCATTAGATGTGTTTTATAGCCCTACCCATAAAGTTTTTATCAAAAGGCAGAGGAAGAAAAGAAAGTTAGATGATGCATCTATTACCACTCCCAACAATGAACCAATGGACATTATCTGGAAAGATTCGCCCATGGACCCATATGAGAACCTTACGAGACTGTTGTAATTTGCAAGAGCCTATGCTACGACAAATATTGATAAAGCGACAGAGGTCCAAATGCTGCTGAGAGAAAAGGAACAAAATATTTTGCTGTTGGAAAAACAATTAGAGTAAGAAAAATCTAACCAACAAGTAGAGTTACAAATAGCCAAGCTTCAACAAGAGTTTGAATAGATGCAAATACAACATCGAGCCATCTTAGCAGAAAAAGATGCGCGGATTCAAGCTATGACAGAGAAGTATAAAGATAGTCCACAAATCGATCAATTCGTAAAATAAGCACTCAAACTTAACTCCCAACTAATGCAACAAAAGGAAGTTTTGTGCCAAAAAATCTCACAAATAAGTCCTTATTGCGAGATCAGTGATAAGCTAGCAAGCCAAGTTGTCGACATGAGACTCAAGTATGACAAAATCCATCAAAGGATTTCTGACTTTATCACCTGGCAAGAATCAGAAGAAGGGAGGAAGGCTGATTTTCCAAAATTGGAGGAATCACATAAAGAAATTCTATTCGCAGATTGGGATTCTCGGCTCAAGCAAGCAGAAAGGGCAACGATGGTTGCGACAGAAGTAGCAAATAAAATCATTGAATCCATTAATGAAAATCTGCATGGCGCCAACCTGGTTGCAAAATCTATACCAGTATTTCTTCCAAATGCCAATCAACTACAGCAACAATGGAGACATACAACAAAGGAAAGGGAGGAGGTGATCAGACAAACAAGCAAGCTGAACTGGGAAGCATACTGGAAATTCTTAGTCAAACCATACAGCTAGTTGCTGATCTTGCGATGCCTAACTACCTCCACAAAAAAAATGGTGCCAGCACTGACGGACACTATATTTACTGGACAACTGAAATCTGCGATCGACCAACCAACACAGCTCAAACCAATGACAAATATCTACGATATTAAGGATCGAATGCAAAGGAGTTAGTCACTTTGTTTTATTTTTATTTTAGTTTTATTTAGCATAATCTGAGGAAGGTCATTTAAACCTCCTTAGCTATTTTTGTAATAATCTATTTTAGGACCTATAGTTTAGTATTTAAACCCCTCACATGCATTTAGAGAGGGGTACATAAATTTTATCAGAAAAATTCTTCAAAACATGCACTTCTGTACCTTTGAGGAGGTTCTTGTGGAATGAATGGAACAAGATTTATTTCCTTTTGAATATCTGGCATGCTCTACTAAAATTGCACTTTTGCAATCTTAGATGATGTTGGATTGATTGGAATTAGATCGATATTTCTGAAACACATGAGCAGAACTTATCATATATGCTACTTTTATTTTGTGATTCTGTTTTATTTATGTATCAGGTAATAATTTTTCTTCAATTGTTTTATGTATGAAAGTTTGAATTTCGGTTAGCATTATTGCACTTTTGTATGGTGTTGGCTTTAATTTTATGCTGAATATATAAACGATTCTATATGCAATATATCTTTCACAATTGTTTTGGCTAACTATTTATCCAGAATGTTTATTGTTAAACGATTTCACTTCTTATTGCAGTTGAATGATATTTATTACCAATTTCTATAGGAAATTATTGTAGATTGCATACTTTACTTTATTCCTAGGCATAGCTATAGTTTAATAATGTTCAAACTAGGATATATGCATGTGCTTAAATAGTTTAGATTAGATTACACTTAGCTTAATCATTCCCCCGTTACATCATATATCACCCCATCAACACTATCAAAATCTCTTTTCGGAAACTGGTCCCATTATCCCTCGTCGGAGCCACTACACCAAACAGAAAAGGAGCTGCCAACCAAGGTCCGGACTGGGTGGTTTTCCCCCAAGTTGTAGCAATGATTTTCAAGGCTTCAACAGATTCATACAAATACATACGGAATAGTCCATACATACATGCGTAAATAACAACTACATATATAATTAAAGTAACTAGGATAGCCTAACTAGAATAACAACATATGCATGAAACGTGTTGGCTCTTTTATATTAAGAAAGTGAAAGATCCAATCATACATACAACTGAGACTTCCACTAGCCCTGATAGCGGAACATTACAATCACTGTCTCCTACTCCTCCAAAGAGATGTACTAGCTATGCACTGTGGAGAAACCAAGGATCGTTACAATACACTCCATTCTTTCTCTAAGTTACACCTATAGGAAGCTTGGCTCCCAAAAGCCTGTACATTGAGTTATGAGTTTCTATAAATAGAAAAGGGTGGGGTGACCCTTGGCATTCCCCTTTGTGACTCTTCACCTACCCTCATGACTCTTCAACTACTACATGACTATTACATTCTACTATCGACACTTGGTCTTTCACTTTTACAACACGTTACATTACAATATTCACATGTACCCATGTGAGACAAAAATAGACTTGAGTAAGCCATGCAAGACATCTCTAAGACTCAAACAGTTGTGGGAAGACCAACTCTTCGATATCCTCGAGATGATCGATGGTGGTGAACTGATGCTAAGCTTGGCAATCTATTATGGTGTCCGTGTGCTCTATGGTGACATCCTTCTGAAAGAAAACTCTTGCCTCCATTACATCTGGGTGCGCTGATTTGGCACCTCTGTCCAACTTGTCTGATAACATGCGCATCATAGTCTTAAGTGCATTCGGACCAGCAACATACTGATGCATAGTGTCTGCATTGATATCCAAGTTTGCGCTGGTGGCTATGTGCATTGACTCATCAAAGTACATGTCCAGCTCCAGTCCGACTTGGTTCTTTGACTTTGCCTAGATCAATGCACCAATGGATGGGATCACATGCATGCACAAAATGACATCCATGCTCCTGAACACCCGTGCATGTGAAGCCTGCAAACTGGTGATGAGTTGTGGGAGTTACTCATAGTTCTGGATTTGACTCTTGATGTGTGCCTTCAAATCTACTGCCCTTGGCTTCATCATCTTTGGAAAGTGTAATGGGGCTCCTTTATACCTCTTTTTCCATGTTTGCATGTGATCAACAATAGTGTGCATATCTGACAAGATGCGTGCTCTTCTAGCACAGTGCTGCTGCTAACCATTGAGATGGACAACTGACTTGTGCATAGTAAAGAATCTTGAGTACAAATTTTGCATGATTGTCTTGAGAGACGATACTTCATCTAGTATTGCTCTCCTCAAGACTCCTCTGGAATATTCGCCACTTGTAATTCCTTAGCCATGTGCTCGTTCTCAACTATCAATAATCTAACACTTGAGTTGGTGGCTTCGATGTATGCTTTGGTAGCATTGGACAATGCAGCTGGATGTTTATGCACATCAGACATGATCACTTATTCTTCAAAATGTGCAAGAGATACATGGACATCCAGAGTAGGTACTCTGCGCGACTACACAACTCTGTTTTGTGACTCTTCGAAAGATATGTTGTGCCTCTCTGCTCCCAGATTGTCTTCAAGGATCTCTGTGTCTCCTTGATCGCTTAGGACTTGCTCTGCATCTGGGTCTGGTGAAGCCGGTGGGGTGACCTCTTGTTCTTGAGGCATAAGGTCAATATCCTGATCTGACTCTAGCTGAACCATATTTATGTCTATCTGCTCTAGCATTTGTTCAATCTCTTGAGCAAGGCCCTGCTCTTGCGACTGCTCACTCTATATGCTGTGTGCTAGCTGATCGGATGAGTCTGTAACCTGTATGGGCACATTTTCATCAATCTATGCATGTTGTGCCTTTTGATTCTCCTGTCCATGTTGTGCTTTCTCTCTCTTTTGCGCAACTCCTGTTCTTCCCTGAGTTACCGCTTCAACTCCTGTAACTCCTTTTTTGTTTCCTCCATCCTCTGCTTCTTTATTTTCCTTTGCGCAATTCTCTTGTCCTGTTGTTGCCTCTTAGCATTAATCTCCAAAGCTGTTATCAACACAACTAGATTCACTTTGCACTTGCATCTTTGCTTTGCCTCTACACTGTCAACTAACTTTCTCTTGCCTTTGTCGCGTGCAGGTCTACTACCCTTTGCTGATGCTGCTCTCTGAGATGTTTCTTCCTTCTACTTTTCTAACCACTCTACAACTATACTGACTGGTTCATTGAGCCTTGAGAAGTGATAAAAATATCTCCATGGGTCTTCCTTAGGCCAATGGCACACCCCGTGGATCCAAGGATGTTTCACTCTCACATTATGGTCCTTTACTAAGCAATGCGGGTTATATAGATTGAAATTTCTAGTGCCAAAGGTGAATCTTTTGAATTCCTCTGTTTCATCCTCAACATGCTTGAGATTCCAAATCTCATAGAACTCGACTCGTAAAGGAAGAGTTGGCCAAGGTGCCTTCTTCTTCCTGTGCAGTCTCACTGACAACCCCGTCGAGATGTGATATGAAACCTCTTGCATGAAGAGCTTATCCATGGAAAACTTCAGTAAGGCATGCAGAACCTTCTCCGCATTGTACATCTGTATGAAGGTGCCAATGGTGAGGCATACCAATCTGCTATGCCGATCAATGCCTCCATCGCTTCCTGTGACATGAAAGGTGGATCCTGTTCGAAGATCATTCTATACACCAGGGTGACGAAGTGGTCTGATAACTGTACGATAAATCCACAGAAGCTGCATTTAAAGAAAAACTTACAATAAGTGTGTACAGAGGTTTCCAAAGGTGTCCATGCCCAACCTAAGATTGGGAACTGTTGATGGGCATAAACTACATCCAATATGTAAGAAGATATGTATATCTTCGCTTGCTGACCCTTGGGTGGATGCTGAGATTCTATTGCCTATTCCTTGAACCTGAGCGGAAACATGTCGGACCAGTTGAAAGGTCCTTCTTCGCTGGCCAGTTGATCTAACACGATCAATCAACTCTGCGGGAATGTTTCTGTGCTCTCTTGGCCGTATAAGCAGCATGAAAAGATGACCAAGAGCTGATATGCCTTCTACAATATCTTCATCTTGTAAACTTGGCTAGGTGTTGTCCTGAACTTGGTTGACTCTTTCACCCAACTCTTCAAGATATCTCTTGAGTTTGCACTTCTGTTGGGTTTGGTGAAGGGTGTATCCATTGCGATCACCGGTTGTGGCAAGTGATACATCTCCTGAAATTCCTTCGCCCTGAAGGTAGCGAGTTGATTCCACTGACATTGCTCAACACCATTGTCTCTGGATCAGTATGCAAGACAATCCAGAGGATCATGTTTGTGCATGGAAACATGGGATACCTGCATGCAATTTGGTACAAGCCATACTTGTGCGTGCTGACATAGACCCTACAGTCTTCTATATTTTCCTCAAATGTGCCTGAAAAGGTGTCATTGATGTCCTGCCATTTCATCTTGATATCCTTGTCTGGGAATATCTTAGTGTCTTCATAGATAGACGATATCATAGACACTTTCTCAACTGCATCTCCAGTTGCGCTCTCAACAGTGTCCTTTGACCGTGCTCTCTTGGAGGCCATTGCACTTGTACTTCTGAGAGACAGACGAACATCTGCGATACCTAGAGACAGAGAAACACTCATGGAAAGCAATCTGTTAGTTGAAAACCGAAACAACTTGAGGAATGACATGCAACATACCTGGGTGACTGACTGAGAAGATTGCACAATTTTCACTGGGAGGCTGGGAGACTAACTGTCAAAACTACGCAAAGCACAATCTAGACTGTCAGCATGTTGACTGACTACTGAAACTGTGCAATGCACAGTTTCAGTCAACAGTGAATGCAACCAACAAATTTCATTTTCGCAATTTTTGGGGCCAACAAGGCATTGCCTCTTAGAATTGTGTAGAAAAAGCCTAGAGGCTAGTGTTAGGATAGATTTGGGAAATTTCTGGGGGGAAGGTGGAGCCTTCACTCTAAAAAATGTGCATTTCTAGCCGGGCAAGGCAAGTTTTGGGCCAAGGCAGCCCAGACCCACCGACGGGTGACTTAAAACATGAAAAGTATGAATGCATGGCGAAGCTAAGTGAAAAAAAGGGTGAATGATCATGCATGCAAACAGTGAGTACAATATTAAGAAAATGGGGAAACAAGCATGTGTGATGTCAGAGCTCCAAGATCGATGTGAGGAATGAGCTCTGAAGCGTCGAATAAATAAGTTTGATAAGATTGAGACTTATGACGCGCATGCCACAAATATAGGAAAAAGCAACACTTGGTGGGAGGTTTCTCAAATGGATTTTTCATGTAACCTCCAGCTGTTAAAAATGGATCTCAAAAATCAAAGGATTTTTTTTTGTTTTTTTGCTTTTTTCAGGAAAAACATCCCATGCATGAAAATCAATATTGCTCAGTCCTAGAGGGAATTGGTCAACCTGGGAGCACATGCAATAGCTTGCAAGCTTGGGAATGAAATCTGCACAGTTTCTAGGTTGAGAAACTCTAGTTGTCCCTCATTCATTGGGCAATTTTTGGGCTAAAGCCCTAGATGTCAGTCAATATTTGCACAATTTTTGAGATGAAGCCTAGTGTTGGGCTACATTGCACAGTTTCCAGAGGGAAGGCTATTTGGCTGTTCTATGCATTTCTGGAGCACAACATACAACCTAGATGGATTATGCAATTTCTAGAGGGAAGGTTGGTTCCACTCCAAAATTGTGCAATTTTCCAGGTGAACATGACAACTAGAAACTGACCAAGTTTTAGAATGTTAGCCTGCGGGTGGGAGGAAAACAAGTTGACAAGCACATGCTAGTAAACCACTGAAACTCAAATGAATCATTTGTACTTGGATAGTGCAAGACATGCTCCTAAGGATGGTTGGTAGGGAGGATCCAAAATGAAGCTAAGGCAAAATTTTGGAGGGTGGTTGTAGCTACTACAAATATTGGCGACACACGGTAGAACTCCAGCTCTCTGAATGGACCTTGTTACATGAAAAGCAAGTCTAACTCCTCCGGAAGTATTGTTTGATTCTTATATCATCTTGGTTCCATGCCAGCTTCATTGAAATATGTAGCACTAGCCATGCTCTTGGGTGGTTAGCACACATTCCAAGCCAAGTCAGCATAGTTGTTTCGATTGGGGATGAGGGGTATATTGGTACACAAGCAATATGATAGTTAGAGTCTAAGTTTCATCTCTGGTGTTGCTCTGCTGACAACAGGTGATGGGCCTCGGTATTGCAACAAGAATGTTGCAACTCCCAAGGCTACCGAATTTAATTATAAACCCGGGGTTCGTACAAACTTAATAAGTATTGGCACTATATATGCAACAAACAATGTGTCCTTCCTTTCCTATCATGATGTAATGGAGTGCATGTACTAAAGTCAAATCCTAAATTAATTGCAGCAAATGAAATGATCGAAATGGAAACCTCAGCCTATTGCAAGAAATAAAGTACAAGGGAAAAAAGCCTATTCTAATTGAATAAAGTAAATATCATGAACTGAATGTCAACCATTACATTTCAAATACTTTAGATCCATTAACAAAGTTCATTGGATGCGGCAATCAATAAAATCATCATTGTATTACCCATTTCATAAATCTGTCCATTAGCCCAAATTGCTAAAATGTTTTGCATGGGTAAAGAGTCAAGTCCTAAGTGGTCTTTAGCCTTCCCTAATCATTTCTTTAGAGACCATGGGTCTTTATTCAACCTTAATGGCAAGTATGCATGTTGGAAGGCTACTACAGGAAACAACAAATTTTCTATAGGGAGTTGTAATTCATCTAATGACCAACCAAATCAAATCCAAATTGGATGGGATATTTTTTTTATTTACTAGGATGTCTTAGGTCTCCATTTCAAGTGGAATCACTCAAAAATACCTCTGCTAACCCATGCCCAAATATGACAGAAAATTACTAGTCTAAAATCTAGAAATTCGAGAACTAGTGAGCTAGTAAATCTATCAAATGCCTAATCTAATCAAGTGCAAATGAAATGGGGTAATTTTTTTATTAATTAGAATGTTTATTTTTTTATCTAATGCAAGTGGAACCAACTTGATTGAATCTCGTTAGCATGCTTTAAAAAATAGAAGAAATTTTATGTTCTTTGCCACAAAAGAGTTCCAGAAATCTAGATTTGGGAATAAGCAAACTAATCCAAGTAGATCAATGATTACTATGACCTTCCAAAGATTTTCCAAGGATGAAATTATGATTGTGATCCTCCAAAAGAACTTACATCAACCATTTTACCCAATCCTACAACAAGAAATCATTAATACTAAATGAAAAAATAGAAAGAAACAAGGACAAGAGATGCATGTGAATAAGAAGTGAAAAGAAGAAAAGAAAATGATACAAAAGAGCTCTGAGAGTCCTGGGATGGCCAAGCCCAAGGAAAATTTGAGTCCTATGGAGGAGACCAAGGTTTAAAAGTTGAGCATGTAACCAATCTTCATTATTTCCATCAATACAATTACAACCCTGCAGAAAATGAAAGTGGAGCTACAAAATACGAGTTCTCTCCACAAGAAGACTAATAAAAATATACCCCTAGAGGAAAATTCGATTTGGTACTTATACAAAATGATTAGGAATCATTCACCATGAAAGGAGGAAGATTTCCCCACCAAAATCCCTTGATTAGTGGATCTGGCTCCCAAAACTAGAATCTGCATTAAATGGTAGGGAACACATTCCTAGATATTCTCAATCATTGGAGATCCACAATCCGTGCCATAATTCCAGAATATCTTGTTGATTTTTATTTAATATTTATCCTCCTATAGTAGGGAACAAGCCCCTAAATTATCTCCTCCTCCAAAGCTTCATAATCTTCTCAATATTATCACAATATTCCACAAAAATAAATAATATTAGGTACAAATATGCAATTATCCATAAAGATTCCTAATGAACATATTAAAGTTAAAAATACTTCATCTAATGCAAAAAGAGAGGTTTAATATGCTGAAGGATGGTCAGATGGGCCTTAATTTATGTTTAATTTAGAGGCATCAGCCTTAATTTATGTTTGATTTAGAGGCCCATCATACCCCTACTGAAAGTGTTGCTCATCGTCTGAGCAACTTAGTGACCTCATTGTGCCTCATTCATGGCCCTCGTGGCCTCTCTCTTGTGCATTCCTCAGTCCTTTCTCTTAAGAATCTTGGTTGTAAGTTCTGCAAGGACAAGCACAAAAATGTAGTTGTTCTTATCATAATTATTTAACAATCTTTCAAGAAAAAAAACATAAATTTCCTCTTTGCAAGTGAAATCTATTGGCTTGTAGATCCATTTCATTCATATCCTCTCCCTTGAAACCTTCATTCCCTTTTCACTCATTTTTCCAAAAATGTTTGTGCATAGAAAAAATCACAGTGTTTCTTGAGACCATTAGCTTTCCTTCTTCCCCTTATTCAAGATGGCTTCTTGAATATTTTTTAGTTTGGAAAGGTCTTCCACATCCTTTTCCACCCTTATGCTACCTTTTTCCACCATTTGGACACCTTTGAAACCTTCAAAATGCCTTTAGATGAGAAATAGGACATCCTATAGTAATTTTGTTGTTTGATGTAGTAGTACTATAGGAAACCCTGTAGTGGTTCCTGTAGTACTACAAGAAACCCTGTTTAAACCTATTTTGAGAAGAAATGATAGTTTGAGCCTAGGGTAGGCCCTCAACTTGACTTCCATGCATTTCTCCCATTTCTATAAAAAAATTTAGGCATTGGACAAAAGCTAGAAAGAGATTAGAGACCTCTTGGAAAGCCTCTTTTTATCACTGCAGTTTGATTTCTATTTTGATAGTGAATGCCTTCTTGCCTTTTGTTGCCTTATTCTTATCTTTTTTTGGCCTAAATGATTTCCTAATGGCCTTGGAGTTCTTTATTTTGATTAGGTCTCTCTTAGGCACTACCATTTTGGTTTTTAGAAAAATTTGTTCCTTTCTTCCTTCTTGTAGCAGCATTCTGCCTTCATGTGGCAGCCATTCCTTCTTCCTTCAGGGTCTTCTAACTGTATGGGAGTGATGAGAAATGATGTAGAGGGGTTGGAGGATGATGTTAGGGCTCAGAGGGAGTAGTGTAGGTTTGAGAAAATGGAGAGGATGCTTTGTTTGTTTTTTTCAAAAAAAATTCAGGGTGAGACAGAGTGTAGGGTTTGTTCTTGAAAAATATTATTTTTTCTTCTTATGAAATGGGATGGATGAATGATGGATAGATAGTGGATATGAAGTGGATGGAGGGCTTTTGTGACTTTGCCTTTTTACAAATTTCCTCTTTTAACTATTATCCCCATTCCTCGAAATCTTCACCCTTCATAATTTGGATTTTCCACATTGTATGAGTGAATGAGTGAGTTGCAATTAACTAGTTGAAGGTGGCTGAGACCGCTGACCCATACTTAGCTTATAAAACCTAATATCTCATGCACTGACAACAAATTTCTAACTATAATACGCTCAAGAGAATAGGTCAATAATATTGCATCCCTGTACCCACCTGATGGTTGTTGGAGAGACATGCATGTCACTGCTAAGTTGATGATTGATCCATGGTCCTCTCGAGGTGATAATTTCCTTTGTTTTCTTCTGCACAGGTCTTCATAACTTGGTGATTCTAAAATTTTGTCTTCTAGTTACCATGAGCAAGCTATCCTAGTCAAATCCGACCTTGGAGTGATGGGATTTTCTATGGTTGATGTTCACTTTCCCTATAGCTTATTCCACCATTAGACACCTTTCCCACACTTCATTCTACCTTTCCTATCATATCCTAAGCTTTCAACATGTTTCCTGTAGTAAAACAGGGCATCGTATAGTAGAACTAGGACATCTTGTTGTAGTACTACAAGAAATAACAAATTTTTCTTGTTTTGTCTATATCTCCCAAACAGTAGGAATGGATTGACCTGAAATTTTGTGAGCATGTTTCCATCATCTTTATGCACCTCCCCATAAAAAAAATTGGCCAATGGATGCACGAATCTCGCGAAAAATTAAAAATCGCTGAATTTGATGGAGGCCGATTTCTTGGAAACCGTGCACTGGAATTTTCTAAAATTTCTTGGGCATGTTACCATCATCCATATGCATCTCCCCATGAAATAAATTTTTAAATGGATGTACAAATACTGAGAAAATTAAAAAATGGTTGTAGGTGATGGAGGCCGATTTCTAGAAAACTATGCACTGGAATTTGCTAAATTCGCTTGAGCATGTTACCATCATCCATATGCATCTCCACCTGAAACAACTTGGCAATAATAAATTTCTGCTCTATGTATTTCTGTTTCCTATAGTAAAACAGAGCATTCGTGTAGTATTTTAGGTCAGCAAATAAAATGAATGGGAAAAGCTTGGAAATGATTGGTGGATGGTGGAAATAGATGAGGGTTATGGATTGGCATGGACTTGGCCCTTCTGGAGCATTTGAGCAAAGTAAGAGAAAGTCAAAATTTGACTTCTTTTGACTAGGGTTGACTAATATTTTTCTTTTGGTGCCAACTTGTTTCTGTTGCTTGTAAATGTTGGAGAGCACATGTTTTCATCAGAGAGATACATGGAGCAAAGATTTTTTTTTTATTTTTTTCTCTTTTTTTTCTTCTAGGCCTACTAGTCGCCTCAATGAGGTTTTCAATTAGTTGGTTTGCCTAGGTTCTTCAAAGGAGGTTTTCACCTAGGATCTTTTCTTTTTCTCTTTTTTCTCTTTTTTCCAACCCATTGACCGCCTCATGGAGGTTTTCAATCAATGAGCCAATCTCAGGCACATCAAAGGATGTTTTCACCCGAGATCTTTATTTTTTCTCTTATTTTGCATTTATTTTTTTATTTTTTCTACCCTACTCCACTTGAAAAAGAAAATCACTTTCAAGTATAAGAATACTTCCAATGGAGCCATGTGCACATCAAGATGACAGAAAAACTGATGTGTAGGCTTGAAATGTATGCTTTGACATGTACCTGAATTTGAGAGATCAAATGATTTGACTTTGATGATATCGAGCACAGTTGAAGAAGAGTGTGTTGCTATAACTTAATGACTGTCTGGAACCATATTTCAATATAGTTGTGATGCCCCTGGTCCACTTGCTGATTTGAATCATCTTGGATGTCTTCTTCTTCCATGACCTTTAAATCTTCCTCTTTTTTCTGATTGTTCTCATGAACACATGGAGGATTTGATGGTAACCATGAGGGATCCTTCTCAATCTATAATTCTGATGTCTGCTCTTCATCAAATACAACCCATGATCCTTTGGTATTCTCACTTGAATCTTCTTATTCTAGATGTGTTCCTTCAATGATATCAAGAGAATCTCGTTTTTTCAATACTCTTCTTGAGCTATGGTGAATAACATTTATCTCAATAGGGGATGTTTGGAAGTGTTGTACTTCAACTTTGTAAGTGGGCTAAGCTACTTCAATGTGTGGGTTTGGAAATGGTGGTATAGGTAGTTGAGTGGGAGTGGATATTTGAGATTGATGTGGTTGGGGTTGTGTTTGTGGTGGAGGTGGATGGTAGGGATAACATTGAGTTGAGTATATAGGTTATTGAGGAAAATATTGAGGATATTGTGGATGGCCCCCATAAGTTCCTTGCCAACCTTGTTGCCAAGATTGGTTTTGGGGTTGAGATAGCCAAGGTTGCCAAGGAAAGGGTGTGTTCCAATTACTTTGAGATGGATGTGCATAAGCTTGAAATTGTGAAGTAGGCTCTTGCCTCATATTAGGTTGAATAGGCTGCCATGCTCCTCTTGGAGCTACATAACATAGATGGATTGGCAATTGACTTGCTCCATTGTCCTCTTGGTAGAATTCCTTAAATCTTGGTAATGAGGAGAAACATTTAACATCATGTGATTCTGCATGGACAACACAAATATCAACATCTTCTTTTTTCTCATTTTGTATTCATAACATTTCTACTTGTTCACTTAGATTGTTAAGATTTTTTTTTTTTTAAGTTATCGACTAAATTTCCAAGTTGAGCTTGACTTACCAATCTTGGTGGTGATTGACTTACTCTTTCCCTTCCTCTTGATACATGTTTACATGCTTCACAAATTTCTTCAAATGATAATTGGTATACATCACCTCTACTCATGAGATCAAGGATATCAATCCGCTCATCCCTAATTGTTCTAAGTAAAATGGTTTTTAGTGTGACAGATCCTAAATGATGTAATTTTCCCCTCTTGACATTGTACATGAACCTCGCTATTAAATCCTATAGACTCTCATCTTCTTTTTGATTGATTCTAAATATTTCTTCTTTAAGATCAGGATCTTTATATTTTTCTAGAAATATCTTTTTCATATCATTCCATGATCTTATTGAATTAGTCCCTAAACTCATGAACCATTTAAGAGATCTATCCTTCAATGTTGTCAGAAATAATCTCAATTTTTGAGTGTTTAGTAAGTAACCATATGATCTACAAAGGATTTCAAATTCAAAGAGAAAGGTTTCCAGATCCTTTAACCTTAGACCATGAAATTTTGGAAGAAACGATGGAGGGATGTTCTTCATGTGCACACTACCATCAATATCTTGAATGGGAAATCTGAGAGGATCTTCCTCATTGTCATCATCTCCATCCATTTCTTCTACATCCTTTTCCATCTGTTCTTCTACCTGCAAAAGTGGATGGTGATGTGGCTCTTATTGGACCACGTGATCAAATGGGGGGGTGGGTTGGTGTTGGAGAAATTTTTTGTTTTTATGATTGAATGAAAACACTAATGTAATGCACTTTTTTTTTTGAAAAGAAATATGCCTAATGCAAATATTTTTTGTTTTTGCGAGGAGTAAAAAGAAATGAATCAACTAGGGAAGAAAACAATTCATACTTTTACACCTCCCCGACAACGATGCCAAAAAGTGATGAGCCTCGGTATTACAACAAGAATGTTGCAACTCCCAAGGCTATCGAATTTAATTATCAACCCAGGGTTTGTATAAAATTAAGAGGTATTGACACTATATGTGCAACATAAAATGTGTCTTTCCTTTGCTATCATGATGTAATGGAGCACATGTACTTAAGTCAAATCCTAAACTAATTGCAGAAAATGAAATGCTCGAAATGGAAACCTCAACCTATTGCAAGAAATAAAGTACAAGGAAAGAAACCTATTTTAATTGCATAAATTAAAGATCATGAACTAAATGTCAACCATTACATTTCAAATACTTTATATCCATTAACAAAGTTCATTGGATGTTGCAATCAATAAAATCATCATTGTATTACCCATTTCATAAATTTGTCCATTAGACCAAATCGCTGAAATGTTTTGCATGGGTAAAGAGGCAATTCCTAAGTGGTGTTTAGTCCTCCCTATTCATTGATTTAGAGCCCACGGGTCTTGATTCAACATTAAGGGACAATAACCAAGCTTCTTGAGCAAATCTGGGCAAGTATGCATGTTGGAAGGCTACTACAGGGTTTCTTGTAGTACTACTACAGGAAACAACATATTCGCTATAGGGAGTTATAATTAATCAAATGACCAACCAAATCAAATCCAAATTGGATGGGACAATTTTTTTTATTGACTAGGATGTCTTAGGTCTCCATTCCAAGTGGAATCACTCAAAAAGACCTCTATTAAGCCATGCTAAAAAATGACAGAAAATTACTAGTCTAAAATCTAGAGAATCGAGAACTAGTAAGCTAGTAAATCTATCAAATGTCTAACTTAACCAAGTGAAAATGCAATGGGGTAATTTTTTATTATTAACTATAATGTTTTTTTGATCTAATGCAAGTGGAACCAACTTTATTGAAGCTCGTTAGAATGCTCTAAAAAATAGCAGAAATTTATTGTTCTTTGCCACAAAGGAGTTCTAGAAATCTAGATTTGGGAATAAACAAACTAATCCAAGTAGCTCAATGATTAATATGGCCTTCCAAAGCTTTTCCAAGGATGAAATTATGCTATTTATCCTTCAAAATAAATTAAATCAACCATTTAACCCAATCCTACAACAACAAATAATTAATACTAAATGCAAAAATAGAAAGAAACAAGGACACGAGATGCATGTGAATAAGAAGTGAAAAGGAGAAAATAAAATGATACAAAAGGGCTTTGAGGCTCTTAGGATGGCCAAGCCCAAGGAAACTCAGAGTCCTATGGAGGAGACAAATATTTAGAAGCTGAACATGTAACCAATCTTCATGATTTCCATCAATACAATTACATCCTTGCAGAAAATGAAAGTGGAGTTGCAAAAATACGAGTTCTCTCCACAAGAAGACTAATAAAAATCTACCCCTAGAGGAAAATTCGACTTGGTACTTATAAAAAATGATTAGGAATCACTCACCATGAAAGGAGGAAGTGTTCCCCACCAAAATCCCTTGATTAGTGGATCTGGCTCCCAAAACTAGGAATCCACTTTATATGGCAGGGAACACGTTCCTAGATTTTCTCAATCATTGAAGCTCCACAATCTGTGCCATAATTCTAGAATATCTTGTTGATTTATTATTTAATATTGATCCTCATGTAGTAGGGAGAAAGTCCCTAAATGATCTCCTCCTCCAAATCTTCATAATTTTCCCAATATTCTCACAATATTCCACATAAATAAATAACATTAGGCACAAATATGCAATTATCCATAAACCTTCCTAATGAACATATTAAAGTTAAAAATACATTATCTAATGCAAAAAGAGAGGTTTAATGTGCTGAAGGATGGTCAGATGGGCCTTAATTTATGTTTAATTTAGATGCATGGGCCTTAATTTATGTCTAATTTAGAGGTCCATCAACAGGTATGGACAGTACCCCGCCGGAGTCACGTAGGAACACAAGCATTGCTTCACTGCCAGCGAGCCTGGTCAGTACCCCGATAGAGTTAATTGTTTCACCTGTACCCCAGCAGAGTTACTTGCATCACCTCTCTACGCAGGTAGCCTTTCTCTTCTTTTGCCTTATTCATTTTCAAAATTTTCACATTTTCATTTTTTTTCATTTTTGTTTTTTCAAGAACTATGCATAACACTTATTTATTTCAGAGGCAGAAGAGGGATCCCAACTTTTTGAGTGCAGAAGAGGTTGTTCCTTCATAGAAGTATTTTGTATATACCTCTGACATACTTGTTAAGTTTTTCCCCCTCACCTTACTCTACTTGAATGAGTTGACAAGGGTTAACCCAAAAACAACCGACTAGAGTAGGTGGTACTAGTTAGCGTGCAAACATTGTGTTTTCATCAAGGTTCACTTTGAATAGAACATATTTTCTATTGGTGTACCATTGGTTGAAGACAACGAGTTATACATAAAGAGACATGACAACAGATAACCAAGTATTGATAGTTGTACAAGTCGTCTTGTATTTTACCTTTCTTGTTTTAAGAGTCACGCATGGTTTCATGCGAAACTAACCTACGGATGTAAAAAAGTAAAAATAACAAAACAAAACAAAGAGTAGAAGAAAATGTGAGAGCAAAGCAAGTAGGCAAGCAAACAAACAACAAAGCAAGAAATAAAACATGCATGAAAGAAAAAAAGACAAAAGAAAACACTACTCCTACTCTTAAGCTAACAGTGCACAGGTCCGATCACGTGAAGTGATATTTCCAATGCAGCCACCAATGCATTGGTTGACCCATGTTGGTGAAGGTATGGTTCACGAACAACACAGTCAGGCAAACCAACAAACATGAAATATATAACAATGAAGGAAAACACACTCCGAGTTTAAATGCGTCCATAGAAAAGAAAAAAGTGAAAGAGCATGACACGCACTCTGTGGACTTGCCATGGTGTTGTGCTACACTGCGTGCAGATGTTAAGCATATGCATTCTCTTGACTGTGAAATGAAAGAAAGCATGATAAACATAGACAACTTGTGTCGTGCAAGTGTGCTTGCTGTGTAAGATTCCTCTAATCCATGAGCGATGGTATCATGTGGTTTGAGTGGAGGAAGTGAAATCTGTGCATTGGATTGATCTTCAATGCTTACAAATGAGTGATGACGAGCCTTGGGTGTTTCAACAATTTCCTAAATGGAAGTGAAACCAACCTCAAGACAGCAAGGGCCTGACATAACCATCAGCTCAGGCTGAAGTGCCTCGACAACCTACGAGGTTTCGACTTCATCAACAGATAGATCATCATAAACAAGTGGTTTTGAAAGATCAACAATGATAGAATCAACATCGTGATCAACTACAAGAGTAAATAGATCACGGTAACTACGATCAGAAAAATAAATAAGTTCATTGCCATCCTCATGATCAGATAAATCAAACAAAGGGGTAGATGAGAAGCAAGAATTTTCACCCTCTGCATTTCCAAAAAAAAAATAAAAAAAAATCAAGTGGATTTTTAATGAAGAATTTGTCCTCTCTATTGTCGAATCATGGATTGACATCGGTTGTGTTCTATGAATAATCAGCAATGGATGTATCCATGGATGGCTTCACACAAGAAAAATCAGAGATAGTAGAATCACCAAAGATGTCAGGAAAAAGCGAAGGAGGCACGAATAGAAGGAGGTCATCCTTCACCGCGAGTTGATGTTCAGGTTCCCAGTCATACTCATCATAAATGACAACGCGGGTTGGTTGTTCAACACCAACTTCGTCGATGGCTTATCCTCGTTCAAAACAAGTGTAGAGTCCAGAATGAAAAAACATAAAACAACACAATCCGTAGGATCAATAGAACACGAAGATGGAGGTTGAGGTAACAAATGCATGTGATAACCCATGGGCTTCCCAACCAAATTTGCGTAGAAATTGAGAGTAGTGATGATGGGAGGATGTGACAATTGAACAGACGTGTGTGCATGTTCTCCCACATCATTACGCAGTGGTGGAGCTGTTTAATGAGGGGAAGGCAGATAATCACTTGTGGCAGAAACTGTGTCCGCCTGTGATTCCGTAGCTCCATAACTGAAGTATGCTGAGCGAGGCTTGAACTTCAACTTCATTTTGGGATAGAATGATTTGTGAAGGAAATATTCAAATTTGTCCCAAAGATATTGGAATTTCATCTAGTTTTTTGGAGCTTCAAACTTAAGTACATGGAAGCGCTACCAAAAATCCATAGGTGATTCGTGCAGAGTCTTTCGTTGTTTTAACATTTTTTTGTCAAGAGTCTTAGGATCAAAATAATGGAAAGTAGATTCAATTAGATCACATAAATTCTTAAATGAGTGCACGCAATTGTGAGGTAGGTTGTGGCACCATTGTTCTGGGGATTCACGAAGTGTCTGTGAAAGTAGCATGCTGACCTCAACTTCATCAAACTTCTCCACATCCTCCACAAATGCGAGGAATTCATGTAAGTTCTCAGGCTAGGCCACTTCACCTTCACCATCGTACGTGAATTCCGACAAGAGATCATAAAACTCCTTCGTGATGTTAAAGGGTTGAGCATTAGAAAAACATTGTGGAGGGCGGACTCTAATGATATCCATGACAGATGTGTGAAGATTCAAAATAGGATGTGAGGACTTAGCTTGTCATATGGTCCTCCTTCTATCGCCAAAAACGCTGACGGTGCTGGACCCGCCAACCTGTCAGGGGATCTCCCTAGTAAGAAGTCCAAAATAGACCTCAGACCATTTGGTGTAGGAGTCCCAGTAGTGGGTAGTATGATATCGCCTTGATCGTGGTTGAGCGCAAAGGTAAGTAGGATGTCCTTGTTGGTAGCAAGGGTGTGACCTTGCATCAATTCAAGGAAGGTGCATGAGAGGCTCTAACACATGAAAGGGGAAGTGATTGCACTCCTTAGAAACGTGTGATAGCACATAGCTTGAAAGCGAACACATGAGCATAAAGACATCACGATATGGAAAAATGGATAGCCGATGATCCAAAGTGATGGATTATATCAACAACACATTTCAATAGGATTCATACAAACACATACAGAATAGTCCATACACACATCATATGCATGAAACTTGTTGGCTCTATTATATTAAGAAAGTGAAAGATCCAATCATACATACAACCAAGACTTCCACTAGCCCCAATAGCAGAACATTATAGTCATGCTGCCTGTCCTCCAAAGAGATCTACTTGCTCTGCACTGTGGAGAAGCCAAGGCTCATTACAATACACTCTAAGCTTTCTCTAAGTTACACCTATAAGAAGCTTGGCTCCCAAAAGCCTGTACAATGAGTTATGAGGTTCTATAAATAACAAAGGGTGGGGTGACCCTTGACATTCCCCTTTGTGACTCTTCACCTACCCTCATGTCTCTTCAACTACTACATGACTGTTACATTCTACTATCAACACTTGGTCTTTCACTTTTAATACATGTTACATTACAATCTGCACATGTACACATGTGAAACAAAAATAGGCTTGAGTAATCCATGCAAAACATCACTAAGACTCAGGCAGCTATGGGAAGACCAACTCTTCGACATCCTCATGATGATAGATGGTGGAGAACTGATGCCAAGCTTGGTAGTCTGTTATGGTCTCCACGTGCTCTATGGTGACATCCTTCTGAAAGCGAACTCTTGCCTCCATTGCATCTGGGTACACTAATTTGGAACCTCTGTCCAACTCATTTGATAACATGTGCATCATAGTATTGAGTGCAGCCGAACTAGCAACATACTGATGCATAGTGTCTGCGCTGGTGGCTACGCGCATCGACTCATCAAAGTACATGTCCAGCTCTAGTCGGAATTGGTTCTTTGACTTCACCTCAGTGAGTGTACCAATGGATGGGATCGCATGCGTGCACACAATAACATCCATGCTCCTGAACACCCGTGCATGTGAAGCATGCAAACTGGTGATGAGCTACAAGAGTTACTCATAATTCTGGATCTGACTCTAGATGCGTGCCTTCAACTCTACTGCCTTTGGCTTCATCAACTTTGGCAAGTGTAATGGGGCTCCTTTGTACCTCATTGTCCATGTTTTCATGTGATCGACAATAGTGTGTAGATCTGACAAGATGCATGCTTTCGTAGCACAATGCTACTACCAATCGTTGAGATGGACAACTGACTTGTGCATAGTGATGAATCTTAAGTACCACTTCTGCATGAATCTCTCGAGAGATGATACTTCATCTAGTATTTCTCTCCTTATCTCTGCTCTGGCGGATGCTATAACCTATTCTCCTCCCTGCTTGGCCACTTGTAATTCATTAGTCATGCACTCGTTCTCAGCTATGAAGAATCTAACACTCAAGCTCGTGGCTTCGGCATATGCTTTGTAGCATTGACCAATGCAGCTGGATTCTTGCGCACATCAGACACGATCACTCGTTCTTCAAACTACGTAGGTGATACATGGAAATCTGGAGTACGCACTCTGCGCGACTACATAACTTTGTGTTGTGACTCGTCGAAAGATATGTTTTGCCTCTCTGCTTCTGGATTGTCTTCAAGGATCTCTGTGTCTCCTTATCGCTTGGGACTTGCTCTGCTTCCAGATCTAGTGAAGCCGGTGGGGTGACCTCTTGGTCTTGAGGCATGAAGTCAATATCCTGATTTGACTCTGGCTGAACCATATTCATGTCCATATGCTCTAGCATCTGTTTAATCTCTTGAGAAAGGTCCTTCTCCTATGACTGCTCACCTTCTCTTCTTTGTGCCAGCTGCTCGGATGAGTCTATAACTTGTATGGGTGCAGTTTCATCAATTTGTGCATGATACGCATCCTGCTGCTCCTATCCCTACTGCGCTTCCTTCTCTCTTTTGTGCAGCTCCTGTTCTTCCCCGAGTTGCCTCTTCAACTCCTACAACTCCTTTTCTATTTCCTCCATCCTTTGCTTCTCTCTTTTCCTTTGCACGATTATCCTATCATGTTGTCACTTCTTAGCCTCAATCTCCAATGCTGCTTTCAACAAAAGTGGATTTGCTTTGAACTTGCAACTTTTCTCCATCTCTGCATTGTCAACAACCTTTCTCTTGCCTTTATCGTGCATAAGTTTGCTACCCTGTGCTGCTACTGATGATGTTGCTTCCTTATGATTTTCTAACCACTCTACAACTATGCCATTCGGTTCATTGAGCCTTGAGAAGTGATAGCAGTATCTCCATGGGTCTTGCTCAGGCCAATGACACACCCCATGGATCCAAGGATGTTGCACTCTCAGACAATGGTCCTTCACTAAGCAATGCAGGTCATACGGATTGAAACTTCTGGTGTCGAAGGTGAATCTTTTGAATTCCTCCGTTTCGACCTCAACATGCTTGAGATTCCAGATCTCATACAACCCGCTCTGTAAAGGAAGAGCAGGCCAAGGTACCTTCTTCTTCCTATGCAGTCTCGCTGACAACCTTGTCGAGATGTGATATGACACCTCTTGCATGACAAACTTATCCATGGTAAACTTCTGTAAGACATGCGGAGCCTTCTTCGCACTATACATCCGTATGAAGGTGAGGCATACCAATCTGCTATGCCGATCAATGCCTCCATTGTTGCCTACGATATGCAAGGCGGATCCTGCTCGAAGATCATCCTATACACCGGGGTGATGAAGTGGTTTGGTAACTGTATGATAACTCCACGTAAGCTGCATTCAGAGAAAAACTTGCAATAAGTGTGCATAGAGGTTTCCGAAGGTGTCCATGCCCAACCCAAGCCTGGGAACTACTGATGGGCACATACTATATCTAATATGTAAGAGGACATGTATATCTTTGCTTTCTGACCCTTGGGTAGATGTCGGTTTTCTGTTACATGTTCCTTCAACTTGAGCGACAACATGTAGGACCAGTTGCAAGGTCTTCCTTCGCTGGCCAGTTGATCCAACATGATCACCCAACTTTGCGAGAAGGTTTCTGTTCTCTCTTGGCTGTATAAGCAGTATGCAAAGATGACCAAGAGCTGATATTCCTTCCACAAGATCTTCATCTTGTAAACCTGGATGGGTGTTGTCCTAAACTGGGCTGGCTCTTTCACCTAGCTCTTCAAGATATCTCTTGAGTTTGCACTGTTTTTGGGTCTGGTGATGGGTGTATCCATCGTGATCATCGGCTGTGGCAAGTGATACATCTCTTGAAATTCCTTTGCCCTGAAGGTAGCAAGTTATGTTCCACTGACACTTCTCAACACCTTTGTCTCTGGATCAGTATGCGAGACAATCTAGTGGATCATGTTCATGCATGGAAACACGGGATACCTGCTTGTAATCCGGTACAAGCCAGACTTGTGAATGTTGACATAGTCCCTACAGTCTTCTAGATTGTCCTCAAATGTGCTTGAAAATGTGTCGTTAACATCCTGCCATTTCATCTTGATATCCTTGTCTACGAACAACTTAGTGTCTTCATAGATAGGCAAGCTCATAGACACTAGCTCAATTGCATCTGCAATTGCATTCTCAATGGTGCCCTTTCACCCTGCTGTCTCGGAGGCCATTGTACTTGTACTATTGAGAGACGGATGAACACCTATGATACCTGTAGATAGAGCAACACTCATGGCAAGCAATCTGTCAGTTGAAAACCAAAACAACTTGAGGACTGACATGCAACATACCCAAGTGACTTACTGGGAAGATTGCATAATTTTCACCGAGAGGCTAGGAGACTGACTATCAGAACTATGCAAAGCACAGTCCGGACTGTCAACGGGCTAACTGACTGTTGAAACTGTGCAATGCACTATCCAACCTAGCCTGCTGAGGACTAAAACTATGAAATGCACAGTTTTAGTCAGTAATGAATGAAACCAGCAAATTGCATTTGCACAATTTCTGGGGCCAGCAAGGCACTGCCTCTTAGAATTGCACGGAGAAAGCCTGAAGGCCAGTGTTAGGCTAGCTTTGTGCAATATCTGGGGGGAATGATGAGCCTTCACTCTCAGAAATGTGCATTGCCAACCAGGCAAGGCAAGGTCTGCACAAGGCAGCCCAGACTCGCCGACGAGCGAGTGAAAACATGAAAAGTCTGAATGCATGGCGAAGCTAAGCGCAAACAAGAGTGAATGATCATGCATGAAAATAGTAGTGAAAGATTCAGAAAATGGGAAAACAAGCATTTGTGTGAAGCGAGTTGCTGCAACGACGATCGTCAGTGCAGAAACAATGTCGTGCATGCAACAGGAGTGAGATGCAATGAAAAACTGAAACAGTGCTTCTACAAGCTAACATGCATTAAAATGATAGCAAGCATTCAACAAAACCAAGTGAACAACACTCACACAAACCGAAATAGAAAAAGAGATAGAAAAACAACAAAAGACATGATAAGCGGACTTACCCAGAAAAAGCTTAGCTAAATGTGCAGAATGATCCTAGATGTGATGTGGGATGTCAGAGATCCAAGATCGATGTGAGGAATGAGCTCTGAAGCATCGAATAAATAAGTTTGATAAGATCGAGGCTTATGATGCACATGCCACAAATCTAAGAAAATGTGACACTTGGCGGGAGTTTTCTAAAACGACTTTTGCATGTAACCTCCAGTTGCTAAAAATGGATCCCTAAAATAAAGGGATGTTTTTTTTATTTTTGCGCTTTTTTATTTTTCGGGAAAAGCAGCCCATGCATGCAAATCAATATTTCTTAGTCATGGAGGGAACTGGTCAACCTGGGAGCACATGCAATAGTCTGTAAGCCTGGGAATGACATTTGAGTTTTTGGGTTGAGCAAGTCTGGTTGTCCCTCATGCATTGCACAATTTTCTGGGCTGAAGCCTTGGCTGTCAGTCAAAATTGTGCAATTTTTTAGATGAAGCCCAATGTTGGGTTGCATTGCGCGGTTTCCAGAGGAAAGGCTGCCTAATTGTTCTGCGCATTTCTAGAGCACAGTAGGCAGCCTAGATGGATTACACAATTTCCAGAGGGAAGCCTAGTTCCACTTAAGAATTGTGCAATTTTCTAGGTGAACATGACAACTAGAAACTGACCAAGTTTCAGAATGTCAGCCTGCTGGTGGGAGGCAAACAAGTTGACAAGCACAGGATGGTAAGCCACTGAAACTCAACTGAAGCATTTGTACTTGGACAGTGCAAGACATGTTACTAAGGATGGTTGGTAGGAAGGCTCCAAAACGAAGCTAAGGCAAAATTTTAGAGGGTGGTTGTAGCCACTACAATAGGTAGATCAACCTGAAGGGATCACATCTCGCCAGTCAAACTAGCTAGGCCTAACCCCAAGGGCATTGAGGAGAATTGACCACATGACCTCCCAATTGGTGATGTACTTAGCAACAAGAACTTGACCAATAGAGCTAACCCTTGACACTGAGTATATATTTAATTATATAATATGTGTTGAAAATAGCAACAAGAAATGCTAAATATAGAAGTGCTAAAAATAGCATTGCTATAAATAGCATTTCGGGATACATTCCAATTTTAATTAGTCCCTAAATTAAAATTGTGAATTAAAATTCGAATTTGAGCTCAACAGCTGTTTGTAAAATAATTAATTAATTCATCTTGAGTTAATTAGTTAGAGAAAATCAAACATGAAGTCTATGTGAAGACATGCAACAATTATCCCTTTGATTGAGGAAGTTATCCCTTAATTAAGGAGATCAGGATGAGTTGTACTTTGAGTTGTAATTAGTTATCTCAGCTAATTGAGTTAAGTCCAGTTAGATTAATTCCAGCAATTTGTGGAACTGATTGTGAGTTCAGGTAGTCAATGCATGCATGCATGCAACTAGTGTACTTCAGATAACTGAATATTCTCTCATAAATAACTCATGCATGTCAGTTCAGACAGAGACCCAGTTGAGATCAGAGGATGGGACAGTGTACTATCAGTTGTAGGAATATTCCCATGAGGATATCTCTTGCATGCAGAAGGAATTCTTTACTTGAGGATTGCGCAGTTATTTATGAGTTTGGTGAGAAGTGTGTGAGGTAATTAAACACAGGTGGCAGCTTGAGGACGCAGGATAAACTGCACAAGGAAATAGGAGGCTTGGAAGACTGAAGGAAGGCATATGTGCTGTCTATTCTGTCTATCAACAACATTGACGGATTGTACTGAGAGCTGGATAACTTGTGTGCTAAAGCTTTGTGTAATCCAAAGATATTTCCACTTGTATGATAATACATAGATCGAGGTTTTTAGTTGACGCTTTCCCCAAAGTATTCTTCTGTGTTCATGTGTGATTGTTTCTTCTTCATCTGTTATATGTGTTCTATTTGATCTTGCTCAAAATCGATTAAGTTTCTGCAAGTTTGTTTGTAGAAGTAGATCAAGTATTTTGCTTTAGTATATTGCATTATCAGGTGATCTACAGTGAGAATTTCTACATGGTATCGGAGCAAAGGTGGTCAAAGTGGAGAATAATATACAAAGAAGGGAGAAGTTCGAAGGTTGAAGTTCTTGATTATAGAAATCGAATTCTTATCACATCTCAAATTTCACTAATGACATTCAACGGTTTGAGACTCGAGTATGCCCTGGACGGCAGCTCGAATTATATAGCCTGGAAGGATTGCATGGAAGTGGTATTAGAGGACAACAGTTTGAAGGACTTCATTGATCAAGAAGTCCCCAAGCCAGCAACAGCTAATGCCCAAGAATTGGCGGAATGGAAGAAATGTGTGGCTAGAGCGAGGAGGATTCTTCTGGAGGGAGTTCGAGACCACATTGTCTTGAGTCTCCATGGGAAGGAGACATTGTTTTCAATGTGGAAAACATTGAAGGATCTATATCAAAACAACAATGATCAGAGGAATCTGGCGCTGAAAGACAAGCTTTGGAAAATCAAGTGTGAAAAGGGCGACACGATCTCTACATATCTGAACAAGCTCACCACCTACAGGGATGAGCTTGGAAGTGTAGGAATCACGACAGCCGATGATGAAATGGTGAGTCTTGCTCTCCTCGGCCTTCCTAAGAGCTGGCATAGCTACCAAGACTCAATAAATGGAAGAGAGAAACTTCCAGATTGGGAACGACTGTGCTCGGATTTGATGCAAGAGGAGATCAGGAGAAGCACCAGAGAAGGGAAAAGGGAAGGTTTCCCATTCCAAATCGAGTTCTTCCCATGGTGGGAAGAAGATTGAAAAATCTAAAGTGCGATGCTTTAATTGTCATGAGGTGGGCCATTATGCAACAAATTGTCCACAAAAGAAATCCAAGAAGGGATCCTCAAAAGGATCAGATGGTGAGGCACTGGCCTCACAATTCGAATTGGATTTCACCCTCATCGCATGCATGGTTTCATCGATGGTGGGTTGTGTTTGGTACCTGGAAAGTGGAGCTTCATTCCACATGACTAGTGACAAGAGTTTATTCAGTACCTTGGAGGAGAAGGACCTCAAGATGCACATAGAGATGGGCGATGATGGAAAGTACTGTGTTTCAGGTGAAGGTACGATTGTGTTTTAGAGGGAGCATGGAGCTCCTCTCACCCTGACTGATGTAAAGTATGTGCCTGGACTGAAGAAGAACCTGGTATCCATCGCAATGTTGGAAGACGAAGGCTATGATGTAGTCTTTAGTAAAGGAAAGGAATTTTGGAGACACATCGGCATGGGACAGACCAAGAGGATTGGGATTCGAGTGAAGAATCTCTACAAGCTGGAGGTAGATGACTATGCTGCATTGAGTTCCAAAGCGGAGTTGGTGCAAAGCCAAGATATTGGCGAGCTATGGCATAGCGGATTGGGCCACTTGCACCATGGAGCCTTGAAGATCATGCAACATATTTCTACCAGACTTCCCAAGGGTAAACTTGAGCAAGTGGATACATGCAAAGGTTGTACCTTGGGTAAGTATGCAAAATCTTGCTTTTAGGATTGAGACAGTCGAGCTGTAGCAATCTTGGAGCGAGTTCATATAGATGTGTGTGGACCATTCTCAATAGCCTCCACCGTTAAACAAAGGTACTATGTTATTTTCATTGATGATTTTTCTCGTAGATGCTAGATCTATTTCATGTAGAAGAAGGATCAAACCTTCTCAAGGTTTTATGAGTTCAAAGCCTTGGTTGAGAAATAATTTGGAAAGAAAATAAGGGCCTTGCAAAGAGACAATGGTGGAGAGTATGTCTCAACAGTTTAAGGACTTCTGTGCAGCAGAAGGAATTAAACGGGAGTTGACGACACCCCATAACCCACAATAGAATAGGGTGGCCGAAAGGAAGAATAGAATGATTGTGGGAACAGCTTGGGCGATGCTGCATGACGAAGGCCTACCACTTCATTTTTGGGCTGAGGCATGCAATACAACGGTATACTTGCAAAATAGAAGCCTACATCGTATACTGGGGATGAAGACACCAGAGGAGGCTTTCTCCGAGAAGAGACCAAATGTGAGTCACTTCAGGATCTTTGGCTCATCGATATTTTTCCATGTGACCAAAGATGCCCGGAAGAAGCTAGAGCCAACAACTAAGTTGGGGATACTTGTGGGGTACATTGATACACCCCACAACTATCGGGTGTTCTTGCCTACTAGTCAGAGGACAGTGGTACACAGAGATCTGAAGTTTGACGAGCAGAAGGCCATGTGAGTTTCCCTTGAGAGGGAGCTCAAGTTGCATGCAGAGGAGGAACTTTTGGTTCCTAAGGAGGAGAAGCCTCAGACTGATGCGGAGCAACCGCATGCAGAGGATCCAGGAGTGGAGACATCCACTCATGTAGAGTCTTCTAGAGATGGGTGGAAACGCTCAAGGGAAGCTGACAGATTGTTGATGGATGCGAGAGAGAATGTGGGACAACCATCTTCTCAGCGCAAATAGAGGAGGTCACCTGAGCAGTACACTGGTTACATGGCCTTGATTAGGGAATGTATAGAGACTGAACCATCTTCCTTCGAGGAAGCAGTGCAACAGCCAGTCTGGGTTGATGCTATGGTGGAGGAGTATGACTCCATAGTTCGGAACAGTGTTTGGGATGTTGTTCCAAGACCAGAGAACAAGTCAGTGGTGAGTTCCCGATGGCTTTACAAGGTAAAGCAAGCAGCTGATGGTAGTGTGGAGAAACATAAGGCAAGGTTTGTTGCCCGTGGTTTCTCACAGGTCGAGGGGATCGACTATGATGAGACTTTTTCTCCTGTAGCAAGGTACTCATCTATCAGATCGATGTTGGCACTATTAGCATAGATGGGTTGGAAGATCCATCAGATGGATGTGAAGACTGCGTTCCTCAATGGAAAGATTGAGGAAGAGGTGTACATAGAGCAGCCAGAAGGATTTGAGACCTTCGATCATGAGTTGCATGTGTGCCGACTCAAGAGAGCTTTGTACGGGCTGAAGCAAGAACCTCGTGCTTGGTACACCAATATCGACAGCTATTTCACTGGGTTGGGCTTCACAAAGAGTGAAGCAAATGCGAACCTATACCACATCATGGTAGAAGGTAAGCCATTAATCATTGTTCTTTACGTTGACGATCTGATATTAACAGGTGATGATCAGTTGATCAAATCTTTCAAGGAGGACCTTGCAAGAGAGTTCTAGATGAAAGGCATGGGTCTCATGCACTACTTTCTAGGCATGGAAGTGTGGCAGAAGGATGGGGAAGTGTTTGTGTCTCAAGGAAAGTATGCCAATGAGATACTCAGGAGATTCCACATGGAGAAGTGCAAGCCCATGCAGACTCCTCTAGAAGGTAACTGGAGGAAGGAGGATGCTACTTCAGGTGAGGTAGTAGCTGCTACTGTTTATTGGTAGCTTGTGGGTTCATTGATGTATTTAGTGAACACACAACCAAATTTGTGCTTTGCAGTGAACCAGCTGAGTCAAGCTATGGTTAAGCCTACCAAGCTGTTTTGGAAGGCAACAAAGCATGTGCTGAGATACCTCAGAGGCACATCTCAGTATGGATTATGGTACAGACAGATAGAGGGAGTGAAGCTTCAGGGCTTCATAGATGCAGATTGGGCAGGGATTCCATCAGATTGGAAGAGCACTTCAGGAGGAATTTTCAACCTTGGTTCAGCTGTAGTTTCTTGGTACAACAGGAAATAGAGGTCAATTGCACTTAGCTCAGTAGAGGCTGAATACATGGCTACCAACTAGGCAGCATGTGAGGCCATTTGGATGCAGAAAATTCTAGTTGGATTGTTTGATCAAAGGATGGATCCAACTGTGATCTATTGTGATAATCAGAGTTGTATCAAACTCTCTGAGAATCCAGTATTTCATGACAGGTCCAAGCACATCGATATCCGGTATCATCATCTTCGAGACTATGTGGTGAAGAGGATCATGTTGTTGCAGTATGTTTCGACCGAGGAGCAGGATGCAGATATTTTGACTAAGGCATTGTCAAAATGCAAATTTGAGTTCAACAGAGACAGGATCGCGGTGACAGATAATCCCTTTCTTTTTGAGAGGGAGTGTTGAAAATAGCAGCAAGAAATGCTAAATATAGAAGTGCTAAAAATAAAATTGTTGTAAATAACATTTCGGGATACATTCCAATTTTAATTAGCCCCTAAATTAAAATTGTGAATTAAAATTTGAATTTGAGCTCAACAACTATTTGTAAAATAATTAATTAATTCATCTTGAGTTAATTAATTAGAGAAAATCAAACATGAAGTCTATGTGAAGACATGCAACAGTTATCCCTTTGATTGAGGAAGTTATCCATAAATTAAGGAGATCAGGATGAGTTGTACTTTGAGTTGTAATTAGTTAGCTCAGCTAATTGAGTTAAGTCCAGTTAGATTAGTTCCAACAATTTGTGGAACTGATTGTGAGTTCAGTTAGTCAATGCATGCATGCATGCAACTAGTGTACTTCAGATAATTGAATATTCTCTCATAAATAACTCATGCATGTCAGTTCAGACAGAGACCCAGTTGAGATCAGAGGATGGGACAATGTACTATCAGTTGTAGGAATATTCCCATGAGGATATCTCTTGCATGCAGAAGGAATTCTTTCCTTGAGGATTGCGCAGTTATTTATGAGTTTGGTGAGCAGTGTGTGAGGTAATTACACAGAGGTGGCAACTTGAGGACCTAGGAGAAACTGCACAAGGAAATAGGAGGCTTGGAGGACTGAAGGAAGGCATATGTGTTGTCTATTCTGTCTATGGGCAATATTCAGGGATTGTACTGAGAGCTGGATAGCTTGTGAGCTAAAGTTTTGTGTAATCCGGAGATATTCCCACTTGTATGATAATACAGGGATCGGGGTTTTTAGCTGAGGCTTTCCCCAGAGTATTCTTTTGTGTTCATGTGTGATTGTTTCTTCTTCATCTGTTATATGTGTTCTATTTGATCTTGCTCAAAATCGATTAAACTTCCACAAGTTTGTTTATAGAAGTAGATCAAGTATTTTGCTTTAGTATATTGCATTATCAGGTGATCTATAGTGAGAATTTCTACAATATGCACAATTTAAATGCTCGAGAGTGCATTTAAATAGGGTATAAATTTTACACAACACATTTTGGGCGGTGATAGAACATAGATAAAAATCCTTTTCTTTAGAATAAAAGGGAAATTCATTGGAATTTTATGCCTTTAAAAAGCTACATTAGAGATGAATACATGGAAAAAACACAAGTTAAGAATATCATGAGAAAAATCATGGGTTGTCAAAACCCAGAGTCTGAAAACCACTAATGTTTACATGACATGAAAACATCTCTTCCATACTTGGATGGAGAGACGCAATAATCAATTAATATTGAAAAAAGTCCCATTTCTTTCCATACATAAATATATTTAAGTTACCTACCATATAAATCAATATATTTTATTTTAAATTAATTTATAGATATTCATTTAAATATCTAATTTATTAATATAATTATTTCAAATACATAATGCAACTTTTGTGTGATAGAAAAACCAAAAATCACTTTAAGTAATAATAATTCATATATATTTTAAGAAACATACACAATTAAATTTGGGATTAGGTATCACTAATAATGAGATAGTCAATTATATTTTACACTATAAACCAAGTGGTAAGTCATTTTATTGTGTCCTTCATTTCATAAAAAATCCATGCCCAACATCATGTTGTAACATTAAATTATTAATTTGTCCAAGTTCTAACAAGGTTTATACAAACCATCTAGTGACATGTTAGGTTAGCTTTGGTTGGGTCAAATTTGTCTTTAAATGTTTCACAACTAATTTGTAATTTTAAATTGTCTTAATTAATTCTAACCATATTAAATCGTCTCAACGAATCTTAACTTGTCTCAAGTACCTCTACTCATCTTAGTCGTCTGAATTTAGCTATCTTAGTTTGTTTAGATTGTCTTGGCTCATCTCAACAATCTCAAGTCATCGTAGTTTACCTTAATATTATTAAGTTTTAGCGTGTCTCAATGACCTCAATAATCATGTTAGTTCATCATAGATAATCTTGGCTTATCTCTTTTATCTCAATTATATTGGCTCTTCTAGATAATCTTGGCTTATCTCAATTATATTTATTCTTCTGAAGCATTTTAACTTATCTTGAGATGTCTTAACTCATATCAACCATCTCAAAAGTGTCTTAAGACGTGCGAAAACAAGTGAAAGCAACACATGCCAGCACAAAGAAAACAAAAGTGATGCATGTAAGAATGAAAGCAAGAAAAGCGACACTTGTGAGAGTAAGAATAAGTGAAAACACTACTTGCAAAAGCTAAAGAAAGTCAAAGCAACATATGTGAAAGAAAAGTAAGACGAAAGCGACTCTTGCGAAAGTGAAAGAAAGCAAAAATGATAGTCATGAAAGTGAAAGTGACACTTACAAAAACAAAAACACGTAAAAGTGACCGTTGAGAAAACTCACTCAAATGATAGTACAGTTGCAACTAAGAGTGAGAGAATGCTCTGTATGCTTCAAAGTGCAGAAAGCTAAAAAGAGAAAGAAAACTATGAAAAGAGCTCTAAGTTAGACTCTTCATACTAAGAAAGAAAATAGGAGTGGGGTGGCTGCCACTAAGAGGTGTGAGAGGACTGACTTGGAGAATTACATTCTCACTGTCAACTGGAAATGTGCACTGACTATCAACAAAGACTGCACATGCACTGTCTTTATGAATCATTCAATCACTACCACCAAGGGTTGTGTATTCACTATCATCAAGAATTACACACTTACTACCACTAAGTATTGCATGATCATTGCATCTAAACACTGCAAACACTTCACTCATTTTGTCACCTATCTCATAATTATCTCAATTCATATAAACCCTTTTAACTTATCTCAAATTATTTCATAGCTATTTTAATTAATATCAAAATCTTAACTCATCTCAATTATTCCATTTCCATCTATTCTTTCCATTTTAACCATTTTACAGTATTTTTTTGATCTTCTTATCATCTCAAAATTCCTCTTAATTATTTTGTTTTTCTCTATGAATCAATCAAAATTATTTGAAAATCAAATCAAACCCTCTTTTATATATATATATATTTTATCCCAAACAGCAAAACCAAAATCCACACCAAAGAACAAGGGCCTAGAATATGTCACGATGACCTCACAAGTTCAGCGCAGACCTAGTACATCGTCCGTTAAAGTCATCCCAAGGCCCCACATCTACTGACTAGAATCCCCCTTCAAAATCTAAAACCGTATAAAAGGCAAATAACGTACAAAAAATAAATCCCAAAACCAAAAGCCACACCAAAGAACAAGCGACTACAATCCTTAAATCATACGCCGTTGTGACCTCACGAGTTCAGCTCGAACCACTAACTTCGCCCGTTAAAGTGATCCCAAGGTTCCACTAGGCCTTCGTCAACATTGCTAAATTTGACATGTATGTGTCATCAATGCGTTTAAGGAAGGCGCAGAGTCAAGTGGAAACATAAATTTGACATGTATGTGTCATTAATGCGTTCGTTTAAGGAAGGCGCAGAGTCAAGTGGAAACATAAGCCTTGAGAATCTAAGCATTGTTTTTTTGGGCAGTTTCTATTTCGTAGACTATAGAAAAGTAAATGTCGGTTGATATGCTAGGTTCTAGGCTGCTATCTGGATTCGCGTGCTGTGAGAGAGAGGCCGAAGGTAAATGTATAGCATGTCAGCAAGCATTTACTTTTCTATAGTCTACAAAATAGGAGTTTCCTTGTTTTTTGGCCCTCCATTGTTATTAATATTTTGGTTTTAAATGAATTATTTTGTTTTGTTTCATATATGCAGTCAAAAATCAGTTTAAACAACACAAATTAAGATTTGACCATATATTTTGGCCAAATTTTCGAAAATTTCAAAAAATTATATTTAAAAACTAGGTATGAAAAATTCTCATAAATGGACAACTTAATTTCTGATCCAGGAAAATTTGGTACATCCAGCCGTATGAACCATGCATATGTAGAAAAACTGTGACCTAAACTAGCTCAGAGGCCAAAACGGACCTTCATACCAAAATCCTCCTTTCACTATTACCAGAACAATGCACACAAAACTGGATGTTCTGTCATGGACATTTATATCAAAATGCAGAGCAGCAATGGACCCTTCAAAGATGTCCATGGGAATCCAATTTACTGCCCTCACGGACGGACATTGTGGATCAATACTCACAGAACTATGTCTGCTGTTACACCTGAGAGTCTGACGAAGTCAAAAGAGATCCATTTGTACCCTGCGGAAGCTTCTCTGATTTAGAAAGTTTAACACGGTCGGCAGCATCTTGAACCTGCACCATGATTAACTCAATTCATTATCTCTTTACATTGATTTTCATGTTTGGAATTGTTTTATATCCAGAAATGTTTTGTAAAATCTGGGCATACAAACCTCTTTGTTCCAGTTGGTCCGTAATGTAAGTATTATAAGAGCTATTGTTTGAAGTCCAACTCCCATGATCATGCCCCACCATATTCCCTGCAAATGAAATAAACCATATTACTATCACCATATCAGCAATATGAGTGAGCCTAATCATTAAGGGTATGTTTTTTTTCGGGTGGGTTGACCAACTCGAATTGCAAAAGTGAATTTCATGGTTTACATAATATTTCTAATGGTGAATTTTATGGTTTATATAATATTGTATAATAGAATTATTTCTGTAAAATTTTAAAATATATATATTTTTTAAAAAGTTACAAAAGTTCTTAAAACATTAAAAAATTGAATATAAAAATAGCAGAATATACATATTTTTATAAACTTTAAGAATAAAAAAAATAAAATTCTTTATTCACAGACAAAAACCAATTTGATATTTCATTTAGCATTAAAACTAAATTATTATTACTATAATATAATATAATAACTAACAATGGCAGGGATATTTACCGATGCCCCCATGTCCTCCTTAAAACCCAAGACGCATCCAATAGGCAAACCTATAACGTAATATGTTGCCAAATTCACATACGCCACTACAGCTTGCCATCCACATCCAATTGCCACCCCTGTCATGGCATTTATAATGAAGTTAGCTAGTGATTTTAGCCTTAAACCCTGTGAAAAAATGTACAAGTTTATTTATATATATAATATGAAGCAATTGTAGCTGCCAAATGGTTTACCTGAAAGAACAGGTTGAACGCCATTTAAGAATACAGATATTGCAAGTAATGGTGTCAGCGCAGACACTGCTTCTATCACATCAGTGCTGGTTGTAAAGGCTATGCTGAGTTCCCTTCTGAGAGCCATAACTCCGATGGAAAGGACGACACTTATCAATATGCAGGTGGACACCACAACGACCACAGAAAACCTTGCAGCTTTGGGACGCATTGCTCCAAGCTCGTTACCAACTCTTATACTGCAAGGTAAATAGAGTGAATAAATTAGGGAATACATCGTCATAAAGGCATGTAATCAATCCATCAATGTATATTTGTCAATCAATTGAGGGGAAAAAAGTAAAGCTAACTGCCATCAAACCTTGCAGCTGCACTGAGTCCCAACATCAGTTGCATGTCCCAGTTCAAGTAGTTCATGCTGCACAGGTAGAAGGTGATTGAGATTAAGGTTTCTCTCACTATAAAATGATATGAAGTGTTTGACAACCAAACTAACAACCACTTAAGTTATAAAAATTATGGAATATAATTTTTTTTATTTATACATCTCTATTGTAAATAGATTTGACAGCCAAACATAACTTCAGGTATCTATATCTGCAATGGACATAAGCTCAGCTTGAGATCAGTGAATGTACAAACATTAAAAATGTCTATATATGCCATAAAGTTCATAAAGTGGTGGTTATTAGTTTGGCTGTCAAATATATCTGCAGTGAACATAAACTCAAATAACTAACAACATATAAGTTTAAGACATATACATCTAACAGCTAATTTAACATAGTTCCCACTGCACAGTGCTAATTTATACATCTATAGTGTCCAGTGCACAGAACAGAGGAAGATGGGAAGTTTATGGTGCTATACATCAGACAGCCCACTCTGGGTGAACAGTGCACAGAACATAGGAAGAGGGGAAGTTTAAGGCATATAAATTCAACAATCAGTTTAAAGTTTAAGACATAGAGGAGGCTAAGTTTAGAATATATACATCCAGTAGCCAGCCAATACAACAATAATATGTTAGTAGGAAAGGGCATCACTTTTCTGCAAACACATTGTAACCAAGGAATTTTTATTTTTATTTTTTCTAATTTCACTTTTATGCCCACACATTGTAACTAAGGAATTTTTATTTTTATTTTTTATAATTTCACTTTTATGCAAACACATTGAAAAGAATTTTTATTTTTATTTTTTATAATTTATTTATTTATTTTTATGCCTTGAATCCATAATTTATTAGAGTAATTTGTAAGAGACCTAAAATCAAATTTAGTAGTTCTCAGTATAACACTAAAAATATATCTAACGAAAACCAAAACTAACCCACTCCTTAAACCTTATAGCAAGGCCAAAAATATCCCCACTTCTCTCTTGCAAAGCCACTGCTTTACCATGTAAATAAAGAGAGAAAGTTTAAGAAATAAATTCAACAATTAGTTTGGAGTTTAAGGCAGCAGCTAGCCAATCTAACAATAATAATTTATTATGAAAGGGCATCACATTTATGCAACCACATTACAGGTAAAGACTTTATATTGAGCACACATACTTCCTCAACCAGCAGGAAGGACGAAAGTGTATTTATCCATTTTCACACATTTATCATTAGTGATAAATCCATTTCCACACATTTATCCGCTACTATCTGCATTCTGCATTTTTTTGTACTTATGAGATTCTGATTACTTTTGAACAGGTAGTGAACAGATAAATGAAAAGTCAAAATATTGAATTATTAATTTTCAGTGAAAAGCTAAAGTTCATGTCGAATAAAATTACATACCAAACAGAAATAGAATCCAATTCAACTTCTGCATCAGGAAGCAATCCCGATATCAGCACTAGCCCTTGAAAGTACCATATTTCTAAACTGTAACAACAACAAAACACCATTAATTAATGAATATTGTCACCAAAAAGAAGCAGCAATAATGTTGATGAAAATGTTTTTGCCAGCAATGCAGACAAGCTTATCAATTCATAATCTACTAATACAAAATTTGTAATTGGGATTTTCAAAAAATCCTAACATAGAATGCATACGTTAGCATAAAAGCTGAAGCCACAGTTAACTTGAAGAAAGACCAGAGTCCCGTGAAGGCCTTCAAAGTAAAGCCAGTCCAAGTGTGTCTGCAGGAAGGGCTGTAGAAAATATACAACGCAGTGGCAATGACGAGAATCCACCAAGAAAAGCTCAGTGTCAGAGCTGCCCCCATAAGGCCAAATCCCAGCTTGTCTACTGCCAGCCATGTCAAGAGAATGTGGAGCAGAAATGTCCCTACAGACAAATATGCAAGAGGGGCAACTATGTTCTGAGCCTGCAAAAATCTCTGCATTGGGCAGTTAATGGCGAAAGCAAAGAGCTGAGGAATGAGCCCTTTGGCATAAATCGCCCCCTGGGCAGAAATGGAATCACTCTGCCCCATCGCACGCAATACAGGATCTGCAAACCAGTAGAGAAAAGCCAGGAGCAGAGCAGTTACACCCATTATCAACATAGACCTCTGGCAAATGACACCAAGCATACTGTACTGTTTAGCACCATAAGCTTGTCCACACACAGTCTGCACTGCACTAGCCATTCCCAGCTGCAGAAGAAGCCATTAAAAAACTGTCAAATACAACACAGAAGTACTACCTGAATACAAAAAAAGCGAGTCCATAAACATCTCAATACTGACCATAATTCCATAGGCCAATCCTTGGATTCCCACATTGGCAATAGATGCTCCAGCCAGCTCCAGCTCCCCCAAATGACCAGCAAACATCTGAGATATAACACTGAGCATATAATTGAAAACCATGACAATTATAGATGGCCCTGAGAGAATCCATAGCTTCTTGGACTCAATCAAAGCTGCTTTCCCAATTCTTGACCATGGAACTTGTGGCTGTGACAGCAAATATTCTATCAGGACCGATTGTTCTTCAGACCATTTAATCTGCCTTTGTTTTGCAGCATCATCATCTGAGATATTTGGTGGAATTAATGGCTCTGCAAGCCCTGTACTATTTTCCATGGAAATTCCCTTGGAATTCTTGTGAAATCAAGCGGGAAGAACCACTGGTTGATGGCCTTAAGGTAATGCTCTGCATATAAAATGATGTATTTATTTATGTATTCTTGATATTCGAAGTGAATTTCTTCACGTTGCTAACCAACATAGATATTGGGCTCTACTTCACCAACCCTTCCTTTCTGTTTTATTACCAGAGATTCCATAAGCAGTGGATTTTTCCGTTGCAATGGCTAGTAGCCACCCACCATTCTTTTTCAGCTGAATCCCGTATCGGTCCATTAACTCAACCCTAATTGAACCGCAAGTGAGCACGTTCGGGTAGATGTTCACCAGCACATTTTGTGCCCATCTTTCCTTCTAACTCAACTAATCTTCAAACTCCCTTCCATGCAGAAATATTTGCCATCTAATTTTGCCTGTTCCTAACTACCATTCTATCGCGTCTGCAACAGACAAAACACAGGTTCTGGAATCACTAACTCGTTCGAAAGAGATTGGGTTGAAAATTGGTTGGAAAATAGCCATGGATCTCGAGAGTTTGGTAGCTCCCACTGCAGAAGCACGCACGAATTTAAATATATATTTTATTAGGCTGACTCGCTAGTAGCTGTTTATTGATGGAGAAAGACCGATCCCATGCTTGACTTACAGTGAAAACATTGAACGAAGAATTTAAATATAAATAAACGATATATCTTAATCACAATCAATTCGATTGCGGGGTTTGTTAGGAACGCGGAACCTGCAAACATGTTGCTGAGATTTCCTTGCGAACACTCAGCTTTAAATATTTTTAAATAACATAGAATTCCACATGGCATTTCAAGTTAGGAATCTAAATTTTTTAAATTAGTTAGAATTTCCACATTGGCATTTCACGTTGGAATCACTGTATTAATTTATATATTAAGATATTACTTCGAAATATAAATTTAGAATTTAGTGTTTGGTGAATTTACGTTTCAACTAATGTCATTAAAATAATAATATTTTGTTTTCAACCTAACAACCGTCTAATCAAATAAAATTATTATGGCACGACTGTTGACTATCTTAAAATTATTATAGCACCACTGTTGACTTATCTTGTTGGAGATATTCTTGTTACGATTCTCCATTTATTGATTATATTAGAATGAGTAAAAGCCATTGGAAAAATAAATGGTTTAGGATGGAATTGGAAATATTATAGATGACAAATAAGTTTAAGGGATGATAAATAAGTTTAACTATTTTTAATGGATTAAGTAAAATATTTTGGTATAAGAGAAATTTTTGCTCCACACGTTTCAAATCAACAAGTTTAGTTTAGCATCAGGATCAGATTATCAATGGTTTATTGTTTTATATGTTAATTAATTTATATTTTGGAAGTAGAGAAAACTTCTCATGGTTAGTAAAATAATATGTTTTTTTTTTTAAATAATTTTTTTTTTCATAATTTTTTTTTTTCATAAAATTTTACAAGATGGGAAAATTGTTTAGAAAAATATAATTTCTTTTTATAAAATTTTACAAGGCAGTGATCTTTTTAAGGAAAATATAAATATAAAATATTTATTTTGAGGGTCACAATATGAATTATATTAAGTTAGGTAATAAATTGTCTTAACCATTCAATCTCATAAAGTCAAAATTGTCGTAGTCGTTACTAAAAAGACTTCAAGTTTACAGTGTTCAAAAGGACAAATTTTAGGTAAGGTTATAAAGACATAGAAGTAATAAGCTAAAACAACCATTTAGCATATTGAATGAAAAATGTCTCAAAGTCTTCTTTTATTCTCACTTCCTCTTTCTCGATGCCTCAAATTGAGAGAAGGATTACACATTGTTCATTAGGTAAACAATCATACAATTTATCAATATTTTCCATGACAAATATTCATTATTATGCTTGATTTCTTGAGAATTCATTTCTATAGATGAGACATATTATATAGATTACCCAATGAGGGAACCAACATAGGTCTAAACACATTAATGTGCACCAACTATAATATTCCCTTTGACCTCATAGCATCAGAGGAAAACCTTATCAGATTTTTCTTCCCATATAAGTAAGGTTTAGAAAAATCAAAATCCAGAAAGAAATTAGACATACCTTCTACCGTACCATTACTGTGTAGCGCTCAAAGTCCCTTCTCTCCAATATTGCCCATTTTTTGATACCATAGCATAGTATTTTCTTTAGAGGCTACAAGAGTTTTTCCTTCCTCTACTCCAATCTTAGGAAAAATGAAATTACTATACCCATTGTTGAAGAATGTAACTAGTGTCTATTTTCATAATTTTTTTTGAGTCATGATGTAATTTATTTGTCAAAAGAAAGAAAAATAAATTTTATTATGAAAGAAAATGATTTATAAGCATGCGTTTCATGCTTTATTATTTTTGTTTTAGGTCAAAGCCTCAATTGTAGAAATTCCTTGTAGATTCAAACTGCAGATTGTAATATGCTCAAAACAATTGACTTGAATATACTCTACTCATTAGCTAAAACAATAAACGATCGATGAAATAACGAAGCACAAAAGAGAAAGAATTCAATCACACAAATTTTATGGGGAAAGCCACAACTAAAAACCTCTACTATCTATATATTGCATTAATTAGAAAATATGAGAAGATTATAATGCTTTGCTCAAGCTCGAGAAACCTCTGCACTATCTTAATCTATCTCACTGCTTCACAAACAAGCTCCAACCAATACTTAACAAAATTTGTTGCCTGCCAAGGTCCTATTTCCTTGCCCATTTTCCTAGGGAATTAGCCCATATTTAATTGGGAAATTCCTCAATTATGAATTGCGCAATCCTCATAGGCCTTCCATTGATTGCATGCACCACCTGTACAATTATGATAATTATTAATCTTTAATACCCCAATATGAATGCACGTGATATAGTTTTGCTTTGTTAGTGAAGCCCCCATGGAGACAACATGGTCTCGCACTCCCTGCAAGATTATTCTCCTCACCGTCGCTACATATTTCTCCCATTGGGCTAGGTTTTGTGCATTATATTCCTGTGGTTTTGCAATATTTGTCTTGACATATTCTAGCAATCCATTATCATCCAATACTTCCTCCATGCAATCCTTCCATGCAATGAATTTTGAGTTTCCTTCCAAGGCATACACTAATATTAACCCATTGAAGATCATCTTCCCAACTCTGAAGAGATCCTTCTACACTGAACTACAAATTTGATCCTTGTGAAAAATAACTTAAAAATTCCTATTCTAATGTGAATTTTGCTCTGATACCATGTAAAAATTATGGTGTAGATTTGAAACTACTTGAAATTTTAATCAAAATCACAAGCCACAAACCTACTCTACTTCTCTGTGGAATTCAATTCACAATTTAGAACATCAATCACAAACATGCAATAAGAAATAATACACATGCACACAATAATTTCCAGGGAAAAGCAATCTGCTAAAAACCCCTATGCCTTCTTGCATTAATATGATGAATAGAGATGTATTACAATTGTTAACTCAATCTGAGCTCAACCTGCAAGTGAATAACATATCTCTCTTCTCAATGAGAAGCTTTGACCCAGACTTAGTCAATTTTTGCTACTGCTTGAGCCCCTATTTCCTTGCACAATTCGTGAAGAAATTTGGCCCCTATTATTTAGGAATTTCCTCCAAAATGATTGAACAATTCCAAAGGTTGATCATTTGATTGCATGCAACACATGTACACTCAAGACTAGTCTACAACTAATGTTACACTACCTTGGAATCTCCACCACAACTGGGGGACTCAAATTATTTTCATGCACTAACTTTTGGGTTGATTGATCAATTAACTGGATGATCACTTGGTTAGACTAAAGTCTCGCTGCACAAATGACCTTCCACTAATTTCTCCAATAGTTAGAACTAGTTTAACTGAAAACAACTTGAAATAACTGACCTTAATTGCTAAAAATAGAAATCACACATGCTTAACTAAACTCCAAGCCCTATAACTTGAATTTACTAAGTAAAATGGGTGACATAATCCATGTCACATAAGTTAATTACATCTAAGTTGTCTGCTGATGTGGAAATTCGAATTTTCTCAATATGAACAAGGAAAAATAAAATTGAGACTTTCTTGTTGCATTTTTCAATAGAATGAAGGTACAAGAAAACTTGGGGACTTTACATGTTCAAACTATATCCATTTTTTTACATATTGTAATATAATTTTCACTCGAAAGTTGGTTAGATAATTGGCAAAAAGTCAACTTCCTTCATAGTGAACATTAATGTTTTAGCCTTCATTTGATAGTTGACAACAACCCTAAGTCAATTTCCATCAAAACCAACATTGAAGTTTTAGACTGTGACTAAGGCTCTCTACCATATGCAATTTTTTTATTATTTTTTGAAGTAAAATCAATTTCCTGATTTGTTGCAAGGAAAATTGCAAGCAAGTTTTGTTGATGGTTGTTTGGTGTGTGAACAAAAAGTGGGATAGCCCACACTCTGAATTGTTTTATCATTATTAAATTTCCTCTGGTTTGTTTTAGCATTATGGGAAGTTAAACTTTCTCTTATAATGAGTTTTGTTATGAATGGAATGTGTAATTATTGTTTTTTTTATGTGAAAATTTTGTTACAAAAGGTGGTTTTTTTTTTCGTTTTATATTTGAACCTATATTTTCTTATTTATTAACTATTTTTCAAATATTTGGTAGAGTTTTTTTTTTTTTTTTTTTACAAGGACATTAGAGATTTAGATTTTTTTTAATCAATTATTTTATTAGATACAAAAAATAAATAATTTACTTTAATAATCCACAAACATCTGTAAGAAAGAGTAGATTTCGTTGTTATTAAATGTTATTTATGTTCCATAATATGTTGTTAATTGTTATTTCTCATCATTTAAATTACTATTTAGACATCTCCTATTATAATAAATGGGCACCAAGCATTTGTTGAGGAGAAAAAGACCACATGTGGCACAAGAGGTAGCCCACATCATTAAACATTAGTTAAGGTTGATACTTTTGATAAGTCTGTATTTTTTGTGAAGTATTTGTCACATTGTCCCTGTGTTGTAGCCACTCATGGACACCATTTTCATACTAGAGGGGGATTCATAAATGATGGAATAAGGGTATGTGGGGCCTATGTTGGTCGGGGAAATAGAAGAATTCATTTTGTGAATGAGCCTATGGTGGTCAGGGAAATGGAAGAGCTAATTTTGTGAATGACGGGTAACTGGGATATAGAATTCTCAACATTTGTAATAAATTGAATATAATGAAATCCATTGTAGTGAATTCCATGCTAACGATTCTGTTATTTTTATTGCAAGTGAAAAAATTTCTACTGCATTAAGTTCCAAAATATATCAATTTGCAAAGCAACTATTAGAATTGGTTTGAAAATCTACACCCCTTTGTAGACATGACCACAATTTAGAGCCAACAGTGGCAACTAAAAGTTATTTTTACAATAGTTTCGAGTTGCCATTTGAATGGACAAAAGTTGTGCATCTAATAAAGGATAAGAAAAATAATAGAACAAGATAGAGGTTGCAAAATAAGCACAAAGTATTATTTGTATTTATATGGAGAAAATATTGGCTATTAAAATTGATCACCACATTTCATTTGCTTGGAAGATTTGAGTGTTTGGAGAAAACCTTTAAGGACCATGTGCAATGATTGTTTTCTTTTAAATCCTAATCCAGCCTACAAGGTTGTTTACAATTGCCAGTAAAAGGTTATAACATGGGACTCATTAAGTAACAAATTAATATCATGTCAATGGTACTAGTGGACTTGTTCTGAGATTTTTTGAATGAAATTGAATGAAGCAAATTTCGAAGTATTTAAAAAACAAATAAAACTACATGCACATTATTCATCTATACAAAAAAGCATTGGCATGCCACCATGTGGCTCTTATTAGAAGTTGCACTTATTTTTATTTAATTATCTTAAATGTTCACCAGTTATACTCTTTAACTATCATAGATTCTTTTATTAACGTTTATGCTTATATAACACTTGTTCAAAAATAACTCAATAGTTTTAGGGGTCATTAAAATTCAGTATTTAATGTTTGTAGAAAAGTTTATATATTATAAAAATTAAAAAGTTGAATGAAGAATGTGCAAATCTTCTATAAACATTTTTCTATGATGCAGAAAAAACTAATACCATAGTACAAAAAACTTATACTACACTGCAACTAATATGGGATTTTGATCATATTAGAAATTTTTATATGATATTTGTTTTTAATGGAACTTTGATGAACTTTGCTGATGTCTTTGGAACCTTGATGAGGTCTTGTTAGAGATTGTCTATTAATCAAGTGGCGGATCTATTATCAAAGAAGAGGTGCAATAGCTTGCCAAAAAATAATCTACACAAAATTTGACAACGAAACTTTCTTTAGTTGGGGGAGTATCAATATTTAATGGACACCCCAAGACAATTCCTAGAGAATCTGCCATGTTTTTATTTTGCGTGAACTAGTCATGTTTATATCTATCATCATGAAAAATGTTAAGAATATACTAGTATATCTATTGTGAAAAAAAAATTTTAGAGGAAAATAATTTGTTAGATGCTATAAAATTTCAGAATAGCATGTAGAATCATGTTGTTTTGGATGTAAAAGCTTTTTTCTTTCTAAAACATTTTGAAACCTTTTATGTGACTCATAAATATAAGAAGATGAGATATGAAACACAAAAAAAAATGTCAAAACTTCTTTTTATTAATAAAAATAGAAAGTAAGACGATTTTTATTTTTGAAAAAAAAAATTTTTTATAAATTTTATAATTATAAATTTTTTATTATAATAATATAAAACAAAAATTTTAATATATTTTAAATTTTAATTTTCAATGCAATTAAACAAATGTAATATTATAATTTTAAAACTTTTGTCACTTAAGTATTCTGAAAATGATTAAATTTGAACACTTTATGAAATTTGTGGTTCAGATTAAATTTATTGAATGTATGTCGGAATGCTTGGTAAGAAATACTTCATAAAATGTATTCCGATTCAGCTTAAATTTATTAAAAGTATGTAGGATTGTTAGGTAAGAAGAACCATAGGCCAGAACGTACGCAATATAACGATGATTCGAAATCCATGTTAAATTTTAATTTCATGTGAAAATTGGTAAAATTAAATTCAAAATAATAGGTGTATTTAACCAGGAGGAATTATTAATTTTAATTAGGATGAAGAGGTTAATTTTATTTTTAAATGTTAATTATTTAATAAATAAAAAATTTACTCATTTTATTTTTTAAATATTAACTATTTGATATTATATATATAATTTGACTAAGTAGTAATTAATTTTTTTTTAAAGATCTTAGATTCCAAATTATAAAAGGGTAAAAGATATATATTTAATTAAATTTTCAAAAATTTTGTATACTAATTAATTATATTGTATTTTTTATGATTTTATTTATATTATTATTTTTTTAATTATTTTTTTTTTAAAATTAAAATTCTACAAATTATAACCATTTTTTCTTTAAAAAACAAAAGTTTTAGGCCAAACTCTTTATAAACAAAATTCTAAACTCAAACTTTTACTTTTAAATATAATTTCTATTAAATTTAAATTTATTTTCATTAAAAAATAAAAAAACAATTTAAATAAGATTTAATAATTAATAATATATAAAAAACAATTTAAATGAGATTTAATAATTAATAATATATATTTTATTTTCAAAAATTAAAAGTTCCAAATTATAAGAAGATAAAGCATATATATTTAATTAAATTTTAATAATCAAATTGCTGCGTAGCAAGATTAAAAAAGCCTCAGCACTAATTTAATTTTATTGTTATTATTTTTTATTTATCAAATTAAAATTCCACAGGTCATAACCTTTTTTCCAAAAACCCAATAATTTTAATCATCGTAAACAAAATTCTTAACCCAAACTCACTCTTTTAAATATAATTTTGATTAAATCTAAACCAACTTTCATTAAAATATAAATGGAGAATTTAAACGTTGTTTATCTCATGCCTAATACTTATCCCAGAGATGCAATACACATGTGCAAATGGCGATGGGAATTTATTAAGTTATCAATTCATCCACAGCACCAGATTATCGTGGTTTGCATGGCTGTCATCAATGGCATCCTGATTATATAATATATTTCAAATTTCATTTATACTTTCATTGTTGATTGTGAAAGGATAACCAAGGTTGAGAACGATTGTTTTTCGAAGTGCAAATAATATATATTTCAAATTTCATTTATACTTTTTTGGTGGATTGTGAAAGGGTAACCAACGTTAAGAAGGATTTTTCTTGTGAGTGCAAATAATTTAACTTCTTTAGAGCATGTACCCTTCTTTACAGAATTTTAAAATGTTTTAATTATAAACCTATTTTCAAATTTGAACATGTAATCTCTGAGGAAAGATGCACTTTTAACTATATTTAATATAAAAAATAAAGTTAATAGGGAATTTTAACTATTAATTTAATATATTTTATATAAAAAATAAAGTTAATATGAAATTTTATTATTAAAGGTGGATTATATATATATATATATATATAATCCATAATTAATTTCCGTTTTTTTGTGATGGACAGACTGCTAATGTGTCTAGGTTATATGTTATGTTCAGATTTATTTGGACTACATTCCTCTTATCATGTATGAAGGATCTATTATACACGCTCATTATAATACAATACAGCTTTTCTTTCTGAAAAAAATATATATGATTTGTATTTTTTCTTTATTATTATTATTTTCAAATATTATGTGTTAATTCCATATTAAATGTGAAATCAATTATATTTTTTTTCATATTTATAAATTTAAAATTTAATATTTTGTAATATGTTTATTTGATTTTGAAATTTACTTAATAATTTATTTAAAATTTCATAAAACAATTATAAAAATAGATTTTTTAAAATCATTAATTTTAAAATATCTATCTAACTAATATCTTATAATTTTTAATAATAACATTATTAATGATTCATAAAATCATATTAGATAAAGTTATTTGAGGTAATGTGATTTGGGATTTTATGGTGAGCCGATCCACTCTTCTACATGCTCACAAATGCTCTATTAAATGGATGAAGCGAATGATACTTAGATGAGTAGAGAATTTAGTTTGCTCACAAATGCTCTATTAAATGGATGAAGCCAACTACACTTTGATTAGTAGAATGGATGAAGCCAACTACACTTTGATTAGTAGAGAATTTAGTTTGATGAACTATTTTATCGAAAATTGATGTTGTCTTATTTTATATAGAAATGAGTTGCCACATCTTGAAATTAGTGAAAAAAATATTTTATAAATTTCATTAATTTTGGAGAGTAAAGTTTTAACTTATTCATAACAATTATGGTTTTTTAATAATTTTACACAATAAAAAAAACCTATCATAAATATAACAATTATGATATTATGATGAATAGATAAATTACATTAATCCACATAAAACTCTTTATTTAAAATTTTAGATATAAAGATACGAAAAACATCCCACCACCATTAATTTAATAAATAGAGAGTTATCAAATTCCACACCTAATTAGAGTTTTGATGCACATTGACAAGCTAGGTGGATTATGATCATAATTCAAATGACTTTGTATAGGGGAGAGACTTATATTGTTGCGCAGGGACTAGCGGTTGTTATAGTATTGGTCCCACACACCCATAAAAACATGACAAAAAATCATTCATAATTTAAACATAAATGGATAATATTAAGTTGTATAAGTTATTAAATTATGTCCAAAATGTGCCCATATATTGATTCTTCTTACAACTGTCAAACACTAGCCTTTAATATCAAAATTTGATAAGACATCCTGTCCCAACTACCTCTAGGTCTGATTTAGAAAACAAGACAAAATAAACTTTGATAAGACATCCTACCCCAACTACCTCTAGGCCTGATTGAGAAAACAAGACAAAATAAACTTGCAAACATCTCATCCAATACTATCCAACAATACACATATCACATCAGACCAACTCCAATAGATCTCCACTGGAGAAGTTATGACTAAGGTTGATTAAGACCTGCACAAGAATAGGGAATGCATGTGTCAGACATAACTGCATATATGTTCATTAATGTAATCTACTCAAGGCAATAAATGACACCAGCCCATTTAATTTAGGAATTCAACATAGGAAAACACAAGGGTCAACCATAAGAGTTTATCAATCATTGTATCACATCCAAATCAATCCACAACACACATTTGAATTTGAAAAAAATATAATCCATACCAATCCTCCCTACCAATCAAATTCAACAACAAAACACTATAACAACCACAACCCTTACTGAATTGCATTTCATCCTTTCATTTTACTCATTTGCAGCTGGAGACATACCATCAGAGACTATGTGCACATTGTAATTAGGTTTGAACACTTCAATTTTTTTCTTTCTATTCTTTTCAATCTTCCATTAATTTACAGTATGAAGCTATTGTGTGTGAAATTGCAAACGAAACTTAATAATTCATAATTGTTTGTCTTTATATTTCCTACTAAGCTTGGGTTCTAGTTTCAATCTTCCATTAATTCATAGTATAAAGCTATTGTGTGTGTGAAATTGCAAACACAAGTTACTACGTGTGAAATTGAAGCTACTGCTAATTTTGAATAAAAAAATACTAAAAGACAACGTGTAGAAATATTTATGAGAAAAAATGAAAACTATAAATAGTTGGTTCAGAGGATGCATATTGAAATAACTTTAAAAGAATTCATTAAAGCACACTTGTGTCAATTCTACTCAAAGTTCAAAATGTATGGATGAAAAGAAGTTAATCATGCCCAAACCATAATTTAATTTTACACAAAGTCCCTTATACATCTTCAACAAGTTTTTCTACTCTGTGTGTGTAACTATTCTATGTTGTGTTAATGCATTTGGTGCTTCAATCCTGAGATTTTATCTATTCACAGGTAAAACTCAACTGAAAAACTATATACAAGATTGTGAACGAGGTGCATGCATGGATGCACATCCCCATGCATGGATGACTAAAGATTTTTTTTTTAATATGCTTTGTCACTTTTCTACATCTATACCAAGTGATGTATCACCTGAAAACATACACTTGTCGGTTTTAGATAGCCATGGAAGCCACATTTCTATGCAAAAAAATTGAGGAGGCTAACAATTGAGGCATCAACCTATGAACACTTCCTGCTCATACAACTCACATATTGTAACCCATTGATGTGAGTGTGTTTGGGCCTTTTAAGAATTATTTCAAGTTAGAGTGAGCTTCATGGATGGAAAAGAATCTAAGGGTCGAGGTGAAAAGGTTTGAGCTAGCTAAGCTTGCAAGTAAACCCTTTAAAAGGAGTCTCACACCATCAAATATCAAGGATGGCTTTAGGAGGACTAGAATCTGGCCATTGAATTATGATGCTCTTATGCATGATACTGGTTGTAGCAAGCATTTGATGTGTATGGTCAGGAAGAAGGGAATGTCCAAGCACATGTTGATGCATAAGAAGAAGTGGATGAACAGGAAAATACAATTGTAGATGATAATATGATTTTCCTCTCTCAAGGAAACTTCTATGGTGATGATGATGAAAATGCAAGTGAAACACAATATTATCATGAACTAATTGAAAGTGACATGGAAGTTTGTTCTACCAATTGAAGCACATGCAACTTCTACATGTGATATTCTTAATGACTATGTTGATCATGCAACTAACAATGAGAATGTGATTGAAAATGTGGTTGAAAATGACATTGTTGATATTGCATCAAATGATATTTATAAGCTAGGTAACCCCTCCATCATGGCTATCAAAAGTTGTGATGAATATGAACAAACATAATATCTCAAGAACCAATGAAGAAAGCATCAACATGTCTTCACAACCAGTGGAATTGAACAATGAAATTTTTCATTTTTTTGTGGACAATAGATCAATGGAAGAAAATATTGTACATAATGAGGATTCAGATGAAGAGAACAATATAGTTCAATCAGTTGTCCCAAATATTGAAAGGAAAGTGTCAAGAAAGGAGTAGAAAGTGTCTAGGAAGGAGCGGTTACTTGGTCAATTCCTAAAGCAACTTGTAGAGAGAATGCCAATGAAAAGAAGGCAAGGAACAACATATAGACTTAGTTTGGGTTGAAGTTCTTAATTACTCACCTGAGCAGACTATATAAAACTATTAGTTGAGTTTGAAAAAAAGAAACTTCAAATTCAGAAATTAAAATAGAAAAAGGAGGATTTAGTTAAGGAAAATAAGGCATCAACGATTGTTGCAACACAATGTCGAGTAGAGGAAAGGATTGAAAGTATAGAGAAAGTACGACAAGAGAAGGACCATCCAAACAAATTAGTAAGGCAGGAAAAGGAATCAAGAAAGGCTCAATAATTTTCAAAAATAATAAGGGATGATAGATAGGGTTGATAATGATGAAAGCATAGTCGAGGAAACCAGGATGGTGTCAAACACATTAGACCATATTGCAGATAATACACCATTATTCCAAGACCGCATAAGAATACAAGTCCCTCGCTATCAAAATGGGTGTTTTCCCACTTGCTATATTCCTACTAGTGTAGGTGTCAATCCTATGTATGATTATCAAACACCACCACTTAATGCAGGGGTTAGTAACATAAGTGTGAGCTATGGGTACTCAATTCCTCCATGTCTACAAGGGGAATTTGGACTCAATCATATGGAAACATTGCAAAAAATCCTAATCAGCCATTATTAGGTAGGAAAGCCTCCTTGGATCAAACAGGAAACTCAACAAGGTTGGGCAATGAAGATTGTGAAGACCATCAAACATAGAGGTGTAATATGTTTTTTGGTGTAACCACATTAGGAAGTGGATTTTGTAAGGATTGCCTTTATTTCTTATTACATTACCATTTTGCATTAAATCCTAGGTCTAATTATTCCATAATGTTTGCGACATTGTAATCAAAAGCAATTGTAATCTTTTGCTCCCCCAATGTTCTACTAATATAACATGTGTATATTACAATGTTTTAAAAAATATAGATACCAATATAATATATCCATATTTGAAAATTTGAATTTCTTTTGACATGATTGATTCTACGATATTTCTTTATTTTATTCATTTGCATTTGAGTAGCACATAGGATGTTTTCTCATGCATCCACATAGGATGTCTCTTCTGCACCCAAATACTAGATGTTTACAGTCAGGAAATTTACTTTGTAGGATGATGAAATTTAATTTTCTTTAAGTTTCACCTACACCCAACACTATTAATGATATTCAAGCTAAGACTTTGTTTAATGAATTTTATTTTAACTTGAAGCAAATTGTATACAGATTCATGTAACAGGGTCTAATTTTGCACATTACTAGTGATGTCTCTTGTCCAATGTGCTTCTAATGAAGTATACCTTAACCTGATGTCGCAAATAGGGCCTAATTTTACATTTTCTACTCAAATTCACTGTTGAACTTTCTTGAAACTAAAATGTCCTAAGTGGACATATATAACTACTTTGAGAGCTGAATCTACACAAACAAAACCATAGTTTGGCCTAACTTATTATAGTAATATGTTAATGGATATATTAAGCCCAAAATTTGAGTGGAGACCACCTCACATTTGTGAGTTACGTCTGATTGTTTAAAGCATATATTGGTTATATGCTCTGAAAATAGGACTCCCAAAGTAGCTTTGAGGGTCGTGCAAATTGTGGTTGAATTTCATGACACTATCCTCAAACTAAAGCTAAACACTTTGTAGTGGAAATTCCTTCCAATGCTAATATTAATGAATTTCTCTGTTGATTTTTGAAATGATTAAGTAGTTCATCAAACCAACATTTTCTTCTACATATTTTACAAAAGTGTAAAATGTGTAAAGGAATAGTTTGCATAAACTAATTATTTGAATGGCATGCTTCTCACCATCCTAATGAGAAATTGAGTGTCTTGAGGACGAACAAATGTCGAGGGGATAAAATCACATAAATAATAGTTTAAAACCACATGGGCCTTGTAATCCCATGCATAGAAGACAAGCATGCTTGTGAATAGTTACAAGACTTAGTTGATTGAATTACTAAACCTAGTTGATTGGATCACTAATTTTTGCCATTAACAACAACAACAAAAAAGGAATACAAGATCATTGTAAAGATATAGTAATTAACTATCCAAACACTAATGATGGACTAGAACAATTAAAGGGAGACCTCACAAACCTCTAATTAATACACTCCAATAAAAGAAACAGACATGCATCATGGTCATTGAGCTAGGCAGGTGTATTAATTAAATTCAATCATGGTGCCCTTTCAAATAAGTTTTGACGCACTTTGGTTTTAGGTACTTGAGAAAAAAAGATGACCCTTAAAAACCAGATGTGAAACAAGTTTGTAGCAATCATAAGTGGGATGGTAAGGTTCAAAAATGGAGGTGCCTCCTTGATCAATTTGATTCTCTTGTTGAGGAGAACGAGGAGAGACCCAATTTATTTCAAGTATGTGGCAAGTATAAACAAAATGCTAGTATACACGTGGAAAGTAAGGTTGGCACAACAAAATCAAATGGAGAAATGGAAAATCACATTCATTTATTGATAAACATTGGAGGCCTTTCACACATTCACCTATTGATAGACATAATCCCTGCGGACATTCACACAATTTTGAAACATCCAAAGGTCGAGCAACAAACATTTTTAAAAAACCCTACATACATTTTTACATCCAAAAAATGAAGCTCTAAGAGAAACATTTTTTTAAAGTTGAAGCTTTGAGACAAATATTTTTTAAAAACCCTACCAGTGCATAAAAACCATACCAGTTCATATGAATATAATTTACAAACAAATGTGCACAATTTTTAAAAACCTAACCTAATTTTACATCCATGAACACAGATTTTTGAAACACCGAAAGAATGGACTATGATTCCTAGCAGATGGATGGAATGTGTTGATAAACACAAACAATGGTACCTGGTAGGATAAGGTATATTAATGTAGAGACAACCATGAAGCCACTGAAATTCCCAAACATCGTTGCAACATTCATCAAAACCTTATCACCTCGCGATAGCTTACCTACAACAAAGATAGAGCTTACTTGCAACAAAGAGATGGTAAAGTTAGTTTTGGAGCAAACTACAAAAATGTTGACAAAAATTTCATGGATAAAGATGGTAAAATTCCCACTTACACTCATGAAGACTGGATGGAGCTTGAAACATGCATGTCCTTCACTAAAATGAATAAAATATCTGATAAGCTCCATCACATTCTATAGGACGCACAATCAACAAAGGAAAAAAGTGAAATGCTAAACCCCCTATGAACCAGGCGAAAAAATGTCAGGAGTAATGGTAAGCCCCCCATGAACCAAGCCAAACAATGACATACATAATGGTAAACCCCCCATGAACCATGCAAAGCAATGACACCCCTCTAGCAGCACAACGAAGGATTTGTAGGTCGACCAAAGAAGGAGGCAGGTCGAATGACAGTCGGGGTAGCTTAGTGCCTACACATCGAACCTGAATAAGAATACACAGTGATAGCAACATGTTTCAAAAAACACCCAACGTAAAACCCTAAACCTACTAAATTTACTCTGCATTACTTTCCCACCCACAACGATAGGTGGCTCCACCAACTTGACATGTGTGATACCACTCATATGGAATAGACCACATGGTTTGCAGTTGTGGCGGGGAGGGCACGAAACAACTAGTGACCCTTCCCTATTAACTTTCATTTTAAATATCACTATGTTAAAGAAGTTAACAATTAATCGTTGGAAAAATGAAACGAGTATTATATGAATGGATTTGTAAATTCGATTTAAAAAATGTTCACCTAGGACTTTCCAAAATAGGGCCCCAATGGAATATGATACAAGAAATTATTTCTTGCTACCCTCTCCTATGATAATTCATGGAAAATGAAACTAACTCAGGAATATGACCTCTCCATAAAACAACTCCACTAGTAGCGATTTCCTCTGTCTGATGGTAATGACTACGGGAGCTCCTAAAAAATAGAGGACTATTACATGATCTGCCCTTCGGTGTCTATTTTTGGATTTACCCTCTGAAAACTATGACAAGAAGTAACGACGTTGCAGCCATTGTTATCATTGACCGTTGGCAGATGACTCCAAGCACATTGTAGTGTTTAGAACTGTAAGCTTTTCTGCACACATAACCTTTTCACATGATGCTTGACCTAGGATCAATGATCAAAATTGAATATTTCCTAGCCCTTCCAAAAGGGTCTAATCCTTCGTAGAAGTATATTTTCTAAATTACCGTTCAAAAAAAAATCCAGTGCTTTAAAATTTACCCATAATTTTAAAAGGAAAATAAATATTTATAAATTTCAAAAGAAGAGTGAGTTTCTAAATAGCCCTTCAATATCTAAAAATTATATAAAACCTTATTATTTGAAATTACTTAATTAAATTATTTAAAAACTAATTATTTGGAAATACCTAATTCCAAAAATCTAATTATTTGAAAACTTGAAGTTACCTACTTACAAAAACTGAAAATTGTCTTATTTCAAAAATAAAAACAAATGAAAATGATTTGTTACATCTTAATTGGAAATTGGAATGGTAATATACTATAATGTAATAACATAGATTTTTCATTCTATAGTTACATGATTCACATGCATCAACAAATTAAAATGGTAATAAGTTATTAAGATAAATTTTTCTATAAGTATCATAGATTCACATGCATCAATAAATTGGAATGGTAATAAGTTATTAATTAATAAAGTGAAATTTTTTATATAGGTATTTTTGGAAATAATTATTGACTTCATCAATATACACAGGAAAGAAATAAGTCATTAATGGTTAGTGGTTTGAGGCAGTCAAGTTAGTAGTTTGACAAAGTAGATTGACATGATTATAAAATTGTTAGATCTTGACATAGTCAAACTAAGGTATTCTCTCTATATATGTGTGATGTAATAGAGAGAAGTATGAGTGGAAAATAATAGTATGAACTATAATTTAGTGTGTAGTGTGTCTCCAATTTATGTCTTTTAAGTAATAGTGAAGATATTTCAAGCTCCACGTGTTTTCATCTCTAAATTTTCAGATCTCTGTGTAATTTGCCTCTGTAAAAACACTGTCAAGTATAACATATTCACAAGCATGATTCTATGTACTACATGGATGATAAATCTATCCAAAATATATATTTATAGAGAGAGTAGTGGAATTCGAATTTGTGGAGCCCCTTACAACCATGGAAGTTATTGCTTCTTAATGTTTTGATTCGTTTGGAAATGGTATTGTGTATAGAATAATTTCCTAAATTTTCTTATGATGATGATAAATTGATAATTATAGTACGATATTTTTATGTTTGGATTTCGAGACATAATCTTGGTTGATATTAGTAATCATTTTTATTGTACAAATTTCAGAAAGCATCTTAAATTGGGAGAGCTGAGAAAGAACTTGATCATTTTCTTTGGAGTCTTTCATAAATTTTCTACAAAAAGTTGGGATTTCCAAGATTGGAGATCGATTGGCATTTGTTAGAAAGGTATGTTACATTCACATCCATAAATATGTTCTCATGGTTATGGAGTTATCTATTAACTCAATCATTTCTTCTTGTTGAGTATTTTACTTTTTCAATTTAAAACTATAATTTTGATATTTTGAATGAATTTAACAACCATGAAAAATGGTTAGACTATAATTTTGAATTGCTTAAGTTGCAATTTTGAGATTATTACCATTTCATCTACAATATTTAGGTCAAAACCCTATCTAAACCAATTTTAGTTAATAAGTAATACATGCCTTTAGTTAATAACACATGCCTTGGTTTAAAAAAAAACCCATGCCTTCTTGAACAATAGATGCAATTCAATAAATTTCATAAAATTGACAATAAAATTAAATATTTACATTTAAATTATGCATTTCAATAAATTTCATAAAATTGGTAATCAAGTTAAATATTTACATTCAATTTTTTTTTGTGATGGGCGTCACTAATACTCTATTGTTGTTCTAAGAACTGAGTTGCTTTCAATCAATCATAGCTAAATGACATTTAAATATTAGGGACACAAGCAAGAGTTTGGATATGGCTTGAACTAAAAATGAATGTTTTTGAGTAAAAAAAAATTGTTGAATGTATATGATGCAATGGATTCATTATTTTACCTAGATTTGATATGCATCCAAATTATAGGATTCTTCATTGGCCTCATCAATTTCACCTTCCACCACTCAAATAAAGTTTAAATTGTTTTTAATGATGCTTCTAATTTTATTAGTTATTTTGTTTTCATATTAACACTTGGTTATTGTTTTGTTTCCATATTTATAGTTTTCATTATTTTAATTGATTGAATATGTATTTATTCTAGGAAAATGGCTCCCATCGTTCACCCTAAAAATGATAAACAACAAATATCACTTTTGTATGCATTTGGAATTAGTCATTATTATGATAAACTATGTCCTTTCCAAAATTATTTTGATTCTCATCCACTTGAAGATGATGACTCTGATAGCATTGAGTTTCCTGAAGAGGAGAAAGCATCAAAGAAACGTAAATGAACATTCAAATCAAACTGAAAGACATGATTTCCATGGGCTTATGTTGTAATAGATAAAATTTTCTTTATTTTTCAAATATAAAAGGGAAACTGAATTTGCTAAAGATGGAGACACCACTCTTCAAGTTGGAGGTATAAATGCCCATGACAAATCAAAGGCTCATACATTGTCTCAACAACTTTTGGAGGGAGAAACCAAAAGAAGTAATCTTCTGATTACAAAGCATGTAGAGCTAATGTTAGATGCTGAGAAGGAGATAATTAAATTTGTAATTGAAAATATTTATTTTGTTGTCATACATGACTTAGCATTAGAAGTGTATAAGTAAATTTGTGACTTGAATATGTATAAATGCACTCCAAACATTCCTTTAACAAATGAATATAAAAAATATACAAATACATGTGGAAAATAGTTTCTCCAAGCTACCAAAGAGGTATATTAGCAAAGATTAAAATATGATATTTGTCTTTTTTTCCAGAGGAAAATCCGTAATTTTATTAATGAAAACAAAATTACATGTTGTAGATGCTTACAAAAAATTCCATCAAGGCAGTCAAGACTGGTGATCCAATAGCCAATAAATAAAATACTTTAACATGATGAGAAACAGGTTACCCTTTTCTCCATTTATTCTTTTCTACTTTCTACCATTCTTCTTGAGATGGAGTGGTTGCTACAAGTGCTAGCTGAAACTCAACATATTTTCTTGGATTTTCCTTATCTAAATCTGAGCTTTCAGATGCATGATGACGTTTGTTACCCCCTAGCTCCTTTACTTCCTGTATCCGCTCCGTCTGCAATGATGGTTCTAGGAGTTCTTATACTTCATGATTTGATTCTTTGTTTCCTGTACTTTCATGTGGATGATGTACTTATTCATTGGTAAAGGGTTCATTTTCTTCTTCATCTCTTCATCATCGGGCAAATGTTGAGGAAATTTCCATCCTTTGGGTTGCTTTCCCAGATTCTTCTTCCTTTATGGCTCTTTCTTGGAATCGAGGCATGTAGATTGAAGATGAATTGTCTGTCGGCATATTCGACATATGAGTGTTGTGTTATCATAATCAAGAAACTGCGTCCAACACTGGTTGTTGTGATTCAAGAGGATGTGATCTGTAAATCCTTTGATGAGGTCCACTTCTACAAAAACGCTGGAAAAAGTGTAGATCCTTTCTTCGGCTCTTTGTGTATCTGTCTTGATGTATCTCCCTAGGAGTTTCCCAATGCCTTCCAGTACTTTATGATGCCAGAAGTGTAGGGCAAGATTATGTAGCCCAACCCATACTAGCATTCTTGAGACTACCATTGTATTTGCATCAAATTCTAGGAACCATGGGGTAAAAAAAAATCCCATAGATCCCAAAAACCATGGGACTTCTTTCAAAATATATTCTCATTCTTCTAATGATGCAAACTTTACTATGAAAAGAAATTTGGAGCAAAGGTGGATCTCAAAATTTATTGTCCAACTTTCTGAAGATCCAGTGTAAGAGATCCATCAGCTTTGGCCAGAAACTATTGAATCTGCATATAACGGCTTGGGCTTTATATATTGAGCACAAATCGTTTGTTTTTGTTAGATCTACATTCAATTCTAGAACTTGATTCAGCTGCTCCATAATATAGGGGCTAGGAATGTTGTGTGTTTGAACAGGATTTGCGGGGGTGATCGATTTTCCTTTAAGGATGTCTTTGAATTAAGGGCCTCCATTATTTTGTCCTTGATTTAATTATGTTCCCTTTGGAATACTGGATCCAAACACATCCCCTGGTCCCTTTGATTTGATCGATCTAGCAGATCCTCCCCGCAATCTCAGATTTAAAATGATGGCAGATGACCGAGAGACATTGTATTCTTGTATGCTCTTATCATCCTACATTGTTTTGCTTCCGTAGATCAGATTTTGTAGGCACATTGGGAAACCCATGCTATGAAGGATATTTTTCTTCAACTTTGATACCCATTCAGAAGTTAGGACCCATATGAGATGTGATTTTCCATATGGGGATTTAATTAAAACTTGAAAGGGTGTCTTTCATTTCGAATCTGGTCTCCTTTGTGGACAAATTTATATGTCAAGAACTAGATTTATGTCGTAATACTGTTCTGAGAGGCCTAACGGAGGCTGCGACATCATAGGTTATGAGATGGATCGACTGGTGATGGAGTTGAGCTGCTTGATCAGTTTAACATGATGCGACATCATAGGATCGACTCTCTGTTTTTCGATGGATCGACTCTCTGTTCCAACATATTACACAGATATACGTGTTTCACCCAGTTTGGGCTACGTCCACCCCAAACAGCCAGTCCTTCCTTTCTATTATCTAGCAAAATGAAGAGACACAACCTACAACAATTCCACTGTAATATCCTCTGTTTTCTCTCATAGTCTCACCTCTCTGTTTCTCGCTCACAGAATACACATCTATCACACAACCTCAAATACAATACCCTCATACAAAGAGAGGGGTTGCCTTCTAGGGCAAAAAACCCTAAACTAAACATAAGTTCTACCGTCAGATCATCCGCTTAATGAACGGCCCAGATTGACTAGAAATTACTATACTTTTACAAGGCAATTTTACAGTTGTTTTTAGCTTCGGGGGCGCTGCCCCGAAACCCCCTGCTAGGGGGGGGGGGCTCCCAAAGGTCGCAGCCGCCCCCCCTGGACCCCCCTGCAGCGAATATTTTACGGTCGGTGTTGCTGCCCCCATTTCGAACTGGGGTCGTATGTGGCGATACCTTTGAATATAGAAGATAATCAGGCTCCACAACCAACAAATTTTCTTATCTCCATCGAACCATCAAGAGTTCTAGGAGAAAACCCATCTCCACCCTTGACCCTTGAGAATTTTCTCGATTCTGCCTCAACCAGGATCCAAATCTATCAACCATCCAAAGATTAATCAAAATAGAGAACCCGCTACATCATGGCTATCTAGGAAATGGCAAGGCAAGGCTGAAACCATTGTTAATCCAGGGAAGTTCTATGTCAATGACAACAAAATAACCAAAGAACCAAATGCATGTACCATGCATCCAAATCTCAAAAAGGAAATCATACATGGAACCTATTAACTGCAATGGACTCCAATTGTAGTTGTTGTTCCAAACTTTCCCTTGTGCTCCCTTGCTTTCCTTTGCTTTCTTTCTTGTCCAAGTGCTTCCTCTCTCTTCTCCTAGATTTCTATTTCTGAAAGTGATCAAAGCTAGAACTAACAAAAGTTGTGAACTATTTCCCTAATGCATTTTTATCATTGATGTCTAGTCTCTTCCTTTCCTTTTTCCTTTTTCTTCACTTTCCTTCATTTTATCCCTAATTTCCCTTGCATGCATATTTTTGTCTCTTCATCTTCCTTTTCTCCTATTTTCCTTTATTTCCTTAATTAAATTCCATTTAGTGCCTCTTTTCCTTTTCCAATGCCTTTTCCATTTTCCATAACCATTAATAAATTGCAAGTAATTCCCACTACAATGTTTACCCACCATTAAACTTGGAATACATTCCCATGACCTTGGTTTTCATTTTTATTTACATGAAAAATCAACCAGGGCTGTTATAGTGGTTTGGGTTTAAGAAAGGTACCCAGACTTTGTATTGCATGCAACAGAGGGCCTTAACAAAGATAGAGCTTGAAATATACGCCCTACAATTTTGTCTAATTTTTATGACACTCTTTCTAGTGCATACAAGAAACACTATTATGCTCTAGACCATATATCAGTGACGAAACATGTTTACAGGTAGGAAGGAATTGTGGCATGAGGGTAATTTCCAAGAGAGGGATTGAAAAGGTGCAAAATATTTTTCCTAAAAGCAGGGAGTAGATGTAGCTTCATATTATAGATGTTCAAGAAGTTTTTCTACTGTGTGTAGCTTCACACTATAGATCTTCAAGAAATTTTTCTTCTGTGTGTAGCTTTATACCACTGTGTAGCTTCATACTATAGATCTTCAACATGTTTTTCTACTGCGTGTAGCTTCATAATATAGATCTTCAACAAGTTTTTCTACTGTGTGTAGCTTCAAACAACAATTAATTTACATGATCTTGATACTATTGTATGTGAATTTGCATTTAGAAATAAAACATTTAAAACTTTTTTCAAGTTGAAATATCAAGCACAAGCACCCCATTTAGTTGATTCCTATCTAGTTTTAGCTCAAGTTCGAGCATGGGAATAAATAAAAATGAATCTACCAAGGGAATAAACTATCAATTTGACTGCATCATGAACTCATGGAATCTATGAGAAGTAATTCAAATTACCATTTTAAATAACATTCATTGATTTTTTTTTTTTTTTTTTTTTTTTTTTTTTTTTTTTTTTCAGAAGAAAATAAACAAAACAACCTTCATTAATGAGAGGATGTTTACAATATCAAAGGTATTAACCCAAAGGGTCATGATAACCTATAGCCAAATAGGAATTCATCCAAAAATAAGTAGCTTAGGCATAAGCCAATTCTAGCAAAGTACAAAGAAGGACTTAGAAAAAAACCCCTGCTATCCCAAAAAACAAGGGCTTGAGACTACATGCAAGTAGTCCAAGACTGGAAAGATATACCTAAAGAATACCATCCCACAGTTCCTACCTTGAAAAGAAAACAGAAATAGGAAAACAGAGATAAAAATACCAAATAATTAGAACAAAACACATAAGCAGGGAATCTTAAGAAATTAAATCTCAAAATAACCATTTCCATAGACTGAACAATTAACCATATATTCAAATAAAATTCATTTATATACAAAAGAATACTGAGTTTCTATTGCTGAAACAACATTCACTCACAGAAATTAATTTTAACAATATGCAGGTTGTTGCAGCCATGCCACGAGTTTCAATTGCAAATCATATAAGGAACATGAGGAGGCAAGGGACAAAGGTTTCCCAACTGTGATGCACTTCATTAGATGATGAAATGGTGGATGATGTGAATGCTCCCAATGCTCCCAACAATGATGTTGAGAATGCTCATGTGGTGGCAGACCCTATTGTCCCACCATCTACCACATAGCCACCCTTAACCAAAATACAAGGTGCAAGCTCAACGAAGAAGATTAGTGCCATAAGAGGGTGGTCAAAGAAATACATTCTAAGGGAAATTGATGACATAGAGTTTAGGGTATATTCAGTATGGGCGTCTGCAAAAAAACATGGAATTGCAGCCTCAAGCATACATTATTTGATTGATGGATCACTCATACAATTATGACTGAAGAGGAGGAGGCTGAGGTGCTTGTGTGGTGTAAGTAGATGGCCCAATTGGGACATGGGTTATAGTTGATCCAACTCAAATATATAGTAGCTCAAATATATCAAGGGAGGTAAAACCACTTCAAAGATGGGTTTCCTAGAAAATCTTGGTGGAGTGGATTTTAAAAAAGGAATCCAGACCTTGTGTTATGTACAACCAAAGGCCTTGACAGAGATAGGGCTTTAAATATATGTCCTGCAATTGTGTCTAACTTCTATGACACCATTTCCCATGCATATGAGAAACACTCTTATGCCCCAAACCATATATAAAATTGTGATGAAACAAGCATATAGGCTAGAAGGAATTGTGGCATGTGGGTAATTACCAAGAGAGGGAGCATAAATGTGCCTAAAATCTTGCCTAGGAGTAGAGAGTGGATCACTATTATTTGTTGTGTCAATGCAAGAGGTTATTCAATCCCAGGTTTTTTTTATTCAAAGATAAAAATCAACTTAAAAACTATATACATAATTATGAACCAGGTGCATGCATGGTTTCACATCCCCGTGCATGGATGATAAAGGAACTCTTCTTGAATTAGATTTTTCACTTTGCTACATATGTGCCAGGTGGTGTCTCGTCTGAAAATAGACAATTACTAGTTTTAGATGGCCTTTGGAATTCACATGGTTGTGCAAACAATAAAGGAGGGAAACCATTTGGGTATTGACCTATTAAAATTGCAGTAGTAGAAGCTTGGGTAAAGGAATGGCTCGAAAGATGAAAGTCAAGGGAAGAAAAGAAACATAAAAAACAATTGGCAAGGTAAGAGAGGGAGGCAAGAAAGGCTCAACAAGTGATGGAAAAAGGAGGAGTGATAGACATGGAAGAGTATGGTGCAAACCATTTGGAGGAAAACAACATGATGTCCAAAACTTTGGACCACATTGCAAATCATACACCATTGTACAATAACCTGATTAACATCTAAGTCCCTTGCTATCAGCTAGGGGTTATACCCACCTCCTATACACCTACTAGTGAAGGTGTAAATACTATGTATTATGGGACACCTCCACTTAGTGTTGGGGTTAGTAGCACAAGTGGAAAGTTCGACTATTCAATACCTCCATGGCTACAAGGAGAAAAATGGACTCAAGAATATGGAAACAACTTGGCTTTGGAAGGAAACTCAACAAGTTTGGGCAATGCAGGAAATGGAGGCCATCAAGCATAGGGGTGACATGCATTTTTTGTTTGTAACCGCATTGCAATATGGATTTTTTAAGGACATACTTGCCTGCGTATTACATCGCTGATTTGGATACAGTTCCATAGTTTATTTGGATACAATTCAAAAAAATAGTTAAACATATAGTTTAATATAAAACTTAAATATACACTGGGTTTAATTATGGTACACTTACGACTTATTGTGCTTGGCCTTTGATTGCATGTGCTTGTTTTGTAGTTTTCAACTGAAAGTAGTGAGTACATACATTCATGGATACATATACCAACAAATACATAAAGATTACATGCATTCATGGATACATATACCAGAAAACACATACAGAGAGATATTTTCATGGTTTATTACACATAGAGTTGTAGTTCTTCCTTCACATTCATGGTTAATTACACATACAAGTAGTTGGAAAACATACTAGCAAAAAGAAAGAAGACAAGTTTTGATTCACATATGAAGCACGATCCCAAAAGCTCAATTAAGGACTCAACATATGCCTCCTCAACTTCTGGTTAACAAGGCCATTGAAAAGTATGAACAATAAAATAATCGACTGCTTATATCAGATTTAAATGCAACAATGACTACACAAGTTGAGACACTAGGTAGATGAAGTTATGGTCAAAGAAAATAGATAAAGATCCAAGTGTATCCCAATCAAGGTTAAACCCTTTCACTGTTATGTAAGGATAAAAAAACTACTCTAGTCATGCTTAACAAAAGTGAGAGAAATGTCTCAGATGAGAATTATGATCCATTGAAAATGTTCACGACACATGAACCCTCTGGCGAGCCCCTCTGGAAGACCTAACATTCCATAAATATTAACTAGTTTTTCAAAAGATAAGTTGAGGAAAAATAACTCTAGAAAGAGATAAATAAATAAAAACAATCACAAGAATTCACACAGAACAAAGTCTAAAACAAGTAGTGATGATCATTATAGAAGTTTTTTGTAATATAAAAAAAAACTACTATAATTATGCTTAGCAGAAGTGAGATAAATGTCTTAGATGAAAATTATGATCCATTATCAATGCTCATGACGCATGAACCCTCTAACAAGCCCACAAAGTGGGACCTTAAGTAGAAACCTAGAGTTGTAAACCCTCCTCGTGGTGGATTCAAATTAGATGATCCCAACCAAAAATTCCAAAAGACATTTTTAATGAGTATGAAGGATTTTTAAATGGAATACCTAACATTATAGAAATATTAACCAGTTTTTCAAAAGATAAGTTGAGGAAAATTAACTCAAGAAAGAGATAAAAAAATAAAGAAAAATAAGCGAGCACAATAAGTCAACAAATCTCTTATTAATAAACAAAATTGATCTCTTTGCAATAACATATCAGTTGAGGGAAAAATATCATAGTAATAAACCATCCATTATATACATAAACAGTCACAACAACCTATGCATCCAATAACAAACCCTAGTAGCCAATCCCTAACATTAAACCCTAACTCAAATGCCAAGACATATTCGCTTTTCAAAAATCAACATCAACAACACTCTCTCACTTAGCCCGTGCCAAACCTAATGGCATGACTCACCATTTATCAAGCTTATAGAAACAATGCATCCTATCATCCTTACTTTAACCAAGGAAGTTTAGATCATTAATCAATATAAAATTTCGGCCAAAACCCTAATGAATCAATACATCAATCGACACACTACACCCTTTCACAATGAGTAAATACCTTCCCTACAATCACTATATCTCTGCATGGTAAAATCAACAAAAAACTCAAAGTAGCATCTTCATTAGGAAAATATATCTGCAAAACCTTAATGGAGGCATTGACCATTCAACATGCGAGACATAGAAAAACTCAGTAAGTTAGAAACATCAAACAATACTATAGCATATCAAAAATTTTGTCAAAATAATCCCCTCAACTTCAAGCAAAAAAATTTCCTATGATATAGCATATGGAAATATATATTGGCTTCAAATTTTCATACAACCTCAATGAACAATCAACAATCTCAAGTTCATTCTGTCGAACAACACCTTTATCCAAAGCATTGATTTATGTGAGTAATGCTAAACCAATGTCAATGCAATCCCTTTAAAAGAAGATCATTAAGACATGAAGGTCAATCAAGAGAAACAACAACATGAGATTCGTAAGCAACCTCTATCAAATAAGCTTTTGTTCATAGAACTCTGTATACACAAAATTATGCATCTAATTTCTAGCAGCATCAGACATATTCTTTTCAAGTATGGAACACGCAATATTGAATGTATGCTCTGCCCTGCATACTCAACCTCTTATACATGTCAATGGAAACTCGTATCAATTTTTCAACCATACAATGAGAATTAGAACCCTTTGTAACAATCATTCAGGTTACAGACTCTTGTTAATGTAGCAAAATCAAATTATTGGTCATTATTAAAGTTTTTTAATTCCTACAGTTTCCTCTTAAGGTACTCATCTCATATCATGAAATTACGAGTGCGCAAATTATATCTATGGACCTACCTTTGCGCATAAAACCCTTTAACAAATGGAAAACCCCTAAATTTTATCTTAACCTAAACCATAGAAGCCACAAATCCTGACATCCATAGAAGCCACATAAAAACCCCAAATCCACAAAAGACACAGAAGCCATAGAAAAAACCCAAATCCAAATATCCCATAAAACCCTTTAACTAGTGGAAAACCCCTAAATTTTATATCAACCTAAGCCACAAAAGTCATAGAAGCCACAGAAAAACCCCAAATTCACAGAAACCACAAAAGCCATAGAAAACCCACATAAGCCACATAAAAAACCCAAATCAAACATGTCCCATAAAACCCTTTAACCAGTGGAAAACCCCAAATTGTATGAAGCCTAAGTTATCATAGAGGCTATAAGAATGAGGAAACAACAAACAAAAGTAGAATGGTGTGAATATTGAGAAATTTGATGTGTTGAAAAATACAGTTGCAGGTATGACTGGCAAGATGAAGAATCCTATCAAACAACGATGATGTCATTGCCTCCAACCTCCAAATGCCTGTTGCGATGTCCATTTTTGGGCCGAAAAGGTTCAAGTGAGCGGGGGAAATGGAACAAAGTTCCCTCCAATTTGGAGCCAGATTGTAGGACATGGAAACTCGTAAAAATGTCGTGCCAGCCAAGAAACGAAAGCTTTCATTGCACCCACACCCCAACTCCGTGGTTGATCAACACACCTCTATAGTCGAACAACACACAATTATGGGGCAAGAAATGGACACCAAATACACCATAAAAGGACACCACATACACATGAATCGATAGATGAGAATGAACAAGTTTCGAGCCTAAACAAGAATGAACAGGGAGGAAAACACCCTCTAGAAGTCACCCAATGATAAACCCTAAATGACACAATGTGACATAGGTGGGTTGCATGACATGAAATAGACAAATGGTGAATTCATATGGTATCCTATCATACAAATGACTGGGCCAACCATATGTCAAATAAGGTCCATGTACAGAGGCCTCGCAACTATTGGCCTCCCTCCCCTAAGGCGTTAGAGCCACCAACCGTAAATAGAGATATGTATGAAATTATTTAATGCATACATGTCACACTGAATGGAAATAGGAAATAACAATTTTGATAATAACATGCAATTTTACACTTCATATTTGAAGTCAATTAATGCTCAAAATCTTGTGTGCTAAAGTTTGAATTTAAATAGTTAGAATTTTGTGTTTAAAGTTATTTTTTTTTATTTAACTTTGTTTTTAACATTTACATTTTATTTATTCGCTTACTGTATAGTGATTAATATTTTGTCAAACAATAATTTGTCACTTTCTTTTTTTTTCCAAATGAATTTGAATAATTTTTATACAACCAAACTAATTGATATATCACGGTAAATAGTAATGAAACCAAAAAAACCTTGAGCACATTAAAGATCATACTTCACCTTAACATATAATCCAATTCCATGAATATTCTAAGGGAGAGTCATCCTTCATAGAATCTTTTCTATATCTAAAAAAAACTTTAGATATTTTAAGGTCCTTTTATAATTGTTCACCTTAATAGATAATCCAATTCCATGAATATTCTATGTGGGAGTCATCCTTCATAGAATCCTTGTTATATCCAAGAAACTTTATATCTTTTAAGGCCCTTCTATAATTGTTAATGTTTTAAATTATATGCTCAGTGCCATATCTCAATTGTATGTTGGTCACCTCGGAGAGTTGTAACTTATAGGACCATCCATGCTAGCATGAGAACTGTAGGTTTGGCTCATGGAATTATGGCTAGTCTATGTATTATTATATCTTGTTTCCTCTAATTGTGTGTTTTCCTTTAACGCTCTTCATGCAGCTTGGAATAGCAAGTGTAGAGTAGACTATTAGGATTTGGTTGGGCTCGTTGAACTATTAGTGAACCAAAATTTCTTAGAAGCCTTTTTCACGGTGTGCTAGTCCACTCGAAGAGCCTTTTTCACTCACAGGAGTGGAATTTTAAGTTTCGCAAAATCATTTTTTTTTTTTTAATTATATAATTTACGGTTTATCCCAAATACAGCAAGTCAACTAGTATAGTAGTAGTTTTATTAAAATTTCAAGTTAATCTATCATAATTTTTACTACTAGCAATTGTCCCAAAAGGTACAAAGAGAGGCCGATAGGATTATTAAATTAGAATTGTTGAATTTCTCTAGAAGAGATGTTGGTTCAAGCCTAACAGATGATTGCTTTTTATTATTGTAAAATTATATTGATAATTCATTGGTTTTACTTTCAAAAGCTTGAAGGAATTTAAAGAGCAGGTATAGAATTGCTTTGTGGGATTTGATCCCAAAATCATTGATTTGTAGATATATACTCAATGAAATGTTAATTGGTTGAAACCCTGCACAAATGTTTGATATAAGAAAATAAGCCTAAAAGGTTGAAAGGCTTAATTGGTTTGTGGAAAACCTTGTTTTCTTGGACTCGATGAATTACTTAAATATAGATGAGAAGGAATTTTTTAGTTTTGTGAATTACTAAAATATAGATGAGAGGGATTTCTAAGTTTAATGACATAAATCTAGTCCCATTTTGTAATAAGGATTGAGCACTTTACTCATAAATTAAAATGAGTTGCAATATACCATAATACAACTGACGATGATTATTTAATGATTTGCAATACACCATATTACAATTGGTAATGATCATTTGGACATTTATGGGATCATTTACTTGGTGTAATATCATGGTAAGTATCATCACTTACTAGAATTGGTGAACACTAGTTGTATAGATATCCTACATGTGTAAGATTGTTAATTATCATGGTTGTTTTGTTCATGTTAATGTGGTTTTTTATTTAAAAACATATGCCTCTTACAATTTGACATAATATAATTTTTTTGTTTGAAAATATATAATGAAATTTGCATTATATATGAAAGGTTATCAACCTCAAATCAAATTATTTTTAAACAAACCTAAAAAACACTAACTCCCTCAAATTTACAACATCAACTTAAGAAGAAGCGCCACTAAAATGAAGAAGGAATTTTCATTTTTAATTTATGGAAACTCATGATTTGCTATGTTAATAAATCCAAAACATTCTTAATGTAAATACACGTTTAGATGAAAAGGATAAAAAAAATAACATTGTAACATATTATAAGCTCACAGATATATCAAAGTTAGAGATATGTATAGAGTACATTACAACATCACGTTGAAACCAAAAATACTCTTCTCATGATTATGCTCACGAATCACAATAAATGTGTCTCTAGTCAATATCTGCTCGCCATCGTGCTGAGTGTCACCAGCTCATGCCGATATGATGTCCTTCAGATGGGGCCTGAGCTCATGGTTCAAGAACTCACTGTATTCTAGCGTATCCCCAACGATCTTACGAAACTCCACCAGAAGCACCGAGTTCGTGACTTCAAAAATCTCGGCATCAATACTAAAATGTCCCTTCTGCCCCTGCTCGAACCTCTGCAATTGCGCCTTAAACTCCTTCACCTTGTTAAAGTTGAATCCGAAAATCTTGGTAGCCTGCTCCAGCTTCGACGTTATGGTCGGAGCCGACTGAGTCGAAGTGAACCTCGATTCTTCCTCCTCCTTAATGGCATTGTCGTTGAACAGCCCGGAGAGACTGAACCAAACATTATATATTTTGATTACATAGATTCTATAAACCAAAATATTAATAATATCTAAATACAAACCTCTCATACCTGATGCAGTGAAAAGGAGTTTACAACATTATTTTACAAAAAAACTACTACATTTCAAAAAAAGGTGCAAAGAGAGGCTGATAAGATTGTTAAATTGAAATTATTGAATTGGAAAATTTGTACTTTGTTTTGAAATAATAATTGTTATATTGTTATATTTGTGTTAAGTTGGTAATACAAAATAAAACTAATAATTAAAATATTAAGATGATGAAAGTTGATTGACATATAATTTATCACTTATTTTATCAATGAAAAATTTAAAGTCATTATGAATAAATATTGATTTTGTAGAATGGGCAATTTCTACTAAGAGGAAACCGTAGGTAAATATTACTTTTGCGTCATTTTGGGTTATTTTTTTTTTTTTTTTGTAAATGTCTGATATGGTGGCATTCAAAATGTGTGTTGTATTCTTATTCTCATTTATATTTTCTATTATTGGTGATTATCTCATTTAGGAAATTATCTATAATTCTTGTAAATCAAGACAATGTATAATTACTCTACATCAAGTTGAACTCGGCCTAGAGGATGACAAATTAGAAGAATCCTATTATTGTTGTATATTGGTTGCTTCAATAGTAGTTTTTGGATGATATTGTTTGCTTAAAGAGATATTTGCTTAATGTACCACAATTAGTTGCCATAGGTTCTATCATAGTGCATAGCATTCTACATATGCATTTGTGGAGTAACTAAAAAGGTAGAAGAAAATATGAGATGAATTGATTCAAAAGAAACATGTAGAAGAAAATGAGATGAACTGATTTAAAAGAAAGACCTATCAACCTAACTAAAAATATTAATTTTATTATTATCAGCCTAAAAATATATTATTATTATTATTAAATTATGAATTTCTATTATTGACCTTATTCATAAAATGTAAATAAATTAGTTGAAATCAGATCTACAACAAAAAGTAAGGTTGGCCTGATGAAAAAGTCAATAATAACATCCAAAAATCAATATTGTCTATCACATACATAAAAATTGATTTTTATTTTTTCAGAATATAATGTACAAATTTTGCTTTAACCAATATACAAAATCTTTGCAAGTTCCAGTCATCTGCCATTGTGGAGTTCCATAATGAGATTCCTCGGGTAATCATCCAGATTGTGGAGTTCCATAATGATATTCTTGGCATTAAAATGTGAGGTTAGTCATAAAATGTGATTTCATATGGTGCATAGAAATGTGAGGTTATATGGTGCACAAATGCCTAATTTATTATTATTATTATTAAGAAAGAAATAGTAATTAATTTTATCAAAAATTTATTGTAAATTTTAAAAATAAAAAATAAATGACCACACACTAAAATAATTGGCTTCCTCTCACATGTCAACCTCGTATTACCTTTCAACATGTGTTCAAGTTGACTAATTTTTCCAAGTTTCACAATTGTAATTGAACAAAGAAAACTTCATAGTCCCTTCCTTGGAAAACAACAATCTGTGAGCCAAGATAAAAAGCTCAACAATCTCACAATATCTTTCTTTTATTCATAGACAAATTTCAACCTCATTTTGTATTAAACATTCTCTATATATTTTAATAAGAATGTTAAACATCACATATATAGTTTCTTTTACACAGTCATCATAAATTTCATGTGTTAGATCTGTTGCATGTCAGTATATTATCAAAATTTACTTAGATGACACAATTACCTTAAAGCAGTATCTAATTCTAATAGACACTATATCATTTTCCATTCCTTGGTTGACCACAAGAACTGAAGTTTATTTCCTTCTTCCATAATTCTGACAGTACTATTTGGATGCATTATGATAAAGCAAAGCTAAAAACATTTCACTGAAAATAAATTTGCAGGAGTTCCCACAAACTGTGAATTTCAGACCAAGTTTGGCATAATTTTGGTGATAGTATTTTATGGGTGGGTAAATTCGTTTATTTGGTAATAGTATTTTATGGGGTGGCTAAATTAGTTTTTCTATTCAACATTGGAGTTGGAGTTCGCAAGATCATGCAAGGACCATTCAAGTTTAAGTTCGCAAGATCATGACCAAGTTTGGCATAATTTTGGTGATAGTATTTTATGGGTGGGTAAATTCATTTATTTGGTAATAGTATTTTATGGGGTGGCTAAATTAGTTTTTCTATTCAACATTGGAGTTGGAGTTCGCAAGATCATGCAAGGACCATTCAAGTTTAAGTTCGCAAGATCATGCAAGGACCATTCAAGTTTAGACAAGTTTTGAATAATTTTGGCGATGATAATATTCTATAAGTGAGTAAATAATTTGTAAATGATTTTTCCATTCAACATTAAAGTTGGCAGGATCTGGCAAGATCATTCATGTTTGGACAAGCTTTGAACAATCCTAGCGATAATAGTATCTTATAAGTGAACAAATGATAATGATTCTTCCATCCAACATCGAGACTAGTATCTTATAAGTGAACAAATGATAATGATTCTTCCATCCAACATCGAGACTGACTGCTCTCAGCCTAATTAAAAAAACAAATATCCTTTACCAGAGGCCGGCTGATGGGACTACTTTGCAAGAGTCTGATCGATCGATTCATAAGCAAAAGATGAAGTCCCAAAATGCCAGGTATGAGTATAAATTATAATATAATATGTGGTGACAATCCACCAACATCCCCCGATGAATCTGTACCATTTTAACCTGCATTTTGCGCCTGCAGTGTTTCTTCCCCCGGTACGCCGTGTTTCAGATGCATTTAGTGGGAGTTTATTGACTCATATCGAATCTAAATACACAAGATAGACGAGGTTCGAGGGGGAATGATGGCTCGAGGGAGGAACTTAGTCCGTAGATGAACAGTATAATAGGACCAAAGCCCTCAACATTTGTCCATGTCTTCTGTTATCCCCTTAATGTCTCTATAGCGCAGCTATATATAAATACTGATAATGCATACAGGTATATATGCCCACAAATAAGCTTCTGGGTTGGCTAAAGTAGATTGATCACATTTACTTTCACTGAATGTGAGGGAGTGTCTGAGGGTTTCTTTTTCAAAAAAGTCCATGAAAATAAAAGAAATCTGCTCAGATTCATATGGGTGTCTCAGGTGTAAGATGAACTCGAGGGTTTGGGGAAGCACACACACAGAAACCCAGTTTGCACCCAATTGCACCATGGGCTTCGTACAAAATACAGAAAACTAAATCGATAATATCACACGCTTACCTTAAGAACCTGACTTTCACTGTTCCCTTCGCCGCTGGGTTGGAGATGCAAAGCATTCCTCCAGTTGTGGACCGGACGCGAATGGATCCCATGATCTCCTCCACCCTCTTTGTCCTCAGCCCGCTGGATGTCCATGACAGCTGCAACCAGCGGAAGATGTACAGATGTCACGGTATGTCGAAACATAAAATCTCAGCGTAAGATGTGATGTGAGGTGTACAAATGTCACGCGTAATGTCCATGACAGCTGCAACCAGTGGAAGATGTACAGATGTCACGGTATGCCGAAACATAAAATCTCAGCGTAAGATGTGATGTGAGGTGTACAGATGTCACACGTAGGTTGAAAAGGTTGACTATTGAATTGATTCATACGAAGGCCTATCGGCCTAATTAGTATTTCTAGTAAATTCATCATAATTTTTAATAAACTATCAGTCATAAATTCTAATTGAGAATTATGTAGTTCCTTTTTCTATTATTCTAGTCACATTAAGTAATGTGGTTTAAGTCATAGGAGTTTATTCTTTCATAGGTTGTTGAATGCTATGTAGATAGATGAGACCTATGACACTTGAGTGAGTGAGAAATTTAGTCTGATTAGAATTGTAAGTTGTATTATATACCAATAACATATAGGATAATTATTAGATGTTCCTTATTTTTTCGCATATTTTATGGTCAATTTTGTTAAAAGTTTGGTGGGAATTTTTTGGAATGTAAGCTTGAGTTTTATAATCTTCACAATCGAAGTTCCCCAAGAGTTTTTTAGAGCGTTGAATCCTTGATAGATTCAAAAACAAATTTTAAATAAGGAAAAATCACAAACTCACACAAATTTTATCACCAATTTCCAGCTAAAAAATAAAAAAGTTTAATGGTTACACTGTTCATATAATAATTATTTTCCATAGAGTTGATTTGAAGCTAGTGAGAATATGTCTTATAATCTACTTTGATTTTGGGTAGAAGAGTTGTGGCCTGGGATAGAAGTTATGTTAGAATGATGAATAGTCAAATCAAGAAATCATGATGTAGATTGTAGATTCTGGAATATTCTAGAAATCTGAGTCAATCCGTCGGGGTATTGTCCAGGCCTGTTGGCAGTGGGGCAACACCAGAGATGAAAAACTATACTCTGAAAATCTTAAGCTCACGAGCTAAAGTATCCTTCCCAATTTGAAACATTATGATTATGATGAATCTTATGTTGTGTTCAACTGACAAGGTATAAAAGGGACCATGTTTGCCCACGGGGTAAGTTGGGAAGCCGAAGTAATCTGCACGATGAATGAATACACCGTGAAGGAGGAAGGCCCTACAAAAAAGAAAATAACCAAGATAGAGAAGCTAGAATACAACCAGTGTGTCACCAAGTGTTGTAGTGGCTACAACACCCTCCAAAATTTTGGCTTGCACTCAAATTTTGGAGCCTTCCTTGGTATTTCCCTTGATTGTTGCAAACACTTAAGCTCATTTCATGAGCTTTCCTAAAGTTCTTTGAACCCTTTTGCTTGTTGGATTAATTATCTTCCTTTGGAATGTTTGGGAACCTTTTTGGGTGGTTTCAAAGGTTGGTCTTTGTGTATACGAGTTTTCCTATCCATGTAAACATATGTCACACTCATACACAAAGTTTTGAGCACTGTCGCACAAGTGTCATCACTATCGTCCTAAAGTCTATCTCAAGTGTTGCACTTATCTCTTCTTGTTATGAGAGATTCACACGGAGGGTAATGCTTTGTATTGTTATTTCTGTGGTCTATGTTGTCGTATCGTCAAAGAATTCTATGTGTGTGATCACAAGTTCAAGTTCTTCACGAGTTCATCTTCCTCCTGCACTTAGCCCTTTTTCCGAAAATCTTCCTGACCGAGCAACTCAACTTCACCAGATCCTGACTGAACTGCGTAGTACGTAGTATTAGCCCTTAGTGATGTGACCTTTCTATGTGGAACTTTGCAGTGAGTATTCACTGTCCCCCAGGTCAGTTGCATTGTGCAATTCCAGAGCTCAACAACCTCCCTTCATCCCCGAAATTACGCAACAGTTCCTCCCAGTCTGACTTGAACTATGCACTTCGCAATTTCAGACCTCAATCTTCTCCCCTCTCCCACTAGAACCCCGCAATGCATCCAACCTCCCTTGGCCTCTAGAACTACATAGAAGTGTCCCCTAGTTTCCTCCCTCAGTTGGAGCTCAATGACCTCAAGAACTGTGTAAATTTGTCCCCTGGTCTCTATCCTGCACAGTCCCCCTTGCATCTGAAAAATGCACAGATCTGTCTCCTAAGGTCCCATCCTGCATCAGCCACTGTCTACTTGAACTACACAATCCTGACTCCCAGTGGCCACTGCACGATTCCCCCCCCGGTCTATGCTCAAAAGTTCCTCAGTCAAGCCTAAGCTGCGCTTTGCGTAGTCTCAGTGATCATACTCTCTCCTTATCACCTAGAACTGCACAATGCGCAGTTACTAGGCCCTCTCTCCCAGTGTGTCACCTATCGCAGGGTCAGTTCATGGATAATAATGCATCATATTAAACTAGGGAGTTTTTGGATTGATGTCGTCCCATCATGAGTGAATTGCAAGAATAGGTACATTTTCAAATCATGGCGAGATGATGAAGAAGGAGAAGAAGGAGGAAGCATGCTTGAAGACTCACTTGCAGTTGGACGGAAAAATGAACCTATCAAGAGCAAGCAAAAGGAACACATGTATGCAACCACCTCTCAAGACCAAAGATCATTAAAGACCCCGCACCATCAAGATATGTGGAGGAGGAGAGAAAGCATATTGAAGAACACATCTATCACTCAACAGCAACAAGGGCTCAGCATTGCCACATCATCAAGCAAGTCCATGTCAGCATCGTCATGTCAAGTCATGTCATGAGTTGTCATATGCCACATCACCATTGTGGGTCATGTATATTGTAAACCAAATGTATTGTAAAGTGGAAGTCCAATGGACACACACGAATATGAAGAGTCATGTCAGTTTAAAATTCATAGGAAGTTGAACAGTCATGAGGGTAGTTAAAGAGTCATAAGGGGTAAGCATCACTGCTTGGTTATATATACCCCCTCATTGTATGAGAAAATGACTTTTCACCTTGGCTTCTCCCACAAGGCACTAGGGAGATTAGCTGGTTCTTTGAAGTGCAAGGAGTATCTCCAATGTCCCACTACTAGGGCTAGTGATGTATAATGTAAATATGTGTCTTGGAACTTTTTCTTAATAACACAAGCCCTTCAGGGCCAACACGTTCTTCATGCATGACTTATGAGTGCTTGTAAGACTATTCTGTGGACATTTGTATTTCGTGTTTTCTTTCACATGTACTAAGATAGTTGAACTATTTCGATTATTTTAGTGCTCATCTTGTTGAGAATGTGTTGCAATGTTTCTTATTGTTGTCCCATCCTTGTGGACTATTCCGTAGGATACTAGGCAGACTTTTATTTGTTCATTGGTTGTAATGACTGCCACATCTGTTGTGGACTATTCCACTAGATGTTAGTCATATCTTCCTTTATTCATTGGTTGTAACGATTGTCACATCTGTTGTGGAATATTCTACTAGATGTTAGACAGATCCTTCTGCTTCATGTGTGTCTCTTCCTGGGTGGTACTATTACCTCTCACTTAAAGGCTCACTTTCTCCTCCCCTTTTTTCCGTAATAGAATCTATACACAGTTGCACTACACACTCACCAAGCACACTCATATGGCTTTTCGAAGATACCATTGCATCACTCTCCTGTGCTGATAGTTAGAGCCAAGGAAGATCTTTGAGGATTTGGCAACCGAGCATTTATACCGGATGGGACTCCTACACCAAATGGTGCGAGGTATGATTGGGACTTCATATTAGGGAGATCCCCTTGGTTGACGAATTTCCAGCACCTTCAACAAAATGGCGCTAGAAGGAGGGCCAGTTGACAAGCTAAACCCATTGCATTTGGTTTGAATGTCTTACTGAAAGTGGCTCATACATAAATCATACTCCCGGGTTGTTCCTCCAATTTTTCTCTTCATCAATTTTCATCCCTAATGAGCCTCTCGATCACTTGTCCCATTTAAAATTTGATGGTGAGGATGGAACATCCATAACCAAGCACATTTTTGATTTTCTTAAATTTTGTGAATCTTACAAAATTGATGATGAAGGGTTGGCTTGTGTGATTTTCTTTCTCACCCTTGAAGGTCATGCTAATCGGTGGTGCCATACCTTGCTACCCACTTCCATTCATTCCCTTCGTCACTTGCTCGGGGAGCTTCATCAAGCCTTCAATGGGTATAATTACCGAAATGTTTCTAAAAGAATCAATCTCTTAAGAATGGAGCCTAATGAATCAGTTGAGAATTTTTCTGATCATTTCCTTCACCTTTTCTATGAAATTCCAGAAGAATATTTTAAATGGGATTCATTGAAACAAGAGTTTGAGCGCTTGGTTCTTGTCTCTTCATATGGTGAACCTCAAGCTCCTAATTTTTCTTCTTCCCCGACTCTTTTGAATCATGAGGCACCTCAAATTTCAGAGGAGGAGCTTACTGCCCCTTTTTTTCTTTGTCCTCCTCCCTTTCCAGTCCCGATGCGGGTGCCTCCTTGCGATGGCTTTAAAGTTGAAAAGTCCACAAATCAAATTCCCTATCCATCTTCTCATTCTTCTCCTACCTTTCATGACTCATATTCAATGGAGGAAATTCCAAAATCGCTTACGAGGTCTATGGCTTAGACTAACTCCTCCACTCTACAAGATGATATCATTTTTCATAACTCGAGTCTCTAATATGATCTAGATTTCTACCATCCTCTATCATCTACATGCCATGACTCTTTGTACCATGATCCACTTGAGCAATCTATTCCACCAGCTAGTCTTCCACACTCTCTTGATTTTCGCATTGCTAGTTCAAATTACGATTAGATACAAGATAGTCACTCTACAAAGGTAGAGGAGAAGGAAGGTGAATGTGCTTTCAATCTTTCTTATGTTTTCCAAGATCCTTCATGTCAAGATGATTCACTTCCATTCTTGGATAATTGTCAATATGCCATCTCGGTAGTGAATCAAATATAATAAATTCTTTCAATCAACCTCCAACCTTGGGCAACAATCACTCTAATGATGATGATTCTATTGTTGTATGCCATGACGAATGCCCAAGCCCATCATGTGATCTTTCAATTTCTCATCTAGAATTTGGTTCAGTCGAAGGAATGTTCATATCGAAACTTCCCCTTCACCTCACTCTCCCGTGTGTCCTACCATTCGCAGCACATCTAGTTACGATGGAGATACTCCATGCTCTTCAGTTTCTTCATCCGGTGAGTTATACCCTCGATTGGCACAAGGCGATGAGGTTATCCATGATGAAATTGAAAATAGTTAAAGTATAGAGAAATCTTCCCACCCCTCATCATATCTTCTCTTGCATGAGGACAACTCTTCGAATCAAATTGCTCGTGAGATCTCATCGATTCGTTTTTCTTTGAATTTGTGATTAGAAGAGTCTTCAGATTTGAGAAATCTAGTTGTTGAAGTTGAAAATTACGGTAAAATATATGACAAATATGGCTTCTATCTGATGAGAATTGGTATGGATTCTATCCGATGAGAATTGGTCTTACTGAAACTATCAATAACAACTATCCACAAACCATGAAGGATCTAGTACAAGCTTCAAAATGCAATTCTACAATCCTGGAAAGTTCTGGAACCTGCTAGGGAGTCAAGGCACTTCAACTTCCATTAACGATTATGTCAAGATCTCGCGACTTTAGTAAGCCCCCAAAACTAAGTCAAATATGTTTTTTCTCACACAATCTATCTATTTTCATGGTTTCACTCAATGTAAATTTTCTTGTGAAAAGGTTTGGCATTCCGGGTGTGACCTTTCAAATCTTCAAGATTTTACTTCTCACCAAATTCAAGAATCTATTATAGTTCATTCATCTTCATGCAAATCTCTCGCATCAAACTTGGATTTGGAATGTGTATCTCACATAGAGTCATGGAATTGCGAAGTTGATCATGTCAAGGTTATCTTTTCCCAAAAGAATTAGGCTTTTCGAATTTATCCCTTAGTGGTCAACTCCTAGGTCTTCTTGCGAATTTGATGTTCAAAATTTGTCTTCTCATCACACCAAAAATATTCTTGAGTGATAATGAATGCACAAGTTGTCACATGACTCAAGTTCTTGTCCATTGACCATGTCCTAACTGGCCTCATGCATTCGTGGTGCTAGCATCCTTTTTAAACCCTTTTGATGACTGTGATGCTTGTAAAATTTGTCACCAATTGCAGAAAGGTGGTCTGTCATCTTTGGCTCATAAGGAACTTGATTCAATTGTATAGAGCATTCTCAAGGTTGTTCAAATTGATTTTTATTCATTCATTACAAGATGGGAATCTGATGCTTTAATTAGCTCATCTGATCATTTCTTTGTCTTTGGAAACTTTCATTCAACTTATCATTTTCCCATCAACACATCCAATGATAGTTTTTTCACACCCCTTGGTCTTCTTTGTTAAACATCTCTCTATTCATATTTTTGTCAAGTAGGCGAGGCACTTCAACCTTCACTGATGGTTATGGTAGGTACTCACTGTCTTGACATGACTGTTGAGTATGATCAAATTATTTTTCCTTACAATATTCCCATCGTTATCCCACTTCTCTAATAAAAAATTCACCTTTTCCAATATGTTGGGGTTTTCAAGAGGGTCATCGTGAATTTTACGATCAATCACTGATTCACTGGAACAACCTTACTAGGAAAGCTTTGCAACAAACAACAATTTTCAATCTTTCCTCGCGCTTGCTAAGGATCTCAGTGTAGATGAAGACACATCCACAAGAAGCTTCTGAGATTTGTTGAAAAATGGTAATTGTCGAAAAGGTAAGCATGTGAATTGGATGGAAGTAGTAGTTGTGACACACCTTTCTGCCCACAGGCAAGACCTTCCTTTCCTTTGCAAGTTTTACAAGTTTTTATATCTTTTGTTACACATCACTTTTTATCTGTTTTAATTTTTTACATTTGCGGATGTAGGCCAAGAACAATTATGATGGCTTCATTATAAATTTCATTACATGTAACCTCGACCTTCTAGCTATTAGGTTAGGAGTAAGATTAGCTACATCGTTATCTTTCCCTTTCTTACACTCATTCTGTACTCATTTTCTCTTTCTGGTTCTACATTATGTTCGTGTTAGCCATTTTGTTCTCTTGTCTCCTGGTTTTGTTTCTTTGTTGTGTGCTTCTTTCTTTTCATCTTGTTGATTTTATCATTTCCTTTTCATCATGCGAATAAGTGTTGTGCCTGGACATGTTTTGACTTCTTATTATGTGTGTGGCTGAACTATAAAGAGTCTTGTGACACTTCAGCATTTGGCTAGCCATCTGTCTGTCTTCCTTGTTTGTTGTCTCTTTTGGTCGATGAAGTTCTAATGGAAAATACAATCCACCCATAAGGAGAGTTTTGGTCCAACCATGAACCCGTGTCTAGTCTAGGAACTTCATGCCTATATTCAATTTTCTGCTTTGGTGTTCTCAAGCCTATCCAACTAGTAGAAATGGAGAAGGGGAAAATATAAATGAGAAAACCTAAATCAGAGGTATTTATATGATTCTCTGAAGGAACAACCTCTCTTGTTCTCAATAAGTCAGGATCCCTCTTCTATTCCGAAATAAATAAGTGTTTATGCATATTTCTCTTTAAATAAATAAATAAAGGTGAAATAAGAGAAAGGCATCCTATGTAAGGAGGTGAAGTAAGAAACTCCACCAAGGTACTTTCGAGGCTTGCTTCCAGTGGATAAATGTTTGTCTTCCTGCATGACTCCGTCGGGGTACTGTCCAAGCCTGCTCGTAGCAAAGCAACACTAGAGATGAAAAACTATACTATGAAAATATTAAGCTCGCGAGATAAACTAACCTTCCAAATTCGAAACATTGTGATTATGCTGAATCTTATGTTTGTTAGAATGAGAAGGTATAGAAGAGACCATATCTGCCGACGGGGTAAGTGGGGAAGCCGGAGTAATCTACACGATGAATCAATACTCCTTAAATGACCAAGGCTCTGCACAAAATAAAATAACCAAGACAGATAAGTCGTAATTCAACTACTGTGTCACCAAGTGTTGTAGCGGCTGCAACACCCTCCAAAATTTTGGCTTGCACTTAAATTTCAGAGCCTTCCTTGGTCTTTCCCTTGATTGTTGCAAACACTGAAGTTCATTTCATGAGATTTCCCAAAGTTCTTTGAACCCTTTTGCTTGTTGGATAAATTATCGTCTTTTGGGTGAAACCTTTTTTGTGGTTTCAACGGTTTGTCTTTGTGTATATAAGTTTTCATAGCCATGTAAACATATGTTGCACTCATACATAAAGTTTTGAGCACTATCACACAAGTTGTCGCTTCTTGCTATGAGAAAGTCATATAGAGGGTAATGCTTTATCTTATTGTTTCAGTGGTCTATGTTGTCGTATCGTCAAAGTATGCTAAGTGTGTGATCACAAGTTCAAGTTCTTCATGCTTTCATCTTCCTCCCGCAATTAGCCATTGTTTCGAAAATCTTCCCGACCAGGCAACTCAACTTCACCGGACCTTGACTAAACTGCGCACTGCGTAGTCTTAGCCCTTAGTGATGTGACATTACTGCATGGATCTGCATAGTGCACAGTCACTGTCCCCCAAGGCAGTTGCACTATGCAATTCTAGAGATCAACAATCTCCCTTCATCCCCAGAATTGTGCAACAGTTCCTCCCAGTCTGACTTGAACTGCACACTTCCCAATTTTAGTCCTCAAGCTTCTCCCCTTCCCTGCTAGAACCCCGCAATGCATAGAGAACCCAACCTCCTTTGGCCTCCAAAATTACGCAGAAGTGTCCCCCAATTTCCTCCCTCAACTGAAGCTCACTGACCTCAAGAAATGCACAGATCTGTCCTCCGTGTCTCTCTATTGCCCAGTCTCCCTTGCCTCTGAAAATTGCACAGATCTGCCTCCCAGGGTCCCATCCCGCATAAACTATTATATGCCTGAACTGCACAATCTTGAATCCTAGTGGCCACTGCGCAATATTGACTCCCAATGGCCACTGCGCAATTCCCCTCCCCTAGTGAGGATTGTGCTCAAAAATTCCTCAATCAAGCCTAAGTTACGATCTACATAGTCTCAATGATCATCCTCTCCCCTTATCATTTGGAACTGTGCAATGCAAAGTTATTGGGCCCTCTCTCCTAGCCTATCACCTATCTCGGGCTCAGTTCATGGATAATAATTCATCATCTTAGACTAGGGAGTTTTCCGATTGATTTCCTCCCATCATGAGTGAAATGCAAGAGTAGTTACATTGCAAATCATGGTGAGATGATGAAGAAGGAGAAGAAGGAGGAAGAATTCCTGAAGAATCACTTGCAGCTGGATGAAAAAATAAATCTATTAAGAGAAAGCAAAAGGAACACATGTATGCAACCACCTCTCAAGACCAAAAATAATTGAAGACTCCGCACCATCAAGTTATGTGGAGGAGGAGATAAAGAATGTCCAGGAACGAATCTATCACTCAACAACAATAATGACTTGACATTTCCACATCATCAAGCCAATCCATGTTGGTAGTGTCATGTCAAGTCATGTCATGAGTTGTCATATGCAACATCACCATTGTGGGCCATGTATATTGTAAACCAAATGTATTGGAAAGTGTAAGTCCAATGGACACACATGAATATGAAGAGTCATGTCAGTTGAAAAGTCATAGTAAGTTGAATTGTCATGAGAGTAGTCAAAGAGTCACAAGGGGTAAGCATAACCCCTTGGTTATATATACCCCCTCATTGTATGAGAAAAGGACTTCTCACCTTGGCTCCTTCTGCAAGGCATTAGAGAGATCAATTAGTTCTTTGAGGAGAAAAGAGTGACTCCAATCTCCCACTAATGTGGTTAGTGATGTACAATGTAAATATGTGTCTTGGAATGTTTTCTTAATAACAAAATCCCTTCAGGGCCAGCACGTTTTTCATGCATGAATTATGAATGTTTGTAAGAATATTTTGTGGACATATGTATTTCATGTTTTCTTTCACATGTACTAAGAGAGTTGAACTATTTTTCTTATTTTAGTGCTCATCTTGTTGAGAATGTGTTCTAATGGTTCTTATTGTTGTCCCATCCTTGTGGACTATTCCATAGGATACTAGACAAAATTTTCTTTTTTCGTTGGTTGTAACAACTGCCACATTCGTTGTGGACTATTCCATTGGATGTTAGTCAGATCTTCCTTTGTTCATTGGTTGTAACTATTGTCGCATCCACTATGGACTATTCTTCTGGATGTTAGACAGGTCCTTCTGGTTCATGCGTGTCTCTTGCTGGGTGGTACTACTACCTCTCACTTAGAGGCTCACTTTCGCCTCCCCTTTTTGCAATAAGAGAACCTAGACACAGTTGCATTGAACACTCACCGAGAACACTCACCTTGCTTTTCAAAGATACTATTGCATCACTCTCCTATGCTGACAGTTAGAGCCAAGGAAAATCTTTGAGGATTTGGAAACTAGGCCTTTATACCAGATGGGGCTCCTACACCAAATGGTGTGAGATATGATTGGGACTTCATATTGGGGAGATCCCCTTGGTTGACGGATTTCCAACACCGTCAACACCTTCAAATCACATTTTTCAAAATCATTAAAATTTACATCATGGATGAGATGAAGCTATTTTTCCAATGGAAGTGGATTTCGAGCTTTCATTAGTTTCCATACATCATAATGGAATTCTAGTCTACCGTATTTAGAGCATGAGGTGCATTGAGAGAGAGAAACTTTAACACATCGAAAGTGTCACCAAGTCATTTTAAATGTTTTCATTATCGATTTTAGTTCTCCATGTATTTTAGAAGTTTTCCAAAACAAGAATATATTTTATTTGTAAATTTATCAATAAATTGCAACTATGAAAAATTAGATGAAGCATCATTTGTTGCTAATTCTTCTCAATGATATATGAAATGGATATCTAATAAATGAGGAGCATGTCGACGTAATTTAGTTGATAAACCTTCACGTATACCCCTCATGGTAGAAGCCCCATCATATCCAAATCCAACTAATTTCATCAAGGATAGATCCATCTATGCTAAAAGAGTTATTATTGCATCATACATAGACTGAGTTGTTCCATCCTTAATTTGAAGTAAGTGTATGAATCTTGTCACACATTGGCCTCTTCCTTTATTTGTAAAATATGTAATATAAATAATCATATGTTGCTCCATAGTTTTGTATGTACTTTAAATCAAGTAACATTTAGTAGAAATGACTATGACAAATCTCATATTTTAATCTTTGCCAATATACCTCTTGAATGGCTTGTAGAAACTATTTTCCAGTTGTAGTATTTGTATATGTTGTATATTAATCTGTAAAAGTATGTTCGGAGTGCATTTATACCTATTCAAGTCAAACATTGACTTATACACTTCTAATGGTAAGTCATGTATGAAAACAAAATAAATATTTTCAATTACGGATTTAATTATCTCCTTCTCAGCATCTACCATTAGCTCTACATGTTTTGTAATCAGAAGATTACTTCTTTTGGTTTCTCCCTCCAAAAGTTGTAGAGACAATTTATGAGCCTCTGATTTGTCACAGAATTAATATATCCAACTTGAAGAGTGGTGCTTCCATCTTTATCAAATTGAGTTTCCCTTTTATATTTAAAACATAAATAACATTTTATCTTTTACAACATAAGGCCATGGAAATAATGTCTTTCAGTTTGATTTGAATGTTCATTTACGTTTCTTGGATGCTTTCTCCTCTTCAAGAATCTCAATCCTATCTGAGTCATCGTCTTCAAGTGGATGCGAATCAAAATAATTTTGGAAAGGATATAGTTGATCAGAATAGTGGCTAATTCCAAATGCATACAAAAGTGAATTTTTTTGTTTATCATTTTTAGGGTGAACGATGGGAGCCATTTTCCTAGAATAAATACACATTCAGTCAATTCAAATAATGAAAAATATAAATATGGAAACAAAAACAATAACCAAGTGTTAAGATGAAAACAAAACAACTAATAAAATTAGAAGCATCATTAAAAACGATTTCAACTTTATTTGAGTGGTGGAAGGTGAAATTTATGAGGCCAATGAAGAATCCTATAATTTGGATGCATATAAAATCTAGGTAAAATAATGAATCCATTACATCATCTACATTCAACATTTTTTTTAACTCAAAAGCATTCATTTTTAGTTCAATCCATATCCAAACTCTTACTTGTGTCCCTAAGATTTAAATTTCATTTAGCTATGATTAATTGAAAGCAACTCAGTTCTTAGAACAAGAAAAGAGTATTAGTGATGCTCATCACAAAAATAATTTGAATGTAAATATTTAACTTTATTACCAATTCTATGAAATTTATTGAAATGCATAATTTGAATGTAAATATTTAATTTTATTGTCAATTTTATGAAATTTATTGAACTACATCTATTGTTTAAGAAGGCATGGATTGTTCTTTTAAACCAAGGCATGTGTTACTTATTAACTAAAGGCATGTATTAATTATTAACTAAATTTGGTTTATATAGGATTTTGACCTAAATATTGTAGTTGAAATGGTAATAATCTCAAAATTGTAACTTAAGAAATTCAAAATTGTAATCTAACCATTTTTCATGGTTGTTAAATTCATTCAAATTATCAAAATTATAGTTTTAGATTGAAAAAGTAAAATACTCAACAAGAAGAAATGATTGAGTTAATAGATAACTCCATAACCATGGGAACATATTTATGGATGTGAATGTAACATACCTTGCCAACAAATGCCAATCGATCTCTGATCTTGGAAATCCCAACTTTTTGTAGAAAATTTATGAAAGACTCCAAAGAAAATGATCAAGTTCTTTCTCAGCTCTCCCAATTTAAGATACTTTATGAAATTTGTACAATAAACATGATTACTAATATCAACCAAGATTATGTCATGAAATCCAAACATAAAAATATCATACTATAATTATCAATCTATCATCATCATAAGAAAAATATTTAGAAAATTATTCTATACACAATACCATTTCCAAACAAATCAAAACATTAAGAAGCAATAACTTCAATGGTTTTAAGGGGCTTTGCAAATTTGAATTCCACTACTCTCTACAAATATATATTTTGGACAGATCTATCATCCATGTAGTCCATAGAATCATGCTTGTGAATATGTTATACTTGATAGTATTTTTACAGAGGCAGATTACATAGAGATCTGAAAATTTAGAGATGAAAACACATGGAGCTTGAAAGTTCTTCACTATTACTCAAAAGACATAAATTGGAAACACACTACACACTAAATTATAGCTCATGCTATTCTTTTCCACTCATACTTCTCTCTATTACATCACACATATATAGAAAGAATACCTTAGCTTGACTATGTCAAAATCTAACAATTTTATGATCATTTTAATCTACTTTGTCAAACTACTAACTTGACTATATCAAACCACTAACTATTAATGACTTATTTCTTGACCATGTATATTGATGAAGTCAATAATTATTTCCAACAATACTTATATAAAAAAATTCACTTTATTAACTAATAACTTATTACCATTCCAATTTATTGATGCATGTGAATCTGTGATACTTATAGAAAAAATTATCTTAATAACTTATTACCATTTTAATTTGTTGATGAATGTGAATCATGTAACTATAGAATTAAAAATCTATGTTATTATCTTATAATATGCTACCATTCCAATTTCTAATTAAGACGTAACAAATCATTTTCATTTGTTTTTATTTTTGAAATAAGGCAATTTTCAGTTTTTGTAATTAGGTAACTTCAAGTTTCCAAATAATTAGATTGATTTTTGGACATATTTTCATTTTTGTAATTAGGTAATTTTCAAATAATTAGATTTTTGGAATTAGGTATTTCCAAATAATTAGTTTTTAAATAATTTAATTAAGTAATTTCAAATAATTAATTTTTATATAATTTTTTGATATTGAAGGACTATTTAGAAACTCACCCTTCTTTTGAAATTTATAAATATTTATTTTCCTTCTAAAATGATGGGTAAATTTTAAAGAACTGAACCTTTTTGAATGGTAATTTAGAAAATATACTTCTAGGAAGGATTAGACCCTTTTGAAAGGGCTAGGAAATATTCAATATTGATCATTGATCCCAAGTCAAGCATCATGTGCAAAGCTTATGTGTGCAGATAATCTTACGGTTCTAAACACTACAATGTGCTTGGAGTCATCTGCCAACGGTCAATGATAACAAGGACTACAAAGCCATTACTTCCCGTCATAGTTGTCAGAGGGTAAATCCTACAATAGACACTGAAGGGCAGATCATTCAGTAGTCCTATATTTTTAGGAGATCCCGTAGTTGTTTCCATAGGGCAGAGGAAATCGCTACTAGTGGAGTTGTTTTATGGAGAGGTCATATTCCTGAGTTAGTTTCATTTTCCATGAATTATCATAGGAGGGGAGTTTGTATCAGATTCCATTGGGGACCCTATTTTGGCAAGTCCTAGGTGAGCATTTTTTTAATCGAATTTACAAATCCATTCATATAATACTCGTTTCACTTTTCCAACGATTAATTGTTAAATTCTTTAACATAATGATATTTAAAATGAAAGTAAATAGGGGAGGGGCACTAGTTGTTTCGTGCCCTCCCTGCCACAACTACAAACCATGTGGTCTATTGCATATGAGTGGTATCACACATGTCAAATTGGTGGTGCCACCTCTCGTGGTGGATGGGAAAGTAATGCAGAGTAAATTTAGTAAGTTTAAGGTTTTATGTTTTTATGTTTAAGGTGTTATGTTTTAAGTGATTTCTAAAACCTGTTGCTATCACTATGTATTCTTCTTGATGAGCGATGTGTGGGCACTAAGCTAACCCAACTGTCATTTGACCTGCCTCCTTATTTGTTCGACGTACAAATTCTTCGTTGCACTGCTAGAGGGGTGTCATTGCTTTGCATGCTTTGTGGGGGGTTTACCATAAAGTATGTCATTGTTTTGATTGGTTCGTGGGGTGTTTACCATTACGCCTATTTTTTTCACCTAGTTCATACGGGGTTTACCATTTCACTTTTTCCCTTTGTTGATTGCACGTCCTATGGAATGTGATGGAGCCTATCAGAGATTTTATTTGTTTCAGTGAAGGACATGCAGGTTTCAGGCTCCATTCAGTTTTCATGAGTGTAAGTGGGAAGTTTTCTAGCTTTATCCATGAAATTTTTGTCAAGATTTTTGTAGTTTGCTTGAGAACTAACTTTACCATCTCTTTGTTGCAAGTAAGATCTGTCTCTATTGCAGGTAAGCTACCATGAGATGATAAGGTTTTGATGAATGTTGCAACGATGTTTAATAATTTCAGTGGCTTCATGGTTGTCTCTATAGTAATATACGATATCCTACCAGTTACCATTGTTTGTGTTTATCAACACGTTCCATCCATCTGCTAGGAATCATAGTCCATTCTATAGGTGTTTCGAAAATGTGTGTTCATGGATGCGAAATTAGGTTAGGTTTTTAAAAAATTGTGCACAATTGTTTCTAAATTATATTCATATGAACTAGTAGGGTTGTTATGCACTGGTAGGGTTTTTTAAAAATGTCTATCTCAGAGCTTCAATTTTTAAAAAATGTTTGTCTTAGAGCTTCATTTTTTGGAAGTAAAAATGTATGTAAGGTTTTTTAAAAATGTTTGTTGCTCGACCTTTGGTTGTTTTGAAAATGTGTGAATGTATGTCGGGATTATGTCTATCAATAGGTGAATGTTTGAAAGGTCTCCAATGTTTGTCAATAGGTGAATGTGATTTTCCATTTCTCCATTTGATTATGTTGTTCCAACCTTATTTTCCACATGTATACTAGCACTTTATTTATACTTGCCAAGAACTTGAAAGAAATTGGTTCTCTCCTCATTCTCCTCAACAAGAGGATCAAATTGATCAAGGAGGCACCTCCATTTTCGAACCTTGCCATCCCACTTGTGTTTGCTACAAACTTGTTTCACATCTAGTTTCTAAGGGTCGTCTTTTTTTCTCGAGTACCTAAAACCAAAGTTCATCAAAACTTATTTGAAATGGCACCATGATTGAATTTAATTAATCCACCTGTCTAGCTCAATGAACATGATGCATGTTTGTTTGTTTCAATGGAGTGTATTAATTATAGGTTTGTAAGGTCTCCCTTCAATTGTTCTAGTCCATCATTAGTGTTTGGATAGTTAATTACCATATCTTTATAATGACCTTGTATTCCTTTTTTTGTTTTGTTGATGGAAAATAATAGTGATCCCATCAACTAGGTTTAGTAATTCAATCAACTAAGTCTTGTAATTATTCACAAGCATAATTGTCTTGTATGCATGGGATTACAAGGACCATATGGTTTTAAACTACGATTTATGTGTTTTTCTCCCTTTGACAATTCTTCATCCTCAAGACACTCAATTTCTCATTAGGATGGCGATAAGCATGCCATTCAAATAATTAGTTTATGCAGATTATTCCTTTACACATTTTACATTTTTGAAAAATATGCAGAAGAAAATGTTGGTTTCTTGAACTACCTAATCATTTCAAAAATCAACAGAGAAATTCATTAAGATTAGCATTGGAAGGAATTTCCACTACAAAGTGTTGAGATTTAGTTTGAGGATAGTGTAAGAAATTCAACCACATTTTGCATGACCCTCAAGAGCTACTTTGAGAGCCTTATTTTCAGAGCATATAACCAATATTTGCTTTAAATTGTTGAAAATGCAACAAGATGATGGAGCTTAGTGGAAATGAGTCGCCTTCACTAAGTGTGCCCGCAGGCTATTTTTGGTGCAAAGTCTATTTTTAAACTATGTCTATTTTTAGACATATGGATCATGGTCTATGAGTTGCAGGATGCTATTTGTGGATGATTGGTCATGTTGGTAAAAATAGATGGACTTGTATTTTTAGACATATGGGCAGAGTCTATTTTTAGACTGCCAGGCTAAAAATAGAAACAATTGAATATTATTAGCTCTTAATAATATTTGGACTATAAACATTATCTTATCCTCTTGGAGCACTTCAGTTCGAGCTACGGATGTGGCACATGCAACTGTCAGAAGGAAATACGCTTTTCTTGTGGGTCAGTTGAGCTATTGCATGCAGGACTTCAGTTAGAACTCATGTGGTTGAGTTTTGTGGAGTTGATTGAGGAGTTGATGGAGTTGTGTTCAGTTGAACTAGTTGTATTTAGTCTAACTGCAGAATACACTAGTGATGAGTTGTGTGAATTAATTATTAATTAATTCACTAATTATTAACTCATAAAGCAACTAAAGAATACATCAGTTAACTCAGTGCATGGACAGTTCAACAGAGACAGGTGTTAGAGGTAAGTGAAAGGGTGAGTTGTGACTATCAGTTGTGCATGAGATTTGCACAATCAATGGGATTGAGTATTGCCAATGAGGATTGCATGTTTCAGCCAAGGAAATATGTGTTTGGTTCAGCCATTCATCATTATTCTCATGTAGGATTGCACAGTGGAGGTAGGCAAACAGTGGAGGAGATTTGAGGCGTCAGATCTGAGCTAGTTTTGTGTGTAACAGGTGGAGATAGTACTGAGTACTTATGAGGAGTATTGTACTATGTATTGTTACATGTTCTCAATCATTATAATATACAGATAGTGTGGGGTTTTCAGCTGTATGCTTTCCCCGAGTTACATACTGTGTTAATGTGTGCATGCGATTGATGTTTCATTGTTTTTAATGCTGCAAAATTGATGATCAACGTAGAGGAGGTTATGTATTATGCATGTATTCCGCAATAGTGTTTAATCAGGATAATCTCTGTGAATAAGTGTCATATTATTCAAAATTTCTACATAAACAGTCAAACGTAACTCACAAATGTGAGGTGGTCTCCACTCAAATTTTGGGCTTAATATATCCATTAACATATTACTATAGTAGGTTAGGCCAAAATATGGTTTTCTTTGTCTAGATTTAGCTCTCAAAGTAGTTCTATATGTCTACTTGGGAAATTTTAGATTCAAGAAAGTTCAACAGTTAATTTTAGTAGAAACTGTAAAATTAGATCCTATTTGTGACATCAGGTTACAATATACTTCATTAGAAGCACACTCGATAAGATAAATCACTAGTAATGTGCAAAATTAGACCCTATTACATGAATTTGTATACAATTTGCTTCAAGTTAAAATAAAATTCATTAAACAAAGTCTTAGCTTGAATATCACTAATAGTGTCGGGTATAGGTGAAACTTAAAGAAAATTAAATTTCATCATCCTACAAAGTAAATTTCCTGTTAGACTGTAAACATTTAGTATTTGGGTGCAGAAGAAAAAATCCTATGTGGATGCATGAGAAAGCATCCTATGTGCTACTCAAATGAAAATGAATAGAATAAAGAAATATCGTAGAATCAATCAGGTAAAAATAAATTCAAATTTTCAAATATAGATATATTATATTGGTATCTATATTTTTTGAAACATTGTAATCTACACATGCTAAGATAGTAGAACATTGGGGGAGAAAAACATTACAATTGCTTTTGATTACAATGTCGCAAACATTATGAAATAAATTGACCTAGGATTTAATGCAATATGGTAATGTAATAAGAAACATAGGAAATCCTTACAAAATCCACATCCTAATGTTACGCCAAAAAAAATATGGCAACCCTATGTTTGATGGTCTTCACAATCTTCATTTCCCAACCTTTTTGAGTTTCATGTTTGATCCAAGGAGGCTTTCCTACCTAATAATGGCCAATTAGGATTTTTTGGAATGTTTCCATATGATTGAGTCCAAATTTTCCCTTGTAGACATGGATGAATTGAGTACCCATAGATCACACTTGTGCTACTAACCCTTGCATTAAGTGGTGGTGTTTGATAATCATACATAGGATTGACACCTACACTAGTAGGAATATATCAAGTGGGAAAACCCCCATTTTGATAGCGAGGGACTTGGATTCTTATGAGGTCTTGGAATAATTGTGTATTATTGCAATATGGTATAATGTGTTTGACATCCTCCTGATTTTTGTTGAGGAAAATTAATTACCTATCATTTAATTGTCAACCCAGGGGTTTGGTAAAACTTGCTAAGCGTGCGTGCATTGTATATGCTAGAAATTAACTTCCAATTTAGATCAATATAACTACGAAACCAAATAATGACAAACCAAATTCACCTATTCTAATTCAACAATCAACTCAAAATAAATTATAGTACAATTATAGTACAACGCGCAGAATTGAAATTACATGAAATGAAATCTACTCTAAGGGATCGTGTTTGCATTATCAATTCAAGATCCTATGAAATGAATAATCAAAACCACATGACATGAAATGAAAGCAAAAACAATCATTCTTAACCTCTCACACAGGAAAAGATATGAAAGAAAATAAAAACAATTGCTCTTAACCTCTAGATATGAAAGCAAATAAAAACAATCGCTCTTAACCTCTAGATATGAAAGAAAATAAAAACAATCACTCTTAACCTCTAGATATGAAAGCAAATAAAAAAAATCACTCTTAACCTCTAGATATGAAATAAAATAAAAACAATCACTCTTAAACTCTCACACAAGAAAAGATATGAAAGAAATAAATTTTAATCTATGAAAGCAATAAATATTAATCTATGAAAACAATAAATATCACACATTATAGGTGGCCAATCCAAAAGCATGAGAGATGGCAAGTTGAGAGGCTCCCAGTGCAAGCATTACCAATCAAGGTGAAAGCAATAAATCTTAATCTATGAAAACAATAAATCTCACACATTATAGGTGGCCAATCCAAAAGCATGAGAAAGGGCAAGTTGAGAGGCTCCCAGTGCAAGCATTACCAATCAAGGTGAACATCGCTCATGAGCATGGTGCTAAATCTAAATTCCATTCACAATTAATCTTAACTTTCCACCTGAGTATCTCCATCTTTACACATGCCTTTGAAAGGAGAAGGCTCTCCTATTTATACAAGAACATAAGAACCTACCTCATTAATGGAGGTCCATTATTCTCTCCCTAGATCCCTACAAAATCTCATAGAGTTACAACGAAAATAGGTAATGATAAGACACATATCCTCTTTGAACTTTATCCAAATCTTCTTCCATATCTTGAAGTGAATTCGAATTTGAGCATTGGAGGCCACATAAGGGTGCCTTGGAAGCTTCCAAATGACCTACACATGTCATCAAACTCAAGACACTTATAAGTATTAGCAAGTATATTCCATTTTTCTAAGTTTTGAACCATTTAATTCACTTATGATACTAGAAACCATTAAATTTTGGAAAACACAAATGGAACCCATATAATTATGAAAATGGAGGCTAATGAAAGGTTATATGGTCATGGAGTTGCGACATGTGAGTGAAATGGTGGCGATAAAGGTGAAAGTGGATGATATTTTGAATACATTTTGGAGACTCTACATACCCCCCAACTGATGTTATTCCATGTCCTCATGCAATCTACTGCATTGCTTAATCATGATTTTCTTTTGAATGAGCTTGGCTTATATCAATTGTCCTTAAACTTTGCATTTGACAATTTCATTTCTTTTCGCAAAGTATTTATTATTATAAATTGAATTGCAGCATGTTTGGTTGGTTCTTGTGTGACAACCAAATTTTAATTGGTATTGGTTCTTGTGTTTCAATACCTTGTTCCTTTTTGTTGCAGTAAGATTCACTGAACATATTTAAGAATGCATCTTTGCATCAGCCATATAATATGCTCACCATTTAGGCATTATTTGCAAATCACCTAAATTTTGAACCATAATGCAAGCATGATGATTAGGACAAGTATGTTAGGATGAAATGAAGTGAAATGGAATGGATTGATATGAATGTGATAATAAATGGATGTTCCTTCCCCCCCCGCCCCCCAACTAAAGGTGTTTACAGTTTTTTGTTTCAAATGAGAAAGTAAATATGGTGAAGTATTTTCCAAATATTATAACTTTAGTATTCAAGGAATTCTATGATTAAAAGCTAGAAAAGAACATGCCTTTACTTACCTAGGAAGTGGACAAACTGTGCATATGTAGAGAAGTTGTAGTTGTTGTTGGACCATGGAATAGAATGTAGAATTTCATCTGCTTCTTGGTTGCATAAATGGTGGATGAGGTGGTGAAAGTGGATTCTTTATTTCTGCTGCTAAATCTATTATATTTGTTGCAAAATGTTGAAATGATATAGCCTTCACTTGCTACAAAACCCGATGTCACAATTCTAGTCATGCAAATGAATGTGTTGTTGTCGAGCATGAAGATAAGTCATTGGATTACCAGCCATTAATGAATGTCGTTAACCAATGCGAGGAAAACTTGCCATTAATGTCAACAAGTGCCAAGGTATGTAAGTACATCTTGCAAAGTGTGAATAGTTGAGCTGATGTCGAGCCACTTGCAAGATCCAATGATCAAGGGACATTGATGTATTCCCATGATTGTTGGCGAGAGAACTTGTCATTGATGCACACAAGCCTCAAGGTACTAATAAGGACTCTATCCCTAAACCTAGATAGTGTGCTGATGTCGATGGGCCAAGACTTGTTAGAAGGGAGGCCTTAATGAATCCTCCATCATCTAACGCAAGTATGAAATGATGATTTTGGAAGGACTATGAATGAAAATTTTTGCTGTGGATCAAGGTTTATTTAATGGAAAAGAAAATAACAAGAGGGTAAACAAGCGAATGGAAAGAAAAAAGACAAATCAGCATGTAAGCGAGCTGAATGTCTCTATGAATGGAAATTACAAAAAATGTGAATGAAAAATGTAAATGGAAAATGTGAAGGAAACATGCGACACTTTGCAAGGAAAATGGCGATGACGATGCCTAGCAAAAATGCTTGGATAGCTTGTGAGTTTGGAGAGGAAAAATGATGGCATTTATGGATGATATAAATGGATTCAATTGGTTCATATATCTTGAAATTGGTCGTAGAAAAGTAATCATGCATAATTGGCTTCCTTCAGTTCTCTGATTGCCCTAGAACCTGAAAATAAACATGGCACTAACATTGCAATAAAACATAAGTGTGTTCAAAGAGAAGTGATCAATTTCTTTTTGATACATATGAAAAATTTGCATAATTAATAGGTTCATGACATGTCTTCATTTCAAATGGTTAGTCCAATTTCCAAATTGCGATAATAAATCCAATTTCTAAAAGAAAACAACTTCCTCAATTTATGTTTGAATCATAACATTTCATAAAGATAAAGAAATATTATTTGTGAATGCTTGATGATTCCTGCAAAACAATCTTCGATAAAAAATTCATCAATCGATCATGTAGATAAAGCGCCTTCATAGTTCTTCTTCTTTCCTGCATCATACTTGAAGACATAACATTAGACAAAACCAATAATAAAATTTTGAGCATGATTTTATGATAGAATGCATTGTTGACAAATAGATCATTGAGTTAAATACAGAGCTCTAGAATTGTTGGTCAGCTCCAGAATTGTGCAGTTTCTATAGCTAAAATCCTGAACAGACAATTAAGTATACACATCTATGCATTTTTGTTATGAACAAATAACCAGTCCAATCTTCAAATTGATCAATGCCTCTTCCAGAAAAATTAGCAAATAGAACAATTTTTTATTTTTTATTTTTATTTTATTTTATTTTTATTTTTTTATTATTAAAAACGACAAGGTAATTATGATCTGCTTATTTACCTGTAAACCTTCTTTGGTTGAACAATAGCAAAGAAATTTCCAGTTGTTGGTGCCATAGCCTCAGGGAAAATTTTAAGAACCCCCCCTAAATTTATAAATATAATAAATGGGCGAATCTCCATGGTATATAGGAAAAATGGAAGGCGATTTTATCAATAATATAGTATGTATATATAATTTTTTGGCGAATCTTTCACCAGGCATGGCGAATATTTTACTCAATTATAAAATCTTGTAAGATCTTGGCGAGTCTTTCACTAAATAATAAAACTTTGTAAAGTCCTAGTGAATCTTAGCATAGGCTACATGCTGGTTTAATTCCCCCATTTAAATAGGCTACATTGCAGGTGAATACCATGGGTCAATACCATGTGCCATTTTGGTGAATACCATGGGTCAATACCATGTGTCATTTTTATTTTTATTAATTCTAATATTAGGGTTAATAATGGTTTTTTGCATGGTATTAATAACAATCTAGTCCATGGTATTTGTCCCATAGTATTTTGGCCATAGGTTTCACCTAAATATAACCCTTTTTTTGAGTGTCCTTAACTAGCAATTGCACCAAATGTTGCAAAGGAAACGCCGTAAGGCATAAATTGAGAAGCATTTTGACATGTAAAGAATCATTGAAGATAAATATTAGTAAACAAAATGCTTCCTAGTAGCCCCTCACACTTGCAACTATGAACAAAGGGCTTGTACTTCTAGGGTTGGTCAATTGTTCTCACTATCGACCAAACCTGCAGATAAAACACAACTTGAGTGTTTGGTATCAAAATGAGCACATGACCATTACAAAGAAAAATAAACTACTAAGATGCGGAATTGCTAGATATAAACAATATATGTTGAGTCAAAATAAAACGAGCAGTATGTGTCATTTGGTACACTCTTGTGAGGCACCAAATTGGTGTATGAGACCAATTGGTATATAAGACCTAAATGTGTCCTTTAATACCCGGTGTATGAGACCAATTGGTATATAAGACCTAAATGTGTCCTTTAATACCCTTTTGTAACTTTGTTCTGTGTTTTAGTGGTAATCTTTCTGAAAATTACTATAATAAATTTTCAATATTATATATTTAAATATAAAATTATATCATTTTAATTTTACACTTTATTCGTAGAAATTAAACTAATTTAAATGCAACTTAAAACTAAATCTCTTGATGAAAATAAATTTTCAAATTTTACACAAAAAAACACATTGCCTATTAATTATACACCTAAATTTTCATATAAATAATAAATATTTAATAAAAAAAATACAGATTAACTATTAATTATACACCTAAATTTTCATATAATTAATAAATATTTAATTTAAAACAAATACAAAACATTCGGAAGGTGCTCTCGACACAAACAATCCCATAAAAAATAGAGCCTTCTAACTACTTCAAACTTTCACGGAAGTAATAATATAGGTTTTCCCAAAACACTTGACCTCTAAAGCTTTTACGATGTAATCCACGGGTTATGTTATGGGTATCCTTCTAATTAATTAACTATATCATATCATTAAAAAAAAGAGTAAAAATGACAAAATGGATATTATTATTTTTAGAGGAAACTGATAATTTTTCTAGATATATGTAATAGATGGGAAGTCACATATTCATAGTTCAGTTCAGGATGGAGACTTTGGGAGACCATCAAAAATTGGAATAGGAATCTAAAATGGGAACTAAAGTTTAGACTCGGGCGGGACCTTTTTTTAGTCACCCCTATTTTTTTAGTCTTATTATGATAAGGCATTAAATTTGGGTGAATGGAATGACAAACTACTATCTCAACCACTCAAATTAAAAACCATTGACACATGAGACAAGTGTTCTTTTAAGCTAAATAAAACCACAAATAACATATATATTTGGTCTCCTCTCTTCACATTCACATACTTCCACTGTCGTTTTGCCCATAATCAACGTAAGTAGAACCACTCCAAAGTTATATACACCCGTCTTCTTGTCCAGCTTCAGAGTGTACGCATAACTGTATAAATTTAATAATTACAAACACAAAGATGAATGTCAGATAAAATGGCAATATAGTAATGTTTTAACACACGAGATTTTATTTATATAATGCCAGTTGTTTGATAGAAATTATTTATGGGTTAAAATATAATACACTGAATGTGGGTAGAGTACTATACATTCACAATAAAATTCTTATCAACAAAATGGTGTGATGGTGTGAGGTTTGACATTTAATTTAGTTAACGACCATTTTTTTAATTCCCACAAAGTGATTTTCTATCTTCAACCACTGCACCTAGTAAATTTTAAAGAGTTAATAACAAACCATAAAATTTTTGAAAATGCAGGCATTAAGAATCAGGCTGTGCATGGAGTATCAGACTAACAGAGTGCTAAATACTACGCCGTCGGGTGGATAGCGCTCGCCCTCAATCCACCCAATGTCCACTCAGGGAGAAGAAGAAAGAAAAAATTTGCAAGGTTACAGCTGACATGTGTCAGTTGAGGATGCACGCAGATTTGGGCAGAATTGCATGGGCCAGTGGAAGACCAACGCAGCTGTTGGCAGGATTGCATGAAGGACTAGTGGTACCCATCTTCCGAAATAACAATGGTGGTTTACATGAATTTACGCAGACGTTGGAAGAATTGCATGAATGATCACTGGTACCCATCTACAGAAAGACATGTGGTTTTCATGTATTGGTTTTTATGCATGGAGATTTGCGGGGCTGTCGATGAAGAATTGCACAGAACGAATGTGCCTCAGACTGTGAAACTGTAGTGGTAAATCAAAGTGAAGAAGAGCGCTATGGCAATGAGAGAAGCAACTACAAGAAAAGTCTCAAACCAAAAATAAAATTGAAATTTCTAAAAATCTTTCATTTCCATTCACTGTGCTTTGTCCTCCTTTATCATCAACTTTGTCTAATTATCTTATTATCCTAAGTATTATAAAAAAACTGCAATTCTGTCTCATTGCAACTTTCGATCCATTGCTATAATAAAAATGTAAGTTTGTTGAAAATATGCACAGAGGTAAAGATATCACCAAAATCTTACAGTTTTAGACCAAAGAACATAAAAAACCTGCACTATTCGAAATTTAAAGGTTAATGTCTGTGTTTAAATACCTGCAATAAGCAAGAATCTGTCCATGATAGAGGGTTAAAAAGAAACATATGGAATTAAGAAATTGAACGCACTGAGTCTCTCCGAGTTGCTGAAATGTTGAATGGATACTGAAAGAATGAAAAGGAACCCTCCATTCGAACTTCAGGTTTCATGGCAGAGGACAAAGTGCATGGTAGATGACACATCACTACCAGCAAACTAAAGAGCGTGAATGAACCAGATGCGAAGCGGAGGTGGAGAGTGCCAATGAGCCGAAAGCTAGGCCGAGGGAAGGGAAGCTAGGGCGAGGGAAGGGTAGTTACCCCTTATCCACCTTGAAAGCGCTGAATTCACTTAGGGTTTGCAACACCATTAGCACCGAATTGAAGAGTGCGAAACCGAAGAGAACAAGTTGCAATGGAATTGAAGAGTGCGAAACCGAAGAGAACAAGTTGCAATGGAGCCAACATCGCGGCAGAGGGAAGTGGGTGGTTAGGTTTAAGAGTCCCTGCATTTGAACCTTAATGTAAGGGAGTTAGGTTTAATAACTGTTCTTTCCAACTACTTTTCAATCGAACAGTTAAAATTCTTCGAATCGTCTAACATCTAATCCAATGACGCACAAAGTTGACAAGTGTCCCAGAGGAAAGTGTTTTTCATAGGGAAACCCCTTACCGCGTAAATATAAGGTGACTTATGGAGTAAATATAAAAAAATGTTTTATTTGTTTACGATACCTCTCTTACCATACCTCTTTTACAAATATGGTATTTGGCCCATAGGATTCACTTAAATAAAACCTCTATCTTGAGCCTTCATAAATAGAACGAGGGTTATGGACTAAATATAAAAAGAGGTTTTATTTATTTACGATACGTCTAGTTTATTTATATTTTTATTTATTTACCATACCTTTTGAGTAAGTGTAAAAAGACGTTTTATTTATTTACCATACCTCCACTTTACTTATATTTTTATTCGTTTACATTCTTACATGTATATAAGGTGACTTATGGAGTAAATATAAAAAATGTTTTATTTATTTACCATACCTCTCATTTATTTATATTTTTATTAATTTACCATACCTCTTTTATAAATATGGTATTTGGCCCATAGGATTCACTTAAATAAAACCTATTCTTGAAACTGGGCGAATGGATTCACTTAAATAAAACCTATTCTTGAAAATGGGCGAATGGAAGGTTGTAAGTCCTAATTTCAAGGGCTAAATTTACCTTTTTTACCCTCTCCCTTAAAATAAGGTGGGCTATTTGAGGTGATTTGTAAAAATGTACTATGATACAAAATATTCGCCCACTAAAAATTTAAAACCCCTTAATTTCGCCAAAGGGCGAACATTCGCCCCTAAAATTATCCTTGCATAGCCTTGTTTGTTGTTCTTGTCTCGTGTTTTTTTTCTTCTGTTTCTTGCTTCGATAGGTGTGTTTGAGTGGACCATCACAACAACTTTTTCTCAATTTTCTACAATCACTAAATGAATTTCACATCAATTTTTATGAAATTTTTTTTTTCATAGCAAAAAAAATAAAAATTAATGAAATATTTACAAAATTTAAAATGTGAAATATAAAAACAAAACATTAAACATACTAATCACAAAACATAAAATATATAAAACAAAAGTACAAAAAAAAAAATTAAAATTAAAAAAATAAAAGTAAAAACAAACATTATACACAACATATATATATACACTTTAAAAACAAAACATAACAACATAAAACATAATGTACTCAACAAATGCATGTGCAAAGATGGAAGATTCAACAACACAGTTTTACTTTTTACTACACAGATTAGAGAGAAAAGAGGATTTGTCATAGATCCACTCTTAAGATCAGATGTTGCTATTGAAATTGTGGCAGGATTCACATCTCCAATCATTGGCATTGAAATTCCTGAGGTAATTTCTTGACTTGGTGAATGAGAAAAAGAAGGCCAAATAGTCCATTATCATGTCTAGATATGCCACTCATATTCTTGTACCCTCGAGTGATTGTGGTCTTTGATAATTTCTTACAACCCTCTGCTTGTTCTTTTTACTTTCAAATACATGTGGAGATTTGGAATTCAATCATGCCTGGGATTTAAAAAATAACACATTTTTCATCTAATGTGTTTTGAGTGATTTACAAAATCAAGGAAAATTGGATTTGGGGCACCTAGAATAGTAACAAAATATCAAAACTTAACAAGTTGCGATAATTTTTTTTTACCGATAGTAGTAAATGCTGGAGGAAGTGCTCGAGGTCGAGGCAAGGGAGGTCGCACTCCTAGGGCTGCCAACACCATTTCAGAATATCTCTGGCATTTGATTTGTTGTTTGATATGGAATTTCATCCTTTGAAGATCTCCTTTCACCTGTGATCATAACGCAATTTTAGTCCTGGATCATGAACCCATCTTCCGTACGAATAATTACAAGGTCTCATCTGGCTGCCCACTTGCTTGTGGAGCTTTTCTGAAGTGCCCATATTCTCGTCCCAGATGTATTAATAACCTTTTCTCCTTTAATCTCTAGAACTCAAGAAATATTTGTGGTGGATCTTCCTTCTGTAGATCAGGAAAATCAAATCCATTGCATGGCCGCAACTGAAGCTTGTACATTTAATTGAAAACTATTTTTCTCACGCAATCTTGCAAATAAGACTCGAGAGAACCTCAAAAATCTCTCAAACGGTTACGAATTTGAGAAAATCACTCTTGGATAACATAATTAACCCCGTTATGAAGAAAACCCACATTTTAGCTTTTTGAAATTCATTTTCATTTGGCCAGAAAACGTGTTTTAAAATGACGTGTCGAAAACTGCTACGCATTTCTGGCAAATTCTCAGGTACAAAAAATTACTTGTTGGATCTTTCATGTCCACCGCCAAACATGGATGAGGATGAGATTTCAGATGAGGATGAGTGGAGCACGGGTAAGAATGGCTTCATCTTATAGCCATTTGGATCATCCCTGGGTGTATGAAGAATAAAAATGAAAACACAGCCATCTGGGTAATCATTTGGATGCACGACTTTTGAAGAATATCCACTTGGGATTGAATAACCCTCTACACAAGGTTCAAGCCATAGTGTGTCAAGATTGGCTTACATATCATGTTTTTCTTTAGATGGGTCCTTCGAGTTTTCACCTATGATGCTCCTATCAGGATATTCTTTCTTCAATTGTTTGAATTCTTTCAACATGGTCGCAAGTGGTCTGTCACTGATAAGTTCAATATATATGTTTTTCTTTTGCAGACATAGTTCTTATAGGAGAAAGTTTTCCAGGAGTTGGATCGTGATGGATGCTTGTGATATGAATCAAATCAAGCTCGGCTGTAGAAACGATCCATTTCTACAGCTTCGCAAGAACGAATTAGAATGGGAATCATGTGAATCATTGATGCGCTAGATATGCAATGAATTAGAGCAATTTCAAAGCAAGATTTTTCTTCTTTTATGATGAATTTTGAATTTCTATACTAAGCTAACGCTTAATATATATAAATATAAATATAAATATAAATATAAATATAACTATTCATCATAATATCATAATTGTTATATTTATGATAAGTTTTTTTTAGTGTGTACAATTGTTAATAAACCATAATTGTTATAAAACTTTACTCTCTAAAATTCATATAATTTATAAAATAGTTTTTTTCACTAATTTCAAGACTATGACAACTCATTCCTACATAAAATAAGACAACATCAATTTTCCATAAAATAGTTCATCAAACTAAATTCTCTACTCATCCAAGCATGGTTGGCTTCATCCATTTAATAGAGCATTTGGCGTGGTTGGCTTCATCCATTTAATAGAGCATTTGTGAGGATGTAGAAGACTGGATAGTCACCCTAAAGGCCCAAATCAAATTACCTCAAATAACCTTATATAATAACCTTATCTAATATGACTTTATGAATAATTAATGATGTCATTATTAAAAATTATGGCAAGGTACTAGATATTTTAAAATTAATAATTTTAATAAATTTATTTTTGACTTCAACCTTGAAACCTGCAAGCGTGCTCGTTCAAAATGATGGACCTTGGTTGCAATGGCTTTTCCATGTAGGGATTCAATTGTAGAGTTGAGGCTTCTATGATCCATATCAAGTTTACAAAAGATTTTTCGGCGAAAATCACATGAAATATCATTTGTCGACGCGTTTTGAACCAACCAGTGTGGTTCATCGTCAGACGCCCCACGGGTTCAGGTGGAGGAGGAGGATGTAGGGGCCCCGAGTTGCCCGAGTTGCGAAGACTTCTTCAACGCTTGGTCCTTCTAGGGAACTCGGCCCTGGCCTGGCTTGACTTGCTTCAAGCTTTCCTTCTACCGTGTTCTGCTCAAGTGCACCAACCAAGTGTCTGTCGACCAAGTTCATGGAACTAAACTTCCGAATGTCCTCTGGATGCTCTCGGTAGTGAGTCCCCAAATCTTCAATGTAGTCGAGCTCTTCTTGCTCAATCACAACAACCTTCTTACTAAGAAGCTTCTTCCTTATCTCTTCCTCAATTTGCTTGATTTCGAACTCCACCTTGGCACTTTCCTTCCTTAACCGGGCTCTTTCATCAAAGAGCTCTTGAAGACCAAGACTACCTCGTTGGATCTCCTCATCAAGTTCATTGAGTTCAACATCTGTCGTACTCCCGCATTGGCTCCTGAGTTCTTCAAGTTCCCTTCTTAGTTCTGAACAGCTCTCTCGAATCTTCATGTTCTCAGCTCTCATCGCAACCCAATTAGAACTCCATCGACTCATGTGTTCTAATACCTCGTACCGGAGAGCTTCAACCGCATTATGGCTGGATTCACCTTCATCCACCATTACTGCCTTCTCAGCCTTCTCCAAGTCACCTGCAATTAGAACCAACCCTTGTTCCACTTCGTGTGAAACGGTTTCCTTCATCGGCAGTACCTGTCACGAGCAAACCTTGCTCAAACCGAGTCTTGAAACTACCTTCAAATGCTTCAACACCTGAACCTGTTCAAGCCTCAATATCACCTGTCATCAACTTCAAACCTTCACGAGCAAACCTTGCTCTGATACCACTTGTCATGCCCCTACACATGCGGTGCTCTTCCAACCGCTTATAGCGAGGTGCGGCACCACCGAACGCTTTCTTTTCACCAATACTCACCTTCGTGGACTACGCCTAATTCACTTGTCCTTACTTAGTTTGTTTTTCGCAACCAAGTAAAATGCATTTATCTTTTATACTTAATGAAGCCCATACTCATTCATTATCCATATGCAATTAACCAAGAACATCAACAATTGCAAACAAGTATAAAGGGAGGGGCAACTCCCAAATAGTCTGCCCAACAATATATTATAACAGTTCTTCAATAATACATCATCAAGTATACTTGGCAAAACTCCAAGTATATACTTAGAATAATTTACAATCAAGGCATAGAACAGCCTTTTACAACATCAATGCCAATCTACACGGTAGGAGGGTGCTCACCAGAGACACCTAAGACTCCCCCTTAGACTTTGCATGATTTCCACCTCAAACCGCACTCTTGTCGACCTACGACTAACCTCCGGTAAAACTGCGCACTTCCTCCTTAGAGCGCATGAGCTATGCGCACTTATCTGCGCCCTTTTTACCCCTGCTTAATGCATAGAAGAGATATGTGAAGTTCGTTGGTTGGATTGATGCCAAATGAGCTCAAGTCTTTCTCCATTTATACACATTTCTGCGTGTGTTTGGAGGGGGTGTCCAGCCTTAAGGCCGACCCCATAAACCAACACTACATGCCCACATGTGCTCCTCCATAAGTCGGCCTAGCTTCACTTAGCCATCGCATATAAACAAGATTTCAACACTTAGTTTATTTAAGTGTTTCTCCCTATCGTCGCACTTAATGTCGCATATGTTTGTCGCACTTCGTCGCATAAGGAGCGCCCGCCCGTCGCATGTCCGCCTGCTCGTCGCATCGATGTGCACCCATCGCACCCGACGCTCGTCTTCCCGAGTTGCGAAGACCTTACATCCTCCTCCACCTGAAATTGTTGTCGTCCTCGACAACATACCATCTCGGTAGCTCTCCACCAAGATCATCATCAAGCATGATGTCAACTCCTCCACATAAGGCAACCATCCCTGCAACATATGTAGAATCCCATCTCCATCATGTTCCACCTTAGTGACTAACTGCCACCAAGACAACCATACCAAGGTATACACCTCTACGGTTTGTACTCCATCAGATATCATCTCGATACATGATTATTGACTCCTTTGTCACAATCTCCATTGTAACAACTCGTGTCAACCTCATCATGTGTCACCATGTGAACCTCTATCATGATACTCCAACAAAATGTCAACACATCTCTGTACACTTCGCGACCCCATGTCTGAACTAGTTGGGTGATGAGTCCAACTGGCACGCTCAATCCATGAGAGTGAACATCCTTATGCCATCATCTGTTGTTCCCTCAAATATCTGCCACATCCTTGACTCATCAAGAATCCATCCATATAAGTAAACCATGTTCAGGTCCATGAAGTAGTCCTCATCTCATCTGTAACATGCTCCATATAGCCAACCTGATGTTCATGACTCTAGTTGTCCATGATGTCTAATCCATGTAGACCCCATCTCAACCTTGGTCACCTGCATCCAAGTCTTCATCTTGTCATAAAGAAGCCTCCTCTAAGGCCCCTTGTAGGGTTGATGTGGTTCCTTCCTGCCAAGGCCTCCACACCAACCTTCCTCCAAGGTCATCTATAGAGAAATGAGGGCCAGGAAGTTTCCTCCCTGACTCTCATCCACCCATGTGTCAGATTGATGTTGTGTCCTCAAGTACCTATGCACAGCCTCAATCTCTTCACATGTACACCCAAGCTCACCTAGCTTGTTCTTTGTCAACTGAAAGTAATATATGCCCATAGCATACCTGCAAAAGTCCACTATCCCAGCAGGATCTCTACCCTCATAATCCTCATCAACCACTGCCTTTGAAGTAGCACTTGGGCTCCCTTCACTTGTAGATCCATTGTGAAGATCATCAGTAGAAGATGCTTCCACCAAGTGTCTCCATGTTAGTGAGGTCCTCTCCTCACTTTCTTCATTCTTCTTTCTAGTTCTTGCAACGAAGTCAACAAGCTTCCTTTCCTTTGTTGTTTGAGTCATGCTCCCAAGTCCTCTTTGCTCAACATCCTCATGCTTCACATTTGGGTCTTTGGGATACAAAGTCATAGAAGCCATCCTTGGTCTATACCCCAAGCAACTCCTTCTATTTATCGGTACCATCATGGTCTTCCCTCCAGCTGTGATCAAGAGTATGTCCCGGCTCACCATTGATATGGCTTGTGCAAGCTCCATAAAGTCCAGCCCCAACACCATAGAATGATCATCCATGTCCACAACTCTCAAGTCCAACTTTCCGAACCACGATCCTACTTTCACCTGAGTGTTCTTCAACACACCATCAACAGCTCTAATGGTAGAGTTGACTGCTTTGAAAGCACTCCATTCCCTCTCCATCTTTGCTTTCTTCCCAAAAGACTTTGTTGCCTTCCTGCTTATGAAGCTATGAGTAGCTCCTGTATCCACCAAAGCTGCAAATCTCTTGCCCTTCACGGTCACCTGCACAAAACTTAGCTTCAAGGAACCATCTTCCTTTGTTGGCTTTGTCTTGCGCCTTATATCAGCAACCTTCTTCAAGAATTCGGCCTCAGAAGTGTCAATTGGCTCATGCTCCTTCTTGACATTCCTCTTAAGGTACCTTACTTCCTTGCTTGGTCCTTCTAGGGAACTCGGCCCTGGCCTGGCTTGACTTGCTTCAAGCTTTCCTTCTACCGTGTTCTGTTCAAGTGCACCAACCAAGTGTCCATTGACCAAGTTCATGGAACTAAACTTCCGAATATCCTCTGGATGCTCTCGGTAGTGAGTTCCCAACCTGTCAATGTAGTCGAGCTCTTATTTCTCAATCACAACAACCTTCTTACCAAGAAGCTTCTTCTTTATCTTTTCCTCAATTTGCTTGATTTCGGCCTCCACCTTGGCACTTTCCTTCCTCAAATGGGCTCTTTCATCAAAGAGCTCTTGAAGACCAAGACCACTTCGTTGGATCTCCTCATCAAGTTCATTGAGTTCAACATCTGTCATACTCCCGCATTGGCTCCTGAGTTCTTCAAGTTCCCTTCTTAGTTCCGAACAGCTCTCTCGAATCTTCATGTTCTCAGCATTCATCGCAACCCAATTAGAACTCCATCAACTCATGTGTTCCAATACCTCGTACCGGAGAGCTTCAACCGCATTATGGATGGATTCACCTTCATCCACCATTACTACCTTCTCAGCCTTCTCCATATTCACCAAGTCACCTGCAATTAGAACCAACCCTTGTTCCACTTCGTGTGAAACGGTTTCCTTCACCTGCAGTACCTGTCACGAGCAAACCTTGCTCAAACCGAGTCTTGAAACTACCTTCAAATGCTTCAACACCTGAACCTATTCAAGCCTCAATATCACCTGTCATCAACTTCAAACCTTCACGAGCAAACCTTGCTCTGATACCACTTGTCACGCCCCTACACCTGCGGTGCTCTTCCAACCGCTTATAGCGAGGTGCGGCACCACTGATCGCTTTCTTTTCACCAATACTCACCTTCGTGGACTACGCCTAATTCACTTGTCCTTACTTAGTTTGTTTTTCGCAACCAAGTAAAATGCATTTATCCTTTATACTTAATGAAGCCCATACTCATTCATTATCCATATGCAATTAACCAAGAACATCAACAATTGCAAACAAGTATAAAGGGAGGGGCAACTCCCAAACAGTCTGCCCAACAATATATTATAACAGTTCTTCAATAATACATCATCAAGTATACTTGGCAAAACTCCAAGTCTATACTTAGAATAATTTACAATCAAGGCATAGAACAGCCTTTTACAACATCAATGCCAATCTACACGATAGGAGGGTGCTCACCCGAGACACCTAAGACTCCCCCTTAGACTCTACACGATTTCCACCTCAAACCGCACTCTTGTCGACCTACGACTGACCTCCGGTAAAACTGCGCACTTCCTCCTTAGAGCGCATGAGCTATGCACACTTATCTGTGCCCTTTTTACCCCTGCTCAATGCGTAGAAGAGATATGCGAAGTTCATTGGTTGGATTGATGCCAAATGAGCTCAAGTCTTTCTCCATTTATACACATTTTTGCGTGTGTTTGGAGGGGGTGTCCAGCCTTAAGGCCGACCCCATAAACCAACACTACACGCCCACATGTGCTCCTCCACAAGTCGGCCTAGCTCCACTTAGCCATCGCATATAAACAAGAGTTCAACACTTAGTTTATTTCAAGTGTTTCTCCCTATCGTCGCACTTAATGTCACATATGTTCGTCGCACTTCGTCACATAAGGAGCGCCCGCCCGTCGCATGTCCGCCCGCTCGTCGCACCGATGTGCGCCCGCCGTGCCCGTGCGCCCGTCGCACCCGACGCTCATCTGCCCGAGTTGCGAAGACCTTACATCAGCAACGTTGTCAGTCTTGACAACAAACGGCTTCCCAATCAGGTAATGCCTCCACACATGAAGACAATGGATGATGGCAGTCATCTCCTTCTCATGAACCGGATACCTCCGTTCTCTATCCTGCAACTTCCGACTCTCATACGCCACCGGATGCCCATCCTGCATAAGAACTCCTCCTATGGAAAATCTGAAGCATCAGTGTGTACCTCAAACGGTCTCTCAAAGTTAGGCAACTTCAGTATCGGTGCTGTAACCATCCTCTTCTTCAAGTCATCAAATGCCTCTTGACATTTGCTCGTCCAACTCCACCTCTTGTCTTTCTTCAATAAGTCTGTCAGTGCCGATGTCACCTTGGAGTACCCCTCTACAAACTTCCGTTGGTAGTTGGTCATGCCCAAAAACACCCTCATCTCATGGACATTCTTCAGTTCAACCCAGTCCTCAATCGCCTTCACTCTGCTCGGCTCCATCCGTATGTACCCTTGACCAACAATATGCCCAAGGAACGAAATCTCGGTCTGAGCGAACACACACTTGGACTTCTTCAAGAACAACTGATTTTCCCTCAACGCCTCGAATACCATTGCCAAGTGTTTCTTATGATCCTCCATGTTATCACTGAACTCCACTATATCGTCCAAGTATACTACTACGAACGAATCCAAGTATGGTCGTAGAACATCGTTCATCAAAGTGCAAAACGTAGCAGGAGCATTGCACAACCTGAATGGCATAACAAGGAACTCAAAGCTACCATACCTTGTTACTATCGCGGTCTTCTTCTCGTCTCCTTCAGCTATCCGCACCTGATAATATCCATGCCTCAAGTCCAGCTTGGAAAACACTCGATCTTTCGCAAGCTTGTCAAAGCAATCAGCAACCAATGGCAAAGGATACCTGTTCCTTACCGTCTGCTTGTTCAATGCACGGTAATCACAGCACATCCGTAGCTCATTCGAATCCTTCTTCCGCTGGAACAATACCGGAGCTCCATAAGGGGACCTTGAAGGTCTAATGAAACCTGCCTCAGTTAACTCCTTTAACTGGCGTTTCAATTCCTCCAACTCAGGCCCTGACAATCGATAAGGTGCTTTAGCCGGGGGTTGCTTTCCTGGCTCAAGCTCAATGCTGTGGTCCACTGCACGCCTTGGTGGAAGTTTCTTCGGAAGCTCATCAGGCATCAAATCCGTATACTTGGTAAGCACATCAGATATCTCAGCTGGAACAGGCTTCCCCACTCCATCACCTTCAACATCCTTGAACATCACGGCATATGTCTCCATATTTGAATCCTTCATAGCCTTCTCCAAACTTAGTGCCGAAACATGCTGCACCTTGACTTCCCTTCTTTGCATATGAGTGGGCAAAGTCCAAGTTTGTGACTGTCCAACCAGCACCACCTCATCACAGAAGGGGACAACAATAGCCTTGTTGCCCTTCAAGAAATCTTGTCCGAGTATCATATCAAAGTCGTTCATCTCCATCACCGTGAAGTCCAACTGACCCTTCCAGTCTTTTATCTGCACAGGTACTTCGTGTACCAAACCTGCCACCTTAGCTCTAGAGTTCACTGCCTTGACCTCCATATTCGATGGGGTGATCATCAGTTCAACCTCTTTTGCCAACCGTGTCGTCATAAAGTTATGTGTGGCACCTGTGTCCACCAGAGCTTGAATGGTCTTGCCATGAACCATCAAGTCTACGAAACCCAGACTGTTCATCCATGATTTCTCCATAACCTTATCAGCTTCACCTGTCATGAGCAACCCTGCTCTATCAGGTTTCACCATTTCATGTTCACTTCGTTCAGTAGCTTCAACACCCTGTGAACTTGCTCTGATACCACCTGTCAAGGTTGGTATCAGCTTTTCGTCAAGCTTCTTCAACCCTGAATCCACTCTGATACCACCTGTCACGCCCCCAATTCTTCACTATGTTCTTAAAGAACAACTCCGCAGTTCGCTCGGCTCCACAAGGTATCTTTGTAGGAACAAAGACAACATACTTGGAAAAACGATCAACCACGACCATAATCCCATTATACCCATGAACTTGCGGTAACTGAGTGATGAAGTCCATCGAGACACTCATCCATGGCCTCTCTGTGTGGAGGCATTACCTGATTGGGAAGCCGTTTGTTGTCAAGACTGACAACGTTGCAGCAAGTTATTTTGCATCAAAACTGAAGCTTTCTGCGAAGCAAGCTCGTTGGCAGGACTTCTTGGCAGAATTCGACATGACTATCGAGTATAGACCGGGTAGACACAATGCGGTAGCAGATGCCCTTAGCAGAAAGGGACAACTTGCAACATTGGAGGAGGAAGAAGACCGGGCAGCAAGGAGTAGGAGTCGAGTTCAGATGTCAGAAGAGATGCAGAATAAGATCAAGGGAAGTGTTGAAACCGATACTTTGGCGCAGAATATAGTGAAGCAGATAAAGGAGGGGAAGACACGAAAGTTCTTTCTACGAGACGGGTTCTTGTTCTTTGGAAACCGACTCTATGTTCCAAAGTCATCCGGACTCAGGAGGCACCTTTTGAAGGAGTGCCACGACTCACCATGGGCTGGCCACCCAGGGCAGCGTCGTTCTTTGGCATTGTTGGAGAGAGAATTCTTTTGGGAGAAGATGAGAGAGGATGTGGAGGAGTATGTACATACGTGCATCATTTGTCAGCAGGACAAATCGGTTGTCATGCCCTGCGGTTCATATCGGGCGCGCGCTCCTCCAACTCGCAAAAATGACTAAGTGTTGGTCACCATCACATAAGAGGCGCACGATTAATATGACTTGTGGCGGTTATATATGCGATGGATGGGTGAGCGATGAGCGTAACCGAACTTAGGATGAGCCGACGGTGGAGAAACTAAGTGAGGGGCGTTCATCGTTATGTTTGTAGTGTCGGCCAAGAGACAACGCACAATTTAGTACGCGTATAAACATGGGCGACCTGCGGTTCATTTGCATCAACGAACTTCACTCTTGCTTCATCGCACAAGTGGAGTGCGCAGAAAAGAAGTGCGTAGGGGTAAAACGACGAGCTGGTGGATGAGCCCGCCGAGTCGGGCATTGTTCCGGGTGTGAGTCGGTTGTGTGTGTGTGCGGTCGGTCGCCACCACACGATAATATAACTTGTTGTGTGTTGCGGTTCGGCGGTGGGTTCGTGCACGGGTGCGCCTGCCCGCCCAACGACACAAGGGTTGTATGTTGTATGTGTAAAGTTGTATTTTGGTGGAGTCTTGGCAGACCGCCGTGCGCTCTTGCACGGGCGGGCGCCCTCCCGTTTATGGAACGCCGGTTGAGCGCGGCTCCCGGTCATGTAACTTCGCATATATAATAAAAAGATTGATTATTATTATATTGTCGAGTTGGTTTTATTATTGTATATTGTTAATGGTTTCCGCACATTAATAATATGAATTCATGTGTATTATGAATTGTTAAGGCGTAGTTCGTAAAGTTTATTAACGATGGAACATCTTAATAACTTAGGCGGTGCCGCACCCGGCCAATTTAACGAAAAAAGAATTGGGGGCGTGACAGGTGGTATCAGAGCAGATTCAGGGTTGAAGAAGCTTGACGAAAAGCTGATACCAACCTTGACAGGTGGCATTAGAGCAAAGGTTGCTCGTGATGAAGATGAAATGGTGAAGCCTGATAGAACAGGGTTTCTCATGACAGGTGAAGCCGATGAAGATAAGGTTATGGAGAAATCGTGGATGAACAGTCTGGGTTTCGTGGACTTGATGGTTCATGGCAAGACCATTCAAGCTCTGGTGGACACGGGTGCCACACATAGCTTTATGACGACACGGTTGGCAAAAGAGGCTGGACTGATGATCACCCCATCGAATATGGAGGTCAAGGCAGTGAACTCTAGAGCTAAGGTGGCGGGTTTGGTACACGATGTACGTATGCAGATAAAAGACTGGAAAGGTCAGTTGGACTTCACGGTGATGGAGATGAACGACTTTGATTTGATACTTGGACAGGATTTCTTGAAGGGCAACAAGGCTATTGTTGTCCCCTTCTGTGATGAGGTGGTGCTGGTTGGACAGTCACAAACTTGGACTTTGCCCACTCATAGGCAAAGAAGGGAAGTCAAGGTGCAGCATGTTTCGGCACTAAGTTTGGAGAAGGCTATGAAGGATTCAAATATGGAGACATATGCGGTGATGTTCAAGGATGTTGAAGGTGATGGAGTGGGGACGCCTGTTCCAGCTGAGATATCTGATGTGCTTACCGAGTATGCGGATTTGATGCCTGATGAGCTTCCGAAGAAACTTCCACCAAGGCGTGCAGTGGACCACAGCATTGAGCTTGAGCCAGGAAAGCAACCCCCGGCTAAAGCACCTTATCGATTGTCAGGGCCTGAATTGGAGGAATTGAAACGCCAGTTAAAGGAGTTAATTAAGGCAGGTTTCATTAGACCTTCAAGGTCCCCTTATGGAGCTCCGGTATTGTTCCAGCGGAAGAAGGATTTGAATGAGCTACGGATGTGTTGTGATTACCGTGCATTGAACAAGCAGACGGTAAGGAACAGGTATCCTTTGCCATTGGCTGCTGATTGCTTTGACAAACTTGTGAAAGCCCGAGTGTTTTCCAAGCTGGACTTGAGGCATGGATATTATCAGGTGCGGATAGTTGAAGGAGACGAGAAGAAGACCGCGATAGTAACAAGGTATGGTAGCTTTGAGTTCCTTGTTATGCCATTCGGTTTGTGCAATGCTCCTGCTATGTTTTTCACTTTGATGAACGATGTTCTACGACCATACTTGGATTCGTTCGTAGTAGTATACTTGGACGATATAGTGGTGTTCAGTGACAACATGGAGGATCATAAGAAACACTTGGCAATGGTATTCGAGGCACTGAGGGCAAATCAATTGTTCTTGAAGAAGTCCAAGTGTGTGTTCGCTCAGACCGAGATTCCGTTCCTTGGGCATATTGTTGGTCAAGGGTACATACGGATGGAGCCGAGCAGAGTGAAGGCGATTGAGGACTGGGTTGAACCGAAGAATGTCCATGAGATGAGGGTGTTTTTGGGCATGACCAACTACCAACAGAAGTTTGTAGAGGGGTACTCCAAGGTGACATCGGCACTGACAAAATTATTGAAGAAAGAAAAGAGGTGGAGTTGGACGAGTAAATGTCAAGAGGCATTTGATGACTTGAAGAAGAGGATGGTTACAGCACTGATACTGAAGTTGCCTGACTTCAAGAGACCGTTTGAGGTACACACTGATGCTTCAAATTTTGCCATAGGAGGAGTTCTTATGCAGGATGGGCATCGGTGGCGTATGAGAGTCGGAAGTTGCAGGATAGAGAACATAGGTATCCGGTTCATGAGAAGGAGATGACTGCCATCATCCATTGTCTTCATGTGTGGAGGCATTACATGATTGGGAAGCCGTTTGTTGTCAAGACAAACAACGTTGCAGCAAGTTATTTTGCATCACAACCAAAGTTTTCTGCGAAGCAAGCTCGTTGGCAGGACTTCTTGGCAGAATTCGACATGACTATCGAGTATAGACCGGGTAGACACAATGCGGTAGCAGATGCCCTTAGCAGGAAGGGACAACTTGCAGCATTGGAGGAGGAAGAAGACCGGGCAACAAGGAGTAGGAGTCGAGTTCAGATGTCAGAAGAGATGCAGAATAAGATCAAGGGAAGTGTTGAAACCGATACTTTGGCGCAGAATATAGTGAAGCAGATAAAGGAGGGGAAGACACGAAAGTTCTTTCTACGAGACGGGTTCTTGTTCTTTGGAAACCGACTCTATGTTCCAAAGTCATCCGGACTCAGGAGGCACCTTTTGAAGGAGTGCCACGACTCACCATGGGCTGGCCACCCAGGGCAGCATCGTTCTTTGGCATTGTTGGAGAGAGGATTCTTTTGGGAGAAGATGAGAGAGGATGTGGAGGAGTATGTACATACGTGCATCATTTGTCAGCAGGACAAATCGGATACTCAGAGACAAGGAGGACTATTGCAGCATTTACCGATTCCAGAGAGGCCATGGATGAGTGTCTCGATGGACTTCATCACTCAGTTACCGCAAGTTCATGGGTATAATGGGATTATGGTCGTGGTTGATCGTTTTTCCAAGTATGCTGTCTTTGTTCCTACAAAGATACCTTGTGGAGCCGAGCGGACTGCGGAGTTGTTCTTTAAGAACATAGTGAAGTATTGGGGGATGCCTTTGAGTATTGTGTCGGATAGAGATCCGCGATTTATAGGGAGATTTTGGACCACATTGTTCGAGTTGGTCAAGACAGAGTTGTTGATGAGTTCGAGTTACCATCCGCAGACAGATGGGTAGACCGAGAGGCTCAACGCATTGCTGGAGGACTACTTGCGACATTATGTGACGGCTGATCAAAAGAATTGGCCTGAACTCTTGGATATTTCTCAGTTTAGCTACAATATTCAAAAGAGTTCTGTGACGGGGTATAGTCCATTTGAGTTGGTGAATGGACAGATGCCGGTTTCACCGCATACCGTAGTGACGGGAGGCTTCTTGAGAAGTCCTCATGCGAGGAAGTTCATGAAGGCTTGCGAGGAGACCTTGGAGTTAGCACGGTTACGCTTGCATGATGTTGCAAGGAGGATGAAAAAGTATGTTGATCGTGGAAGACGGGAGGCACACTTCAGTGTGGGGGATATGGTGTTTCTCAGGATTACCGGGGAGCAGTTTCAGCCAGCCAAGGGGACGACGAGAAAACTGACACGGAAGTATGAGGGACCATTCCGAGTGAAGAAGAGAGTGGGGGAAGTTGCTTACGAGCTGGAGCTTCCACGCCATATGAACATGAAACACCCAGTTTTTCATGTGAGTCAGTTGAAGAGATGTAGACTTGATTCAGACCATCCAGAGAGGGTTGAACCGACGAGAGGACCAGCCAGAATTGTGGATAGACCAGGACTAGAGTTGGAGAAGATTTTGAGTCTCAGAACTACAGGAGTTGGTTGCCACATGCGACGGGAATTTCTTTGTAGATGGAAGGATGCACCGAAGGAGGACAGCTGCGAAACGGAGGATTCACTTTGGAGATGGAAGAACAAGATCGCAAAGTATGACAGGAAGTTGAAGAGGAGAGCAGGAATTGTCGGGACGACAATGACTTCTGGTGGGGGAGGATGTAACGCCCTGCGGTTCATACCGGGCGCGCGCTCCTCCAACTTGCAAAAATGGCTAAGTGTTGGTCACCATCGCATAAGAGGCGCGTGAGTAATATGACTTGTGGCAGTTATATATGCGATGGATGGGTGAGCGATGAGCGTAACCTAACTTAGGACGAGCCGACGGTGGAGATTCTAAGTGAGGGGCGTTCACCGTTATGTTTGTAGCGTCGGCCAGGAGACAACGCACAAGCTAGTATGCGTATAAACATGGGCGACCTGCGGTTCATTTGCATCATCAAACTTCGCTCTTGCTTCATCGCACAAGTGGAGTGCGCAGAAAAGAAGTGCGTAGGGGTAAAACGATGAGCTGGTGGATGAGCCCGCTGAGTCGGGCATTGTTCCGGGTGTGAGTTGGTTGTGTGTGTGTGCGGTCGGTCGCCACCACACGATAATATAACTTGTTGTGTGTTGCGGTTCGGTGGTGGGTTCGTGCACGGGTGGGACCGCCCGCCCAACGACACAAGGGTTGTATGTTGTATGTGTAAAGTTGTATTTTGGTGGAGTCTTGGCAGACCGCCGTGCGCTCTTGCACGGGCGGGCGCCCTCCCGTTTATGGAATGCCGTGCGCTCTTGCACGGGCGGGCGCCCTCCCGTTTATGGAACGCCGGTTGAGCGCGGCTCCCAGTCATGTAACTTCGCATATATAATAAAAAGATTGATTATTATTATATTGTCGAGTTGGTTTTATTATTGTATATTGTTAATGGTTTCCGCACATTAATAATATGAATTCATGTGTATTATGAATTGTTAAAGCGTAGTTCGTAAAGTTTATTAACGATGGAACATCTTAATAACTTAGGCGGTGCCGCACTCGGTCAATTTAACGAAAAAAGAATTGGGGGCGTGACAGGACTTGTCTGAGCAATCCTTGTTTCAAACAACCTTTTGCTACATTCTGCAAATCCCTGTTTTACTTCCCTTGACTCTTCAAGTAGGTATCCTTGAAATTCTTCAAAGGTAGCATAACCCAATTTCCGCAAGATAGACATTTTCACCAAGTCACCTGCAATTAGAACCAACCCTTGTTCCACTTCGTGTGAAACGATTTCCTTCACCTGCAGTACCTGTCACGAGAAAACCTTGCTCAAACCGAGTCTTGAAACTACCTTCAAATGCTTCAACACCTGAACATGTTCAAGCCTCAATATCACCTGTCATCAACTTCAAACCTTCACAAGCAAACCTTGCTCTGATACCACTTGTCACGCCCTATTGTGGGGAAAAATGCCTATGCAGGACGATCCTATCCACCTAAGGTGTGACAGTGCCTTAGCAACAAACAGAGACAGCTATTCTAGTATTTTTCCTTTATGAATTAAGAATGAAGAGAGAGATGGATGGATTAACCGGTGTCTTCCGTTTGTCCCTCGATCCAACTTCTCTTCTCTTGGAGAGTTCCCAGCTACTTGCCTTCTCGCTCGCCCAGCTTCAAGAGGTTTCTGCAAGATCACAAGAAGAGAACACTACACAAGACATGGATTCATATTCATAACTAGTTTAGGATTAGAAGTAAACTAAACATACTAATGCAATCATACATCAAAAATACATTAGTATATAGGAGGAACCAAGATAGCTTTATTGATGAATAACAAGGTTCAGGAAGAGATACAACCCAGAGGGCTCCAATCCAGCATCTCCTTCCTAGCAAATGGAATTCCTATCTTCACCCCCTTCAAAGCATTAAGCACCCAATGATTCCAATCTCAAACCAACAACAATTCTTTGCAATAACAAAATTCCAGCCTCTAGATCTCATGGAGAAAAGATCCATATATAGATGTTTGGAGAGAGGATGAGTCAGCTTGAGATCTGACTAGTGTCCTCTCCCTCTGTCAGTTCTTGATTCCACTTGGAGGTTCTTGCTTCCACTTGGAGATTTGGAACCTCTTACTCATCACCAGTCGAATTCCCTGAGGCAAGTGTCATTTTGGAAGCTTCCTGGGTTCTGACACCTTGAGAAATGAACTTTCCACATGTCCATTCTCGCTCAGCGCAGGTAGCCAGTGTTGCCTTTGACATTCAGCGCAGGTAGCCAGTGTTGGCTTTGACATTCAGCGCAAACAGCTAGTGGAGCCACTGAAATGATCCTGAATTGACTTGTTTTTGAGCAGTTTCTGGTGGAGAACTTCTGTGAATTGTTGTGGTTTGTTAGCCTTGTTCCTCTAGGGGTAGGAACAACATGTTTAGGGACTTTGGATCCCTTAGATTATGGACATTTCATGCTCAATGCTGTAAGGAACAAAAATGTCTATAACAGTTGCCCCCTAAAGTATGAGGTCGTTTATCGGGTGAAATGCTTTATTAGGGGGATCCGAAGTTCATCCAATGCTGGGAGGAGACCTGTAATAAGATACAATACAATACATTATTTTTCATACTGCTTTCATGATCTAGCTGAGGCGAGCATTCCCATGCTCAACTTTATAAATTCATTTTTCTGTACATAGAACAGACAATCGTCTGATGGTAGACTGATAATTTTGATGAAATTATCATCCTTTGAGTAGGATGATTATCTGCTGCAATGATGTACATGTCAATGTCTTTATCTTTCCTGAATATATATCACAGCCCGGATGGATGAAACTAGATCCGGGGTCTTCAAACTCGTTCGATCTTCACTCTAAGTACAAGTCGATCCATGTGAGAAATGTTCTGAAGTCAAACATGGAAAGACATCGCTTGATTACCAGTCAATGAGGTAAACCGTTAACAAGTGCGAGAGGAATCACCGATAATGATAATGACCCTCAAGGTACTGCAGTACAATTCACGTGGTGTGAATAAAGGACTTGGCGTCGAACACCACGCAAAATCTTTCGGTCGAAGGTCATTGATGTATACCTGTCGCCGGAAGTGAGAAACTTGCCATTGAGGCATGCAAGCTTCAAAGTACTGAAGGGGTTGTTCCTAGATCAACTTCTTGGATAATGAGCTGATGTCGACAAGAAGCGATCCGTCAAAGGAGGGCCTTAATGAATCCCACATCAGTGACACGGAACGGAGCTAATGATTTTGATGGAGGTGAAAACGATCTGTGACATATGATTCAGGGTGGCGGTCATGAAAGGATGAAGGATAATGTATGGCAGTGGATGGGACACGGTTGACTTTTCTGAACAACTTCTCTTGAACATGTGGCGACACTGATGCGATGGATTGGTAGCATTACCCCAAATATGGATGGTATGGCGAGACCATGGATATGACCGGTGAATGAAACAACCCAACCTGATTGTGGTACGGAGGAAAAGTGTCATGTTCAAGAGCGACTTGCTACCATCAAAGTTTTCTTGAGTTTCTCCCAATTTTTCCCCAGTCATTGCTGACCAGTACCTCTTTATTTTTGTCAAGCATGAGGAGGATAACATATGCTTATTCTATAACCTGCCCTTCGGGCAAGCCCATCGCTATGTTTTAACGAGCCTAGCGATAGTGAAACTCGTTCTCGTCTAAAAACAAGTTTGTCGCTATTTAATGATTTTAACAAGTCTAACGACAAAGATAACTCGGTCCTTTTCATTTTTAGAGAGTCTGAAAAGGTACATAAAGTTAACTCCAAAAGTCCTTTTTTGTCATCTAATCCCTTAAGTCTGAAAAAGTATAAAACAATACAGAAGGGATGAGTTTTCGATAGTTTTAACGAGCCGAATAAAACAAGCGCTCGATCTTTTTGTGCAATAATCCCTCAGGTCGAAAAAGATTAAAATCTAGAGGAGGGATAACACTTCATGTCCCTTTAACGAGCTGGAAGGCCAAGGACTCGACAATCTTTTCATATTTTACGAGTCAGTTGAAAAGAGCTTAAAGAAGACTCGTCTTTTGAGGAACGAGTGATAAACAGGGTTAGCAGCTGATTCCAGGTACAGGTTAGAATTTTCCAATCACGGCAGTGTCACAAGGATGGCTAGGTGAAATCACTCTTCGCAGCTGTTCCTCAAAATGGGTAAACAAACATATGGAGGTGAACGATCGGCCAAGTGAAAAGTGGAGGTGACGGTGCAAACACGACCAAGGCTTTAATGGCTGATAAGGTTACATTCACAGTGGTTATTTACCGGGTAGGTTCATTTTTTATTTTAAAATGAGCTTAAACGCTGGTGGAAACACTTGCTCATTGCTTATGTTTATTTTTTAACGAGCATGAAGTCCGCGTTAAAACTGCTCGGATCTTGCGTTTATTTTTTAACGAGCATGAACTGTGTGCTAAAACTGCTCGATATACCAGTCATATGATAAGAGTGTCTCATTGAGATTCTATTTTTTATGGAGCTTCATCTCACGAAGCTTTGCCCCGGATCCTTTCGTTACGCAAGTTCGGAAACGACTAATCCTACGAGTTTAAAGGGTTAGACCTACAGGTTTAAAGGGAGGACCTAAAAATTTAAAAAATAAATAGTCGCCCCTTGCTTGCACTCCAAAAGGTTTGCATGCCCCCAGGCATAAAGTACGATTTCAAGGTTACCTCTACTTCATTTCCGTCAAAACATTCGTTTCACCGAGAGAGGCCTACCTCTTTCAGGTTACCCAAAGATTGTCTCGTTAATATTTCAAACAAAACACTTCTCCGGCAATGTCTACCGAAATAGACAAAGGTGAGCGACGTAGCCCGCCAACTCACATAACTTTGACAAAAGAATCTTATTCTAGAACAACCCCTCTTCCTAGACGGACGGGGTACGGACTAGTCATATTCTCCCGCGGAAACCTACCTTATACCCAAAGTTTTCCTGCCGAAGCAGACCAAGACGCATGCCCCCTGGGTTCCAGTCATATCCTCCTGGATTACTCGCGCTCATCAGGAGGATGGACCGTGGGTTGAGACACTTCTTACGTGAATAGACCATTTAGGGATGGTACATGACTATTTGCGATGCGTGATCCGGGAAATGAAAGTTGGTCCACGAGCTTGACCACTCTTCCTTCGTGCGGAAAACACATTACTCTAAAGAGTGAGGAGACGAGGGCCCCCATGCAATATATATAGTCTCGTCCAAGGAGTAGGTTATAATCCAAGGGTCCTTGAACGACCATCACGTTCATTTGAACGATCTTCCCTTTCAATGTGATGGGCACATTGGGGAGGATCCCTAAAGGTCGACTGGTTCCTTTATCAAAGCCTGATAGATTTCTCATTTTAGGCAAAAGCGCTGGCGAACCAAGCGCTTTCCAAGCAATAGAGGAAAGGATACTCACAGATGCCCCTTCATCAATGATAGTGCCAGCCATTACCATTCTGTATATTTGAACGATAATTCTGAATGGTATGCTTGCCGGCAACCGGGGTCTGCCTAGTTGGTTCCAGTCGAACGAGACAACTAGGTTGCTTGGTGGTGGGACCGAATAGACGGCCGGATATCGCTCTGACGAACTTCCTTCCTGCGATAAAGGAATGGGTGCATTGCCCTCGTGTTCGTCGGAGTCTATGTTGATGAAGAGAATTTGGACGGTGTCGTCTTTATTCTCCTCTGTGATGGTATCATTCGAAGATAGAGCCTCTGAAGGAAAAACCGGGTCAACTGCCGCCTCAACCTTTTGACTTTTGTCAGGCATGGATCCAGACGGTTCATCTTCAATGATAGGTGCTTCGGCTGACCACCTGGGCGGGTCAGCCGGGTTCTCAACTAGTGAAGGACTTGGCAGGAGTTTTTGATATCCAGGAGGAAGTTGCGCTCGTAAGATCGGGCGATCTTCCAAAACTCTTTTAGCCTCATCTAAGAAGGGACAACGGTGGATGGCGTGGTCGCCTTCACACAGTTTGCAGGGAAATCTAGCTTTCCCTCTCTGTCCTGGGACTTCACTTTCACTAGTCGACGGTGAGCTGTCAACATGGCTATCAGAGGTTGACGCCACCGAATTGTGCAGACGGGGAGACCAGTCCCTTAGTATCCGAGGGATGTAGGGACAATCTCTGTGGAAGTGGTCTCCCTTGCATATGACACATGGCGATTTAGGCCTAGTCAGTGCTGTGTGTGGATTTTTGTCAGACGACACTTGTTTTCCCCCAGTCGCTTTTGGCTCCTTCTTCTTCTTCTCTTTCTTCTTCTTTTCCTTCTTCTCCTTAGGAACTTGGTTTTTTGTTTTACCAGTTCCGTCAAGCGAAGAGGAAGGAGGAGAGGAAGAGTTAGATGAAGTAGAAGGCTGGTTGGCAACTCTGGTCTGATCTAACTGTTGACTCGACTGTTCAGGAATAGTGGTGTTCTGAACGACATTGGTTGAAAAGAGCCAGACCGGCAGGCCAATTGTCAGTCCTGGAAGCGACAATGTGGCCATATGGGGCGCACCAACATCTCCCCAAGAGGAGAAGGGACTAGGATTTCCACCAAGGGGAATTCCTTGGTTGGTGTGCTCCATTTTTTCAACCTAAAGATCAACGCAGAATAAAGGGTGATTGTTCCGTTTAAAATAAATTTTTAACGACGCTTAGACACAACTTTCTTTTTCAGTTTTAAAGAGTCGAGAAAAAGCTAAAGATGACTCTAGTCTCCTTCGATGTTTTAACGAGCCTGAAGTGACAAATGCTCGGATGGACTTTTTCTGTTATAGAGTCTGAAAAAGGCCAAAAGGAACTGCTCTGGAGTTCTAGGCAGAGGGTGTGCCAAACTTTTCGCAAAACCGCAGAATACTTTTTAGGGTACGGGCGGTCGATCTTCCTGAATGCTGTGTTCAGTGCATTGCGATCAGTAGGGCGACCGACACGGCTTCCTAAGGATAAAGGTTTTATGCCTATAGGGGTCTCCCAATATATACGCGACGGTACATGGGAGCACAATCCGTACTGGCGCTATCGTCCCTCAAGAGGAATCACCCACCATCAACGAGATCGACAGTCACCAGGCTTTACAATGCCGGAACACGTCTCTAGCCTAGACCTCTATGTTGTGCGTTATGTTGCAAAGCGTTGTTAAGTTCATTCAATTTATTTTAGGTTGATATTTTTAGAAGTTTGCCTTTCAAGGTTCACCACGAGATGTATGATACAATTCCTAAATGTAGTCTAAAGATGATAAGCAAGCTTTATATCTTTTCAACTTTGAAAATCCTAGCTACTAAGGGAAAAGAAAGACACCATCTTTTCTCAAAGAGCAATCAGCACACTCTAATGCACTTTTCCTAAATCAAACATGCAAACTATCAAGATGCAAATGCACAATGCAGGTGTTTGTTTTCCGCTTTCTTAGTATTGATGCCTACAAAGAAAGCTTTTTGTACAACTTTGAATTTGCTTTTAAATGACAAATACAAACAGGTTTACTTTTTCGAAATCAGAGAGGGTAGAAGAGATTACAACACTTAACGATTTTCGAAATGAAGACTTGTTTTGACACTTAAAAGAGACAAACTCAAACCAATAAGCAAGAGTAAATGTATAATCAACTGCAAACAGCCAATGAACTCTCTCCTAAGATCACAATCAACAGATCTGAATCAAGGGCTACAGGATGACTATTTCACTCATGCAAAGGGAAACTGTAAATGATGCCACAAACACATAAAAACACTCACAGTCTTTTTGTACAAAAGGAGTCGGAATCTAAGCAGAGAAAAGGAGTTATCAGACTGGTACCTATGCTGGTTACAGGCTGCAAAAATCAGAGATCAAAACAAGGCAAAACAGAGCAGAGAACCCCAGCTTCACTAGGCCAAACTAGTTCAGCGCAACCTCAACACAGGGGTTTTGACATTCAGCGCAGGTAGCCTTCACGGGACCTGCGTTGAAATGCAGAATCCCTTCACTGGGTCTGTGCTGAAGGAGAAACTCTCGTTTCTCACTGGTTCTGGGTCATAGATTGCTATTTAATCTACTGTTTTAGGCCAAATCAAAGCAACAAGCAAGGTGTAATCAAAGGGATGCTTTGAGGGAGTACTAAGATCTATCACAAAGGATCATCAAATCATTTGTGAGTCCATTGTTCAGATCATAGACAAATCCAGTGATTGGATCAAAGCAGCAACTGTCTACTTTGCATCTGGGAGTAGCAGATGCAGTTCGATTGTTGCTGTCAAGTCTATGAAGCAAACAATGATAGAAACACAAATAAAATGACTAAACAGATCTCCCCAGCGGAGTCGCCAATTTGTTGTGGGGAAAAATGCCTATGCAGGACGATCCTATCCACCTAAGGTGTGACAGTGCCTTAGCAACAAACAGAGACAGCTATTCTAGTATTCTTCCTTTATGAATTAAGAATGAAGAGAGAGATGGATGGACTAACCGGTGTCTTCCGTTTGTCCCTCGATCCGGCTTCTCTTCTCTTGGAGAGTTCCCAGCTACTTGCCTTCTCGCTTGCCCAGCTTCAAGAGGTTTCTGCAAGATCACAAGAAGAGAACACTACACAAGACATGGATTCATATTCATAACTAGTTCAGGATTAGAAGTAAACTAAACATACTAATGCAATCATACATCAAAAATACATCAGTATATAGGAGGAACCAAGATAGCTTTATTGATGAATAACAAGGTTCAGGAAGAGATACAACCCAGAGGGCTCCAATCCAGCATCTCCTTCCCAGCAAATGGAATTCCTATCTTCACCCCCTTCAAAGCATTAAGCACCCAATGATTCCAATCTCAAACCAACAACAATTCTTTGCAATAACAAAATTCCAGCCTCTAGATCTCATGGAGAAGAGATCCATATATAGATGTTTGGGGAGAGGATGAGTCAGCTTGAGATCTGACTAGTGTCCTCTCCCTCTATCAGTTCTTGATTCCACTTGGAGGTTCTTGCTTCCACTTGGAGATTTGGAACCTCTTACTCATCACCAGTCGAATTCCCTGAGGCAAGTGTCATTTTGGAAGCTTCCTGGGTTCTGACACCTTGAGAAATGAACTTGCCACATGTCCATTCTCGCTCAGCGCAGGTAGCCAGTGTTGCCTTTGACATTCAGCGCAGGTAGCCAGTGTTGGCTTTGACATTCAGCGCAAACAGCTAGTGGAGCCACTGAAATGATCCTGAATTGACTTGTTTTTGAGCAGTTTCTGGTGGAGAACTTCTGTGAATTGCTGTGGTTTGTTAGCCTTGTTCCTCTAGGGGTAGGAACAACATGTTTAGGGACTTTGGATCCCTTAGATTATGGACATTTCATGCTCAATGCTGTAAGGCACAAAAATGTCTATAACACGCCCCTACACCTGCGCTGCTCTTCCAACCGCTTATAGAGAGGTGCGGCACCATCGAACGCTTTCTTTTCACCAATACTCACCTTCGTGGACTACGCCTAATTCACTTGTCCTTACTTAGTTTTTTTTTCACAACCAAGTAAAATGCATTTATCCTTTATACTTAATGAAGCCCATACTCATTCATTATCCATATGCAATTAACCAAGAACATCAACAATTGCAAACAAGTATAAAGGGAGGGGCAACTCCCGAATAGTCTGCCCAACAATATATTATAACAGTTTCTTCAATATTACAATACAAGTGATGCTTGACAAGCTTCAAGCCAACACTTAGAATAATTTTACAACCAAGGCATAGAACAGCCTTTTACAACATCAATGCCAATCTACACGGTAGGAGGGTGCTCACCCGAGACACCTAAGACTCCCCCTTAGACTCTGCACGATTTCCACCTCAAACCGCACTCTTGTCGACCTACGACTGACCTCCGGTAAAACTGTGCACTTCCTCCTTAGAGCGCATGAGCTATGCGCACTTATCTGCGCCCTTTTTACCCCTGCTCAATGCGTAGAAGAGATATGCGAAGTTCGTTGGTTGGATCGATGCCAAATGAGCTCAAGTCTTTCTCCATTTATACACATTTCTGCGTGTGTTTGGAGGGGGTGTCCAGCCTTAAGGCCGACCCCATAAACCAACACTACACGCCCACATGTGCTCCTCCACAAGTCGGCCTAGCTCCACTTAGCCATCGCATATAAACAAGAGTTCAACACTTAGTTTATTTCAAGTGTTTCTCCCTATCGTCGCACTTAATGTCGCATATGTTCGTCGCATAAGGAGCGCCCGCCCGTCGCACCGACGTGCGCCCGCCGTGCCCGTGCGCCCATCGCACCCGACGCTAGTCTGCCCGAGTTGCGAAGACCTTACATCCTCCTCCACCTGAAATCATTGTCACGCCCCTACACCTGAGCATGGGGTTGGAAGAGCACCGCAGGTGTAGGGGCGTGACAAGAGGATAAGACGAGTTCCCCAGAGGATGTAAGGTCTTCACAACTCAGGCAGACGAGCATCGGGTGCGACGGGCGCACGGGCACGGCGGCGCACATTAGTGCGACGGGTGGGCGGACTTGCGACGGGCGAGCGCTCCTTATGCGACGAAGTGCGACGAACATATGCGACATTAAGTGCGACGATAGGGAGAAATACTTAAATAAACTAAGTGTTGAACTCTTGTTTATATGCGATGGCTAAGTGGAGCTAGGCCGACTTGTGGAGGAGCACATGTGGGCGTGTAGTGTTGGTTTATGGGGTCGGCCTTAAGGCTGGACACCCCCTCCAAACACACACAGAAATGTGTATAAATGGAGAAAGAATTGAGCTCATTTGGCATCGATCCAACCAACGAACTTTGCATATCTCTTCTACGCATTGAGTAGGGGTAAAAAGGGTGCAGATAAGTGCGCATAGCTCATGCGCTCTAAGGAGGAAGTGCGCAGTTTTACCGGAGGTCAGTCGTAGGTCGACAAGAGTGCGGTTTGAGGTGGAAATCGTGCAGAATCTGAGGGGGAGTCTTAGGTGTCTCGGGTGAGCACCCTCCTACCGTGTAGATTAGCATTGATGTTGTAAAAGGTTGTTCTATGCCTTGATTGTAAATTATTCTAAGTATAGACTTGGAGTTTTGCCAAGTATACTTGATGATGTATTATTGAAGAACTGTTATAATATATTGTTGGGCAGACTGTTCGGGAGTTGCCCCTCCCTTTATACTTGTTTGCAATTGTTGATGTTCTTGGTTAATTGCATATGGATAATGAATGAGTATGGGCTTCATTAAGTATAAAGGATAAATGCATTTTACTTGGTTGCGAAAAACAAACTAACTAAGGACAAGTGAATTAGGCGTAGTCCACAAAGGTGAGTATTGGTGAAAAGAAAGCGTTCGGTGGTGCCGCACCTCGCTATAAGCGGTTGGAAGAGCAACGCAGGTGTAGGGGCGTGACAAGTGGTATCAGAGCAAGGTTTGCTCGTGAAGGTTTGAAGTTGATGACATGTGATATTAAGGCTTGAACAGGTTCAGGTGTTGAAGCATTTGAAGGTAGTTTCAAGACTCGGTTTGAGCAAGGTTTGCTCGTGACAGGTACTGCAGGTGAAGGAAACCGTTTCACACGAAGTGGAACAAGGGTTGGTTCTAATTGCAGGTGACTTGGTGAAAATGTCTATCTTGCAGAAATTGGGTTATGCTACCTTTGAAGAATTTGAAGGAGACCTACTTGAAGAGTCAAGGGAAGTAAAACAGGGATTTGCAAAATGTAGCAAAAGGTTGTTTGAAACAAGGATTGCTCTTCATGCCTTGGCTAAAGAAGGGGTTTCTGACCAGAGTGAGGAGGAAGCCTCTCAACTTGCAAAGGAGATGGTCTTACTTGAAGTAGAATTAGAGGATCTAGAGATAAGACATGAATTGAATCAGAAAAAGTGGGATTGCCTAGCTCTTGAGGTAAGGCATCTCAAAGCCTTGAAGAAAAAGGTTGAATCTGATGGAAAGAATGAAGGTGCTTCTGTGGGGATGATGCAGATACTTGGTGCTTCTGCTACTACGGAGGTGGTCTCTAGGAGAGATCCTGAAAGGAAAAGATTCGAGTATGCTCAGATGAAGGTTGGAGGTGCTGATGTACTCACTATGGTGGATAGTGGGGCTTCTCACAACTTCATAAGTGAAGATACTGTGAGAAGAATTGGGCTGAAGTTTGTACCGGTAAAGGCACAAATGAAGACAATGAATTCTCTTCCTATAGAGATTCTTGGTATAGCTGAAAAGGTGGACACTACACTTGGTGAATGGACCGGGAAGGTGGACTTCACTATAGTGCGGATTGATGACTATGAAGCTGTATTGGGGATGGAATTCATGAAACAATTTGAGGCTATGGTTGTACCACATTTGAGGAAGCTCTACATTTATGATGGAAGGGAAGATGTACCCATTGGTATTCCAACCATTGGTGTGACAAGGTCTGATTGTAAATTGGGAGTGATGCAAATGGAGGATAAGGAGAAGGTGAACAAGCGATTGCCCACTATTGAGGCAAAGCTTATGGAGCAATGATTGGTCATTAGATCACTTTCAGATAGCATCTTGGATTTGACAAGAAGGCTAGATTTGGTGGAGGATGATGATGATGATGTTGAGGTATATGTGAGGCCGGATGTCCAGAAGGAAGACCGGGTTGCTTATCTACAAAGGATGGAGATTGAGGATCTGATAGATGGATTGAGTTGATTAGTGAGGGAGAGCCTTCAGGCTCTACTCCCTCTACATCTTCTTAGATGAAAGGAGAAGATGGGGCTCATTGTTAGTTGCTCATGGCAGTGAGTCCTTAGACATGTTTGAGCAGGTATGATTGATGGTGCAGGGATGGCTTGGCATCAAGCATCATGGCATGTTGCAGATGGATGGAGTTTCCATGGACCTGAGCATGGATTGTAGAGATGGATTCTTGATGAGTCAAGAATGTGGCAGATGTTGAGGAACAACTGATGATGACATGAGGATGTTCACTCTCATGGATTGGGCGTAATGGTTGGATTAGCTACCCAACTAGTTCAGACATGGGGTCGCGAAGTGTACAGAGATGTGTTGACATTTTGTTGAAGTATCATGATAGAGGTTCACATGGTGACACATGATGAGGTTGACACGAGTTGTTACAATGGAGATTGTGACAAAGGAGTCAATGATCATGGATCGAGATGATATTTGATGGAGTACATACCGTAGAGGTGTATACCTTGGTATGGTTGTCTTGGTGACAGTTAGTCACTAAGGTGGAACATGATAGAGATGGTATTCTACATATGTTGCAGGGATGTTTGCCTTATGTGGAGGAGTTGACATCATGCATGATGATGATCTTGGTGGAGAGCTACCGAGATGGTATGTTGTCGAGGACGACAATGATTTCAGGTGGAGGAGGATGTAAGGTCTTCGCAACTCGGGCAGACGAGCGTCGGGTGTGACGGGCGCACGGGCACGGCGGGCGCACATCGGTGCGATGAGCGGGCGGACATGCGACGGGCGGGCGCTCCTTATGCGACATTAAGTGCGACGATAGGGAGAAACACTTAAATAAACTAAGTGTTGAACTCTTGTTTATATGCGATGGCTAAGTGGAGCTAGGCCGACTTGTGGAGGAGCACATGTGGGCGTGTAGTGTTGGTTTATGGGGTCGGCCTTAAGGCTGGACACCCCCAACACCCGAGTTCCCTTGGGGGAGGAGGATGCGAAGACTTTACTCCCTCTACATCTTCTTAGATGAAAGGAGAAGATGGGGCTCATTGTTAGCTGCTCATGGCAGTGAGTCCTTATACATGTTTGAGCAGGTATGATTGATGGTGCAGGGATGGCTTGGCATCAAGCATCATGGCATGTTGCAGATGGATGGAGTTTCCATGGACCTAAGCATGGATTGTAGAAATGGATTCTTGATGATTCAAGAATGTGGCAGATGTTGAGGAACAATAGATGATGGCATGAGGATGTTCACTCTCATAGATTGGGCGTAATGGTTGGATTAGCTACCCAACTAGTTCAGACATGGGGTCGCGAAGTGTACAGAAATGTGTTGACATTTTGTTGGAGTATCATGATAGAGGTTCACATGGTGACACATGATGAGGTTGACACGAGTTGTTACAATGGAGATTGTGACAAAGGAGTCAATGATCATGGATCGAGATGATATCTGATGTAGTACATACCGTAGAGGTGTATACCTTGGTATGGTTGTCTTGGTGACAGTTAGTCACTAAGGTGGAACATGATGGAGATGGGATTCTACATATCTTGCAGGGATGTTTACCTTATGTGGAGGAGTTGACATCATGGTTGATGATGATCTTGGTGGAGAGCTACCGAGATGGTATGTTGTCGAGGATGACAACAATTTCAGGTGGAGGAAGATGTAAGGTCTTCGCAACTCGGGCAGACGAGCGACGGGCGCGCGGGCACGGCGGGCACACATCGGTGCGACGAGCGAGCGGACATGTGACGGGGGGGCACTCCTTATGCGACAAACATATGCGACATTAAGTGCGACGATAGGGAGAAACACTTAAATAAACTAAGTGTTGAACTCTTGTTTATATGCGATGGCTAGATGGAGCTAGGCCGACTTGTGGAGGAGCACATGTGGGCGTGTAGTGTTGGTTTATGGGGTCGGCCTTAAGGCTGGACACCCCCTCCAAACAAACGCAAAAATGTGTATAAATGGAGAAAGACTTGAGCTCATTTGGCATCAATCCAACCAACGAACTTCGCATATCTCTTCTACGCATTGAGCAGGGGTAAAAAGGGCGAAGATAAGTGCGCATAGCTCATGCGCTCTAAGGAGGAGGTGCGCAGTTTTATCGGAGGTCAGTCGTAGGTCGACAAGAGTGCGGTTTGAGGTGGAAATCGTGCAGAGTCTAAGGAGGAGTCTTAGGTGTCTCGGGTGAGCACCCTCCTACCGTGTAGATTGGCATTGATGTTGTAAAAGGCTATTCTATGCCTTGATTGTAAATTATTCTAAGTATAGACTTGGAGTTTTGCCAAGTATACTTGATGATGTATTATTGAGGAACTGTTATAATATATTGTTGGGCAGACTGTTCGGGAGTTGCCCCTCCCTTTATACTTGTTTGCAATTGTTGATTTTCTTGGTTAATTGCATATGGATAATGAATGAGTATGGGCTTCATTAAGTATAAAGGATAAATGCATTTTACTTGGTTGCGAAAAACAAACTAAGTAAGGACAAGTGAATTAGGTGTAGTCCACGAAGGTGAGTATTGGTGAAAAGAAAGCGTTCGGTGGTGCCGCACCTCGCTATAAGCGGTTGGAAGAGCACCGCAGGTGTAGGGGCGTGACAAGTGGTATCAGAGCAGATTCAGGGTTGAAGAAGCTTGACGAAAAGCTGATACCAACCTTGACAAGTGGTATCAGAGTAGGGTTGCTCATGTTCGGGTTAATGATGAAGTGCTGATCCCACTGCACTATCATGACAAGTGGTATCAGAACAGGGTTGCTCGTGTTCAGGTTAATGATGAAGTGTTGATCCCACTGCACTATCGTGACAAGTGGTATAGGAGCAAGGTTTGCTCGTGAAGGTTTGAAGTTGATGACAGGTGATATTGAGGCTTGAACAGGTTCAGGAGTTGAAGCATTTGAAGGTAGTTTCAAGACTCGGTTTGAGCAAGGTTTGCTCGTGACAGGTACTGCAGGTGAAGGAAACCGTTTCACACGAAGTGGAACAAGGGTTGGTTCTAATTGCAGGTGACTTGGTGAAGCTGTTGAATGGTCGAAACTAGATTGCAAAAGAGTAAGAAGTTGTTAGAGATGGCAACTGAATCTCAGGCTGGGTCTAGTCATGTTATGAAAGATACTACTATTGGGTTCATTGAGAAGGTGTTGGAAAAAATGGAGGCTATGGAGACTTCTTGGGATAAGAAGATGGACTTGCTTGCTAAGGAGCAAGAGATCAACTTAAAGACAAAAGAAGAGCTCGAAGAACTCCGAACACAACATGATGAACTCCGAACACAACATGAGGAACTCTGTACACAGTATGAGTACACTGATCTTATGTGTACACAACTTGAAGTAAGGGTCAAAGAGGTTGAAGAAGCAAGGGATCAGGGTCTTGCAGAGATCGTGAACTTGAGGAAAACTCTTGACACAGCCAATGATGAGATAGCGGTGTTGAAGAAGGCAGTGAGGCACAACTCAGGTGGAGGAGTACCTCATATCAAGGTCAAGGAACCAGAATCTTATGATGGCACAAGGAATGCAAATACTCTTGGAAACTTTCTATGGGACATGGAGCAATACTTGGAACGGTTGGTCTATCTGATGATGAGACAAAGGTCAAGGTAGCTGCTCAGTTCTTAACAAAGGATGCTAAGATGTGGTGGCGAAGAATGTTAGATCAGATTGCCAATGGTAGTACTGATGACATTACTTCGTGGGATGACATGAAGAAGGCTTTTCAGACTCATTTCAGTCCTCAGGATGAAACATGGGAAGCAAGGACGAAGATTAAGTACATAAAACAAATCGGAAGCCTACAAGCATATCAGCGGGAGTTTGCAAGTGCAGCTCTGGAACTTCCTGACATGGCGGAGAGGGACAAGGTGTTCAACTTCATTATTGTTTTGAAGCCTTGGGCACACAATGAAGTGAAGAGGTAGAAGATTAGGACACTTGAAGAAGCTTTTGCTATTGTTGACAGGTTGGTGGAACATTATGATGAAACTTCTGATGATAGGAAGAAGAAGTTTGAGAAACCGAAAGAGAAGAAGAAGGAAGATGCTTCGAAATCAGATGATAGTTCGAAGACGAAGAAACATTTGAAGTGTTGGATATGTGCTGGTCCACATACGGTGAAGAATTGTCCTTCCAAACCGAAAGTGGCTGCTGTTGCACAATCTGATGGAAAGAATGAAAGTGCTTCTGTGGGGATGATGCAGATACTTGGTGCTTCTGCTACTACGGAGGTGGTCTCTAGGAGAGATCTTGAAAGGAACAGATTGGAGTATGTTCAGATGAAGGTTGGAGGTGCTGATGTACTCACTATGGTGGATAGTGGGGCTTCTCACAACTTCATGAGTGAAGATACTGCGAGAAGAATTGGGCTGAAGTTTGTACTGGTAAAGGCACAAATGAAGACAGTGAATTCTCCTCCTATGGAGATTCTTGGTATAACTGAGAAGGTGGACACTACACTTGGTGAATGGACCGAGAAGGTGGACTTCACTATAGTGCGGATTGATGACTATGAAGCTGTATTGGGAATGGAATTCATGAAACAATTTGAGGCTATGTTTGTACCACATTTGAGGAAGCTCTACATTTATGATGGAAGGGAAGATGTACCCATTGGTGTGACAAGGCCTGATTGTAAATTGGGAGTGATGCAAATGGAGGATAAGGAGAAGGTGAACAAGCGATTGTCCACTATTGAGGCAAAGCTTATGGAGCAATCATTGGTCATTAGATCACTTTCAGATAGCATCTTGGATTTGACAAGAAGGCTAGATTTGGTGGAGGATGATGATGATGATGTTGAGGTGTATGTAAGGCCGGATGTCCAGAAGGAAGACCGGGTTGCTTATCTACAAAGGATGGAGATTGACGATCCTGATAGATGGATTGAGTTGATTAGTGAGGGAAAGCCTTCAGGCTCTACAGCCTCTACATCTTCTTAGATGAAAGGAGAAGATGGGGCTCATTGTTAGCTGCTCATGGCAGTGATTCCTTAAACATGTTTGAGCAAGTATGAATGATGGTGCAGGGATGGCTTGGCATCAAGCATCATGGCATGTTGCAGATGGATGGAGTTTCCATGGACCTGAGCATGGATTATGGAGATGGATTCTTGATGAGTCAAGGATGTGGCAGATGTTTGAGGAGCAACAGGTGATGGCATGTGGATGTTCACTCTCATGGATTGGGCGTAATGGTTGGATTAGCTACCCAACTAGTTCAGACATGGGGTCGCGAAGTGTACAGAGATGTGTTGACATTTTGTTGGAGTATCATGATAGAGGTTCACATGGTGACACATGATGAGGTTGACACGAGTTGTTACAAAGGAGATTGTGACAAAGGAGTCAATGATGATGGATCGAGATGATATCTGATGGAGTACATACCGTAGAGGTGTATACCTTGGTATGGTTGTCTTGGTGACAGTTAGTCACTAAGGTGGAACATGATGGAGATGGGATTCTACATATGTTGCAGGGATGTTTGCCTTATGTGGAGGAGTTGACATCATGGTTGATGATGATCTTGGTGGAGAGCTACCGAGATGGTATGTTGTCGAGGACGACAACGATTTCAGGTGGAGGAGGATGTAAGGTCTTCGCAACTCGGGCAGACGAGCGACGGGCGCGCGGCACGGCGGGCGCACATCGGTGCGACGAGCGGGCGGACATGCGACGGGTGGGCGCTCCTTATGCGACGAAGTGCGACGAACATATGCGACATTAAGTGCGACGATAGGGAGAAACACTTAAATAAACTAAGTGTTGAACTCTTGTTTATATGCGATGGCTAGATGGAGCTAGGCCGACTTGTGGAGGAGCACATGTGGGCGTGTAGTGTTGGTTTATGGGGTCGGCCTTAAGGCTGGACACCCCCTCCAAACACACGCAGAAATGTGTATAAATGGAGAAAGACTTGAGCTCATTTGGCATCAATCCAACCAACGAACTTCGCATATCTCTTCTACGCATTGAGCAGGGGTAAAAGGGTGCAGATAAGTGCGCATAGCTCATGCGCTCTAAGGAGGAAGTGCGCAGTTTTACCGGAGGTCAGTCGTAGGTCGACAAGAGTGCGGTTTGAGGTGGAAATCGTGCAGAGTCTAAGGGGGAGTCTTAGGTGTCTCGGGTGAGAACCCTCCTACCGTGTAGATTGGCATTGATGATGTAAAAGGCTGTTCTATGCCTTGATTGTAAATTATTCTAAGTATAGACTTGGAGTTTTGCCAAGTATACTTGATGATGTATTATTGAAGAACTGTTATAGTATATTGTTGGGTAGACTGTTCGGGAGTTGCCCCTCCCTTTATACTTGTTTGCAATTGTTGATGTTCTTGGTTAATTGCATATGGATAATGAATGAGTATGGGCTTCATTAAGTATAAAGGATAAATGCATTTTACTTGGTTGCGAAAAACAAACTAAGTAAGGACAAGTGAATTAGGCGTAGTCCACGAAGGTGAATATTGGTGAAAAGAAAGCATTCGGTGGTGCCGCACCTCGCTATAAGTGGTTGGAAGAGCACCGCAGGTGTAGGGGCGTGACAAGAGGAGCAGACGAGTTCCCTAGAGGATTTAAGCAACTCGAGCAGGGGCGTGACAAGGCGTTACGGGTTTAATCCCCCAGATCCGAATGTGAAGCATGAGGATGTGGAGCAAAGAGGACTTGGGAGTGTGACTCAAACAACGAAGGAAAGGAAGCTTGTTGACTTCGTTGCAAGAGCTGGAAAGAAGAATGAAGGAAGTGGGGAGAGGACCTCACGAACATGGAGACACTTAGTGGAAGCATCTTCTACTGATGATCTTCACAATGGAGCTACAAGTGAAGGGAGCCCAAGTGCTACTTCAAAGGTAGTGGTTGATGAGGATTATGAAGGTAGAGATCCTGCTAGGATAGTGGACTTTTGCAGGTATGCTATGGGCATATATGACTTTCAGTTGACAAAGAACAAGCTAGGTGAGCTTGGATGTACATGTGAAGAGATTGAAGTTGTGCATAGATACTTGAGGACACAACATCAATCTGACACATGGGTGGATGAGAGTCAAGGAGGAAACTTCCTGGCCCTCCTTTCTCTATAGATAACCTTGGGGGAAGGTTGGTGTGGAGGCCTTGGCAGGAAGGAACCACATCAACCCTACAAGGGGCCTTAGAGGAGGCTTCTTTATGACAAGATGAAGACTTGGATACAGATGACCAAGGTTGAGATGGGGTCTACATGGATTAGACATCATGGACAACTAGAGTCATGAACATCAGGTTGGCTATATGGAGCATGTTGCAGATAAGATGAAGACTACTTCATGGACCTGAACATGGTTTACTTATATGGATGGATTCTTGATGAGTCAAGGATGTGGCAGATATTTGAGGAACAACAAATGATGGCATAAGGATGTTCACTCTCATGGATTGAGTGTGACAGTTGGACTGATCACCCAACTAGTTCAGACATGGGGTCGCGAAGTGTACAGAGATGTGTTGACATTTTGTTGGAGTATCATGATAGAGGTTCACATGGTGACACATGATGAGGTTGACACGAGTTGTTACAATGGAGATTATGACAAAGGAGTCAATGATCATGGATCGAGATGATATCTGATGGATTACATACTGTAGAGGTGTATACCTTGGTATGGTTGTCTTGGTGACAGTTAGTCACTAAGGTGGAACATGATGGAGATGGGATTCTACATATGTTGCAAGGATGTTTGCCTTATGTGGAGGAGTTGACATCATGCTTGATGATGATCTTGGTGGAGAGCTACCAAGATGGTATGTTGTCAAGGACGACAATGATTTGAGGTGGAGGAGGATGTAAGGTCTTTGCAACTCGGGCAGACGAGCGACGAGCGCGCGGGCACGGCGAGCGCACATCGGTGCGAGGATCGGGCGGACATGCGACGGGCGGGCACTCCTTATGCGACGAAGTGTGATGAACATATGCGACATTAAGTGTGACGATAGGGAGAAACACTTAAATAAACTAAGTGTTGAACTCTTGTTTATATGCGATGGCTAAGTGGAGCTAGGCCGACTTGTGGAGGAGCACATGTGGGCGTGTAGTGTTGGTTTAGGGGGTCGGCCTTAAGGCTAGACACCCCCTCCAAACACACACAGGAATGTGTATAAATGGAGAAAGACTTGAGCTCATTTGGCATCAATCCAACCAACGAACTTCGCATATCTCTTCTACGCATTGAGCAGGGGTAAAAAGGGCGCAGATAAGTGCGCATAGCTCATGCGCTCTAAGGAGGAAGTGCGCAGTTTTACCGGAGGTCAGTCGTAGGTCGACAAGAGTGTGATTTGAGGTGGAAATCATGCAGAGTCTAAGGGGGAGTCTTAGGTGTCTCGGGTGAGCACCCTCCTACCGTGTAGATTGGCATTGATGTTGTAAAAGGCTGTAAATCATTCTAAGTATAGACTTGGAGTTTTGCCAAGTATACTTGATGATGTATTATTGAAGAACTGTTATAATATATTGTTGGGCAGACTGTTCGGGATTTGCCCCTCCCTTTATACTTGTTTGCAATTGTTGATGTTCTTGGTTAATTGCATATGGATAATGAATGAGTATGGGCTTCATTAAGTATAAAGGATAAATGCATTTTACTTGGTTGCGAAAAACAAAATAAGTAAGGACAAGTGAATTAGGCGTAGTCCACGAAGGTGAGCATTGGTGAAAAGAAAGCGTTCGGTGGTGCCGCACCTCGCTATAAGAGGTTGGAAGAGCACCGCAGGTGTAGGGGCGTGACAAGTGGTATCAGAGCAGGTTCAAGGTTGAAAAGGCTCGGTGAAAAGCTGATACACACCTTGACAGGTGGTATCAGAGTAGCTGATTCAGGGTATTGAAGGTTATAGCTGCTACACAACTTCACCGAAGTGAAGTTGGTATCAAAGCAGGGTTTGCTCGTGAAGATTTGAAGTTGATGACAGGTGATATTGAGGCTTGAACAGGTTCAGGTGTTGAAGCATTTCAAGACTCGGTTTGAGCAAGGTTTTGCTCATGACAGGTACTGCAGGTGAAGGAAACCGTTTCACACGAAGTGGAAAAAGGGTTGGTTCTAATTGCAGGTGACTTGGAGAAGGCTGAGAAGGCAGTAATGGTGGATGAAGGTGAATCCAGCCATAATGCGGTTGAAGCTCTCCGGTACGAGGTATTGGAACACATGAGTCGATGTAGTTCTAATTGGGTTGCGATGAGAGCTGAGAACATGAAGATTCGAGAGAGATGTTCGGAACTAAGAAGGGAACTTGAAGAACTCAGGAGCCAATGCGGGAGTACGACAGATGTTGAACTCAATGAACTTGATGAGGAGATGCAACGAAGTGGTCTTGGTATTCAAGAGCTCTTTGATGAAAGAGCCTGTTTGAGGAAGGAAAGTGCCAAGGTGGAGGAGCCTATCAAGAAAATTGAGGAAGAGATAAAGAAGAAGCTTCTTGGTAAGAAGATTGTTGTGATTAAGCAAGAAGAGCTTGACTACATTGACAAGTTGGGGACTCACTACCGAGAGCATCCAGAGGACATTCGGAAGTTTAGTTCCATGAACTTGGTCGATGGACACTTGGTTTGTGCACTTGAGCAAAACACAGTAGAAGGAAAACATGAAGCAAGTCAAGCTAGACCAGGGCCGAGTTCCCTAGAAGGACCAAGCAGAGAAGTAAGGTACCTTAAGAGGAATGTCAAGAAGGAGCATGAGCCAATTGACACTTCTGAGGCCGAATTCTTGAAGAAGGTTGCTGATATAAGGCGCAAGATAGAGCCAGCAAAGGAAGATGGTTCCTTGAAGCTAAGTTTTGTGCAGGTGACCGTGAAGAGCAAGAGATTTGCAGCTTTGGTGGATACGGGGGCTACTCATAGCTTTATAAGTAGGAAGGCAGCAAAGTCTTTTGGAAAGAAAGCAAAAATGGAGAGGGAATGGAGTGCTTTCAAAGCAGTCAAATCTACCATTAGAGCTGTTGATGGTGTGTTGAAGGACACTCAGGTGAAAGTAGGATCGTGGTTCGGGAAGTTGGACTTGAGAGTTGTGGACATGGATGATCATTCAATGGTGTTGGGGATGGAATTTATGAAGCTTGCACAAGCCATACAAATGGTGAGTCGGGACATACTCTTGATCACAGCTGGAGGAAAGACCATGATGGTACCGATGAATAGAAGGAGTTGCTTGGGGTATAGACCAAGGATGGCTTCTATGACTTTGTATCCCAAAGACCCGAATGTGAAGCATGAGGATGTGGAGCAAAGAGGACTTGGGAGCGTGACTCAAACAACGAAGGAAAGGAAGCTTGTTGACTTCGTTGCAAAAGCTGGAAAGAAGAATGAAGAGAGTGGGGAGAGGACCTCACGAACATGGAGACACTTGGTGGAAGCATCTTCTACTGATGATCTTCACAATGGAGCTACAAGTGAAGGGAGCCCAAGTGCTACTTCAAAGGCAGTGGTTGATGAGGATTATGAGGGTAGAGATCCTGCTGGGATAGTGGACTTTTGCAGGTATGCTATGGGCATATATGACTTTCAGTTGACAAAGAACAAGCTAGGTGAGCTTGGGTGTACATGTGAAGATATTGAGGCTGTGCATAGGTACTTGAGGACAGAACATCAATCTGACACATGGGTGGATGAGAGTCAGGGAGGAAACTTCCTGGCCCTCCTTTCTCTATAGATGACCTTGGAGGAAGGTTGGTGTGGAGGCCTTGGCAGGAAGGAACCACATCAACCCTACAAGGGGCCTTACAGGAGGCTTCTTTATGACAAGATGAAGACTTGGATACAGATGACCAAGGTTGAGATGGGGTCTACATGGATTAGACATCATGGACAACTAGAGTCATGAACATCAGGTTGGCTATATGGAGCATGTTGCAGATAAGATGAATACTACTTCATGGACCTGAACATGGTTTACTTATATGGATGGATTCTTGATGAGTCAAGGATGTGGCAGATATTTGAGGAACAACAGATGATGACATAAGGATGTTCACTCTCATGGATTGAGTGTGACAGTTGGACTGATCACCCAACTAATTCAGACATGGGGTCGCGAAGTGTACAGAGATGTGTTGACATTTTGTTGGAGTATCATGATAAAGGTTCACATGGTGACACATGGTGAAGTTGACACGAGTTTTTGCAGTGGAGATTGTGACAAAGGGGTCAATGATCATGGATCGAGATGATATCTGGTGGAGTACATACCGTAGAGGTATATACCTTGGTATGGTTGTCTTGGTGACAGTTAGTCACTAAGGTGGAACATGATGGAGATGGGATTCTACACTTTAAAGATGTAAGGTCTTCGCAACTCGAGCAGACGAGCGACGGGCACGCGGGCACGGCGAGCACACATCGGTGCGACGAGCGGGCGGACATGCGACGGGCGGGCGCTCCTTATGCGACGAACATATGCGACATTAAGTGCGACGATAGGGAGAAACACTTAAATAAACTAAGTGTTGAACTCTTGTTTATATGCGATGGCTAGATGGAGCTAGGCCGACTTGTGGAGGAGCACATGTGGGCGTGTAGTGTTGGTTTATGGGGTCGTCCTTAAGGCTGGACACCCCCTGCAAACACACTCAGAAATGTGTATAAATGGAGAAAGACTTGAGCTCATTTGGCATCAATCCAACCAACGAAATTCGCATATCTCTTCTACGCATTGAGCAGGGGTAAAAAGGGCGCAGATAAGTGCGCATAGCTCATGCGCTCTAAGGAGGAAGTGCGCAGTTTTACCAGAGGTCAGTCGTAGGTCGACAAGAGTGCGGTTTGAGGTGGAAATCATGCAGAGTCTAAGGATGAGTCTTAGGTGTCTCGGGTGAGCACCCTCCTACCGTGTAGATTGGCATTGATGATTTAAAAGGCTGTTCTATGCCTTGATTGTAAATTATTCTAAGTATAGACTTGGAGTTTTGCCAAGTATACTTGATGATGTATTATTGAAGAACTGTTATAATATATTGTTGGGCAGACTGTTCGGGAGTTTCCCCTCCCTTTATTCTTGTTTGCAATTGTTGATGTTCTTGGTTAATTGCATATGGATAATGAATGAGTATGGGCTTCATTAAGTATAAAGGATAAATGCATTTTACTTGGTTGCGAAAAACAAACTAAGGACAAGTGAATTAGGCGTAGTCCATGAAGGTGAGTATTGGTGAAAAGAAAGCGTTCGGTGGTGCCAGACCTCGCTATAAGCGGTTGGAAGAGCACCGCAGGTGTAGGGGCGTGACAAGTGGTATCGGAGCAAGGTTTGCTCGTGAAGGTTTGAAGTTGATGACAGGTGATATTGACGCTTGAACAGGTTCAAGTGTTGAAGCATTTGAAGGTAGTTTCAAGACTCGGTTTGAGCAAGGTTTGCTCGTGACAGGTACTGCAGGTGAGGGAAACTGTTTCACACGAAGTGGAACAAGGGTTGGCTCTAATTGCAGGTGACTTGGTGAAAATGTCTATCTTGCAGAAATTGGGTTATGCTACCTTTGAAGAATTTGAAGGAGACCTACTTGAAGAGTCAAGGGAAGTAAAACAGTGATTTGCAGAATGTAGCAAAAGGTTGTTTGAAACAAGGATTGCTCTTCATGCCTTGGCTAAAGAAGGGGTTTATGACCAGAGTGAGGAGGAAGCCTCTCAACTTGCAAAGGAGATGGTCTTACTTGAAGCAGAATTCAAGGAACTAGAGATAAGACATGAATTGAATCAGAAAAAGTGGGATTGCCTAGCTCTTGAGGTAAGGCATCTCAAAGCCTTGAAGGAAAAGGTTGAATCTGATGAAAATAATGAAAGTGCTTCTGTGGGGATGATGCAGATACTTGGTGCTTCTACTACTATGGAGGTGGTCTCTAGGAGATATCCTGAAAGGAACAGATTGGAGTATGTTCAGATGAAGTTTGGAGGTGTTGATGTACTCACTATGGTGGATAGTGGAGCTTCTCACAAATTCATGAGTGAAGATACTGCGAGAAGAATTGGGCTGAAGTTTGTACCGGTAAAGGCACAACTGAAGACAATGAATTCTCCTCCTATGGAGATTCTTGGTATAGCTGAGAAGGTGGACACTACACTTGGTGAATGGACCGGGAAGTTGGACTTCACTATAGTGCGGATTGATGACTATGAAGCTGTATTGGGGATGGAATTCATGAAACAATTTGAGGCTATGCTTGTACCACATTTGAGGAAGCAATCATTGGTCATTAGATCACTTTCAAATAGCATCTTGGATTTGACAAGAAGGCTAGATTTGGTGGAGGATGATGATGATGATGTTGAGGTATATGTGAGGCCGGATGTCCAGAAGGAAGACCGGGTTGCTTATCTACAAAGGATGGAGGTTGAGGATCCTGATAGATGGATTGAGTTGATTAGTGAGGGAGAGCCTTCAGGCTCTACTCCCCCTACATCTTCTTAGATGAAAGGAGAAGATGGGGCTCATTGTTAGCTGCTCATGGCAGTGAGTCCTTAGACATGTTTGAGCAGGTATGATTGATGGTGCAGGGATGGCTTGGCATCAAGCATCATGGCATGTTTCAGATGGATGGAGTTTCCATGAACCTGAGCATGGATTGTAGAGATGGATTCTTGATGAGTCAAGAATGTGGCAGATGTTGAGGAACAACAGATGATGGCATGAGGATGTTCACTCTCATGGATTGGGCGTAATGGTTGGATTAGCTACTCAACTAGTTCAGACATGGGGTCGCGGAGTGTACAGAGATGTGTTGACATTTTGTTGGAGTATCATGATAGAGGTTCACATGGTGACACATGATGAGGTTGACACGAGTTGTTACAAAGGAGATTGTGACAAAGGAGTCAATGATCATGGATCGAGATGATATCTGATGGAGTACATACCATAGAGGCGTATACCTTGGTATAGTTGTCTTGGTGACAGTTAGTCACTAAGGTGGAACATGATGGAGATGGGATTCTACATATGTTGCAGGGATGTTTGCCTTATGTGGAGGAGTTGACATCATGCTTGATGATGATCTTGGTGGAGAGCTACCGAGATGGTATGTTGTCGAGGACGACAACGATTTCAGGTGGAGGAGGATGTAAGGTCTTCGCAACTCGGGCAGACAAGCGTCGGGTGCGATGGGCGCACGGGCACGGCGGGCGCACATCAGTGCGACGAGCGGGCGGACATGCGATGGGAGGGCGCTCCTTATGTGACGAACATATGCGACATTAAAGTGCGACGATAGGGAGAAACACTTAAATAAACTAAGTGTTGAACTCTTGTTTATATGCGATGGCTAGATGGAGCTAGGCTGTCTTGTGGAGGAGCACATGTGGGCATGTAGCGTTGGTTTATGGGGTCGGCCTTAAGGCTGGACATCCCCTCTAAATTCACGCTGGAATGTGTATAAATGGAGAAAGACTTGAGCTCATTTGGCATCAATCCAACCAACGAACTTCGCATATCTCTTCTACGCATTGAGCAGGGGTAAAAAGGGCGCAGATAAGTGCGCATAGCTCATGCGCTCTAAGGAGGAAGTGCGTAGTTTTACCGGAGGTCAGTCGTAGGTCGACAAGAGTGCGGTTTGAGGTTGAAATTGTGCAGAGTCTAAGGAGGAGTCTTAGGTGTCTCGGGTGAGCACCCTCCTACAGTGTAGATTGGCATTGATGATGTAAAAGGCTGTTCTATGCCTTGATTGTAAATTATTCTAAGTATAGACTTCGAGTTTTGCCAAGTATACTTGATGATGTATTATTGAAGAACTGTTATAATATATTGTTGGGCAGACTGTTCGGGAGTTGCCCCTCCCTTTATACTTGTTTGCAATTGTTGATGTTCTTGGTTAATTGCATATGGATAATGAATGAGTATGGGCTTCATTAAGTATAAAGGATAAATGCATTTTACTTGGTTGCGAAAAACAAACTAAGTAAGGACAAGTGAATTAGGCGTAGTCCAAGAAGGTGAGTATTGGTGAAAAGAAAGTATTCGGTGGTGCCGCACCTCGCTATAAGCGGTTGGAAGAGCACCACAAGTGTAGGGGCGTGACAAGTGGTATCAGAGCAAGGTTTGCTCATGAAGGTTTGAAGTTGATGACAGGTGATATTGAGGCTTGAACACGTTCAGATGTTGAAGCATTTGAAGGTAGTTTCAAGACTCGGTTTGAGCAAGGTTTGCTTGTGACAGGTACTGCAGGTGAAGGAAACCGTTTCACACGAAGTGGAACAAGGGTTGGTTCTAATTGCAGGTGACTTGGTGAATATGGAGAAGGCTGAGAAGGCAGTAATGGTGGGTGAAGGTGAATCCAGCCATAATGTGGTTGAAGCTCTCCGGTACGAGGTATTGAAAAACATGAGTCGATGGAGTTCTAATTGGGTTGCGATGAGAGCTGAGAACATGAAGATTCGAGAGAGCTGTTCGGAACTAAGAAGGGAACTTGAAGAACTCAGGAGCCAATGCGGGAGTACGACAGATGTTGAACTCAATGAACTTGATGAGGACATCCAACGGGGTAGTCTTGGTCTTCAAGAGCTCTTTGATGAAAGAGCCTGGTTAAGGAAGGAAAGTGCCAAGGTGGAGGCCGAAATCAAGCAAATTGAGGAAGAGATAAGGAAGAAGCTTCTTGGTAAGAAGGTTGTTGTGATTGAGCAAGAAGAGCTCGACTACATTGACAAGTTGGGGACTCACTACCGAGAGCATCCAGAGGACATTCGGAAGTTTAGTTCCATGAACTTGGTCGATGGACACTTGGTTTGTGCACTTGAGCAGAACACAGTGGAAGGAAAGCTTGAAGCAAGTCAAGCTAGACCGGAGCCGAGTTCCCTAGAAGGACCAAGCAGGGAAGTAAGGTACCTTAAGAGGAATGTCAAGAAGGAGCATGAGCCAATTGACACTTCTGAGGCCGAATTCTTGAAGAAGGTTGCTGATATAAGGCGCAAGACAAAGCCAGCAAAGGAAGATGGTTCCTTGAAGCTAAGTTTTGTGCAGGTGACCGTGAAGGGCAAGAGATTTGCAGCTTTGGTGGATACGGGGGCTACTCATAGCTTCATAAGCAGGAAGGCAGCAAAGTCTTTTGGAAAGAAAGCAAAAATGGAGAGGGAATGGAGTGCTTTCAAAGCAGTCAACTCTACCATTAGAGCTGTTGATGGTGTGTTGAAGGACACTCAGGTAAAAGTAGGATCATGGTTCGGGAAGTTGGACTTGAGAGTTGTGGACATGGATGATCATTCTATGGTGTTGGGGATGGACTTCATGAAGTTTGCACAAGCCATACCAATGGTGAACAGGGACATTCTCTTGATCACAGCTGGAGGGAAGACCATGATGGTACCGATGAATAGAAGAAGTTGCTTGGGGTATAGACCAAGGATGGCTTCTATGACTTTGTATCCCAAAGATCCAAATGTGAAGCATGAGGATGTGGAGAAAAGAGGACTTGGGAGTGTGACTCAAACAACGAAGGAAAGGAAGCTTGTTGACTTTGTTGCAAGAGCTGGAAAGAAGAATGAAGAAAGTGAGGAGAGGACCTCATGAACATGGAGACACTTGGTGCTAGCATCTTGTACTGATGATCTTCACAATGGAGCTACAAGTGAAGGGAGCCCAAGTGCTACTTCAAAGGCAGTGGTTGATGAGGATTATGAGGGTAGAGATCCTGCTGGGATAGTGGACTTTTGCAGGTATGCTATGGGCATATATGACTTTCAGTTGACAAAGAACAAGCTAGGTGAGCTTGGGTGTACATGTGAAGAGATTGAAGTTGTGCATAGATACTTGAGGACACAACATCAATCTGACACATGGGTGGATGAGAGTCAGGGAGGAAACTTCCTGGCCCTCCTTTCTCTATAAATGACCTTGGAGGAAGGTTGGTGTGGAGGCCTTGGCAGGAAGGAACCACATCAACCCTACAAGGGGCCTTAGAGGAGGCTTCTTTATGACAAGATGAAGACTTGGACAGAGATGACCAAAGGTTGGGATGGGGTCTACATGGATGAGACATCATGGACAACTAAAGTCATGAACATTAGGTTGGCTATATGAAGCATGTTGCAGATAAGATGAAGACTACTTCATGGACCTGAACATGGTTTACTTATATGGATGGATTCTTGATGAGTCAAGGATGTGACAGATATTTGAGGAACAACAGATGATGGCATAAGGATGTTCACTCTCATGGATTGAGCGTGACAGTTGGACTGATCACCCAACTAGTTCAGACATGGGGTCGCGAAGTGTACAGAAATGTGTTGACATTTTGTTGGAGTATCATGATAGAGGTTCACATGGTGACACATGATGAGGTTGACACGAGTTTTTACAATGGAGATTGTGACAAAGGAGTCAATGATCATGGATCGAGATGATATCTGATGGAGTACATACCGTAGAGGTGTATACCTTGGTATGGTTGTCTTGGTGACAGTTAGTCACTAAGGTGGAACATGATAGAGATGGGATTCTACATATGTTGCAGGGATGTTTGCCTTATGTGGAGGAGTTGACATCATGCTTGATGATGATCTTGGTGGAGAGCTACCGAGATGGTATGTTGTCGAGGACGACAACGATTTCAGTTGGAGGAGGATGTAAGGTCTTCGCAACTCGGGCAGACGAGCATCGGGTGCAACGGGCGCACGGGCACGGTGGGCACACATCAGTGCGACGAGCGGGCGAACATGCAACGGGCGGACGCTCCTTATGTGACGAAGTGCGACGAACATATGCGACATTAAAGTGCGTCGATAGGGAGAAACACTTAAATAAACTAAGTGTTGAACTCTTGTTTATATGCAATGGCTAGATGGAGCCAGGCCGATTTGTGGAGGAGCACATGTGGGCGTGTAGTGTTGGTTTATGGGGTCGGCCTTAAGGCTGGACACTCCCTCCAAACGCACGCAGGAATGTGTATAAATGGAGAAAGACTTGAGCTCATTTGGCATCAATCCAACCAACGAACTTCGTATATCTCTCCTACGCATTGAGCAGGGGTAAAAAAGGCGCAAATAAGTGTGCATAGCTCATGCGCTCTAAGGAGGAAGTGCGCAGTTTTACTGGAGGTCAGTCGTAGGTCGACAAGAGTGCGGTTTGAGGTGGAAATCGTGCAGAGTCTAAGGATGAGTCTTAGGTGTCTCGGGTGAGCACCCTCCTACCGTGTAGATTGGCATTGATGTTGTAAAAGGCTGTTCTATGCCTTGATTGTAAATTATTCTAAGTATAGACTTGGAGTTTTGCCAAGTATACTTGATGATGTATTATTGAAAAACTGTTATAATATATTGTTGGGCAGACTGTTCGCGAGTTGCCCCTCCCTTTATACTTGTTTGCAATTGTTGATATTCTTGGTTAATTGCATATGGATAATGAATGATTATGGACTTCATTAAGTATAAAGGATAAATGCATTTTACTTGGTTGTGAAAAACAAACTAAGTAAGGACAAGTGAATTAGGCGTAGTCCACGAAGCTTAGTATTGGTGAAAAGAAAGCGTTCGGTGGTGCCGCACCTCGCTATAAGCGGTTGGAAGAGCACCGCAGGTGTAGGGGCGTGACAAGAAGCTCCTGTCACGCCCCTACACCTGTGGTGCTCTTCCAACCGCTTATAGCGAGGTGCGGCACCACCAAACGCTTTCTTTTCACCAATACTCACCTTCGTGGACTACGCCTAATTCACTTTTCCTTACTTAGTTTGTGTTTCGCAACCAAGTAAAATGCATTTATCCTTTATACTTAATGAAGTCCATAATCATTCATTATCCATATGCAATTAACCAAGAATATCAACAATTGCAAACAAGTATAAAGGGAGGGGCAACTCCCGAACAGTCTGCCCAACAATATATTATAACAGTTCTTCAATAATACATCATCAAGTATACTTGGCAAAACTCCAAGTCTATACTTAGAATGATTTACAATCAAGGCATAGAACAACCTTTTACAACATTAATGCCAATCTACACGGTAGGAGGGTGCTCACCCGAGACACCTAAGACTCCCCCTTAGACTCTACACGATTTCCACCTCAAACCGCACTCTTGTCGACCTACGACTGATCTCCGGTAAAACTGCACACTTCCTCCTTAGAGCGCATGAGCTATGCGCACTTATCTACGCCCTTTTTACCCCTGCTCAATGCGTAGAAGAGATATGCGAAGTTCATTGGTTGGATTGATGCCAAATGAGCTCAAGTCTTTCCCCATTTATACACATTTCTGTGTGTGTTTGGAGGGGGTGTCCAGCCTTAAGGCCGACCCCATAAACCAACACTACATGCCCACATGTGCTCATCCACAAGTCGGCCTAGCTCCACTTAGCCATCGCATATAAACAAGAGTTCAACACTTAGTTTATTTCAAGTGTTTCTCCCTATCGTCGCACTTAATGTCGCATGTCGTGGTGAGGATTCGTCGCATTTCGTCGCATAAGGAGCGCCCGCCCGTCGCAAGTCCGCCCGCTCGTCGCACCGATGTGCGCCCGCCGTGCCCGTGCGCCCGTCGCACCCGACGCTCGTCTGCCCGAGTTGCGAAGACCTTACATCCTCCTCCACCTGAAATCGTTGTCGTCCTCGACAACATACCATCTCGGTAGCTCTCCACCAAGATCATCATCAACCATGATGTCAACTCCTCCACATAAGGCAAACATCCCTGCAACATATGTAGAATCCCATCTCCATCATGTTCCACCTTAGTGACTAACTGTCACCAAGACAACCATACCAAGGTATATACCTCTACGGTATGTACTCCACCAGATATCATCTCGATCCATGATCATTGACCCCTTTGTCACAATCTCCACTGCAACAACTCGTGTCAACTTCACCATGTGTCACCATGTGAACCTTTATCATGATACTCCAACAAAATGTCAACACATCTCTGTACACTTCGCGTCCCCATGTCTGAACTAGTTGGGTGATCAGTCCAACTGTCACGCTCAATCCATGAGAGTGAACATCCACATGCCGTCATTTGTTGTTCCTCAACATCTGCCACATCCTTGACTCATCAAGAATCCATCCATATAAGTAAACCATGCTCAGGTCCATGAAGTAGTCTTCATCTTATCTGCAACATGCTCCATATAGCCAACCTGATGTTCATGAATCTAGTTGTCCATGATGTCTAATCCATGTAGACCTCATCTCAACCTCTGGTCATCTGTATCCAAGTCTTCATCTTGTCATAAAGAAGCCTCCTCTAAGGCCCCTTGTAGGGTTGATGTGGTTCCTTCCTGCCAAGGCCTCCACACCAACCTTTCTCCAAGGTTATCTATAGAGAAAGGAGGGCCAGGAAGTTTCCTCCCTGACTCTCATCCACCCATGTGTCAGATTGATGTTGTGTCCTCAAGTACCTATGCACAGCCTCAATCTCTTCACATGTACACCCAAGCTCACCTAGCTTGTTCTTTGTCAACTGAAAGTCATATATGCCCATAGCATACCTGCAAAAGTCCACTATCCCAGCAGGATCTCTACCCTCATAATCCTCATCAACCACTGCCTTTGAAGTAGCACTTGGGCTCCCTTCACTTGTAGCTCCATTGTGAAGATCATCAGTAGAAGATGCTTCCACCAAGTGTCTCCATGTTCGTGAGGTCCTCTCCCCACTCTCTTCATTCTTATTTCCAGCTCTTGCAACGAAGTCAACAAGCTTCCTTTCCTTCGTTGTTTGAGTTACACTCCCAAGTCCTCTTTGCTCCACATCCTCATGCTTCACATTCGGATCTTTGGGATACAAAGTCATAGAAGCCATCCTTGGTCTATACCCCAAGCAACTTCTTCTATTCATCGGTACCATCATGGTTTTTCCTTCAGCTATGATCAAGAGTATGTCCCCGCTCACCATTGGTATGGCTTGTGCCAACTTCATAAAGTCCATCCCTAATACCATAGAATGATCATCCATGTCCACAACTCTCAAGTCCAACTTCCCGAACCATGATCCTACTTTCACCTGAGTGTTCTTCAACACATCGTCAACAACTCTAATGGTAGAGTTGACTCCTTTGAAAGCACTCCATTCCCTCTCCATCTTTGCTTTCTTCCCAAAAGACTTTGCTGCCTTCCTGCTTATGAATCTATGAGTAGCCCCTGTATCCACCAAAGCTACAAATCTCTTTCCCTTCACGGTCACCTGCACAAAACTTAGCTTCAAGGAACCATCTCCCTTTGCTGGCTTTGTCTTGCGCCTTATATCACAACCTTATTCAAGAATTCAGCCTCAGAAGTGTCAATTGGCTCATGCTCCTTCTTGAAATTCCTCTTAAGGTACCTTACTCCCTTGCTTGGTCCTTCTAGGGAACTCGTCCCTGGCCTGGCTTGACTTACTTCAAGCTTTCCTTCTACTGTGTTCTGTTCAAGTGCACCAACCAAGTGTCCATTGACCAAGTTCATGGAACTAAACTTCCGAATGTTCTCTGGATACTCTCGGTAGTGAGTCCCCAGCCTGTCAATGTAGTCGAGCTCTTCTTGCTCAATCACAACAACCTTCTTACCAAGAAGCTTCTTCCTTATCTCTTCCTCAATTTGCTTGATTTCGGCCTCCACCTTGGCACTTTCCTTCCTCAACCGGGCTCTTTCATCAAAGAGCTCTTGATGACCAAGACCACTTTGTTGGATCTCCTCATCAAGTTCATTGAGTTCAACATCTTTCGTACTCCCGCATTGGCTCCTGAGTTCTTCAAGTTCCCTTCTTAGTTCCGAACAGCTCTCTCGAATCTTCATGTTCTCAACTCTCATCGCAACCCAATTAGAACTCCATCGACTCATGTGTTCCAATACCTCGTACCGGAGAGCTTCAACCGCATTATGGCTGGATTCACCTTCATCCACCATTACTGCCTTCTCAGCCTTCTCCATATTCACCAAGTCACCTGCAATTAGAACCAACCCTTGTTCCACTTCGTGTGAAACTGTTTCCTTCACCTGCAGTACCTGTCATGAGCAAACCTTGCTCAAACCGAGTCTTGAAACTACCTTCAAATGCTTCAACACCTGAACCTGTTCAAGCCTCAATATCACCTGTCATCACGAGCAAACCTTGCTCCGATACCACCTTCACTTCGGTGAAGGTGTGTAGCAGCTACAACCTTCAATACCCTGAATCAACTGCTCTGATACAACCTGTCAAGGTGTGTATCAGCTTCTCACCGAACCTTTTCAACCTTGAACCTGCTCTGATACCACTTGTCACGCCCCTACACCTGTGGTGCTCTTCCAACCGTTTATAGCGAGGTGCGGCACCACCGAACGCTTTCTTTTCACCAATACTCACCTTCGTGGACTACGCCTAATTCACTTGTCCTTACTTAGTTTGTGTTTCGCAACCAAGTAAAATGCATTTATCCTTTATACTTAATGAAGCCCATACTCATTCATTATCCATATGCAATTAACCAAGAACATCAACAATTGCAAACAAGTATAAAGGGAGAGGCAACTCCCGAACAGTCTGCCCAATATATTATAACAGTTTCTTCAATATTACAATACAAGTGATGCTTGACAAGCTTCAAGCCAACACTTAGAATAATTTTACAACCAAGGCATAGAACAGCCTTTTACAACATCAATGCCAATCTACACGGTAGGAGGGTGCTCACCCGAGACACCTAAGACTCCCCCTTAGACTCTGCACGATTTCCACCTCAAACAACACTCTTGTCGACCTACCACTGACCTCCGGTAAAACTGCACACTTCCTCCTTAGAGCGCATGAGCTATGTGCACTTATCTGCGCCCTTTTTACCCCTGCTCAATGCGTAGAAGAGATATGCGAAGTTCGTTTGTTGGATTGATGCCAAATGAGCTCAAGTCTTTCTCCATTTATACACATTTCTGCGTGTGTTTGGAGGGGGTGTCCAGCCTTAAGGCCGACCCCATAAACCAACACTACACGCCCACATGTGCTCCTCCACAAGTCGACCTAGCTCCATCTAGCCATCGCATATAAACAAGAGTTCAACACTTAGTTTATTTAAGTGTTTCTCCCTATCGTCGCACTTAATGTCGCATATGTTCGTCGCACTTCGTCGCATAAGGAGCGCCCGCCCGTCGCATGTCCGCCCGCTCGTCGCACCGATGTGCGCCCGCCGTGCCCGTGCGCCCGTCGCACCCGACGCTCGTCTGCCCGAGTTGCGAAGACCTTACATCCTCCTCCACCTGAAATCGTTGTCGTCCTCGACAACATACCATCTCGGTAGCTCTCCACCAAGATCATCATCAAGCATGATGTCAACTCCTCCACATAAGGCAAACATCCTTGTAACATATGTAGAATCCCATCTCCATCATGTTCCACCTTAGTGACCAACTGTCACCAAGACAACCATACCAAGGTATACACCTCTACGGTATGTACTCCATCAGATATCATCTCGATCCATGATCATTGACTCCTTTGTCACAATCTCCATTGTAACAACTCGTGTCAACCTCATCATGTGTCACCATGTGAACCTCTATCATGATACTCCAACAAAATGTCAACACATCTCTGTACACTTCGCGACCCCATGTCTGAACTAGTTGGGTAGATAATCCAACCATTACGCCCAATCCATGAGAGTGAACATCCTCATGCCATCATCTGTTGTTCCTCAACATCTGCCACATTCTTGACTCATCAAGAATCCATCTCTACAATCCATGCTCAGGTTCATGGAAACTCCATCCATCTGAAACATGCCATGATGCTTGATGCCAAGCCATCCCTGCACCATCAATCATACCTGCTCAAACATGTCTAAGGACTCACTGCCATGAGCAGCTAACAATGAGCCCCATCTTCTCCTTTCATCTAAGAAGATGTAGAGGGAGTAGAGCCTGAAGGCTCTCCCTCACTAATCAACTCAATCCATCTATCAGGATCCTCAACCTCCATCCTTTGTAGATAAGAAACCCGGTCTTCCTTCTGGACATCCGGCCTTACATACACCTCCTCATCATCATCATTGTCCTCCACCAACTCTAGCCTCCTTGTCAAATCCAAGATGCTATCTGAAAGTGATCTAATGACCAATGATTGCTCCATAAGCTTTGCCTCAATAGTGGAGAACTGCTTGTTCACCTTCTCCTTATCCTCCATTTGCATCACTCCCAATTTACAATCAGGCCTTGTCACACCAATGGTTGGAACACCAATGGGTACATCTTCCCTTCCATCATAAATGTAGAGCTTCCTCAAATGTGGTACAACCATAGCCTCAAATTGTTTCATGAATTCCATCCCCAATACAGCTTCATAGTCATCAATCCGCACTATAGTGAAGTCCACCTTCCCGGTCCATTCACCAAGTGTAGTGTCCACCTTCTCAGCTATACCAAGAATCTCCATAGGAGGAGAATTCACTGTCTTCATTTGTGCCTTTACCGGTACAAACTTCAGCCCAATTCTTCTCGCAGTATCTTCACTCATGAAGTTGTGAGAAGCCCCACTATCCACCATAGTGAGTACATCAGCACCTCCAACCTTCATCTGAACATACTCCAATCTGTTCCTTTCAGGATCTCTCCTAGAGACCACCTCCGTAGTAGCAGAAGCACCAAGTATCTGCATCATCCCCACAGAAGCACCTTCATTCTTTCCATCAGATTGTGCAATAGCAGCCACTTTCGGTTTGGAAGGACAATTCTTCACCGTATGTGGACCAGCACATATCCAACACTTCAAAGGTTTCTTCATCTTCGAACTATCATCCGATTTCGAAGCATCTTCCTTCTTCTTCTCTTTCGGTTTCTCAAACTTCTTCTTCCTATCATCAGAAGTTTCATCATAATGTTCCACCAACCTGTCAACAGCAGCAAAAGCTTCTTCAAGTGTCCTAATCTTCTGCCTCTTCACTTCATTGCGTGCCCAAGGCTTCAACCCAATAATGAAGTTGAACACCTTGTCCCTCTCCGCCATGTCAGGAAGTTCCAGAGCTGCACTTGCAAACTCCCGCTGATATGCTTGTAGGCTTCCGGTTTGTTTTATGTACTTAATCTTCGTCCTTGCTTCCCATGTTTCATCCTGAGGACTGAAATGAGTCTGCAAAGCCTTCTTCATGTCATCCCACGAAGTAATGTCATCAGCACTACCATTGGCAATCTGATCTAACCTTCTTCACCACCACATCTTAGCATCCTTTGTTAAGAACTGAGCAGCTACCTTGACCTTTGTCTCATCATCAGATAGACCCAACCGTTCCAAGTATTGCTCCATGTCCCATAGAAAGTTGCCAAGAGTCTTTGCATTCCTTGTGCCATCATAAGATTCCGGTTCCTTGACCTTCATATGAGGTACTCCTCCACCTGAGTTGTGCCTCACTGCCTTCTTCAACACCGCTATCTCATCATTGGCTGTGTCAAGAGTTTTCCTCAAGTTCACGATCTCTGCAAGACCCTGATCCCTTGCTTCTTCAACCTCTTTGACCCTTACTTCAAGTTGTGTACACATAAGATCAGTGTACTCATACTGTGTTCGGAGTTCATCATGTTGTGTTCAGAGTTCTTCGAGCTCTTCCTTGGTCTTCAAGTTGATCTCTTGCTCCTTAGCAAGCAAGTCCATCTTCTTATCCCAAGAAGTCTCCATAGCCTCCATTTTTCCAACACCTTCTCAATGAACCCAATAGTAGTATCTTTCATAACATGACTAGACCTAGCCTAAGATTCAGTTGCCATCTCTAACAACTTCTTATTCTTTTGCAATCTAGTTTCGACCATTCAACAGCTTCACCAAGTCACCTGCAATTAGAACCAACCCTTGTTCCACTTCATGTGAAACGGTTTCCTTCACCTGCAGTACCTGTCACGAGCAAACCTTGATCAAACCGAGTCTTGAAACTACCTTCAAATGCTTCAACACCTGAACTTGTTCAAGCCTCAATATCACCTGTCATCAACTTCAAACCTTCACGAGCAAACCTTGCTCTGATACCACCTTCACTTCGGTGAAGGTGTGTAGCAGCTACAACCTTCAATACCCTGAATCAGCTGCTCTGATACCACCTGTCACGCCCCTACATCTGCGGTGCTCTTCCAACCGCTTATAGCGAGGTGTGGCACCACCGAACACTTTCTTTTCACCAATACTCACCTTCGTAAGGTACCTTCCTTCCGAAGTAAGGTACCTTACGAAGGGGCGTGAAAGCTGACATTCATGACTACGCCCTTCATGACTAGACCCAACCTGAGATTCAATTGCCATCTCTAACAACTTCTTATTCTTTTGCAATCTAGTTTCGACCATTCAACAACTTCACCAAGTCACCTGCAATTAGAACCAACCCTTGTTCCACTTTGTGTGAAACGGTTTCCTTCACCTGTAGTACCTGTCACGAGCAAACCTTGCTCAAACCGAGTCTTGAAACTACCTTCAAATGCTTCAACACCTGAACCTGTTCAAGCCTCAATATCACCTGTCATCAACTTCAAACCTTCACGAGCAAACCTTGCTCTGATACCAACTTCACTTCGGTGAAGTTGTGTAGCAGCTATAACCTTCAATACCCTGAATCAGCTGCTCTGATACCACCTGTCCTGACGATGAACCACACTGGTTGGTTCGAAACGCGTCGGCAAATGATATTTCATGTATTTTTCGCCGAAAAATCTTTTGTAAATTTATTTTTATAATTGTTTTGTGAAATTTTAAATAAATTATTAAATATATTTCAAAATCAAATAAATATGTTATAAAATATCAAAATTTTAAATTTATGAATAAAAAAAATATGTAATTCTTTTTATATTTAATAAAAATTAACACATAATATTTGAAAATAATAATAATAATAATAATAAAAATAATATATATATATATATATATATCCTCATTTAATAATATAATTTCATATTAACTTTATTTTTTATATAAAATATATTAAATTAAATATTTAAAAATGTATCTTTCTTGATGTTCAAATTTAAAAATAAATTTATAATTAAAGCATTTTAAAATTTTATATAAAAAAATACATACTCTAAATAAGTTAAATTATTTGCACTCACAAAAATAATCCTTCTCAACATTAGTTACCCTTTCACAATCACAATCAACAATAAAAGTATAATGAAATTTGAAATATATATTATTTGCACTTCGAAAAATAATCCTTTTCAACTTTGGTTATCCTTTACAATCAATAAGTGAAATTTGAAATATATAACGAGGATGTCATTGATAACGAGGCCAAGGAGTTCAACCATTACTTTACAACCTGCCCCACCTGGGATCAGTACGGTTGATTAAAATTATTGGGTTTTTGGAAAAATGATTATGACATGTGGAATTTTAATTTGACAAAAATAAAATTAATAGAAATAAAATCATAAAAAATTTAATAACAATAAAATTAAATTAGTGTATGAGGCGTTTCGAATCTTTCTGGATAGTAATTTGATTATTAAAATTAAATTAAATACATATATTTTATTTTTTATAATTTGGAACCTATAATTTTTTAAAAGAAAATACATATTATTAATTATTAAACCTCATTTAAATTGCTTTTTTATATTTTAATGAAAGTTAGTTTAAATTTAATAAAATTATATTTAAAAGTAAAAGTTAACTTTGATTTTAAGGAGTTTGGCTTAAATTTTTTGTTATTTTAAACGAGTTGTTTTTTGTTTTTTAACTAAAAAATAGTTATAACTTCTCGAATATTAATTTTACAAAATAATAATAATAATAATAATAATAAAACAATGAAATCGTATTAGTATACAAAACTTTTGAACCTTTCTCTATAATAATTTGATTATTAAAATTTAATTAAATATATATTTTTTATTTTTTATAATTTGGAATCTAGGATTTAAAAAAAAAAAATATATTAAACTTAATTAAATTATACATATGATATCAAATAATTAATATTTAAAAAACAAAATAAGTAGGGAAGAGATTTGTGGATGACAACTGGTGTTATCTGGTCTCATGGCCAAGAAGAATTAGATCTATTTTTCTAGCATCTCAATAATCAATCCTCCATAAAATTTATTATGGAGCATGAAATTGATGGGTGCCTGTCTTTCCTTGATGTTCTCATTTTGAAGAATGATGACGATTCTTTCTTCCAACAAGTGTTTCGAAAGAAAACTCATACTGAGCAGTATCTTCATGCCAACTCTCATCATTTACTGCTCAAAAGTTGGGTGTTCTCAACACGCTTGCTACTTGTGCGCTGAGAATCTCTTATGAAAAGAACCTTGATAAAGAGAAAGCCCATCTTCTTAATATTTTTGTTAATAATGGTTATAGTAGGCACCAAGGTTTGAAAGTTTTCCTTAAAGCTAGCAGAGGTCCCAAGGTTAAGAAAGACCCTAAAGATTGAATCTCAGGGGTTCATCTCCCTTTCATCCAGGGGACTACTGACAAGATTGTGAGAATCCTTAGGAAGCATAATGTTCCCTCAACCTTTAGACCCCTTAACACCATTCGTAGCTCCCTAAGATCTGTAAAAGACCCTATTGACCCCAAGGACATGAAAGGTGTTTATGTTATTCCTTGTTCGTGTGGGACCCCCTATGTTGGTGAAACTAGGTGCTCTATTAATCAGAGGATTCATGAGCACTCAACCAACATCAAACATGGGAGGACCCGGTCTTCAGCCCTAGAAGAACACGTAGAGAAGACTAAGCATCATATATATATATATATATATTGAGGAGGCCTGGGTGATTGCCAAGATTGCGCCTTTTCATCACCAGAAGTTTAGGGAGGTCATAGAAATTGAAAGGAGGTCGAACAATCTCAACAGGGATGACAGCCGGAAATTAGCAGCTGCTCGATCCCTGCCCTTTTCTCCCCCCCATGGTTTCACTCTTTTTATACTTTTACTTGGCTTTATTAAACATGATATATAAATAAATAAATTTATACATGAACATAATTGAAAGAATTATAAACCTATAAACTAATTAATTAATTATTAATAAACAATTAGATTTAATCTCTATTTATCCCATTATATCTTTAATAAATTATAATAAATAAATTTCATAATCAAATTAACTAATTAGTTATAAATAGTTATATTTTTATCCCTATTTTTTCCCATAATTCTTCATATAACAGAATTAACATAATTTTATTTTTTTTAGTTTTAAGTTAGAAGAAAATACTACATATTTAATTACATATATAGTTAAATATGTAAACTTATTAAATAAGTCATATATTTAACTAACTAATTAAGTTATTTAATTAATAAACATTTATTTTCTTAATATATCTTACAATAATACAAATCTCTATATAGTTTATGTAGTTTTAAAAGAATAAAGAGTATATTAATTTATTAGGTTTTAGTCTTAGTTTAAGTTTATGGAAATAAATTGATCTAACAAATAAACTAATTAATTAATTAATTAATTAACTTATTAATTTTCTTTTCCCGGTCAAGTCAAGTATAGTTGTTGTCCTCTACATTGTAGTTGTTTCCTTGGTCAAAAGTAGTTGTTTCTTTTTAGCCATTGAATGATCTGCTCTCTCTATTTAACTTGGAGCCATGATCTTGTTCTTCATATTATCTTAATGATGAACCACACTTGATGGTTCTAAATGCGTCGACAAATAAATTGACAAATAAATTTTGATGTGATTTTTACCAAAAACACTTCTCAATAAATTTGATATAGTTCAGAAATTTAAATTCAATAAATATTTAAAAATAAAATTAACCTCCTCATTCTAATTAAAATTAATAATTACTCATGATTAAATTACAATTATTACAATTATTATTTTGAATTTTATTCTACCAATTTTCTCACTAAAATAAAATTTTACATTGGTTTCGAATCATCTTTATATTGCGTACGTTCTTCTTACCCAACAATCCTACGTACTTTTAATAAATTTAAGCGGAATCGGAATTACATTTTTTGAAGTATTTCTTACCAAGCATTCCTACATACATTCAATAAATTTAATCTGAACCACAAATTTCATAAGTGTTTAAATTTAATCATTTTCTGAATACTTAAGTGACAAAATTTTTAAAATCATAATTTAATCTGAACCACAAATTTCATAAAATGTTCAAATTCAAACATTTTTCTGAATGCTTAATTGACAAAATTTTTAAAATTATAATATTGTATTGGTTTAATTGTATTGAAAATCAAAATTTAAAATATATTTAAAATACGGTTTTATATTATTATATTAAAAAATTTATAATTAAAAAATTTATAATTTATTTATTTTTTAAACGGTCATACTTTCTATTTTCATTAATAAAAAGAAGTTGAGATATTTTTTTTTGGGGGTTTCCAATCTCACGTTCTTATATTTATGAGCCACATAAAAAGTTTCAAAATTTCATGGGAAGAAAAAAACTTTTACATCCAAAACATTGTGATTCTACATGTTATTTTGAAATTATATATGATCTAACATAGTATTTTTCTCTAAAAACATTTTCGTCATGATAGATATACTAGTATATTCTTAACATTCTTCGTGATGATAGATATAAACATGATTAGTTCACACAAAATAAAAACATAGCAGATTTTTTAGGAATTGTCTTGGGGTGTCCATTAAATATTGATACTCCACTCCTCCAATTAAAGAGAGTTTTGTTGTTAAATGTTGTGTAGATTATATTTCTTGGCAAGCTACTGCATTCCTTTTTTGAAAATAGATCCACCATTTGATGAATAGACAATCTCTAAAAAGACCTCATCAAAGTTCCATTAAAAACAAATGTCATATAAAAATTTCTAATACGATCCAAATAAGTTTTTCTTGTAATATGGTATAAGTTATTTTTGCATCATAGAAAAATGTTTATAGAAGATTTGCACATTCTTCATTTGACTTTATAATTTTGATAATATATAAACTTTTTTACAAATATTAAATATTGAATTTTAATGACCCCTAAAATTATTGAGTTTTTTTTTAACAAGTGTTATATAAGTATAGCCGTTAATAAAATAATCTATGATAATTAAAGAGTATAGCTAGTGAACATTTAAGACAATTAAATAAAAATAAGTGTAAGTTCTAATAAGAGCCACATGGTGGCATGCCAATGTTTTTTCGTAGAGATGAATTATGTGCATGTAGTTTTGTTTTCTTTTTAAATACTTTGAACTTTTTTTCATACAAGTTCATTCAAAAAAGCTCAGAGCAAGTCCACTAGTGCTATTGACAAGATATTAATTTATTACTTAATGAGTCTCATGTTATAACCTTTTAATCACAATTGCAAATAACCTTGTAGGCTGGAATATGATTTAAAGGAAAACATTGCACTTGGTCCTTAAAGTTTTTCTCCAAACACTCAAATATTCCAAGCAAATGAAATGTAGTGATCAATTTTAATAGCTAATATTTTCTCCATATAAATACAGAGAATACTTTGTGCATATTTGGCAGCCTCTAGCTTGTTCTATTATTTCTCTAATACTTTATTAGATGCATAACTCTTGTCCATTGAAATGGAAACTCGAAACTATTGTAAAAATAACTTTTAGTTGCCACTATTGGCTCTAAACTATGGTCACATCTACAAGGGGTGTAGACTTTCAAACAAATTATAATAGTCGCTTTGCAAATTGATATATTTTGGAATTGAATGTAGTAGCAATTTTTTCACTTGCAATACAAATATCATAATCATTAGCAAGACATTCACTATAATGGGTTTCATTATTATATTTTTTAATTAAAAAATTGTACTACCTTTTAATCAATCAATTATATGTTCATGAAGAAATTTGGCTTGGTCATTTTTAGCGGAAAACTAAGCAAACAAGCTAACCTGAATTTACATGAAAACTACCCAACCTATCATTAACAATGCCAATACCTTTACTACTTTCTTGGTAAAAGAATTAATGAAAGATCATGGGACTTTGGAGGATCCTTAGATCCAAGTGGATATTGGTGGCTACCCGCCTATTCCACTTGGATCCCAAACATTGTCTCTTTCATTTTTTCGGTTTCCTTAATTCTAGCACAATTTACTATTTTTAGCACCTTTTTCGGGTCCTGAACTTCCGAAGCTGTTTTGAGGCCCTAAATGACGTTTTTTTAGGGAAAATAGAGAGATTGAAAACATTCTTAATGTACTTGCTAGTTTTTTTCGACCTTCTCTTCGAGATCTCTGAAAAGAGGTATTATAATAGGAAAATGGAGATCGTATGCCAAAGTCACGACCACGGGAAGTTGATGTACCAATTTACCCAAACGAGGCCCACAATTTTGTCGCTTCATCTCCTAGGGTTAGGTTTTTGGATGTTTATGGTTTTCCATTACTTCTCAATAAAATAAATAGGCCTTTGAGCCTCATTGTAACACAGTTCATAGGCATGTAGCCAACACATCTCTTCTCAGAGATAAGCTACCATCGCCTGAGCTAGTTTATTTCCATTTTGTTTGTAAGCATATTTCAATATTTTGATAATAATGAAATGAAGTATTATTTCTACTGCATTTTTTTAGTTATGGTTATATGTGTAATTTGTTGCATTCTTGTTTAAGTTTGGATCAGTGGTATCAGAGCGGTCTTCTCTTTCTCTATTTTTCTTTGCATGTCCCCAACGAGGTCAGGGTATAAGGAGTTAGGGCTCGATCTGGTTGAACCTTTGCAAGACCAGCCTCACAAACCCTAACGGCCTCCCATGGTGGATAAAAAGAAAGACGAGGGGGTAGGAGATCCTTTCAAAATATTACTTAAGGAAACCCTCGAGTGACAAATGAATGCGATGATGGATAAATTTGCCTAGATCCATTGATGACTACCCACAGGTGATGTATCTTCATCCAACAGCCACTCTGGAGGAACCACTCCTTTTAAGGTACAATCTAACTTCGATATTCTCATATTTGAGGGACAAATAGATGCAAATGTCGTAGATAAATGGTTGAATGTGTTTTAAGGATATTTTTCAGTTCATGAGTTTTCCAATCAAGAAAATATTACTTTTTTCACTTCTCAAAGCCGTCCCACACATCAAGGGTTGGTGGGAAACCTATTGTGAACAAAAGGACAAGAGGGAATCCTCACTGTTTATAGTCGCACCCACTTGGGTTTCTTTCCGAGACGCCATCAAGGAACAATATTACCATGTCAGGAGCTATGAAGATAAGTACATAAAGTGGACCACACTACGGCAGGGAAGGGACCAAGATGTGTCAGAGTTCCCAAATGTTTTCCATACCCTCCGCATGAAGTTGGGTATCAAGGATTATGAGCGGAATTTGGTACTCAAGTACCGCGGTTGTCTACACAAGTACATCGAGGATGAGATGGAGTTCTTAGACATCTCCTCGCTTGGAATGACATACCGATACGCTGTCAATATTGAGACTTTAGATATGCAAATCCGAAGCAAGGAAAATGCACCCCTAAACAACAGACCAAAGGCCAAAGCCAAGGAGGGGTGACCCAGGAAAACCTGCCGAAACCTCAAGCAAAGAAAAATACCATGAAGACAAATAAGGATATGGGAAAACTGAGTGATTTCCATAAGAGCTCCACTCACAACACAAGTGAGTGTCAGGCCAAGTAGTCACTGGTGGATGAGCTGAAGGCTTTCGAATAAGACGCATTTTCCGACTTCGAGTTAGAATCTGACAAGGGGAATAACAAAGGGAAGCAGATCATTGATGCAGATCTCTGTGTCAGCCAATAATGTCGCCTTCCCTACAACATCAAGCCCTTCACGTTTGAGGTATTGTGTGATGTTTCTCCTCTTGAAGTTTGTGATGTATTATTATTAAAACCATGCTTGTGGAAGTGGGATGTTCTATATGAGTCTAGACCTCTCTCTGTGATTATTACTTTGGGCAATAAACTGTACAGGATATTGGAGGTAGCCCCGTCTACTGCCATCTCTTTGGTCACTGCAAAGCAATGCAGTAAGATCATTTCCCAAACCAGGAAATTTGTTTTCCTTATGATTTTTCCTCATGAAAAGAATAAGGTTGTGGCCATGACTTCCAGACAAGGCTCCTTCACACAGTAGCAGAAGATGGACAAGGTCGTGGAGGAGTAGTGGGATATTTTCGCCTCACCTACAATAGTACCTCTACACTGTCAGGTCAAACACTCCATCGATCTGACCCCTAGCGTGCCGATGCCCAATGGACCGATCTATCAACACTCTGTTATGGATAATGATGAGATCAAAAGGAAGAATAAGGAGCTGTTGCATAAAGGGCACATCAGGTCAAGCTCATCACCCTGTGGGAGCCCGATTGTATCAGTACAGAAGAAGGATGGGGCCTGGAGACTCTCAATTGACTCTTGGGTGTTGAACAAGATCCCTGTCTGGAATAGGTACCCAATCCGATGGATTGATGACCTTTTGGACCATCTCAAGGGGGGCAAATATTTTAGCAAGATTGAATTCAATCCTGGTTATCACCAGGTGCTTATCCAACCCTCCGATGTGTGGAAGACTTCCTTCAAATCCAAGGAGGACCTTTTCGAATGGTTGGTAATGACTTTTGGGTTGATGAATGCCCTAACAACCTTCATGAGATTGATGGAAGACATCTTGTGACCCTTCACCAATGCATCTGTGGTGGTGTATTTTGATGACATCTTCATCTTTAGCCATATTTGGGAAGAGCACCTCTGCCATATTCTACAAGTCCTTCAAACCTTATGACATCACAAGTTGTGTGCCAATTTGGAGAAATGCACTTTTGGAATGACCCAGGTTCAATATCTAGGGTATATCATTGATGAGAAGGGTGTGCAAGTGGACCCACCCAATATACAAGTAATTCGCGATTGGCGAGCCCAACCCACTCCAACAGAGCTCCACAACTTTCTGGGTCTTGCCAATTTCTACTACGGGATCGTGTTGAGGTTCTCTCATATCACTCGGCCTTTAAGTAAAGTCACCAAGGGTGGAGCGAAAGATTTTTTTTTTGGTTTGAAACCAAACATAAGGCATTATCCGAGTTGAAGCATCAACTCTACTCTGCACCAATGCTCACATTCCAGACCCGCAACAACCATTTGAGATTGAGATAGACGCCTCTAACTATGCTATTGGTGTAGTTCTTACTCAACAAGGGCATCTAGTGGCTTACCACACAGAGACCCTTTTAGACACTGTCTAAAAGTATCCCACTTACGAAAAAGAAATGTATTACATTGTGCAGGCCTATCATCAAAGGAAGCGGTACATTCTGGGGAAGGAAACGATCATCCACACATACCACCGACCCTGTAGTTCATACAGACACAAGGGAAGTTGCAGAACAATCGCCATCAGAAATGGTCCACATAATTGCAACAATTCAATTTGAACATTAAGTACAATAAGAGAAATACAAATAATGTTGTAGACTGCCTCAGCCGACCACCAGTCACGACACTGATCATTGTGCTCATCTCCTATGGGCACGAGACTTCACGATGGCTGCATCTTTATGAGAGTGATCCAAAATTCAATAGCACATACCAGACACTCCTGGAAGATAAGCAAGTTCAAAATTTTCACCTCCAGGATGCACTGTTATGCCACCTAGGACACATATGTGTTCCTTCAAGTGAACGTGTGAAGATGATTTGGGAGGTGCACTACAGTCGGGTCGTTGGAAATTTTGGAATAGAGAAAACAGTGGCAATACTGCAAAAGTATTTTTATTGGCCGAACCTTCATCAGGATGTTGGGAGGTACATTAAATCATGCATTGCCTGTGTCATTGCCAAACTAGCCAACAAGAAGCAAGGCCTATATACTCCTCTGCCTAATCCTAGTCGACCTCGGGACTCCATCTCCATGGATTACATGCTGGGCCTTCCTTCTACTAAGCACGAAAATGATGTGTTTTCATGGTCATCGACAGATTCTCTAAGATGGCCATTATGGTGTCCTGCAAGAAGAGTATCACAGCAGAGGCCACTGCTAAGCTCTTCTTTGAGCGAGTGTGGGTACACTTTGGGATCCCACAGTCCATTGTCTCTGATCAGGACAACAGATTCCTAAGTGAATTTTGGTCAAGTCTTTGGTCGATGTTGGATACCAAACTCACTAAGTCCACGACTTTCCATCCCCAAACTGATGGCCAAACAAAAGTTGTCAATAGGATGATCATACACATTCTGCGCATGTACAACTCGAAGCATCCACACACATGGGATGAAATCCTCCCCTATGTCAAGCACAACTACAATAGAACTCTCCACAACCCCTTTCAGGTAGGGTTGGGATTTCATCCATTATATCGCATTGATGTGGTCATACCATGTGCAGCTACGTAGGAAGATTCAACTCATGTCCAGTCCAAAGCGGACATGGCTAACAGCTTCATTGAGCGCATTCAACACATCCACCAACAAGTCCATTATATATTGGACAAATCCAATGCTATGTATAATCAACACCATGATCAACATGGGGTGTCACACAAGTTCCAGGTGGTTGACAAAGTTTGGCTACATTTGTAGAAGGAGCGCCTCACTGGATCCCACCGCAAGCTTCGGCCGCTCCGATATTGGCCATACACCATCACAAAGGTTGTAGGGGATAATTCCTTTGATCGTATCATTCCACCGTTCCTTGGTTTGCACCCAGTGTTAAATATAGACCGCCTTCGACCATACTTTCCACCATTGCTGGACACATTTGACATTGCAGAACAACTCACACCAACAATGCTAAACCCACAATACGTTGAACAAGCCACAATTGATCGGATCATGGACACACAGATCAAGAACACTTGAAAAAAGAAGATCCAACTATATCGGGTTGTCAAAGCTGGCCAACTCATTCACCAAGGCAAGTGGTTGAATAGGGACCAATTTCAGTAGAAGTTTCCCCATCTCATGGAGGCACTCAACGCAATGGGGACCATTTCTTCTTAAGGGGGAAGGAATGATCCAGGTGGATATTGTTGGCCACCCACCTATTCCACTTGGACCCCCAACAATGTCTCTTTCATTTTCTTGGTTTCCTTAATTGTAGCATAATTTACTATTTTGGCAGTTTTTCGAGTCCTCAACTTCAGGAGCCGCTTTGAGGCCCTAAATGACGTTTTTAGGGAAAACGGAGAGTCTAAAACTGTCCAAAACCATCTCCATATTTGAACTGTAGCGTCCTCTTTGAGTCTTCTAAATGAAGTATTATGATATCCAAATGGAGATCATATGCCAAAGTTACGACCCTAGGAAGTTGATGTACCAATTTACCCAAACGGGGCCCACAGTTTTGGCACTTCATCTCCTAGGGTAAAGGTTTTGGATGTTTAGGGTTTTCCATTGTTTCTAAATAATAAATATGCCTTTGAGCCTCATTGTAACATAGATCAGAGGCATGTAGCCGCCACATCTCTTCTCAGAGATAAGCTACCATCGCCTGAGATAGTTTATTTCCATTCTGTTTGTAAGCATATTTCAGTATTCTGATATTAATGAAATGAAGTGTTATTTCTGCTGCATTTCTGTATTTATGGTTATATTTGTAAATTTTTGTGTTCCTATTTAAGTTTGGATCAGTGGTATTAGAGAGGCATTCTCTTTCTTTGTTTTTCTTTGCATGTCTCCAACGAGGTCGGGTTATAAGGAGTTAGGGCTCGATCTGTTTGAACCTTTGCAAGACCAGCCTCACAAACCCCGACGACCTCCCATGGTGGAAGAAAAAAAAGACGAGGGGTAGGAGATCCTTTCAAATTATTTCTTGTGGAATCCCTCGAGCGACAGAGGAATGCGATGATGTATAAATTTTCCATGATCCTTTGATGGCTACCCACAGGCGACACATATTCATCCAACAACCACTCTAAAGGTGCCACTCCTTTCAAGGTACAAGTTAACTTTGATATTCCTGTATTTGAGGGCCATATAGATGCAAACACCATAGATAAATGGTTGAATTTGTTGGAAGGATATTTTTCAGTTCATGACTTTTCCAATCGAGAAAAGATTACTTTTTCACTTCTCAAAGTCGTCCCATAGGTCAAGGACTAGTGGGAAGCCTACTGTGAACAAAAGGACGAGAGGGAATCCTCACTATTTTCAGCCGCACCCACTTGGGATTATTTCCGAGATGCCATCAAGGAACAATATTACACTGTCAAGAGATATGTAGATAAATACATAAACTTGACCATTCTACAACAGGGAAGGGACCAAGATGTGCTGGAGTTCACAAATGTCTTCCATACCCTCCGCATGAAGTTGGGTATCAAGGATTCTGAGCGCCATTTGGTAATCAAGTACCACGACTATCTACACAAGTACATCTAGGACAAGGTGGAGTTCTTGGACATCTCCTCGCTCGGTACGACATACTGATATGCTTTCAAGATTGAGAAGAAGTTTAAACAAAAGAAGCGAGACTTTGGATATGCAAATCCGAAGCAAGGAAAAGGTTCCCCAAAACCACAAAACAAAGGACAAAGCCAAGGAGAGGTGACCCAGGACAACCCACCAAAGCCGCAAACAAAGAACAACACCATGAATATAAAGAAGGACATGGGAAAATGGTGTGAGTTCCATAAGAGCTCCACTCACAACGCAAGTGAGTGTCAGGCCAAGCAGTCAATGGTGGTCGAGTTGAAGGCTTCCAAATGAGATGCATGTTTTGACTATGACTTAGAACACAACAATAGAAATGACAAAGGGAAGCACATCATTGATGTGGAGCCCAGTGCCACCATGGGGACCACCAACATCCAAAAGAATGAGCCTGAAGGTCCAGAAGAGGAGGAACACCTCTTAGTCTCATAGATGTGGGTGAAAGATTCTCCACTGTAGTTCATTGTCGACAGTGGGAGACAAAAGAAACTCATTTAAGTAGAGGTCATGAAGTGGTTGGGCCTACTGATGACATCACATCTGCAACTGTACACCATAAAGGGGCTTCACCAAGGACGAGATCTCTGCATCATCTAGTAGTGTCACCTTCCCTATAGCATCAAGCCCTTCATAGATGATGTAATGTGTGATGTTTCTCCTCTTGAATTTTGTGATGTATTATTAGGACAACCATACTTGTGGAAGCGGAATGTTGTATATTAGTCTAGACCTCGCTCTGTGATTATTACTTTGGGCAATAAGTTGTATAGGATACCGGAGGTAGCCCCGCCTACTGCCATCTCTTTCATCACTACAAACAGATGCAGTAAGATCATTTCCCAGACCAGGAATTTTTTTTTCCTTATGATTCGCCCTCAGGGTAAGAAGAAGGTTGTGGCCACGAATTCCAGATAGGGATCCTCCACACATCATCAGTAGATGGACAAGGTCGTGGAGGAGTATAGGGAAATTTTTGCCTCACCTACAGGGTACCTCTGCATTGTCAGGTCAAGCACTCCATTGATCTGACCCTGGGCATGTTGTTACCCAATGGACCGATCTATCGATGCTCTATTTTGGAGAGCAATGAGATCAAGAGGTAGATTCACGAGTTATTTCAAAAAGGGCACATTAGCCCAAGTTCATCACCCTGTGGGAGTCTGATTGTATTGGTACAGAAGAAGGATGGAACCTGAAGACTCTCTATTGACTATTGGGCGTTGAACAAGATCGTTGTCCTAAATAGGTACCCAATCCCATGGATTGATGACCTTCTGGACCCACTCAAGGGGGCCAAATATTCACGAGGGCTTCACTCAATGAACCTCTGACATATCACGTGCGTTCATGGCATACTAAACAATACCCCTAATTTGACTACATATTGGAAAATAACTCTAATATTGACATTATTTAACCCCCTACCAATATGAACCCAATACACCCCCCAATTAAGAAAACCTCTACTTTCACTAGATATTGTAGGTATCCATTTTTTCATTAACATATTTTATACCCCTTTATATTTTTTCATTAAATTTGAGCTCCATTTTTTATACCTGCTAATATAAAATCCCTTTACCCCCTATATATCCCCCAATATATTAAGTCAATTTTTCCTCAATATATATCTCCTAATATGAACCCACATGGTATGGTATTGCTACCCCAATGAAGCCCCTGTGCAAATATTTCAGAAAGACTGACTTCAAGTCCAGTTATCACCAAGTTCCTATCGAACCCTCTGATGTGTGGAAGACTACCTTCAAATCCAAGGAGGGCCTTTTTGAATGGTTGGTCATGCCTTTCGGGTTGACAAATTCCCCCGCAACCTTCATGAGATTGATGGAAGACATCTTGTGACCCTTCACCAATGCATTCATGGTGGTGTATTTTGATGACATCTTGATCTTGAACCGGAGTTGGGCAGAGCACCTCCGCCATATTCGACTAGTCCTTCAAACCCTGCGACAACAAAAGCTGTGTGCCAATTTAGAGATGCACTTTTTGCATGACCCAGGTTCAATATTTGGGGTACATCATTGATGAGCAGAGTGTGCGGGTGGACCCAACCAAGATACAAGTCATTTGGGATTGGCCAGCCTTAATCACTCTAACAGACCTCTGCAACATTTTGGGTCTTGCCAATTTTTACCACAGTGATCCGAATTTAAACAGGAACGCAACAAATTACAGATATAACCATAAATACAAAGATGCAACAAAAATAATGCTTCATTTCATTAATATTAAATATTGAAATATGCTTACAAACAGAATGGAAATAAGACTAGCTCAGGTGATGGTAGCTTATCTATGATTGTCGTGACGGAAAAAGTCGTTTGTGCGGGCACAACTGACCTCCCTAGGAGTCTAAACTCTCTAGCGACAAACAAGACAAAATGGAGTGATCTTTCTCTAAATATACCTTTTAAAAAATGAAAACTACAAGTGTTTAGGCTTACCTTATTCCAAAACGCGGTTGTTGTAGTCCGTCCTTGCCGATCCGGATGAGCTCCTCCTTCAAGTCAATTCCTGCAACCACAAACAATCAAACAATTACCAAGCACTTGCATTTCATATAATAAAACATATATTCAACATGCAGACCAAGGAACACATGAAATAACTCATTAACACAAGCTATTGAGAAAAATAAACCAGTTTGTATTAATAACGAAACAAAGAAACTCTTACAACTTGGCCTTGGTGTTGTGCAAGTTCCTCCCAGGGTCCATCAAGGGTTTTCCTCTACTTTGACAAAGCTCACCCACTTCCAAGTAGAATCAAGCAAAGACAATCTCTCCTCACAAGGTTCTAAATGGGAGTCCTAATTCCTGCAGCATTTACCCAAAGAAAATGTATAGCTCCAACCTCCTCTCCCTCTGGCTCAATGTCTTTATTTATAGTGCTGTAAAGAGGTTATTCAGGTCCACTATCAATGGGATCATCCCCCTCTTTGGGTGGGATAGCTCCTTTATTGATGGGATAAGTTCCCCCTTAATAGAGATACATGAACCAACTGGAGGCGCATCCATTTCATCAAACCGACCTCTAGAATGTTCTAGAAGTAACCACAAGTAACTTTTTCAAGATAAAACTCGCGCATTTTGCCTTTTACAGAGGGACGCACCTGTCCCTTAACATACAGAGCGTCCATGGACGCAGATTTTGTGAACATGGTCAGCGTCCCCGCAGGTAAGGCTAGAGAGAACCTGCGACCCTAGAGATAAACATAGTTTTTACAAGACTTTCTCTCTTCTTTGAGTTTGAGATGGATAACAGAGGCATGAGACTTGCCTAAGAGGGTAGCATGACTGTTGATTTGAGCCATACTAACTGTAAGTAGTCAAGGTGACATTTTTTAGTGTAACAGATTGCCCCCTAAAGTGCGAAGCCTGGAATAGAGTAGGGTTTTGTAATTCTAGGAAGGGTGAAGCGCTTTATCATTTCAAGGATTGTCTTGTGGATGGCCTGGTTGGAACCTGCAATTTTCAACACAAAATACATGGATAAGATTATATCATCACTGAGGTAGGCATTCCCATACTCAGATTCAAAACTTTAACTAATGGACTAACTATTCTGATACAGGAATGATCTTGCAGTACATCATTTTTATAGACTTTTGTAGACACAGGATGGACGCAGCCATCTGTTTATGATTAGTCTACATAGATAATGAATACAAAACTCCTCGCAGCCTGGATGGTAGAAACTAGATCCAGGGTCTTCACTTCTACTTCCCGAATTGGTACGATTCTAGCCATGTGATTAAATGATTCGATGTCGAACATGTTAGAAACCACTTGATTACCAGTCGATGATGCAAACTGTTAACAAGCGTGAGAGAAACCACCAGTAATGTCAATGGTCCTCAAAGTACCAAGCACAACCCGTGAAATGTGAATAGATGTTTTGATGTCGAACACTTCACGGAATCCTTTGATCGAAAGTCAATGATGTAAACTGACGTCAAAGGCGAGAAACCTGCCATTGATGCATGCAGACTTCAAGGTACTGTCGATTCCTAAGTCATCTTTCTAGATAATGTGTCGATGTCGATAGAAAGCGACCCGTTGCAGGCAAGCCCACAACACGAAATCATTGTTCAAGTTGAAGAAATGTTGCTGTAAGGACTGACTCAGGGATGGTCAAATGGATGACAAGTATTTTGCAGATGAAAGTTTTTCTTGCAGACCTCTTGAACACATAACGACACAACAGATGGCTTGGTGACGAATAACTCAAAGTTAATCCCCGGAACCCGGTTAAAGACTTTCAAAGTGGTTTGGTCAACTGTGAGGTAAAAGATTTCCCAACCCAGGTGAATGAAAAGTGTCGTGTTCAAGAGCGGTAATAAAGTTTCTTCTGAGACAAAAGGTGACAAACAGGTTCATTCTTCTCTCTTTTCCCCCACCATTTCTGGCAAGTACCTCTTTATTTTTAACAAGCTTGAGGAGGATAACATATGCTTGATTATAAGCTCATCCTTCGGACGAGTCCAACCTAGTTTAAATTCGAACCCTAGGAAGGAGTGGTTCATTCCTGTTTGTAATTGAACAGGTCCTTTACTGTAAAAGTTTAACGAGCCCAGTATAGGAGAAACTCGACGTTTTTCAATTTTAGAGAGTCTGAAAAAACTTAAGGAAACTCCACGTTGAACTTTTTCGTAAATTTGTGTCCCTCAAGCCCGAAAAAGTATAAAATAATACCTGGGGGAACCGCTTGATCTTGCGACCAAGGAGTACTTTCATGATAGTGTCGTCGACCTGAAAAGTAAAAAGCGATCAAGGACACGTCGTTTTATTTCCTTATCGAGTTTGAAACGACAAAAACCCGGCAATCTTTTCTTGATTTTACGGTCAGAAAAAAGCTAAAAGGGGACCGTCTTTTAATTCCGTTTTAACGAGTGAAAAAGAAACACTCGGCGATCTTTTCATGTTTTAGGAGTCAGAAAAGGGCTTAAAAGATGACTGAGAAAAATTCGAACCCTAGGAAGGAGTGGTTCGTTCCTGTTTGTAATTGAACAGGTCCTCTACTGTAAAAGTTTAACGAGCCCAGTATAGGAGAAACTCGGCGTTTTTCAATTTTAAAGAGTCTGAAAAAACTAAAGGAGACTCCACGTTGAACTTTTTCGTACATTTGTGTCCCTCAAGCCCGAAAAAGTATAAAATAATACTTGGGGGAACCGCTTGATCTTGCGACCAAGGAGTACTTTCATGATAGTGCCACTGACCTGAAAAGTAAAAAGCGATCAAGGACACGTCGTTTTATTTCCATATCGAGTTTGAAACGACAAAAACCCGGCAATCTTTTCCTGTTTTTACGGTCAGAAAAGAGCTATAAGGGGACCGTCTTTTAATTCCGTTTTAACGAGTGTAAAAGAAACGCTCGACAATCTTTTCATGTTTTAGGAGTCTGAAAAGGGCTTAAAAGAGAACTCCAAGGTTTCACTTTTTCTTAAGTTTTAACAAGTTCGAAAAAGGGATAAAAATGTATTCATGGTTTTCACTTTTTCGTAAATTTTAATGAGTTCGAAAAAGGGATAAAAATGTACTCATATGACCGACTTTCAATTTAATTTACGAGCAGGAAAAGACAGAAAGAACTCGGCATTTTCATTTGTTTTACGAGAATGAAAAATAGCAAAATAATCTCGGGATTTTCATGAGTTTAACGAGTCTTGAAAATAACTGAAATTGACTCGAGATAGGTTTCATTTTTACAAAAGCTTGAAACAGATAAAAACTATGCTTCAAATTAGTTTCATTTTTACACAAGCTTGAAACAGAGATAAAACTGTGCTTGATGCCCCCTAAGCATAACTGTTAGAGCGCATGCCCCCCAGCTTCATTTCATTCAACTAAGGTGGATGAAATGAAGGTTCAAGAATGAGATCATTTGAAAGACTCGACCTAAAACTGTAAGAAAATTATGCAAAAACTGAAATAACTAACCTAAACGTACAACCTAACATCTATGAGGTCTAGTCAAACTCTCGACTCAATTAGAGGAGGATTTGTTTCATTTTTTAACGAGCTTGACACAGGAAAAGAACTATGCTCGGATTCAGTTTCATGTTTATGCAAGCTTGAAACGAAAAACTATGCTTGTTATAAGTTCACATGCCCCCAGCATAATAATGCAAATCAAGGTACATGCCCCCCAAGCTTCATTGCATTCAATGAGGTGGATGGAATGAAGCTTTACTTTCAAGATCTTGGAAAGACTTGTGGGAGTTGTTTCATTTTTTAACGAGCTTGACACAAGACAAGGAACTTTGCTCATAACTACTTTCTATAATCTACCTAACAAAAACTCTACTCTAAAAACCTTGATTCATTTTTGAACGAGCTTGACACAAGACAAGGAACTGTGCTCATAAAATCTTTGATTCATTTTTTAACAAGCTTGACACAAGACAAGGAACTATGCTCCAGAAGTTCACATGCCCCCAGCATAATGATGCAAAGCGAGGTACATGCCCCCCAAGCTTCATTGCATTCAATGAGGTGGATGGAATGAAGCTTTACTTTCAAAATCTTAGAAAGACTTGCGGGAGTTGTTTCATTTTTTAGTGAGCTTGACACAAGACAAGGAACTATGCTCGGAACTACTCTCTACAATCTACCTACTTAACCTACCATTGTTTCATTTTTTAACGAGCTTGACACAAGATAAGGAAATATGCTCAAAAAGTTCGCATGCCCCCAGGATAATGATGCAAAGCGAGGTACATGCCCCCCAGGCTTCATTGCATTCAACCGGCTGGATGAAATGAAGGTTTACTTTCAATATTTAACTTGAAAAGGGAGTTGTTTCATTTTTAAGGAGGTTGACACAAGAAAAGAACTATCCTCATACCTGATTCATTTTTTAACGAGGTTGACTCAGTAACAAGAACTGTCCTCAAAATCCTACTTTCTACAATCTACATAGCCTAAAATCTAGCTGATTCATTTTTTAATGAGGTTGACTCAGTAAAAGAACTATCCTCATACTAGCCTGTTTCATTTTTTAACGAGGTTGGCACAGGAAAAGGAACTGTCCTCGAACACACTGATTCATTTTTTAACGAGGTTGACACAGTAAAAGGAACTTTCCTCGCTAATCCTACTTTCCACAATCTACGTACATATCCTAAAATCTAGCTGATTCATTTTTTAATGAGGTTGACTCAGTAACAGGAACTTTCCTCATACTTGATTCATTTTTTAACGAGGTTGACTCAGTAACAGGAACTGTCCTCTTAAAATCCTACTTTCTAACTATCTATATAACCTATCCTTGTTTCATTTTTTAACGAGGTTAACACAAGACAAGGAACTATCCTCGAACTAACTGATTCATTTTTTAATGAGGTTGACACAGGAAAAGGAACTTTCCTCGGACACACTTACTTTCTACAATCTACCTACTTATCCTAAAACCTACCTGAGTCATTTTTTAACGAGGTTGACTCCGTAAAAGAACTATCCTCATCAACTGATTCATTTTTTAACGAGGTTGACACAGTAAAAGGAACCTTCCTCGGAACCCACTGATTCATTTTTTAACGAGGTTGACACAGTAAAAGGAACTTTCCTCACACACACTTACTTTCTACAATCTACCTACATGACCTAAAACCTACCTGAGTCATTTTCTAACGAGGTTGAGTCCGTAAAAGAACTATCCTCATCAACTGATTCATTTTTTAACGAGGTTGACACAGTAAAAGGAACCTTCCTCGGACACACTGAGCATGGCTTCTAACTGGAAGAAAGACATGTCAATGGACACACCTTGATCATGGCTTCCAAGAGTTCTTCATCAGAAGGAAGAACACTTCTTGGGAAGGAACACATGTCAAGGGACTCAAAAGGGATAAGAACATCGTGTTCAAGTAATCCCATAGAGTTTTCCATGTCAATTACCGGAGCTAAATCAAAGGAAGATGAGCAAACAGTGAGAGGCTCACTTACATCGGTAACTGAAATCATGGGACCGGTTGCCACATAATTAACCCGTGGCAGGGTAGATACCACTTTAGAATCAGGAACATTTAGGGGTGTCATATTATTGGTAGTTGAAAAAAGACTAGGGAACGAAAGCTGGTCTACAGTCACAATACTGCCATTGTGAGGGAAAGACATCACGCGAAAGAGTGTCGATACGACAGCTTTCATTGCATAAACATAGTCTCGCCCAAGGAGTAAATTGAAATCCAAGGGACCTCGAACTACCATAAGATCAACACAAACAGTTTTACCTTCCAAGGTAATAGAAAACTTAGGAAGGATCCCTAAAGGTTCACTAATTGTTCTGTTAAAAGCTTTCAGATTCTGCGTAATAGGCGCAAGCTGAGGGGAACCCAAAGCTTTCCAAACAGCTGAGGATAAAATACTAACAGAAGCACCTTCATCTACCTGAGTACGATGTATGTCCCTACCACCAGCCTTGACAATGATTTGGAAAGGGATGGAGGAAGGAAGACGAGGTTCTGTCAGTCTATTCCAATCAAAGGTAAAGACCTCAGTACTTGGAGGGGGTTCTGTAGAAACAGGTGAAATGCCCCCCGGCATAGAAGAATCTGATGTAACAAGAAGAACCTGAGCGGTATGAAGTTCACTCTCTAAATGGAAAGTGGGATCGACCGAATGTGAAATTGAATCGACCACTTGATCACCAACCTGAGTGACATGAGTTTCACTCTCCAATGGAAGAGTGTGATCGACCGTATTTGAATTTAGATCAATTACTCCGTCAGTTGACGGTAGGTTGGGAGAAAGTTTACGGTAACTAGTTGGAAATTCTTGCTGTGGGACAGTAAGGTTTTCCAACAAAGTTGAGGCTTCATCCATGTGAGGGCAAATGTGAGTTTGATGACTCCCTTTGCATAACTTACAAGGAAACCTAACTTTACCCTTTTTCCCAGGAACCTGACTATCACTGGTTGATGGATCAATGGAAAGTTGATGAGATTTTTCTGACCATACTTCCAAGACCTTTGGAATACCAGGGCAATTGACAAGGAAGTGGTCACCCTTACAAAGCCTGCAAGGGTATTTGGGTTTACGATGCATGTCGGAATTTTCCTCAACACAACTAACACTTACAGCCATGGTTGGTTGGTTGACTTCTTTCTTATCTTGCTTCTTCTTCTTCTTCTTCTTCTTCCCTTTCTTCTTCTTCTTAGCCTCCTGGTTACTAGCATCAAGGCTTTTACCAGGCGAAGAGGAAGAAATGGAGGAAGAAAAATTAGGCGAAGAAGGTAAAGGGTCAACAGAAGGTTGGTGATGTTGAGATGGTGAACTCTGTTGAGGTGAAGCATCCGGTTGAGATGGAACAATTGGAGTATTTTGGGCCAACGAAGTTGAAAATAACCATATCGGTAAACCTATTGTAAATCCAGGTAATGACAAAGTAGCCATATAAGGAGGACCAACATTTCCAAAGTAAGGAAAAGTACTAGGATTCTCATTAGGAGGGGTTCCTAGGTTGATAAATTCCGGAACATTTGCCATTTTATTCAACTTCAGTGAATTTTATTAACAATTTAAAACTAAAATTAACAATTCACAATTCACACTTAACAACTAAAATTCACAATTCACACCTATGGTCTCTAAAAGTAAAAACAAACAAATTAACACGCGCTATCAAATCTAGGAGTCAAACCACACACAAACAGTAGCCTTCCGGACCGAAAACACTAGTTGGTGATGAAATCCAACATCGCCGAATTCAGTACAGAAGTGGTGGGTGGAACAGTTACCCCGGCAACCTGCTTAATGAATAGACCGGACCAAGTTCCTCCACTTTAACCGTCTCGAAGTGAAGTGAACCCCCCGGAAAATCCAAGTGAGTATAACCGACGTCTGCTCCAGGTACAGTGGGACCTTCCCTCCACCGTCACCTCGGTAGAACCCTAAAGATTATGGTCACTAAGGTCACCAACAGTAACAAATACACCTGGGGGAACAGTCTAAACTCCGACAGCACGCAAGGGCAGAGTAGCAAGCTCAATCCCCTTACCGGCTCGTTGACAACAATCCAAGGTTTACCGATAAGTGACCCCTGGCTCCTCGACAATGGTTAATCCAAGGTTTACCGTTTGTAATACGTACTGTCTGGCGTCGTTCCCAACGAGGGGGGAATGATCCCCTCACTGGTTCGGACACGAGCTCGTGCTTCTCCTTTAAGAGGAGCTTTCCAAGAGTGCAATTGAAACAATTGGATTTATTCTACTCAAGATAAACTATCTGTTTGGTTTTGTAGTCTTGGAGAGTTAAGTACTCACCTACTCCAAGACCCTAGCCTAAGCTATGTTGGTGTTTCAGAGCCCTATTCATGTAAAAATTACTAGATGAATTTTAATTAAGCGCTGTGTTATTAAGGCTGTTATTACTCAAATGGGTAAATGGAGATGAAACCAATGGTGTTATGACCCGACTCAACTGAATGCAATCGAATATGATAATGCAATCCTTTCAATTCGATGAATCCTAACTAGAGTAAGGAGAGAGTTTCCATTCACTTCCAACAATGCAAAAAATTGATCATTAAGAGAAAATTTAACAAATTCTCTAATGCACTAATTTCATCAAGAAAAACTAATGCAAATCAATTCCAAACCAATTTTTATTTTTATTTTTGTGTAAATTCAAATCAAAGAAAGCTGATCTAAATCTACGATTGATTTTTCAGAATGTAAACTATGCAATTGTAATCTATGCACAATTCACATGAAAAGTATGCAAATGTAATCTATGCACATTTTTCATTCATATTCTGAAACTGAGAACTCTAATTATGCAAATGTGATCTATGCAAGAGAATTCTCAAACACAAGATGATTCTAATGTAATCTAAGAACCAATCAAGTGCAAGTTGAGAAAATTGGGTGAGAGTTCCAAAGATCAAAACATAAAAACACTCAAAGGCGATTAACACTCATACACAATTTAGCCCCCCCCCGGCGAATGAGGGGGAATTTTTTTTTGCAAAAACAAAAGCAAAAAGATGAAAAATTGTGAAAAGACTGAGAGAAACCTCCAAGTAATGACCAAAGGAAATCAAATTAAGAATTTCTCAAAAAAGAGACTCAAAACACCCAATTGATGAAAGCTAAAAGCAGGAATGCTAATGAAACAAGTTCAGGTGAAAATTTTTGACAGGGTACTCAAGGATCTGGGCAGAAAACACTAAGAAAAACCAAAATCTAAAAGAAATTAAAGCAAAAATGGAGTTTTCCTAAGTTTTTACAGGAAGACGCAGGCAACCCGTTAGAACAGGCGTGGGCCCGCTCTGTGCAAACGGCAACAGCGCGTCCAAAGACGCACTATGCAGTACTCAGAGGGTGCGTCCTTCTGGAAAAGTTAAGAAAAACCAAATCTAACTAAATCTAAAGCTAAGCCACCCAAATACTAATTCTCACAGTCAAAAACCAGAAAATAAAAATGATTTTCTCAGAGCAAAGTTCACACAAAGGAAAAGACTTTCACATTAATGGATTCCCCAGCGGAGTCGCCAATTTGTCGTGACGGAAAAAGTCGTTTGTGCGGGCACAACTGACCTCCCTAGGAGTCTAAACTCTCTAGCGACAAACAAGACAAAATGGAGTGATCTTTCTCTAAATATACCTTTTAAAACATGAAAACTACAAGTGTTTAGGCTTACCTTATTCCAAAACGCGGTTGTTGTAGTCCGTCCTTGCCGATCTGGATGAGCTCCTCCTTCAAGTCAATTCCTGCAACCACAAACAATCAAACAATTACCAAGCACTTGCATTTCATATAATAAAACATATATTCAACATGCAGACCAAGGAACACATGAAATAACTCATTAACACAAGCTATTGAGAAAAATAAACCAGTTTGTATTAATAACGAAACAAAGAAACTCTTACAACCTGGCCTTGGTGTTGTGCAAGTTCCTCCCAGGGTCCATCAAGGGTTTTCCTCTACTTTGACAAAGCTCACCCACTTCCAAGTAGAATCAAGCAAAGACAATCTCTCCTCACAAGGTTCTAAATGGGAGTCCTAATTCCTGCAGCATTTACCCAAAGAAAATGTATAGCTCCAACCTCCTCTCCCTCTGGCTCAATGTCTTTATTTATAGTGCTGTAAAGAGGTTATTCAGGTCCACTATCAATGGGATCATCCCCCTCTTTGGGTGGGATAGCTCCCTTATTGATGGGATAAGTTCCCCCTTAATAGAGATACATGAACCAACTGGAGGCACATCCATTTCATCAAACCGACCTCTAGAATGTTCTAGAAGTAACCACAAGTAACTTTTTCAAGATAAAACTCGCGCATTTTGCCTTTTACAGAGGGACGCACCTGTCCCTTAACATACAGAGCGTCCATGGATGCAGATTTTGTGAACATGGTCAGCGTCCCCGCAGGTAAGGCTAGAGAGAACCTGCGACCCCAGAGATAAACATAGTTTTTACAAGACTTTCTCTCTTCTTTGAGTTTGAGATGGATAACAGAGGCATGAGACTTGCCTAAGAGGGTAGCATGACTGTTGATTTGAGCCATACTAACTGTAAGTAGTCAAGGTGACATTTGTCACACGGAATTGGTCAAGGGTGCGGACACAGCTGACCTTCCTAGAAGTCTAAGACATTCTAATGACAAACAAGACAAAATGGAGTGATCTTTCTCTAAATATACCTTTTAAAACATGAAAACTACAAGTGTTTAGGCTTACCTTATTCCAAAACGCGGTTGTTGTAGTCCGTCCTTGCCGATCCGGATGAGCTCCTCCTTCAAGTCAATTCCTGCAACCACAAACAATCAAACAATTACCAAGCACTTGCATTTCATATAATAAAACATATATTCAACATGCAGACCAAGGAACACATGAAATAACTCATTAACACAAGCTATTGAGAAAAATAAACCAGTTTGTATTAATAACGAAACAAAGAAACTCTTACAACCTGGCCTTGGTGTTGTGCAAGTTCCTCCCAGGGTCCATCAAGGGTTTTCCTCTACTTTGACAAAGCTCACCCACTTCCAAGTAGAATCAAGCAAAGACAATCTCTCCTCACAAGGTTCTAAATGGGAGTCCTAATTCCTGCAGCATTTACCCAAAGAAAATGTATAGCTCCAACCTCCTCTCCCTCTGGCTCAATGTCTTTATTTATAGTGCTGTAAAGAGGTTATTCAGGTCCACTATCAATGGGATCATCCCCCTCTTTGGGTGGGATAGCTCCCTTATTGATGGGATAAGTTCCCCCTTAATAGAGATACATGAACCAACTGGAGGCGCATCCATTTCATCAAACCGACCTCTAGAATGTTCTAGAAGTAACCACAAGTAACTTTTTCAAGATAAAACTCGCGCATTTTGCCTTTTACAGAGGGACGCACCTGTCCCTTAACATACAGAGCGTCCATGGACGCAGATTTTGTGAACATGGTCAGCGTCCCCGCAGGTAAGGCTAGAGAGAACCTGCGACCCCAGAGATAAACATAGTTTTTACAAGACTTTCTCTCTTCTTTGAGTTTGAGATGGATAACAGAGGCATGAGACTTGCCTAAGAGGGTAGCATGACTGTTGATTTGAGCCATACTAACTGTAAGTAGTCAAGGTGACATTTTTTAGTGTAACAATGATAAGAGATGTGACAGCTACATGCCTCTGAACTATGTTACAATGAGTGTCCAAGGACTATTTATTATTGAGAAATAATGGAAAACCCTAAACATCCATAAACCTAACCCTAGGAGATGAAGCACCAAAACTGTGGGCCTCATTTCTGTAAATTGGTACATCAACTTCCCGGGGTCGTAACTTTGGTATACGATCTTCGTTTGGCTATCATAATACCTTCTTTCGAAGATATTGAAGAGTAGGAAGAAAAAAAAGGGGTTACTAACTTTGGGAATTTTCTGATCTCTTCGTTTTCCCCAAAAACATCGTTTATGGCCTCAAAACGACTCCGGAAGTTCATGACCCAAAAAAACTACCAAAAATAGTAAATTGTGCTAGAATTAAGGAAGCTGAAAAACTGAAAGAGACAGTGTTGGGGGTGTCAGTGGAATATGAAGGTGGCCACAAATATCCACCTATATCAATCCTCCCCCCTTAGGAAGCAATGGTCCCCATTGCATCGAGTGCCGCCATGAGATGGGGAAAATTCTGCTGAACTTGGTCTCTGGTGAGCCATTTTCCTAGGTGTAGGAGTTGGCCAGCTTTGACAATCCGATACAGTTGGATGTTTTGCTGGTGAGTGTTCTTGACCTGTGTGTCCATAATCCGTTCAATTGTGGCTTGTTCCATGCAGTCTAGGTTTAACTCTATTGGTGTGAGTTGTTCTGCAATGTCTGATGTGTCCAACAATGGTGGGAAGTATGGTCGAATGTGGTCCACATTGAACACTGGGTGTAGGCCAAGGAATGGGGGAATGCGTAGATAAAAATCATTGTCTCCCACAGCCTTGGTAATGGTGTAAATACCATATCGGAGTGGTCTGAGCTTCTGATAGGCTTCGGTTAGGCGTTCTTTCTGCAAATGCAACCAGATTTTGTCACCCACTTGAAACTTGTGTGGCACCCAATGTTGATCATGTCGCTTCTTGTACTTGCCTTTTGACTTCTCCAGGATGTTGTGAACATGGTGGCAGATGTGTTGGACGCGTTCAATAAATCTGGTCTCTTTATCAGCCTCAGACCGTACATGTGTGGATTTTGTCTGCGTAGTCGTATGAGGCATGGCAACATCAATCAGACACAATGGTTGAAATCCTAGTCCCACTTGAAAGGGACTGCGATGAGTTGAGCTATGGAGAGATCTATTCTAACTGTGATGCACATATGGAAGCCTCTCATCATAGGTTCGAGGATGCTTGGTGTTGTACATGTGGAGTATGTGCACTATCATCCTATTGACGACCTCTATCTGACCATCAGTTTGGCAATGGAAGGCAGATGATTTGGTGAGATTGGTGTCCAATAGTGTCCAGAGTATTAACCAGAATGTGCTCAAGAACCTGCTATCCTGATATGATATAATGGACTGCGAGATCCCAAAATGTACCCATTCTCATTCAAAGAAGATTTTGGCAGTGTCCTCTGCTGTGATACTCTTCTTACATGATGCCAATATAGCCATCTTAGAAAATCTTTCCATGAACAAAAATACACAGTCATTACCATGCTTGGTAGAAGGGAGGCCAGACATATATTCCATGGAGATGAATTCCCATGGCTGGCTGGGAGTAAGCAGAGGAGTGTACAGGCCTTGCTTCTTGATGGTTGGCTTGGCGATGGCGAAGGCAGTTCAAGATCTAATATATTTCTCAGCATCTAGTCGGAGTTTGGGTCAATGAAAGTACTTTTGTAGTACAACTACAATTTTCTCCACACCAAAGTGTCTTGTGACCCAACTGTAGTGTGCCTCCCAAATTATCTTGGCACACTCGATTGAAGGAACATAAAGGTGGCCCGGGTAGCATAATAATGTGTCCTGGAGGTGGAAATCAAGAATTTTCTTGTCATCTACTAGCATCTGGTATCTCAAGGCAAAATCTGGATCATTTTTGTATAGTTGTGACCCTCGAGAGGTCTCGTGACCACAAGAGTTGAGAACAATAATCAGTGCTACAACTGGGGGCTGACTGAGGCAGTCTGCAACATGATTGGTCATACCCTTTTTGTATTTAATGTTCAAGTGGAATTGTTGCAGATATGTAGATAACTTCTTATGGCGATCGTTCTGCAACTTCACTTATGTCTGTATAAACTGAAGAGGCCGGTTATCTGTGTGGATGACCATATCCTTCCCTAGAATGTAGTGCTTCCATTGTCGGCAAGACTGCATGATAGAATACATATCTTTATCATAAGTGGGGTACTTATGAATTGTATCAGAAAGGGTCTCACTATGATAGGTCACTGGATGCCCATGCTGGTTGAGGATTGCACCAATAACATAGTCTGAGGCATTTGTCTTGATTTCAAATGGTTGTTGCAGGTCTGGCAGTGCGAGTATCGGTGTAGAGCAAAGGCGGTGCTTCAACTCAATGAATGCCAAGTGATATGGGAGAATCCCAACACAAACCTCCGATAGAAATTTGCAAGGCCCAAAAATATGCGAAGCTCCAATAGAGTGGTCAGAACTATCTAATCCCAAATGACTTGGATCTTGGTTGGGTCCACATGCTCGCCACACTCATCTATGATGTAACCCAAGTATTGGACCTGACTCATTCCAAAGGTGCATTTCTCCAAGTTGGAACATAGTTTGTGCTGTTGAAGGGTTTGAAGGACCTGCCGAATGTGTTGCAAGTGTTCTTCCAAACTCTTGGTGAAGATGAGGATGTCATCGAGATAAAACACCACGAACGAGTTGGTGAAGGGCCGCAAGATGTCATCCATTATCCTCATAAAAGTAGTAGGGGAATTTGTCAACCCGAAGGGTATAACCAACCATTCAAAAAGGCCTTCCTTGGTTTTAAAGGCGGTCTTCCATACATCCGTGGGCTCTATTGGAACCTAGTGATAACTAGACTTTAGATTGATCTTGTTGAAATACTTGGTCCCCTTGAGTTGTTCCAATAGGTCATCAATATGTGGGATTGGATACTTGTTCATGATAGTGATTTTGTTTAGTGCCCAATAATCAATGCAAAGCCTCAAGGTCCCATCCTTCTTATGTACAAGTACAATCAGGCTCCCACAAGGTGAGGAAGTTGGTGAGATGTTCCCTTTCTGCAGCAACTCCTGGATTTGTCGCTTGGTCTCTTCAGTTTCCACAATGGAGTGGCGATATATAGGCCCCTTGGGTAGAGGTTTTTCGAGAGTCAGATCGATTAAATGCTTGACTTGACAGTGTAAGGGTACCCCTGTGGGTGAGGAGAAGATGTCACTGTATCCTTCCATGACCATATCCACCTTCTTTTTCTTCTTGGAGGAACCCTTCTTGGGGACCATGGATATGGCTACGACCTTCACCCTACTTTGAGAGTGAATCATAAAGAAAAAAAAATTCCCAGTTTGGGAGATGACCTTACTACATTGCTTAGCAGTGATCAAAGAGATGGCGGTAGGTGGGGCTACCTACAATATCCTTTATAACTTAGTACCCAAAGTCATAATAATAGAGCGAGGTCTAGAATCATATACAACATGTCTCTTCCATAAGTATGGTTTTCCTAATAATACATCACAAAATTCAAGAGGACCAACATCACACAGTACCTCATCCACGAAGGGCTTGATGTTGTATGGAAGGCGCACTAATAGCTGACGCAGAGATCTCATCCTTGGTGAAACCACCCAATGATATACGTCTACGGATGTGTTGTAGTCATTAGGCCCAACCGTTTCATGACCTCTGCTGAAATGAGGTTCTCATGGCTCCCATTGTCGACAATGAACTGGAGTGGAGAACCCTTCACCCACATCTGTGAGTGGAATAGGTGCTCCCCCTCTTCCGGATTTTAGGCTCAATATTCTGTATCTTGGTGGTTTCCATAGTGGCACTGGGCTCTACGTCAATGATCTACTTCCCTTTGTCATTCCCCTTGTCAGGTTCTGACTCAGAGTCGAAACATGCATTGGACTCAGAAGCCTTTAGCTCTGGCACCAATGACCGCTTGGCCCAAAACTCAGTTGTGTTGTGAGTGGAGCTCTTATGGAACTCACACCACTTTTCTGTGTCCTTATTTTTTTGCATGGTGTTGTTATTTTCTTGCAGCTTCAGCAGATTCTCCTAGGTCACCCCGCCTTGGCCTTTCCCTTTGCTCTTTGGTTTGGGGGCACCTTTCCCTTGCTTCAGATTCACATATCCAAAGTCCCACTTTTTCTGTTTAAGCTTTTGGTTGATCTTGACACCGTATCGGTACGTCGTTTCAAGCGAGGAGATGTCCAGGAGATCCATCTCATCCTAGATGTACCTATGTAGGCTGTCATGGTACTTGAGTACCAAATGTTTCTCAGAATCCTTGATACCCAACTTCGTGCGAAGGGTATGAAAAGCATTGGTAAACTCCGATAGGTCTTGGTCCCTACCCTGTCGCAGTGTGGTCCACTTTATGTATTTATCCTTGATGGAATCCCAGAACAAATCTCAAGTGGGTGCATCTAAAGATAATAAGGGTGTACTTTCATCCTTCTACTCATAGTAGGTTTCCCACTAGTCCTTGATGTGGGGGCTGGCTTTGAGAAGAGAAAAAGTAATCTTTTCATAGCTGGAAAAATCATGAACAAAAAAATATCCCTCTATTAGATTTAACCATTTATCTATGACGTCTGGATCTATCTGATCCTAAAATATGGGAATATCAAAGTTAATTTGTACGTTAAAGGGTGTGGCGCTTCTAGAGTAGCTGCTGGAAGTAGATGTGTCGCCCTTGGGTAGATGCTGAAGGATCTAGGAAAAGTTGTTCATCATCACATTCCTTTGTAGCTTGAGGGCTTCTTCGAGCAATATTTTGAAAGGATCTCCTACCCCCTTGTCTTTATTTTCTTCACCCATGGGAGGCCATTGGGATTTGTGAGCTTGGTCTTGCAAAGGTTTGACCAGTTGAAGCCCTAACTCCTTATATCTTGACCTCGTTGGGGACATGCGAAGAAAAACAGAGAAAGAGCAGATGTTAGGTCACTATAATACTAGTGATTCCCCCATTACTGTTGTCATTGTATCACTTATTGTTATTTTTGTGCCCCTATTATCCCCATATTGTTAATATTGTGCCCCATAGAATCCCACTATTGTTATTTTTGTGCCTTTATATTATTATTGTTAGCTCGGCTTTGGTTATATTGTGACCCCTTAGACTCCTATATATAGAAATGAGGTTTTTTCATTTGAATCATCTAAGAATTTTTCATTTGTGTATTGTAAAGGAGGTTGCCCCCTCGAAGAGGCTTATTTCCAAGGCGTTGATCTATCTTTTTGTGAGCTCGTTTCTTAACATTTGGTATTAGAGCTTTGGATTCTAGGGTTTCGCTGCACCAAATAGGTCATCGTGGAATTTTCCCTATAAAGTTTTTGCTACAAAGTTTCAGAAGCTAAAAAAAACCCCATGTGAGCCGGAATCAGTCTGAACCTCGAGCCCAAAATTTAGATCTTGTCTCGCTATATTTTCAGAGATATAATCTAAGGAAGATAAGGCTTTTTCAGACCCCCGAATTACATTCCAAATAGGTGACCTTGGGAAAATCGTCATAGCTTTCACTCTGAGCATCAGATTGAATTTTTGTAAGAAGTTACAGAAAGAGGACGGACTATAGTGTTTTGGGTATCATTTTCAGAACCTAAGGTTGAAACAGTGACCCGAGGCACATCGTACAAGTTCGCTCTATTGAACTAGTCTATACTCAGGGCATCGTGGGCGATTTGGCATAACTATTCATTGGAGAATCCAATCTTGATCAGACTTACGGGGTTAGAAATATTACTCAGAGGGTTACTGCAGGAAGAAATTTCAGACCTTGGAGATCCAAAATTACAGAGATACAGCAGATTCAATATTGAGCTCCTACAAAGTGAAAAAAGGTGTGTAGTTTTTGTTTAATTTTTGCATAAGCTTGGTTTCAAAAATTAGTTTGAAGGAATTCAAAGGGCATAGTGAAGCATTATTATTGGTAATTGATGCCCCGAAGAAAGAAAATGGAAACACTTAGTAAGCAACCTGAAAGCTCTAGCATGACTCATGAAGAACAGGAAGAAATGCAACATGATATATCAAAATTACGAGACCAAGTGCAACAAATTTCACTCGCACAAAAAGTAACAGAAGCTAAGATGGATGGTTTAAAGAAAGATGTAGAAGCTAAAATGTATGGGGTGGAAGTTAAGATGGATGGTTTAAAGAAAGGCATAGAAGTTAAGATGAATGACGTGGAAGCTAAGATGGACGGCGTGGAAGCTAAGATGGATGGCATGGAAGCTAAGATGGATGATTTAAAGAAAGGCATGGAAGAGTTGAAGACAAATTTGAAGACATATTTGACAAAGTTTCTACAAAAAATGCTTACTAATGGCGAAAGGGTAGTAAATGAAACTCATGATGAGAAAAAAAATAAATGTTAATCATGATTTCATAGACTCTAACGTTGGATCGAAGAACCACGATGTTCCAAAGATCGATATGAGGAAGTTTGATGGAAAGGATCCTGGAACATGGATACTACAGATGGAGCAATTTTTCGATCTCCATAATGTGCAAAACACACAAAAGGTACGCATTGCAACTTTATATTTGGGAGAAAATCAGTTTGTATGGTATCGATGGCTTTGCTCTCGTAAACAAATTGTCACTTGGGCTATTTTTACGGATGAAATGATAGCACATTATGAGGATACAAAATGCAACATTTTTTTAGCCAATTGATAAATCTCAAACAAAAGGGTTCAATGATGGAGCACATTGAGGACTTCCAAAAATTGAATATAAGGGTAAAAGATATTCCAGAGGAGCATAGGATTGATGTGTTCATAGGGACTTTATAAGATAACATCCAACATGAGGTTCTCCTTTGGGAACTAGATTCATTGGAGAAGGCATTCAGGTTGGCAAGAAAAATGGAAAGCAAAATTATGGCAATAAGGAAGCCTACCACTCACAATCATAAAAATGGAAGTGTTGTTGCCCCTAGCCATCCACAACCTACAAGGTTGACACCACAAAAATTGGAAGAAAAAAGAGAAAAAGGAATTTGTTAAAGTTGTGATAGCAAATACACTAAAGCTTAGAAGTGTGCCAAGAAGGAATTATTTTACATAGATTGTGAAGAGGAGGAAGAAAAGGAAAAAGAAACGTCAAAAGAAGAGCATATACACCAGGAACAAACCCTAGAAAAAGAAGAAATGAATCCGACCATATCTTGTAGTGCATTGGCTGGAATTACCACTCCTCAAATTATCAAGATAGAAGGTCATATCAAGAAGAAAAAGGTAACAGTGTTGATTTATTCTGGAAGTACCCATAATTTTATTCATTGTAAGATAGCCAAGGAATTGAATTGCTTCCTATCTCCAGCACCAGAGTGTCAAGTGATGGTTAACCATAAATTGCTCAGGAAAGTGCCATAATATCAAGCTATCCATGGGAGAATATGTATTGACTAGCCCAATGCTTTCCATTCCAATGGGTGGTTCTGATGTTGTACTAGGAGTCCAATGGCTACAATCCTTGGGTATGATAGCTTTTAATTTTCAATAACTTTTCATGAAATTCTCTTTAGAAGGAAATGAATTTGAATTAAGGGGTATCGCAGGGAAACGGGGAAAGATAATCAGCTCTAACGGAATGACAAAGCTTCTAAAGAAAGAAAAATGAGGCATAATTGCATGATTATGTTCACTAGCAGTTTCCACATCGAAATCATCAATTTCTCCATATCTCCAAAAAGTCTTGGACAATCATTCCAAGGTATTTGAGACTCCAAAAGGCCTCCCACCTATTAGTGATCATGATCATGCTATTAATTTGATTCCAGGAAGTGTTCCTCCAAACATGAGGCCTTACAGATATCCCTATGTCCAAAAGAGTAAAATTGAACGTATGGTTGTAGAAATGCTAGAGGCTGGTATAATTCAACCTAGTCAAAGTTCTTTCTTTGATCCAGTAGTATTGGTTCACAAGAAGGATGGATCATGGCACATGTGTCCAGATTATAGGGAGCTCAACAAGCTCACTATTAAAGATAAATTTCCTATTTCTATCATTGATGAATTATTTGATGAATTTCATGGATCAATTTACTTCACCAAGTTGGATCTTCGTTCAGGATATCATCAAATCAGAATGAATATTGAAGACATTCCAAAAACAACATTTAGAACTCATGAGGGTCATTATGAATTTTTGGTCATGCCTTTTGGCCTTACTAATGCACCTTCTACATTTCAAGGGTTGATGAATTCCATTTTCAAACCCTTGCTTAGAAAATTTGTGTTAGTATTTTTTGATGATATACTAATCTACAACAATTCTTGGAAGGATCATGTCCAACATGTTGACATGGTGCTCAAATTATGGAGAAACAATTATATGCAAAAATCTCCAATTGTTTCTTTGGAGTACAAGAGGTGGAATATCTGGGTCATATTGTATCTCATGAAGGTGTTAAGGTAGACCCTAGCAAAATTAGAACCATTACGGAATGGAAAATGCCCACATCCATAAAGCATCTACGAGGATTTTTCAGGTTGACGGGGTATTATTGCAAGTTTGTTAAGAATTATGGGATAATAGCAGCACCTCTAACAACATTATTGAAGAAAGATGCATTTTCATGGACTCCAGAAGCAACGAAGGCCTTTGAACATCTTAAAGAGGCAATGTGCCAAGCACCAGTCTTAGCTACACCGGACTTCACAAAAACCTTTATTGTGGAATGTGATGCCTCAGGAAATGGAATTGGTGTTGTTTTAATGCAAGAAGAAAGACCCATTGCTTTCAAAAGTCGTCCAATCAAAGGAAATTATTTACACAGAGCTATTTATGAGAAGGAAATGTTGGCAATACTACATGCACTTAAGAAATGGCGACGCTACCTAATGGGAAGACACTTGAAGGTAAAAACAAATCATGATAGTCTTAAATACTTTTTAGAACAAATATTATCTTCAGAAGAGCAACAAAAATGTGTCACAAAGATGTTGGGTTATGACTTTGAAATCATCTACAAAAAATGGAAGCAAAACGTTGTGGTAGATGCATTCTCAAGAAAGGATGAGGATGTGGAAGCATTTCTTTGCGCCATTTCTATTATTCAACCAAATTGGATAAACAAAGCAAGGGATGAATGGAAGAATGACGAGGAAGTGTGGGAACTCATTCAAAAGATACAACAAGATCCTAGTACATCTAATACATTTAGCTGGAAAAATGATTCGTTATGGTACAAGGATTGGTTATACCTATGTAAGAATTCCCAACTCAAACAAAAGATTCTTAGGGAATTGCACACCTCTCCCTTAGGAGGCACTCAGGATTTCTAAAAACCTACCACAGGGTTAAGAGGGATTTATTTTAGGATGGCCTTAAATCGTATATTCAAAAGTTTGTGGTGGAATGCTTGGTTTTCCAACAAAATAAAGTTGAAACAATTAAGACCCCGGGACTATTAAAACCTTTATCCATTCCAAGCCAATGTTGGGAGGAGGTTTCAATGGATTTTATCACAGGTTTACCTAAGTCCGAAGGAAAGAGTGTTATCATGGTGGTAGTTGACAAACTTATCAAGTATGCCCACTTTTGTGCATTATATCATCCATTTAAAGTGAGTATTGTTTCTACTACATTTATGGAAACAATTCAAAAGCTACATGGAAACCCAAAGATTATTGTAAGCGACAGAGATCCCATTTTCACTGGAAATTTTTGGACATAATTATTTCTTGTCTTGGTACTCAGTTGCTCATAGATCATCTTATCATCCTCAATCTGATGGGAAAACTGAGATAGTAAACAAATGTTTTGAAGGATATATTTGTTGCTTTGTATCTGATAAACATACACAATGTGTCAAATGGTTGCCTCTGGTTGATTGGTGGTATAACACTTCCTTGCATACTGCAACAAAAATGACCCCATTTATGGCACTTTATGGATATCATCCACCATCCATCACATCATATTTAAGAAAAAATTCTAAGGTTCAACCAGTGGAAGATCACATCGAGCATCAGCAACAATTTCTCCAACTCTGAAAGGATAACCTCACCGTGGTGCAGAATATAATGAAATAGCAGGAAAATCAACATCGCAATGAAAGAAGTTTTAATGTAGGTGATTGGGTATTCCTATGGCTACAGCCATATAAACAAATGTCCCTCAAGAAAGCTAAGAAGGATAATAAATTATCACCAAAGTATTATGGTCCGTACAAGTTGTTGTAAAACATAGGTACTATGACATACAAATGGGAGCTTCCCGAGTGCACCCAGTTTTCCATGTTTCATGCTTAAAGAAGGTTATAGGTGACAAGCTTCCAGTTCAAACAATATTTCTAGAACTTGACGAGGAAGGAAAAATCATATTTGAACCTGAAGTAGTCAAAGAAACAAGAACTCGATAGCTACCAAATCGATCAATTTCATAGTATCTCATCAAGTGGAAGAACTTACCCATTGAAGATTCCACATGGGAGGATGAGATTTTTATATAGAAGCATCCAAATCTACTCAAGTGTTGAGGACAACACTTTTTTGAAAGAGAGGGGCATGTTAGGTCCCTATAATACTAGTGATTCCCCCATTACTATTGTCGTTGTATCCCTTATTGTTATTGTTGTGCCCCTATTGTCCCCATATTGTTATTATTGTGCCCCATAGAATCCCACTATTGTTATTTTTGTGCCTTTATATTATTATTGTTAGGTCAGCTTCGGTTATATTGTGACCCCTTAAACTCCTATATATAGAAAGGAGGTTTTTTCATTTGAATCATCTAAGAATTGTTCATTTGTGTAATGTAAAGGAGGTTGACCCCTCGAAGAGGCTTATTTCTAAGGTTTTGATCTATCTTTTCTATCTTTTTGTGAGCTAGTTTCATAACAGCAAACCGATCTGATACCACTGATTTGAATTTAAACACGAATACAAAAAATTACACATATAACAATAAATACAAAGATGCAGCAGAAATAACACTTCGTTTTAGTAATATCAAATGCTGAAATATGCTTACAAACAAAATGGAAATAAGACTAGCTCAGATGATGGTAGTTTATCTCTCAGAATAGATGTGGTGGTTACATGCCTCTGAACTGTGTTATAATGAGGCTCCAATGTTGGGTGTGGAGCATGATTATTTAGAGGTCTTTGTTTCAGCCGGATGTATACCCCAGGAAGTTTGTACACCCCTCCACGCGGGGGGTGCGGGGGGGACTTGTCCCCCCCCCGTGGGGGTTCAGGGGGGGGGGGGGGGGCGATCCCCCCCGGCTGGGGGGTCCGGGGGCTATCAGTCCCTCGGCGAGGGTTTTTGGGGCAGCGGCCCCGAAGCTAAAAACATATGTAAAATTTCCTTGTAAAAGTATAGTAATTTATAGTCAATCTGGGCTGTTCATTAGGCAGATGATCTGACGGTAGAACTTATGTTTAGTTTAGGGTTTTTTTCCCTAGAAGGCAACCCCTCTCTTTGAAGAGGGAATTGTATTGAGGCTATGTAATAGATGTGTATTCTCTGAGCGAGAAACAGAGAGGTGAGACTGTGAGAGAAAACAGAGGATATTACAGTGGATCTGTTGTAGGTTGTGTCTCTTCATTTTGCTGGATAATAGAAAGGAACGACTGGCTGTTCGGGGTGGACGTAGCAAAACTAGGTGAACCACGTATATCTATGTCTTTCTAGGTTTATGCATTTTCTGTGTTTATATTTATGCAATATTCTATGTGTTCCATTGCTCTGTAATTTATAATTTTCTAACATCCAAGGCCTATTTATTATTGAGAAATAATGGAAAACCCTGAATATCTAGAAAAATAACCCTAGGAGATGAAGCACCAAAATTGTGGGCCATGTTTGGGTAAATCGGTACATCAATTTCCCAGGGTCGTAACTTTGGCATACGATCTTTGTTTGTCTATCATAATACCTTGTTTTGAAGATCTCGAGGAGTAGGCCAAAAACCAATCAATTACCTTTTGGAGGACTTTTCTAGTCTCTCCATTTTCCCTAAAAAGTTCATTTAGTGCCTCAAAATGACTTCAAAAGTTCAGGACCCAAAAAACTGCCAAAAATAGTAAATTGTGCTACAAATACGAAAATTGAAAAACTTAAAGAGACAGTGTTGGGGGTCCAAGTGGAATAGGAGGGTGGCCACGAATACCCACTTGGATCACGCAAGTTGATGTTGGGGTTCTCTCATATTACTTGGCCTTTAAGTCTAATCATTAAGGGCAGCGCGAAAGAAAGGTTTTTTTGGTCTTAAACCTAACAAAAGGCATTTTCTGAGTTGAAGCATCACCTTTGCTCTACACCAATGCTCACATTACCATACTTGCAACAATCATTTGAGATTGAGACAGACACCTCTGACTATTCTATTGGTGCAGTTCTTACTCAACAGGGGCATCCAATGACTTACCACAATGAGACACTTTCAGGAGCAGTCCGAAAGTATCCCACATATGACAAAGAAATGTATTCCATTGTGCAGGCATGTTATGAATGGAAGCATTACATTATGGGGAAGGAAACAATCATCCACACATACCATCGACCTGTGTAGTTCATACAAACACAAGGGAATTTGCAGAACGATCGCCATTAGAAATGGTCCACATACCTACAACAATTCCATTTGAACATTAAGTACAAGAAGGGAAACACCAATAATGTTGCAGACTGCCTCAGCTGACCACCAGTCATGGTGCTGATCACTGTGCTCGACTCCTGTGGGCTTGAGACTTCAGGGTGACTGAATCTTTAAAAGAGCGATCCAGAATTCAGCAGCACATACTAGACACTCCTAAAAGGTAAGCAAGTTAAAAATATTAACCTCCAAGATGCACTGTTATGGCACATGGGACACATCTTTGTTCCTTCAAGCGAGTGTGCCAAGATGATTTGGGAGGCACACTACAGTCGGGTCGCTGGACATTTCGGAGTAGAGAAAACAATGGCAGTATTGTAGAAGTATTTTTATTGGCCGAACCTTCACTAGGATGTTGCGAGGTAGATTAAATCCTACATTGCCTAGTCCATTTCCAAACCAACCATCAAGAAGAAAGGCCTATATACTCTTCTTCCTACTCCTAGTCGACCTTGGGAATCCATCTCCATGGATTACATGTTGGACCTTCCTTCTACTAAGCACGGCCATGATTATGTTTTCATGGTGGTCGATAGATTCTCTATGATCTCCATTATGGCGCACTACAAGAAGAGTATCACAGTAGAGGCCATTGCTAAGCTCTTCTTTGAGTGAGTGTGGGTACACTTTGGGGTCCCACAGTCCATTGTCTCTGATCGGGACAACGGATTCCTAAGTTCATTTTGGTCAAGTCTCTGGTCAATGTTGGATACCATACTCACTAAGTCCACGGATTTCCATCCCCAAACTGATGGCCATACAAAAGTTGTCAACTGGATGATCATACACATTCTGTGCATGTACAACTCGAAGCATCCACGCACATGGGATGAAAGCCTCCCCTATGTCCAGCACAGCTACAACAAAGCTCTCCAAAACTCAATGGGCCACAACCCCTTTTAGGTAGGGCTGGTATTTCAACCATTATGCCCCATTGATATGGCCATACCATTTGCATCTACTCAGGAATATTTGGCTCATGTCCATGGTATATTTGATAGAGAAAATTCTAAGTACAAGAAGTACCATGATCAACATTGAGTGTCAGACAAGTTCCAGGTGGGCGACAAAGTTTGGCTAAATTTGCAGGAGCACCTCACTGGACCCCACCGCAAGCTTCACAGGCTCTAATATGGGCCATACACCATCACTGAGGTTGTAGGGGACAATGCCTTCGAGCTTAGCATTCCACCGTTCCTTCGTCTGCACCCAATGCTCAATGTAGACCAACTTCGACCATAATTTCCACCATTGTTGGACACATACGATGTTGCAGAACAACTCACACCAACAAAGCTAAACCAAGACTGCATGGAATAGGCCACAACTAATTGGATCATGGACACACAAATCAAGAACACTTGCCAGTGGAAGATCCATCTATATTGGGTTGTCAAATCTGGCCAACTCCTTCACTGAGACAAGTGGCTCACCAGGGACCAAGTTCAGCAAAAGTCTCCCTGTCTCACGGAGGCACTCAATGCAATGGGACCATTGCTTCCTAAGGGGGGATGAATGATCCAGGTGGGTATTGGTGACCACCCTCCTATTCCACTTGGACCCCCAACATTGTCTCTTTTATTTTTTCAGTTTCCTTAATTGTAGCACAATTTACTATTTTTGGCAGTTTTTCGTGTCCTGAACTTCTGGAGCCGTTTCGAGGCCCTAAATGACTTTTTTAGGGAAAATGGAGAGACCAAAAATATCCCAAACTAGTTATCTAGTTTTTTTTCGGCCTCCTCTTTGACATCTTAGAAACGAGGTATTATGATAGCTAAATGGAGATCGTATGCCAAAGTTACGACCTCGGGAAGTTGATATACCAATTTACCCAAACGGGGCCCACAGTTTTGGTGCTTCATCTCCTAGGTCTATGTTTTTGGATGTTTAGGGTTTTCCATTGTTTCTCAATAATAAATAGGTATTTGAGTCTTATTGTAACATAGTTCAGAGGCATGTAGCAACCAGATCTCTTCTACGAGATAAGCTACCATCGCTCGAGCTAGTTTATTTGCTTTCTGTTTGTAAGCATATTTCAGTATCCTGATATTAATGAAATGAAGTGTTATTTCTACTGCATTCTCTTTTTTTATGGTTATATTTGTAATTTTTTGCGTTCTTATTTAAGTTTGGATTAGTGGTATTAGAGTGGTCTGCTCTTTCTCTGTTTTTCTTTACATGTCCCCAACGAGGTCAGGGTATAAGGAATTAGGGCTCGATCTAGTTGAACCTTTGCAAGACCAGCCTCACAAAACCCTATGACCTCCCATGGTGGAAGAAAAGAAAGACGAGGGGGTAGGAGATCCTTTATAAATATTTCTCGAGGAAGCCCTCGAGCGACAAAGGAACACAATGATGGATAAATTTTCCTATATCCTTCGATGGCTACCCATAGGCAATGCATCTTCATCCAGCAGCCATTTTGGAGGCGCCACTCCTTTTAAGGTAGAAGTTAACTTTGATATTCCCGTATTTGAGGGCCAGAAAGATGCAGACATCGTCGATAAATGGTTGAATCTGTTGGAAGGATATTTTTCAGTTCATGTCTTTTCCAATAGGGAAAATATTACTTTTGCACTTATCAAAGTCGTCCCACACGTCAAGGACTAGTGGGAAACCTATTGTGAATAAAAGGACGAGAGGGAATACTCACTATTTTCAGTTGCACCCACTTGGGATTCTTTCCAAGACACCATCAATGAAAAATATTGCCCTGTCGGGAGCTATGAAGATAAATACATAAATTGGACCATGCAACAATAGGGAAGGGACCAAGATGTGTCGGAGTTCACAAATGTTTTCCATACCCTCCGCAAGAAGTTTGGTATCAAGGATTCTAAGTGGCATTTGGTACTCAAGTACCACAACTGTCTACACAAGTACATCTAAGACGAGATGGAGTTCTTGGACATCTCCTTGCTCAGCACATCATACTGATACACTATCAAGATTGAGCAGATGTTTAAAAAAAAGAAGCGAGACTTTGGATTTGCAAATCTGAAGCAAGGAAAAGGTGCTCCGAAACCACAGAGAAAAGGGAAAAGCCAAGGCGAGGTGACCCAGGACAACTCGCCGAAGTAGAAAGAAAATAACAACACCACGAAGACAAAGAAGGACATGGGAAAATGGTGTGAGTTCCATAAGAGCTACACTCACAACACAAATGAGTCTCAGGCCAAGTAGTCACTGGTGGCCAAGCTGAAGGCTTCCGAATCAGATGCATGCTCCAACTTTGAGTATGAAGACAACAAGGGGAATGACAAAGTGAAGCATATCATTGATGCTGAGATGAGTGCCACCGTGGCTGCCACCAAGATCAAGAAGAATGAGCCTAAAGATCCAAAGGAGGGGGAACACCTCTTCCACTCACAGATATGGGTGAGAAATTCCCTACTGTAGTTCATTGTTGACAGGTAGAGCCAAAAGAAACTCATTTCAACAGAGGTCATGAAGTTGTTGGGCCTCCTGATGATCGCACATCCATATTCGTACACCATCAGGTGTCTTCACCAAGGATGAGATCTCTGCGTTAGCCATAAGTGTCACCTTCCCTACAAAATCAAGCCCTTCACAGATGACGTAGTGTGTGATTTTTCTCCTCTTGAAGTTTGTGATGTATTATTAGGACAACCATACTTGTGGAAGCCACATGTTGTATATAATTCTAGACCTCACTATGTGATTATTACTTTGGGCAATAAGTTGTACATGATACGGGAGGTAGCCCCGCCTACTGCCATGTCTTTGATCACTACAAAGCAATGCAGAAAAATCATTTCCTAGACAAGGAAATGTGTTTTCCTTACGATTCGCCCTCAGGGAGAGAAGAAGGTTGTGGCCACAACTTCCAGAGAGGGCTCCTCCACACAGCAGCAGCAGATGGACAAGGTCATGGAGGATGATAGGGACATTTTTGCGTCACCTACAGGGGTACCTCTGAACTCTCAGGTCAAGCACTCCATCGATCTAACCCCGGGTGTTCTGCTACCCAATGGACCGATCTATAAATGTTCTATTCTTGAGAATGATGATATCAAGAGGCAGATTCAGGAATTGTTGCAGAAAGGGCACATTAGGAAGGGTTCATCACCCTGTGGGAGCCTGATTTTATCGGTATAAAAGAAGGACAGGACCTCGAGACTCTGTATTGACTATCGGGCACTAAACAATACCATTGTATGGAATAGGTACCCAATCCCATGGATTGATGAGCTTCTGGACCAGCTCAAAGGGGAAAAATATTTCAACAAGATTGACTTGAAGTCCAGTTATCACCAGGTGCCTATAAAACCCTCCAATGTGTGGAAGACTGCCTTCAAATCCAAGGATGGTCTTTTTGAATGGTTGGTCATGCCTTTCAGGTTGATGAATGCCCCTAAAACCTTCATGATATTGATGGACGACATCTTGCGACCCTTCTCCAATCCATTCATGATGGTGTATTTTGATGGCATCTCAATCTTTAGCCAAAGTTGGGAAGAGCACCTCTACCATATTCAACAAGTCCTTCAAACCCTACGACAACACAAGTTGTGTGCCAATTTGGAAAAATGCACTTTTGGCATGACCCAAGTTCAATATTCGGGGTACATCATTGACGAGAAGGGTGTGTTGTTGGACCCAACCAAGATACAAATCATTCAGGATTGGACAACCCCAACCACTCTAACAGAGCTCGCAGCTTTTTAGGTCTTGCCAATTTCTACCGCAGGTTAGTGTTGGGGCTATGTCATATCACATGGCCTTTAGGTCAAGTCACCAAGGGCGGAATCAAAGTAAAGTTCTTTTGGTCTTAAAACCAACAAAAGGAATTTTCTGAGTTGTAGCATCGCCTCTGCTCTGCACCAATGCTCACATTACCAGACCTGCAAAAACCATTTGAGTGTGACATAGATGCCTCCAGGGAAAATTTTAAGAAGCCCCCCTAAATTTACATGTATAATAAATGGGCGAATCTCCATGGTATATAGGAAAAATGGAAGGCGATTTTATCAATAATATGATATGTATATATAATTTTTTGGCGAATCTCTCACCAGGCATGGCGAATATTTTACTCAATTATAAAATCTTGTGTTTATTGAATACACAAATGAAATCATTGCATTTCTTTAAAATATCTTTTGAAATCAAAATTACCGATATTTGATACCTTTCGGGGGTTAGTAGATCCAGAGTAAAGATGGATCTATGTTGGTTTAATTCCCCCATTTAAATAGGCTATATTCTAGGTGAATACCATGGGTCAATACCATATGCCATTTTGGTGAATACCATGGGTCAATACCATGTGCCATTTTTATTTTTATTAATACTAATATTAAGGTTAATAATGTTTTTTTGCATGGTATTAATAACAATCTAATCCATGGTATTTGTCCCATAGTATTTTGCCCATAGGTTTCACCTAAATATAATGCATTTTTTGAGTGTTCGTAAATATAAGGTGACTTATGGAGTAAATATAAAAAAAATGTTTTATTTGTTTACCATACCTCTCGTTTATTTATATTTTTATTAATTTACCATACCTCTTTTACAAATATGGTATTTGGCCCATAGGATTCACTTAAATAAAACCTCTTTCTTGAGCCTTCATAAATAGAACGAGGGTTATGGACTAAATATAAAAAGAGGTTTTATTTATTTACCATGTGTCTAGTTTATTTATATTTTTATTTATTTACCATACCTTTTGAGTAAGTATAAAAATGTTAATAAATTTACTGTATAACATAAATAATTACTAAGAGGAATAAATATAAAAATAACCAGCAACAACCATAAACACATAAACACAACGGTGAAAAACTCAACCTAATAAGATCTCATTAGCATTGGCCAAAACCCTGGCCAATCCGACCAAGTGAGCCTTCATCGCTCACCTCCAGGTCTTGCATTACAATGAAGTCCTTCCAGTCTTTTATAAGCTCCATTACATATAATACCACGGGCATAATACTATGGGTGCACAATACCATGTGCCCCAAAACCATCACTGTTTAACCTCGTCAACTTTGACTCTATCCCGAGTCAAGTTTACTTAACAAAAAAAACGTTTTATTTATTTACCGTACCTCCACTTTACTTATATTTTTATTTGTTTACACCCTTGCATGTATATAAGGTGATTTATGGAGTAAATATAAATTATTTATTTATTTATTTACCATACTTCTCATTTATTTATATTTTTATTAATTTACCATACCTCTTTTATAAATATGGTATTTGGGCCTTTGGCCCATAGGATTCACTTAAATAAAACCTATTCTTGAAAATGGGCGAATGGATTCACTTAAATAAAAACTATTCTTAAAAATGGGCGAATGGAAGGTTGTAACTCCTAATTTCAAGGGCTAAATTTACCTTTTTCACCCTCTCCCTTAAAAGAAGGTGGGCTATTTGAGGTGATTTGTAAAAGTGTACTATGATACAAAATAATCGCCCACTAAAAATTTAAAACCCCTTAATTTCGCCAAAGGGCGAAAATTCGCCCCTAAAATCACCCCTAGATGCCTCCAACTATGCTATTGGTTTAGTTATTACTCAGCAGGGGCATTGAGTGGCTTACCACAGTGAGAAACTTTCAGATGCAGTCTGAAAGTATCCTAATTACAACAAATAAATGTAGTCCATTATGCAGACCTATCATCAATGGAAGCATTAGATTCCAGGGTAGGAAACGTTCATCCACATGGACCACTGACCCCTATAGTTCATACAGATACAAGGGAAGTTTCATAATGATCGCCATCAGAAATGGTCCACATACCTGCAACAATTCCATTTGAACATTAAGTGAAAGAAGGGAAGCACCAATAAAGTTGCATACTGCCTCAGTCGACCATCAGTCATGGCGCTAATCACTATGCTCGATTCCTGTGGGCTTGAGACTTTGGGGTGGCCACCTCTTTACGAGAGAAATATAGAATTTGGCAGCACATACCAGACACTCTTGGAAGGTAAGCAAGTGCAAAATTTTCACCTCCATGATGCACTACTATGCCACCTGAGACACATCTGTGTTCCTTAAAGAAAGTGAGCCAAGATGATTTGGGAGGCACACTATAGTCGGGTCGTTGGACATTTCAGAGTATAGAAAATAGGGGTAGTACTGCAGAGGTATTTTTATTGGCCGAACCTTTGTCAGGATATTGGGAGGTACATTAAATCCTACAGTGCTTATGCATTCTCAAACCAGACATTAATAAGAAAGGCCTATATAATCCTCTACCTACTCCTAGTCGACATTTGGAATCCATATCCATGGATTACATGTCAAGCCTTCCTTCTGCCAAGCATAGAAATGACTATGTTTTTGTGGTTGTCGACAGATTCTCTAAGATGGCCATTATGGCAGCCTCCAAGAAGAGTATCACAACAGAGGCCACTGCTAAGCTCTTCTTTCAGTGAGCATGGGTACACTTTGGGATCCCACAGTCTGTTGTCTATGATCGGGACAACATATTCCTAAGTGCATTCTGGTCAAGTCTTTAGTCGACGCTGGATACCAAACTCACTAATTCCACAACTTTCCATCCCCAAATTGATGACCAAATAGAAGTCGTCAACAGGATGAACGTACACATTCTGCACATGTACAATTTGAAGCATCCATGCACATGGTAGGAAAGCCTCACCTATTTTTAGCACATCTACAACAAATATGTCCACAGATCAATGGGCCACAACCCCTTTCAGGTAGGGCTAATATTTCAGCCATTATGTCCCATTAATGTGGCCATACCATTTGCATATACTCAGGCAGATTCAGATCATGTCCAGTCTGAAGCTGATAGGGCTAAGAACTTCATTGAGCTCATTTAACACATCCACCATCAGTTCCATGATATATTGGATAGAGCCAATGCTAAGTACAAACAGCGCCATGATCAACGTTAGGTGCCGCACAAGTTCTAGGTGGGAGACAAAGTTTGACTACATTTGCAGATGGAGCGCCTCACTGGACCCCACCTCAAGCTTCACCCACTCCGGTATGGGCCATACACCATCACCAAGGCTGTAGGGGACAATTCCTTTGAGCTTAGAATTCCACCATTCCTTGTTCTACACCCAGTGTTCAATGCAGGTTGCCTTCGACCATACTTACCACCATTGTTGTACACATCCGACATTGCAGAACAACTCACACCAACATAGCTAACCCAGACTACATGGAATAGGAAAAAACTTATCAGATCATGGACACACAGATCAAGAACACTTGTCAGTAGAAGATCCAACTATATTTGGTTGTCAAAGTTGGCCAACTCCTTCACCAAGGCAAGTGGCTCACCAGGGACCAAGTTAAGTACTAGTTTCCCCATCTCATGGAGGCACTCAATGCAATGGGGACCATTGCTTCCTAAGGGGATGATCTAGGTGAATATTGGTGGCCAACCGCCTATTCCACTTGGACTATCAATACTTTCTCTTTCATTTTTTTGGTTTCCTTAATTGTTGCACAATTTAATATTTTTGGCAGATTTGTGAGTCCTGAACTTCCAGAGTTGTTTTTAGGCCCTAAATGACATTTTTAGGGAAAACAGAGAGACCGAAAATGTCTCAAACTAGTTATCTAGTTTGTTTTCGGCCTCCTCTTTGACATCTTAGAAATGAGGTATTATGATAGCCAAATAGAGATCATATGCCAAAGTTACGACCCTATGAAGTTGATGTACCAATTTACCCAAACAGGGCCCGCCATTTCGGCGCTTCATCTCCTAAGGTTAGGTTTTTGGATGTTTAGAGCTTTCCATTGTTTCTCAATAATAAATAGGCCTTTGAGCCTCATTATAACATAGTTTAGAGGCATGTAGCCACCATATCTCTTCTCAGATATAAGTTACCATCGCCTGAGCTAGTTTATTTCCATTCTGTTTGTAAGCATATTTGAGATTCTGATATTAATGAAATGAAGTGTTATTTTTTTTGCATTTCTATATTTATGGATATATGTGTAATTTTTTGCATTCTTGTTTAAGTTCAGATCAGTGGTATCAAAGTGGTATTCTCTTCCTCTATTTTTCTTTACATGTCCCCAATGAGATCAGGGTATAAGGAGTTAGGGCTCAATTTGGTTGAACCTTTGAAAGACCAGCCTCACAATCCCCGATGACCTCTCATGGCGGAAGAAAAGAAACTTGAGGGTTTCAAAATATTGCTTGAGGAATCCCTCAAGTGACAAAGGAACACGATGATGGATAAATTTTCCCAGATCCTTCGACAATTACCCACAACTGATGCATCTTCATCCAGCAACCACTCTGGAGGTGCCACTCCTTTTAAGGGACAAGTTAACTTCAATATTCTCATATTTGGGGCCAAATAGATTTAGACATTGTAGATAAATGGTTGAATATGTTGGAAGGATATTTTCCAGTTCATGACTTTTCCAATTGGGAAAAGATTAATTTTTCACTTCTCAAAGCTGCCCCACATGTCAAGAACTGATGGGAAACCTACTGTGAACAAAAGGACAAGAGGGAATCCTCACTGTTTTCAACCGCACCCACTTGGGATTCTTTTTGAGATGTCATCAAGGAACAATATTACCCTATCAGGAGCTATGAAGTTAAATACATAAAGTGGGACCATGCTATACCAGGGAAGGGATCAAGATATGTCGAAGTTCACAAATGTTTTCCATACCTTCTACATGAAGTTGGGTATCAAGGGTAATGAGCGACATTTGGAACTCAAGTACTAGGACTGTCTACATAAGTACATACAGGACAATATGGAGTTCCTGGACATCTCCTCGCTCAACTTGACATACTAATACACCGTGAAGATCGAGTAGAAGTTTAAACAAAAGAAGTGCGACTTTGGATCTGTGAATCTGAGACAAGGAAAAGGCACCCCCAAACCATTGAACAAAGGCCAAATCCAAGGCGGGGTGACCTAGGACAACTTGTCGAAGCCACAAGAAAAGAACAAGACCACAAAGACAAAGAAGGGCACGAGAAAATTGTGTGAGTTCCATAAGAGCTCCAGTCACAACACAAGTCAGTGTTGGGCTAAGTAGTCACTAGTGGCTGAGATGAAGGCTTCCGAATCAGACACATGTTCTTACTTTGAGTCAGAACCTGACAAGGGGAATGAAAAAGGGAAGCATATCATTAATGTGGAGCCTAGTGCCATTGTCACCACTACCATGATCCAGAATAATGAGCCTGAAGATCCAGAGGAGGGGGGTGTTACAGATCCATTTGGGAACATCACTCCCGTTATTCAGATCAGTACCATTAGGGCTCATTAAACCCTAATTCAGTTGCTACATGCCCTAGACAAGTCATAACTTTGAATGCCTCCTTCCCTGAGAGTTTCTTGGCCTAAAGCCCTCCAGAAATGCCTCCAGGAGGGACCAACGCAACCTTTGTCAGGAGTAAGTGCGCTTCAGTGTAGGTAGGCCCATGTCAGGGTGCTTTCCAGAGCACTTAGGGCCACTTTGACCTGCGCTATGTGAGATTGAGCGAAATCATCATAGGGTTCTAGGAATATTCTTATCTTCTCAAGCCATCTAGAAGATTCCCACACTTATCATTTTCTATGAGCTCGAAATTAGATAGGGAATGAGTTAAGTAACCTCCTATCGTCTCATCCCTTCCTCGATGGAAACTAATTCTAAGTTTGGAAGGCCATTCAATACCATCATTCATGACCAAACCTCCTCCATTTTCCTATAAATTGAGCACTCATCTAAGTGATCAGGGGCTAGAATTTGAGAATTTGTAAGGAGATATTGCTGGTGTGAGGATTGAGATTGTAAGCAATATTGTTATGTTGCCGGAGTGTTGTGCTATTGATGTGATGTTGGTTGGAACCCAAGCTGGAAGAGTGACAATGGATCAGACTTCATGGTTGTAATTCTTCCTTCTACTGAATAAAGTTGTTTACACCTTTTCCCATATTATTGTCTTCATGTATGATGATTATATGTGTAAATTCTTTCGATTCCATTTGCTTATAGTAGATAGATCTCTTGCTTTGATTGGCTTTTGTCCTCTATTTATGATTGTAGGTACTTGTCGAACGGATTAAGTTCTAGAAGGAGCGATAGGAGCCAAAAAAAGGAGACAAAGGGAAAGTGAAAGATAACATGTAGGTCCCTTGTCTTATTTATCTTCTATAGTAAAAGGTTAAGCACTTTAAATATGTTTTTCTAGATGTAGCTACCCATCTAGGGAAATTGTGTTTATCTGTAGATGCAAAATTCCACATATCGAATTGGCGACCATACTGGGGAACGATCATCATTCTGGATAGTTTGCCTTCATCCTAGTACACCCTAGTAGACTTTACTTGCTTCCGTTGATCTTGTTTCAGCCTTTTGAAGTGTTTTTTGGTTAAAGTTGTGCTTGAGAGCCCCTAGGATGGCCTCTCTGGCACCAACACAGGTTTGGTCTAGAGATAGAGCACTGGAGAGAACCCTTGGCTTGAGGACAGTACTTTGAAGCACACTGTCTCCTATTCAAGGCTGTGTTTATCCTCCTTAGGACAAAAATCCCTCTGAATTGATTTTTTCCAAAATTTACTTCTATTTCTGCTCGCTGAAAGATCAATGATGCTTGTGTCTCTGAAATTAATTTGTGTTTCTTTTGCTAGCCCTACTTTGGCCTTGATTGTTTAGTGTTTCTTAAATGATTTCTTTATCACTATCAAGTCATTGTCAAAGTTAGTTTATAGTCAATTAATCTTTGTTCAAAATAAAGTGTCGTAAAAGTCTTCATTTCTTTCAAAACGGAACTGTTGTAAAGTCTTCGTTCTTGCAAAAAGATTGATTGATTGTGTGTGCATTAGTTTCGTTTTGTTCATTTCAACATTAAGGGAATTGAAAAGAAAAACTTGGATTGTGCATTGAAAAAGTTTGTGTGTGATCATAGGAATAGTTTAGGGAAATTGCATTAGATGCGTTTTTTGTTCTTTGATTAAAAGAATCTGCTTGCACTATCCCTATTAGCTAAGGTTTTCATTGTTAAAATTGAATGAAAAGGATGCTTATCATATTAGTTGCATTCTAGGAATTGAAAAATACATCACGTGGTGAACCTTGAAAGGAAAATTCTTAATCAAGATCAACCTAAAATTAACATCAATTAACCTAATGGAGCATTGTCACCTGACGCAAAACATTTAGAGGTTCTAAGCTAGAGACATATTCAAGTGTTGTAAAACATTGCAGTTGTCGCTAACTTGTTTGCGATACATTCCGAGTGTGATACTTCATTCCACATACATGAGTATATCGTAGCTCATCCATGTACCTTCGGGTATATAGGGCGGTGTTACAGTACGTAAAGTATATGGGAATGCTCTCACTGTGCGGTTTCACATTAGACAACGCTAATACAGATTGGGCCTCCACGTACTTTCGGGTATATATGGGAGGACAACACTAGGTTGCTATCCATCCTTAGGTAACCGAGTCAGCCGCCTTGTACACTGTGATACACCAAACACAACATTCAGAGAGATTTCCTGCCCATACTTCTCGGTTCTTCGGGAGATATTCTACAATTCACAGTTGCTTGGTAAACCTTTTGCCTAGTTTACCCCTTTTTGTTTATTTATTTTTTGTAATAAAATCAATCAGCAATTGTGGAGGAAAATCAACCCTTACCCCGTCGTTCGCGGAGAGTAGCGAGTAAACCGCCTTTACCGCCCGAAGCTACACCTATCCGTTTGAAGCAGTCTCGTTTGACTGGATCCAATACTTCACAAACTTCTGGTTCTTCATCTGAATTACCAGAAACACCTATACCGGTAAGTACTGCGACCCCAGTTACTCCTACGGTTACTCGTACATCTGTTATTGAAGTGGAATCTCCACAATTACCTGAGCAAACTAGAACTGAATCTAGTGAAATGGAAACCCAAGTTGTTCAACAAGAAATTACTTCTGAACATGAATCTGTTCAACCAGAAGTTGATCCTGAACCCATCACTGTTCAATCAGAAGTTACTTCTGAACCAGAAGTTGTTCACGAAGCCCAACCTGAACCTATTCTTTTACTATAACATTTGGATCTTGAGGTTGAACAATCAGAAGTTGTTACCTTACTGGAAGAAGATCAACTAGCAATCCTCAGAAATCCGTAACTGTCGAGACTTCCTCTTTACCTCATCAAAAAATACCAAAAATCTATTGCAAACTTGATGATGAAATTCTTCCACTTGGTTTGATTTCGATAGAAGAGGAACTTGTGGTAGAATCACCCAAAACTCCATTCCATTTTGGAACTGGACTTTATCTGTATCCTCATACCCCTCATTTTACTACTCCTTTTGATCTTGATTACTTTCAGACACCCGTTGATTCATTAGGAAACTTATTTGAACATTTGACTATGGCAGAGTCAACATCCCAGACTGTACCATTTGTTACGACTACGAAAAAATCTTCTGTCACAACCTCTTCGATGTTTACTACGACACCTGAGTCACACTTGTATGGTGTTCTGTCCATCCCATCAGGTTACCAATCTTTGTCGAGAACCCTGTCAGGTGTTGATTCTAACCCTTGATCTTCACCAATGTCCTCTACTATAATTTTATCTGGTTCCTCACTAAGTGATACCGAAAAACTGGACCCATCAAGTTCACATCAAGCCGATTCATTTGGTTACCATCCTATGTATCCACTTTACATTGGACTACCCACATACGGAGAACAATATGCACATTCTCATTATCCTCCATTTTCTGGGGGGCAACCTTATGTCGATATACCGTCGTCTTTAGGTCAGCCTGGAATGATTGTTTGTCAGTGGCAGCCAACAATGCCCGTTCAACCAAGGCTTGTGTATCCATCACAACCTATGCAATCTATCTCATCCATACCTACAACACCTGTTGTTACAACTTTACCGCAATCACAAGCTCAGATTGTTGTATCTCAACCTGTGCAAGCTGGTCCTTCAACCTCAAACCCCCAAGTTTCAGGTATGCAGATCCAGCCTTCTCAGGAAGTTTTACAACAACCACTTGTGTCTGGAGTCCAACAAATTTAGGCTAGTTTACCTTTTACTGAAATGACTTAGACTTACAGTGGTTTAGTGTATTCACAACCTGGTCAACCTTACATTGGTGGACAACAATCGTTAAATCAACAACCGTTGTATCAACAACAACAACAATTGCTTCAACAACCTTGGTAGCCCCAATATCAACAACAACAATTCCAGCAATACCAACCTCAACCTAGACTTGGACAACAAGCATATGCTAGGTTTGGTCAGCAACAAGTTTACCCAAGTCCTGGTCAACAAGCCTATGCTGGGTTTGGACAACAACAAATATACCCTGGTGCATAACAACAACCTTACACCGGATTTGCTCAACAAACTTACCCATATCAAGGTTACCAACACCAAATGCCTTATGTTGGTATGAAAAGGCCTATTTCCCAGGCAATTCCATCTTACCCTGGATATGCTTAACCTGACCTCAATAAAAAGTTGCCTTTCATTGTGACACTTGAGTTACCAGATCTAAATCGGCTCACCAATGACCCAATTCTTTATGCACCTTTGTGGTCAGTGATTCCTCATAAGTTACCTTCCGATATTCCAAAATTCAATGGAAACCCTGGAGAAGACTTGTCCAACCATGTCATGACTTTTCATTTATGGTGTTCATCAAACTCCTTGAATGTTGATTCTATTAGACTACGTATTTTCCAGAGAATGCTTACTGGTCCGGCTATGAAGTGGTACATTGAGTTACCATGAGCTTCTTTTGATAACTTTACTACTGTAGCTAACATGTTTTTAACCCACTTCCAGTTACCCATACGATATGAAATTGGAATAGAACTATTAACCAACTTTAAACAGACTACTGCTACTCATATCTCTTATCATATTCATGAGTGGTGTCATCGTCGTCAAATGGTTAAAACTTATGTTCCTGATAAGCTCTTAGCTTAGTGGTTTATAAAATCCTTACTACCATTTATCACTGAGGATGTGGCGAAAGGTGGAGTTGTCACTGAAGAGCAAGTAATTGCTCGTGCCCAATATTTGGACTTGATTTATACACAGTCTGGCATGCTCTATGACAAGATCCTGAATGCACCCCGACCAACTTTCACTGTTCCTCCTCCACCATTGAGTAAGGACTCTCATGCTCGTGACGGTGTGATTGGTTCTTCAAGCACACAAACGGTAGGTAGACCATTTGGTTAAACACTTTCCATTTCCAATCAAACTTCAAATGCATCTGATAACACTCTTTCTTACGAAATCAAAGCTGTGTCATCTTACAAAGGCAAGAATGAAAAGAAACCAAGAAGCAAGAAGAAGGGGAAAACCAAGAAGAAACAAAATAACTCCCCTCAAGAGAAATCATCTGATTCCTCTTCTTCGGCTAGGAAACCTCGTTACCCATGTTTGATCTATAACGATGAGAATTTTACGCGAGATTTTCCTCACTGCTCAGAAGTCTCAAATATTTTGAAGACTTATAATACATCCACAGTATGGACTGATCCTTTTCTAATCTCGGAGACAGATATGGTTGCTACAGACCACGCTTCCACTTCCCAAGTTCTTATGCTATCCGCCTCTAAGCCAGAAAATCATATTTTGGTGTCAACATGAAGTAAAGATTATGGAAATCAACCATCGTCATCAAATAACCAGGCTGATCAACCTAATCCTTCGATCTCGACTTTGTTTGATCCTATTCCACCACCTATTGCACCAGAGTTAACAATGAAACCACCTAAGGGAGGTGTACATAAATTGACATTTAACCCTTGAGCTCGAACTGCATAGAATTATAATATAGTAGAAGATTTGGCTCAATCACCTTATGCTATGTCAACGCTTGAGGTGCTTCAGAATTGTCCCTCCCAAAAGTAGGCTTTGTTGTCAACAATTGGTGGAATCAATCCAACTGATTCCAATCTTGTGGTTTTCAACCATACGGGTTATACGCCATAGTTACCAGCGCAATTAGCATTCCTGATTCAAGTAAATGCCTTGAATAAACTTGTTCATTGAACCATTATTGATGAGGGGGCATCTACTTGGAAAACACTTGGCTCACCGCCTTTGTCACGTTCACCAACAACATTAAAATCTTTTGACGGTCACACATATACGCCTTGTGGGATATTGAGTAATCTACAAATCGAACTAGGAGGCAAAACAGTAACTGTTGAAGTTGAGGTTGTTGATGGACCCCTTGAATACAACATTTTGCTAGGAAGACCATGGGTTTATGCTATGGCTGCTGTGGTTTCAACATACTTTCGTACGATTGCATTCCCTCATAAGGGTGGAATCATAGTTATCGACCAACTCGCCTTCTTCGCCTCTAGTTCACATGCTACTGGAAGCATTCTATTGGTACACGGACCCCTGCTATCTCTTCAAAACATTGGTGTAAGTCTTTTTAAAGATTCTTCCCTAATGGGTACTTTTTCACTACCACCACCATCAAAATTGGAGGAAGTGGCAAAAGTTGAGATTTACAACATGATATCTTCCACTTCATCTAACTTAAGGGAGATTACCAATAGATTTTAAGTTGATAGTAGTAATGAAATCATGCCACTAAGCCCTATTGAGCTTGCATAGCAATCAATTTTTCTGGCTTGTGCTGCGAACCCACATCCATCTTTGTCAATTGTATGGGTAGATCGTTCATTAGAATATGGTACTTCCTCCGACCATTTTTCACGTATATTTTCTACTGATGAAGGAATCATCCAATCAATGATGGTGGAAGGAGAACCATGGGAATATTATCATCATCGTTCCCATCTTCCAGATCACATAGAAGATTATTCAAACGAACTTATTCACCCTTTAGTTGTCGATTTCCTTTCGAATTCTATTTTCATAGATACAGTAGATTCTAAGAGAAACCTGTCAAATATCGAAGAAACTATTTTTATCAATTTTGACCAAACCTAACATTGTAGAAAACATTCACGTTGGCAAATCTTGTTCTCCATTAGAACTTGATATTTACCGTTCTCTCTTTCGTGAGTTCTGAGATATATTTGCATGGTCATATGAGGAGATGGCAGGAATTGACTCTAGTATAGTTGAACATGAAATCAAAATGTATCCTGATGTCAAACCAGTGTGACAACGCCTCCATCTTGTTCATCCAAAGAAGGTTGCTGCTATTAAAATAGAAGTTGAAAAACTTTTGCATGCTGGTTTCATTTACCTTGTTCCTCTTACTGATTGGGTTTCCAATATTGTTCATGTCATGAAGAAACAAGGGACAATACGAGTGTGCGTCGATTATAGGGATGTTAATCAGGCTTGTCCAAAAGACAATTATCCCACTCCCTTTATCGACCAGATTATTGATGAATGTACTGAATGTGAAATATTCTCATTTATGGACGGATTTTTCGGCTATAATCAGATCAATATCCGCCAATAGGACAAATCTAAAACTTATTTTATTTTTCCATGGGGCACATTCACTTATAGGAAACTCCCTTTTGGTTTAAAGAATTCAGGGGCAAATTTTCAGAGGGCAATGAACTATGCCTTCCACGATATCAAACATATCGTTCAACCATACCTTGATGATTTACCTGCTCATTCACGAAAGCAGACTTATCACCCGCAGCATTTGAGAGCTATAATTTTATGGTGCTGACACTATAAAATATGACTCAATCCACACAAATGTGTGTTTTGTGTTGGTTTTAGTCATTTTCTTGGATTCGTAGTGTCTAAGGAGGGAATTCGACTCGATCCACTTAAGGTTCAAGCAATTCTTGACTTGCATCCACCTTCCAATCTACTACTGTCACAGAATTTCCAAGGGAAGGCTAACTTTAAGAGGAGGTTCATTCCCAATTATGCTGAAATGGCTAAAGGATTTACTCGTCTTTTGAAAAAGGGGATACCCTTCCATTGGGATCGGTTACACAAGCTTCCTTTGATTCTCTTAAAGATACCTTGATTAGAGCTTCATTAATGTATTCCTCGAATTATCAAAACGACTACTTCCTGTATCTCGCCACTGCAGATACAACCATTGGAATGGTTTTAGTCCAAGAAGCAATGGGATTGAACATTCGATATATTATTTGAGCCGCAATCTCAATGATACAGAAGTTAAGTATTGTTACATCGAAAAGTTAGCTCTGGTTGTTGTTCAAGCTGTACAGATATTTCGCTACTACATCTTGCTCCGAAAGACCACTGTCATTTCGGATTGCAACCCTATGACATATATTTTGTCACGTCAATTGCTGGGGAGGAAATACTCAAAATTGATCGTCATTTTGCAAGAATTTGATTTGGAATTCATCAAATCCAAACCAAAGAAATCTTTAGTTTTCTCCCAGCTTCTTTGTGACATTTCCTCAAATACCATTGATTCAACATCAGAACCATCAATTCTGGAGGACTCTCTGTTCCTGATTTCGTCATCTGACACGTGGTATGGAGATATACTGATTTATCTCCAGACCCAAACTTTCTGGCCTGATACCTCTCGCTTGCAACAATGATGTATCAAATACCAAGCCAAATATTATCTGGTCATTGGCGACACTCTTTATCGTCATGGTATCGATACGATTTTATGAAGGTGCCTCACTCATGAGGAAGCCAAGAAAGTTTTGAATGATTGCCATTTAGGTGCTTGTGGTGAACACTTATCTGGTTATGCTAACACACAGAGAATTCTCCATGCTGGTTACTTCTGGCCTACCATATTCAAAGATTTCATAATTACCGTCAAATGCTATCACGCATGCTAGGTTTATGACCGTAAGGCTAGATTACCACCTGCACCATTGCATCCTATCGTCGCTATTGGACCATTCGCCAAATGAGGCATTGACTTTATGACATGTAACCCCACCTCGGTCATGGGGCATGGGTACATTATAGTCACCATTGACTATTTTACAAAATGGGCCAAGGCGATGCCGACATTAAACAACAGTGGCGAGACGGCTGTATTTTTCTTTTTCAACCACATGGTTGCTTGGTTTGGTGTACCACAGGCTATAGTTATAGATCATGGGTCACATTTTGATAATCACATGATGGCTGAGTTAACTACCAAGTTAGGACTTTCACATGATAATTCTACTCCTTATTATCCGCAAGTTAATGGACAAGTTGAGGCCATCAACAAAGTCCTGAAGTGAATGCTTCAAAGAATGATAGGGGTTCATAAATGAAACTGGAATTTAATCCTGTACTCTGCCTTGTGGGCATATCAAACCTCGGTGAGAAATGAAACTGGATTCACACCCTTTCAATTGGTGTATGGTCTGGAGGAAATCTTGTCGATACAATGTGAAATTTCATCTCTCAAACTCGTGATTGACCTGTTACCCAACACTTCTGAAGAAGAAGTGTGTTTCTTAGAACTTATCCATCTGCATGAAACTCGTCGTGAAGCCGCATTGGCTAACGAAGTGCATAAGAAATGAATCAAGGTGCAATATGATAGAAATGTCAAGCCTCGTATCTTCTCAGAAGGAGACTTGGTCTTGCTTTATGATCAAGAAGTTGATAAACTAGGAGTAGGAAAATTTGAACCACTACGGATGGGTACTTATATTGTCAAGCGTGTTTTGGAAAAAGGTGCCTATGAGTCGATGGATTATGATGGAATTCCATTGTCACGGCCCCGAAATGGGCTGTATCTCAAACGTTACTATGCTTAATTGAGTGTAGTAAAAATCACTGTATATATGCTTTAATTGCATGTGTGTGTGCCAGTGTGTCTTTTAGAGTTTTTATGTGGTTAAGTAAACCCCTTTGCCTCTGTTGTAGATGTCGAAACCTTTGAAACCATTTGTTGGTTACGCTGATGGTGCTAGTCATAGTACGCAGAACCTATCTTCTGTAGCATTGGCCATTTTCGCTCCAAGTGGCGAGTTAGTGAGTTTTCAAGGGATTTGTATCAGTCGATCGATGAAAAATATCGCTGAGTATAGTCCGTTGATCTAACTTCTCTATGATTCCATTTCACTTGGCATCCAATGAATCATCATTAGGTTGGACTCACAACTCATTGTACTACAACTAACAAACATTTATATTGTTCGAAACACAACGATTCTTCATATGTTACTTAGAGTTCGACTTTTGGAAAGACATTTTGAGTACATTCAATATAAACATATTTCCAGAAACTTTAACACATTAATTGACTCATTAGCAAACTATGTGTTAAACAGACATTTGCAACACATGTAAAAGTAAATTTTCAATTCACATCATTAGTTGAATAAGATTGCACATAAGCATATATATAAAAAATCTGAAATTAAAATAGATAGATGTTTTAATTTTTTTTACAAAATTTGTGTCCAAGACATGTTTGGTCATCTGACCTAAAAACTCAAAATGCATGCAAAAATATCCTAAGTAGACCTAATGATGCTCATGATAACAGGTCATAGCCTGAGCTATCATGCACAAGAGCCACATCCAATGTCCTGAAACACCAATAGTATGGCACTGCAGCCTCATAGGTAACTCCTCGATCCGAACATCTGGAATACCAAGGGTTAATCCCTCTACATGATCCCGCAACTCAGCCAGTGTCTCATCCAAATCCAGATCCTAGAGAACTGCTCTCCCAACATTTCTCCATGCTGGCACACCTGCCTCCTGTTGGTCCCTCATAGGTCGAATAATACCCACATATGCATGCATGAGAATGATTTTAGTTTAGTCTTGGAACATAAAAACACAAAAACATGTAGAAACTTAAAAATAAAAATAAAAATTGGTCAAAAACAATTTACCTATTGTCACGCGGAAAGAGTCGTTAGTGCGGACAAAACCGACCTTCCTAGAAGCCTAAGACTTTCTAATGACAAACAAGACAAATAAGAGCAATCCTTCCCTAAATATGCTTTTACAATATGAGAAATCAAGTGTTTAGATCCTACCTGTAGTCCAACGCTGTTGTAGTAGTCCAGCTTCGTTGATCCGGATGAGCTCCTCCTTCCCTTCGAAACCTGCATTCACTAACAATCAAATGATTAAATAGCACCTGAATATCACATAAAATAAAACATATTTAACATATAGACCAAGGAGTATATGAAACAACTCATTAATAACAAATTGTTGAGAAGAATGGACTAATTTGTATTAAAAGGTAACAAAAGGAACCATTACAACCTGAGCCTTGGTGTTGTGCAAGCTCCTCCCAGGGTCCACAAGAGTTCTCCCTTACTCTGATCAGCTCACCCACCTCCTAATGGAAACAAGTAAAGATGGTAATCTCTCCTCACAAGCTTCTACAAGGAAGTCCTAATTCCAGCAGCATCTACCCTTAGGAATGTTCAGCTTTCAACCTCTCCTCCCTTTGGCCCAATGCCTGTATTTATAGTGCTCTAGAGGAAGTTATTCAGGTCCACTATCAATGGGATAAGCCCCTCTTTGGATGGGATAGCTCCCCTATTGATGGGATAAGTTCCTCTTTGGTAGGGATACATGAACCATCTGGAGGCGCTTCATACACGTCAAACAAGCTTCTAGAAGACTCTAGAAATGACCACAAGTAACTTTTTTGGAGTGAAACTTGCGCCTTTTGACCTTTACAGGAGTACGCACCCACCCCTTTACATACAGAGTGTACAAGTACGCAGGTATTGTGAACTTGGGTTGCGTACACGCAGGTAAGGCTAAGAGAAACTGCGTACCAGAGATAATTGACTTTAAATGACTTTTCTCTCTTTCGTGAAGTTTGACATGGAGAGCAGAGGCATGAGACTTGCCAAGGAGGATAGTATGACAGTGGATGGAGCCATACTAACTGTAAATAGTCATGGTGACATTTTTTAGTGTAACAGATTGCCCCCTAAAGTGCGAAGCCTGTAGTAGATTAGGGTTTTTATGATCTAGGAAGGGTGAAGTACTTTATCATTTCAAGGAGTATCTTGCGGAGGACCTGGTCAGAACCTGCAATATTCAACACAAAATACATATATAATATGATATCATCACTGAGGTAGGCATTCCCATACTCAGATTGAAAACTTTAACTAACAATCTAACTACTGCTCTGATACAAGAATGATTTTGCAGTACATCACAATCATAGACTTTTTGTAGACACAGTATGGACGCAGCCATCTGTTTATGGTTAGTCTACTATATAATGAATACAAAACTCCTCGCAGCCTGGATGGTGGAAACTAGATCGAGGGTCTTCATTTCTACTTCCCGAATTGGTACGATTCTATCCATGCGAATAAATGAGTTGATGTCGAGCATCACTTGATTACCAGTCAATGATGTAAACCGTTAACAAGTGTGAGAGAGACCACCAGTGATGTCAATGGTTCTCAAAGTACCCAGTACAATCCATGAAATGTGAATGAATGGGTTGATGTCGAACACATCACGGAATCCTTCGATCGAAAGTCAATGATGTAAACTGTCGTCAAAGGCGAGAAACCTGCCATTGATGCATGCAGACTTCAAGGTACTGACGATTTCTAAGTCATCTTTCTAGATAATGTGCTGATGTCGATAGAAAGCGACCCGTTGCAGGCAAGCCCGCAACACGAAATCATTGTTCAAGTTGAAGAAATGTTGCTGTAAGGACTGACTCAGGGATGGTCAAATGGATGACAAGTATTTTGCATATGAACGGTTTATTTGCAGAGACCTCTTGAACACATAACGACACGACAGATGGCTTGGTGACGATTGACCCAAAGTTAATACCCGGAAACGGTTGAAGACTTTCAAAGTGGTTTGATCAACTTTAAGGCAAAGGATTTCCAAACCCAGGTGAATGGAAAGTGTCGTGTTCAAGAGCGGTGATAAGGTTCTTCTATAACAAAGGATAACAAATCGGTTCATTCTTCTCTCTTTTCCCCCACCATTTCTAGCAAGTACCTCTTTATTTTTTACAAGCTTGAGGAGGATAACATATGCTTGATTATAAGCTCATCCTTCGGATGAGTCCAACTTAGTTTAGATTCGGACCCTAAGAAGGAGTGGTCTGTTCCTGTTTGTAATTGAACAGGTCCTCTACTGTGAAATTTTAACGAGTCCAGTATAGAAGAAACTCGGCGTTTTTCATTTTTAGAGAGTCTGAAAAAACTAAAGAAGACTCCAAGGTGAACTTTTTCGTAAATTTGTGTCTCCCAAGCCCGAAAAAGTATAAAATAATACTTGAGAGAACCGCTTGATCTTGCGACCAAGGAGTACTTTCATGATTAGTGTCTCTGACCTGAAAAGTAAAAAGCGATCAAGGACACGTCGTTTTATTTCCGTATCGAGTTTGAAACGACAAAAACCCGGCAATCTTTTCCTGTTTTTACGGTCAGAAAAGAGCTATAAGGGGACCGTCTTTTAATTCCGTTTTAACGAGTGTAAAAGAAACGCTCGGCAATCTTTTCATTTTTTAGGAGTCAGAAAAGGGCTTAAAAGATGACTCTGATGTCTTGGTTTGTGAAAAATGATGATTTTACCCTAAAGTCCTTTTGTCCTGCACAAAAACGACACATTACTCATACCTGTTTAAGATGGGCAAAAATACATTGAAAAATATCTTTTCATGGTGAAAAATAAACAAACTTAGCATTCATTCATCCAAAAAACCTATAAAAAGACTTTTTACCATGTCATTTTTACCATTTTACTGTTGAGGTCGAGAAAAGGGCTTTTGACAAGAAACTTCCTGTGGACTTTGCGGAGAATCCGACCGTCAGAATCGAGCGCCGTCTCTTTCAGGTATTTCACAACATCCTCCTCTTCAATTTCATCCGTTTAGAATTTCATTTCAAGTTTTAGTTTGATTTTTTGGAGGGTTTAGGGTTTTAAAGTCCGCCTTTCGGGGGACGCAGGTGCCCCATGGGCGACCTGCGTACCCCGACTTTTTCGTATATGGGAAAAAGGTCGGAGTACGCAGCCCACCTTCAGAACAGCTGCGTACCGCCGCTCTGTTTTCTGAACGCGGGGTGCGTACCCCGTGAAACGCAGATTTTCAAACCCCAAACCCCAAATTTAACCAACCAAATTTTGTTTAATGAATTCTAATCATTGTTTTTTGGTGTGTAGGTCACTCACCATGCTAGATTGGCGTGAAAGAGAACATGAAGACGTTGATTTGGCCGCAATAGGTCATCAACCTTCTATTGATGCGTTAAAGGCATGCGGTCTCTACAAGTACTAGGCCATACCTGGCATGAGGGCCCAGGTGCCATTCTTAGAGTGGCTGGTTGAAAGGTGGAATATTCCAGATCAATGTTTTTACATCGGAGAACACCAGCTCGAGATAGAGTCCTCCGACATATACTTTCTCACTGGCTTGCCTAACAGGGGCGAGCAACTCTCTCTATTCGGGACTAGGCCGGGTGGCCAATCCCTTGCTAGTCTCCGGCTAGAGTGGTGCAACAATCAAAACCAGGATAAGGGGATAGAAATCAAATACATATCCCGACATGAACTTATGGTAATTGCCTTTACAGTTACCAGACTTTGCGGTGCTGCCGCTTTGCACATAACCACTGGTTCCCAAATGCGGATGGCTATAGATTGCTTCCAAGGCACCATTTTCAACTAGTGCGATGCTGTGTTGGCCAATATGAAGGGCCAACTAACCAGGGCAAAGAACGGACAACTGAAGACTTTCGGATATGGGCCTTTAGTTGTGAGCTTTGCCCTAGAGAGAGTTCCAATGCTGATCCCCCAGCATCTTACAGTTCCAGTTGGGGCTCCTCGGGAGCCTAAGTTGACGAGATGGGTTGCAGTAATGGCCCGGCATCCTGATGAGGGAGCAACAGTTGTTCGATTTCCTGATGGTTACTTTCACTGGCTGGAGGGCCAGGTCTTTGCGATTCAGGATTTTCCTTATGCCGGAATGGATTTTCGCAATGATCCGGACATGGTTCTTCCACAGGGAGAACAATGGGACGACAGAGGTATTTCATTTTTCACAAGTTTTTTAAATTATCTATTTTTTTGTTTTTTATATATCGTCTCAAAACTGACAGCACAAATTTTCAAAATGCAGATGTAGGTCCACGGCGTCCGGCCAATCTCTGGGCTTTTGAGAGAAGAGTACCAGCTGTACCAGCACCGGCCCCACAGGATGCGGCCGCAGAGACCTTAGCCGAGCTGGAACAGGATCTAGAGCGTCTAACGGCGGGTATACCAGAGACCACTATAGATGACATTCCTATCCGACTTCAGCGCTACGTGATCGCAGTCCCAAGACCTTTCAGGAGGTTCTTGTGTAGGGTAGCGCGGGCAGTGGTCTCATATAGAGAGCACCACCAGTGATTGGCTAGTCACTTTTGTAGACACATGCGACATTTTTGGTTTTTTGTACTTATCATTTTTGCCGATCATAAGGTGTTTTTCAACCTATGATCGAAGACGATGTATATTTTTGACACACTCCTAACTATATATATATCATTATTACTGGCTTATTTTGTTAAACATGTGTGATGAAATGTTTATAAATTTACATTTATGATTGTTACAAATGTCTATTTAACATTCGAGACGCCATTGCATCTGCTAATGTATTTAAAGACCTTGGAATATGCTGATATTCAATGTAGTCAAATTCACGTTCCAAGAGACGCACCCTCAAAAACAATCTTAATAACACTGGATTTCTAATGGCATAGACTCTATTAAGCTGTAATACAACGAGTTCAGAATCTAACCTCACTATCAAACTCCGAATCCCAAATGAAATAGATTCAGATAATAATTCAATCACTGCACTGTATTCTGCAATGTTGTTTGTTGTTTGACCGAGGCTCACCCCATGCATAGAAACTAACTTGTCAGAGGGCGAATAGATAACCCAAGTTGCGGAAGAGATATTCCGTGTACTACGACAAGCACCATCAAAAAATCCAATGTACGTTTGGAGAGGCGTCGACATCTGCAATATCAAGGGTAAAACCAAGATAAGCCAGAATAACGACAAAAACACACTCTTTAAACTAAGCACACAGTCTAAACTAAGCAAACATACCAGCTAGAAAGAAAATTAACCTAACTAGAACTAACTAAATCTCCATACCCACCATTTAAGCATAATACCTCTTTAGGTAAAATCCATTTCTGGGCTTACCCAAAGAGTCCCCATCAAAATCTACCAGCTCATAGGCCCCTTTTGCTAGCTTTCGCTTGACAATGTAAGGCCCATGCCACATGGGAACGAATTTTCCAGCACCTAATTTATCGTTAGCTTGATCATATAATAGCACTAGGTCTCCTTCCGAAAAATTACGAGGGGTCACGTTACGATCATACTGAGCTTTCATCCTTTTTGCGTGAGTCTCGATTGCCAAAGCAGCATCACGTCGAGTCTCATCTAGTTTAGCTAAGTATAACAGACGCTTCTCCTCTTCGGAAGTAGCTGGGAGTAATTCAATAGCCATTTGAAGTGATGGGATTTCGCATTCAATGGGCAACACTGCTTCTAAACCATAAACTAGTTGGAAAGGAGTGAACCCTGTTGATGTTTTCACTGAGGTTCGGTACGCCCAAAGCGCTGAAAATAACATGTTATGCCAATTCGACCGATGAATACCAATGATTCGTCGGATCATGATAACTAGAACTTTGTTGATGGATTCAACCAAACCGTTTGCTTGAGGATAATAAGGAGTAGAACTATCATGGCGTAAACCAAGCTGGCTTGTAAGTTCTGTCATCATAATGTTTCGAAAATGGCGCCCATGGTCAGTGATTATCGCTTGTGGGACACCAAACCTAGCAATAATATGATTGAATATGAAAATCGCTGTTGTTTTGCCGCTTGCCTCGAATGTAGGCATCGCCTCGACCCACTTAGTAAAATAATCAACCACAAGGATGATATACGCATGCCCCCCGGCTGAGTGAGGGTTACAAGTAATAAAATCGATACCCCATTTAGCAAAAGGACCAACGGCAATTATAGGGTGGAGAGGAGCAGGTGGTGCGCGCATCTTGCGATCAAACACTTGACAGTTGTGGCATTTTCGGACCGCAATGATACAATATTTAAACATGGATGGCCAAAAATAGCCAGCACGCAACACCTTCTGAGCTGTGGCATACCCAGACATATGACCGCCACATGCTCCAGAATGACAGTCATTCAAAACCCTTTCTGCCTCTTCATGAGGTAAGCAACGACGAAAAACCAAATCCGCCCCACGACGATAAAGAGTATCTCCAATAATTCTGTATTGTTGGGACTGGAATCGAATTTTCCGGCGTTCCGACTTTGAAGCTTCGGGCCGAAAGGATTGGGTTTGGAGATAGACGATTATATCTCCATACCACGGATCTAAAGTGCTGATAAGAAACAGAGATTCGTCCGCAATGGGTTCCTCTGCTGCAGTTTCCGTGTCAGCACGCGGGAAGTCACACATCAATTCCGTAAAAACTAAGGATTTCTTAGACTTGGACTTCTCGAACTCCAAATCGAACTCTTGCAGGATAACAATCCATTTGGAGTACTTGCCCCCTAGCAATTTTTTTGTTAAAATATAGATCATAGGGTTGCAATCCGAAACCACTGTAGTTTTACGGAGAAGAATGTAATGACGAAAACGCTGGACAGCCTGAACAGCTGTCAGGGCCAATTTCTCCACATGCGAATATTTTAGCTCAGTGTGATTTAACGTCCTACTAAGATAATATATCACATGTTCCGTTCCGAATTCGTCTTCCTGAACTAAGACCATTCCAATGGTGGAGTGGGAGGCGGCGAGATACAAAAAGTAGTCCTGGTTGTAGTTGGGAGGATGCAGCAACGGTGCATGGGTCAACACGTGCTTAAGTGCATCAAAAGATTTCTGAGCTACCTCATCCCAAGAAAATTGAGCATTTTGTTTCAACAACCGGGTGAAACCTTTTGTAACCTCGGCGTAGTTAGGAATGAATCGACGTAAAAAGTTTGCTTTCCCCTGCAAACTTTGGAGTTGGCGCAAACTCGAAGGAGGAGGCAATTTGATGATAGCTTCGACCTTCGAGGGATCGACGCGGATACCGGCCTTTGAAACGACAAATCCTAGCAATCGTCCCACTTCTATGCAGAAGACACATTTGTGTGGGTTCAACCGAATTCGATAATGCCGACACCTCATAAAAATAGCGCGTAAGTGGACAAGGTGATCAGCTCGATGTAAAGAATGAGCAGGCAAATCATCGAGATACGGTTGCACAATGTGCTTGATGTCGTGAAACGCATAAGACATTGCCCGTTGGAAAGTTGCTCCGGCATTCTTAAGTCCAAAAGGTAATTTGCAGTAAGCAAATGTCCCCCAGGGACAAATGAAGGCCATTTTTGGTTGATCGGCAGGTAGAATATTGATTTGGTTGTAACCGGAAAAACCGTCCATAAAGGAAAATATTTCACTGCCGGCACAATCATCAATTATTTGATCGATATAGGGCGTAGGATAGTTGTCTTTTGGACAAGCACGATTTATATCCCTATAGTCGATACATATTCTTATTGTTCCTTGTTTCTTGTTAACCGGAACAATATTCGATACCCAATCCGTTAACGGGATCGGATAAATGAAACCTGCTTTCAACAACTTCTCGACTTCTGCTTTAATCGCAGCCGCTTTCCTAGGGTGTATCAGACGCAGACGTTGCCGAACGGGTTTAGCGTCCGGGTAGGTCTTGATTTCATGAACAACAATGGAGGGATCAATTCCTGGCATTTCCTCATAGGACCAGGCAAACACGTCGCGGAATTCTTGAAATAGGACCTTGTATGTTTGAATTTTGTTATCTGTACACGAGGCACCTATATGAATGTTTTCAATAATTCCAGTTTTGACTGAAATGTCAATGGCAATAGTTTGGGAAATGTTTCCCAAATTCAACTCTGAATCAGGATGTTTCATGGGATTCTGAGCGTCCTTGACATATTCAGCTGTAAAAATTGATGAAAAATCATTTTCAAAATCATCATCCTCAGGTAAAAACGAAGATCTATGATGAAGATCTTCCCATGGTAGATCGTCTACACTTAGGATTTCGCGAAGTTGTTCATCAGATGACACGACTTCGGGAAACGTTATCCGTTCTGAGGTTGATGTGAAAAGTGATTCTTCACGGACCACATTCATTTGGTCGAATTGGGTTGAACTGAAGTCGGAAAAAGACTGCATGGCCTCATAAGCAATTTCATATGGACTCAAAGGCATTGCATTACCGAATGAGTCTATCTCAGATCCAGATGGGACAATCCAAGGATCATTGTAAATAATAGTGTCTGAAGTAATCATATGAATGGATGCGAATTAAGGGTCTGCATTGATCGAAGGAAAAGGAAAAGTTCCCAGTAAACCGGAGTCTTTAACCAATCCTACACCAACATCCTTGTAAGGGATAGTCGTTTTACCGACAATGCTGGATACTCTCTGAAGAGGCTGGGTCGAATGAAAAGTAAGCCAGCTGGTCTATCGTCACGATCTTACCATTATGTGGAAACTTTATAACTCTGAAGACCGATGACACGACCGTTGTCATAGCGTAAGACCAACTGCGACCCAAAAGAAGGTTGTAGTCTAGAGGGGCATCAACCACCTCCACATCCAGACTAACGGTTTTTCCTTCAACCCCTATAGGCAAATCCTGTAGAATGCCAAACGGATGGAACCCACGGCCATCAAAGGCCTTAAGAATCGTCGGGGATTGGTTCAGTGAAGGAGAACCAAGCGATCTCCAACACTGAATCGACATAATACACATAGAAGCTCCTTCATCAATTACAGTCCGATGAATAGGCCTGTTTTTTACTATCACTGGAATCTGGAAAGCCATTTGATGAGGGAGATGCGGTGTACTATTTTCTAGATCAAAGATTATCAAGTTCGGGTCCTGAATATCAACAGCTTCTATAGCCGACAAGAGTAATTTTCGTTGTGCTGGGCATGATTGCAGCACTTCCAAAGCCAACATTGCTGAGGGTGAAACAGCTAAATCCTCAACAATGTTATAATTCTGAGCTGCCCTCGCATGTGGATTGAAAGCAGACTTTCGAAGTATACCCTTGGCGGGCGGTTTAATTACCAAGTCTGGGTTAGGTTTCTCGATCTGTAGTGGATCGGAACCGGGAGCTGAGGTTGATGGATTAGAATGAGAAGATTCTGCTTCTTTACCATCAACAGGATTCTTACTACCATAATCTTGCGATCGAGTCGCAATCCATACATGAGACATCATCAATATGGGTTCTTCACTGGCACTCGAGGAAGAACCTATCATTTTACTCTCCTGCTTCGGAAATGGATCTTTCAAAACAACAGGAGTTGGGGAACCTTTAACGATTTTCACAACCTCTGCCCGATGAGGGCAATCTCTTGTGAAATGATCTTCTTCACAAATTAAACAAGGATAGCGAGGTTTGCGCTTTTCGTCGTTAGATTCTGACTTCTCTTTTTTCTCCTTTGGAGCCTTGTCTGCTTTATCCTTCTTCTTGCCTTTCTTCTTACCACCATTTTTTGATTTAGCCGTAGATGACTCTACGGCGTGAATGTCGGCGGTAATTTCAGGAGAAGACTCTCCTGTCGGGGAGTCTGGTAAGGTTATTATTGGAGAAGAATTCTTTGAGGATTTCTTCTTACTTTTAGTATTCACCGTACCAATCATGCCATCAGCAGCATGAGACCCCGAAGGAGCAGCAGCAATTTGATTCGACTTAGGAAGATCTGGGATCTTCTCGTGCAACGTACCCGACTGAGTGTAAACTAAGTCAAGGTACTGGGCTTGAGCAATGACTTGCTCCTCAGTAACTACTCCGGCCTTAGCTACATCTTCAGTAATCTTCGGTAATAATGATTTTACAAACCATTCAGCTAAGATTTGGTCCGGGATAAAAACTTTCACTAAACGTCTTCGACGTCTCCATTCATGAATATGATCGGAAATATAGGTGGAGGTCGACTGTTTTAATGAAGTTAATAGCTCCGTGCCGTTATCGTATCTGACCGGCAACTGAAAATGAGTTAGGAACGAGGTAGCTAACTGGCTAAAATTGTAAAAAGAGGCCCGTGGTAACTCAATGTACCACTTGGCCGCGAGACCAATGAGCGTACGCTGGAAAAGACGTAAGCGGATAGAATCATCCGAGATAGAATTTGAAGCACACCAGAGGTGGTAAGTCATCACGTGATTGGACGGATCCTCTCCAGACTTACCTTCAAACTTGGGTATATCACTGGGCAACTTATTTGGCATTGGCGGCCAGAACGGAAGATATTGAATTGGATCGTTCGTTAGGCGCGTCAAGTCTGGTAAATCCAAAGTTGCGATAAACGGTAACTGCCGGTTAGGATCTCTAAAACTCTGGGTCACAAGACCAGTCCCAGGAGGAGGATATCCAGGATAACTTGGAACAGGAATCGCATTCCGGATATTATATCCTCCTGGAAAATCAGGATTAACCGGACCGTACTGGGGTTGTTGAGGTTGTTGATAAAAGTACCCAGGATATGGTTGATACTGGTAAACCGGTTGTTGGACAGCAGGACCGAATTGGTACTGTCCCTGGTACTGTTGGTAGGTAAATTGAGGTTGACTTGTTACAACAGTACTTAAACCAAGCTGCCCTATAGGCATCTGGACCGTAGTTTGAATCGTAGATCCGGACAACGGTAAAGATGTCTGAGGAGTGGTTGCAGAGACAGTAGAAACCAGAGCTGTCGATACTCCAGAAGTAAGTGCGGTAGATGTTGCGGTAGTTGCAGCAGTCATTTGAGATGGAGTACTAGGTGCAATTGGCGGCTGAGTAACTACCGAAGTTACAGAAGTTTGAACATTTGACTGGACAGGTTGCGGTTGCTGGGGTGAACCAGAAACTACGGGTTGTCCAGTTTGAGGTACCAACTGTATACTTGGCTGCAACACCTGTTGACCCTGTGATGGATCCCACACTATCATTCCGGGGTATTGACCCGTAACAAGTTGAGGATACTGAGATTCATAACCGGAATGAGAATAGGATTGATAACTGAAAGGCATAGTTCCCATACCTTGAACATATGACTGACCTTGAGGTGGTTGATAACCTTGACTCGAGTATTGACCTTGAGGTTGATAACCTTGGGGTAAATACTGATACTGGGGTTGACCTTGACCTTGAGGTTGATACCCTTGGGGTTGATACCCTTGAGGTAAATATTGATACTGAGGTTGACCCTGGGGTACATATTGAGGCTGGGGTTGACCTTGAGGCATGTATTGTACTATGGGTACATACTGGCCTTGAGGTTGCCCCCCAGACACAATTTGTGTACCTTGAGGTTGCCCCCCAGGCGTTAATTGAGGCTGCCCCCTAGGCGGTAATTGACCACCTTGAGGTTGAGAAACAGGAACTGAACCTGACATCATGTAAATGTCCCCTACACCCAACGGTTTATTACCATTGTTTCCAGCTAATAACCCATGATCAATGGGTTGAGGAGATGCCCCCGCAAAGGTACCAGAAAGTGACTGATACCCGGTGGGAACAGAAGGACTGTCGTGTAAGAAAGATTCAGGAGATTGAGTGAACACGGACGACTGAACAGACATATTTACAGGAGTATAAATACCTCCAGGTGGAAAAGGAGTACGAGGTGGAGAAAAACCTACCCCTGAGTTGTCTAAATAATTGGTTAATGAAAGGTACCAAGTAGTACTTCTAGGAGGACTGTAAAAGATAGATTCACGCTCCCTTAGATCAATAGTAGGTTGATCTTCAAGAATAGATACGCCTAATTCTTCCTCTGGAGCAAGTTCTTCAATAGCTATCAAACCAGTAGGAAGATTTTCGGTGATGACTCTTTCTACCCTTGGTGAATCTGGTACACTAGAAGTTGCAGTAACAGGTTCAGATATTTCAGGTTCTTCGCCTATATCACTAGTAGATGAAAAACTACCAGCAAGCTCAGAAACTTCAACTGCTTCAGGATTATAACCTGTTTCTAGACTTTGGTAATCTTGATGGACTACCAACGAAGATTCTCCTTCTTCTGGTGAACCTACTCTACTGCCGCTAGGAGGAGTTACAAGGACCTTTAAACCTTCGTAATGACTTGGGACGTCTTGAGGAGGTTCACCCCGAAGTCTACGGGATTTCCTCAACAATTCGGCCACAGAAACAACCTCAGGAGACTTGCCCCGAAGTCTACGGGACTGTCTCGATAATTCCGCCACAGTTAAAAACTTTTAACTACTGCACATGCAAACAAAGTAAAATCTCAAAGCAAACCACCTAAAGTCTCTAAAGAACCAAACAAATTTGAATCATACGCCTAAAGAATCTAGGGCATCAAACCAAGCACAAACAGTAGCCTTCCAGACCGAAAACGCTAGTTGGAGATGAAACCCAACATCGTCGGATTCAGTACAGAAGTGGCGGGTGGAATAGTTACCCCGGCAACCTGCTTAATGAATAGACCGGCACAAGTTCCTCCACTTTAACCGTCTTGAGTGAAGTGAACCCCCCGGAAAATCCAAGTGAGTCTAGCCGACATTTGCTCCAGGTACAATGGGATCTTCCCTCCACCGTCACCTCGGTAGAATCCTAAAGATAATGGTCACTAAGGTTACCAACCGCAACAAATGCACCTGGGGGAACAGTCTACACTCCGACAGCACGCAAGGGCAGAGTATCAAGCTCAATCCCCTTGCCGGCTCCTTGAAAATAATCTAAGGTTTACCGACAAGTGACCCCTGGCTCCTCGACAATGGTTAATCCGAGGTTTACCGTTTGTAATACGTGCGTGTCTGGCGTCGTTCCCAACGAGGGAGGATTGATCCCCTCACTGGTTCGGACACGAGCTCGTGCTTCTCCTTTAAGAGGAGCTTTCCCAGAGTACAAATGAGACAATTGGATTTATTCTATCACAAGATAAGCTACTTGTTTGGTTTTGTTGTCTTGGAGAGTTAATTACTCTCCTACTCCAAGACACTATCCTGATCTAAATTGGTGTTTTAGAGCCCTAGTAAATAAAAGTTACTAAGTTTATTTTACTTTAAGCGTTAATTTTATGGTTTTTCTTAAAGACAAAAGCTAGTGGAGATGAAACTGGTGGTGTGTAGACTCGACTCGCAACCACTACAAAGATGCACCTAAGATGATTTACACTACTTTTCTTTTTCAATGAATCTCCTAACTAAGAGAGTTGGAAAATGCAAATTTTATAGAAAACAACTTTCTTAGTAAAGACAATCAAAGAAACAATTCTCTTTATCTTTTCAAAACACACAACTCATGACCACTAATTACTCTACGAAATTTCCTTTTTTTTCCCAAAAGTCTACAAATGCTACCAAAGCGAACTTTCTCCAAAAGAATTTTTGTGTTTTTCCTAGATTAATAAAGCATGTAAAACTATTTTATCAAATTAAATTTAACAAATCTAATACAATCAAATCAAATTCACTCAAAAGCAAATTAAAAGGAAATTTACCTAAAAACAAAAAATAATGAGGACAAAAGCCTACAAGGATGATTCCCGGATGTTTTACTTAGTCAAAATGCAACTAAGGATCAGTTCATGCAGAATCATAAACTAACCAAAAAACAAAATCGAAATCTTTTTGTTCTTTTTTCTCAAAAATGGAATTCAAGGCTTTAACAAACAAACTTTTCGAGATTCGCAAAGAGAAGACACAAAGGTAGGTCTCTCACTAGGGTGACTTCTATGACAGGCCCGACTCCTAAGAGGACTAATCAAAACCAGGGAGATCCAAAGTTTGACAACCTCTAACGCCAAAGTCACTACAGGACCAGTTAAAAATCAAACCCTAAGGCAAAATCCCTATGAATTCCACCAAAACCCTCGACACTAACGGGACAAGTTCAGGTGAAGATCTTTGACAGTAAACTGATGGATCTGGGCAGTAAAAACAAATTGAAAACAAAATCTAAAGAGCAAAAAAGCAAAAATTGAAATTTTCTCAAAATTGACAAGGGTACGCAGGTCATCTGTTCACACAGGCGCGGGTACGCCCTGTGTACAAAGACGCAGTGCGTACAAGTACGCACTGTGTCAAACCCAGAGACTGCGTACTGCTGGCAAAGTTAAGAAAAATAAAAAACTAAATTGACTCTAAGCTAACCCACCCAAATACATAGCTAGACAACTAAAAATCAGAAAACAAGCAATTTTTCTCAGACCAAAATATCAAATCGAAAAGAACTCAAACACATTCATGGATTCCCTAGTGGAGTCGCCATTTTGTCACGCGGAAAGAGTCGTTAGTGCGGACACAACCGACCTTGCTAGAAGCCTAAGACTTTCTAATGACAAACAAGACAAATAAGAGCAATCCTTCCCTAAATATGTTTTTACAATATGAGAAATCAAGTGTTTAGATCCTACCTGTAGTCCAACGCTGTTGTAGTAGTCCAGCTTCGTTGATCCGGATGAGCTCCTCCTTCCCTTCGAAACCTGCATTCACTAACAATCAAACGATTAAATAGCACCTGAATATCACATAAAATAAAACATATTTAACATATAGACCAAGGAGTATATGAAACAACTCATTAATAACAAATTGTTGAGAAGAATGGACTAATTTGTATTAAAAGGTAACAAAAGGAACCATTACAACCTGAGCCTTGGTGTTGTGCAAGCTCCTCCCAGGGTCCACAAGAGTTCTCCCTTACTCTGATCAGCTCACCCACCTCCCAATGGAAACAAGTAAAGATGGTAATCTCTCCTCACAAGCTTCTACAAGGAAGTCCTAATTCCAGCAGCATCTACCCTTAGGAATGTTCAGCTTTCAACCTCTCCTCCCTTTGGCCCAATGCCTATATTTATAGTTCTCTAGAGGAAGTTATTCAGGTCCACCATCAATGGGATAAGCCCCTCTTTGGATGGGATAGCTCCCCTATTGATGGGATAAGTTCCTCTTTGGTAGGGATACATGAACGATCTGGAGGCGCTTCATACACGTCAAACAAGCTTCTAGAAGACTCTAGAAATGACCACAAGTAACTTTTTTGGAGTGAAACTTGCGCCTTTTGACCTTTACAGGAGTACGCACCCACCCCTTTACATACAGAGCGTACAAGTACGCAGGTATTGTGAACTTGGGTTGCGTACACGCAGGTAAGGCTAAGAGAAACTGCGTACAGAGATAATTGACTTTAAATGACTTTTCTCTCTTTCTTGAAGTTTGACATGGAGAGCAGAGGCATGAGACTTGCCAAGGAGGATAGTATGACAGTGGATGGAGCCATACTAACTGTAAATAGTCATGGTGACATTTTTTAGTGTAACACCTATAGCACCCCATTGAGTGCCCACTGGTAAACTCAACTCTGGATCTCCACGAAAATCCATCCCTGCGTATGGATGCTCCTCAATGACAATGTGTTGTCGATCGATCCAATTGAATAATGCAGTGGAAAATGTAATCGATGACTGACCAACATGTCTAGCTATCAATTCAACCCATCGCTGCATATGTGGATCTCTAGGACCAACTACACCCAGGGTTACATGCTAGGGTTGCATCAATGGAATTCTCTCTAAGGTAAAAGAAATTAAGAGCGATCCATAGCTAAAGTTCTTTGTCTTACCACTCTTTACCTTTGTCAAATGCTCTTTCAGTGAAGAAAGTACTGCCTCACACCAGTTGAATAAAGTTGGCTCAAGACACTCAAGTGCATACTGCATATATGACATGTTCGCCAGATAAAGTGTCACACTGCTTGCCAACTTTGCGATGGTGAAAAGGATTGTTCTCAAAGGCAAATCCCGAATATCTTTGATGATTATCTTTCTGTCCTTGCTAGGTTGTGTACCTGGCCGACAGAATCGTAGAACATAGTCCCTCATTGACTCTCCTCCACGGGAAGAACTTGAAAGAGATATGGGGGCACCACGTCTCGAAAACCCTTTAAGAAAGTTAACATCATCGATCACAATAGGGACCACTTTTTCCCTTATGTGAAAATCCTGATCTATCAGATCCCATGCATGAACTAGGAACTGCAATAGTTTTGATTTTTTCCTCATTTCGGACAACCTAAAGTATTTGAGAAACCCACAATTTTTGAGGGCCTCAACTGTACCCGGATAATTTAGGGAAACCATGTCTTGTTCTTCATGCTTTCTTTCTCACAAAGTAATAGACATTCTGATATGATGAAAGCCTAAAATCAAACCATAAGCTTAGTTAGGATTCTTTCCATGCAAAAAAATGGAGAAATTTTGGGCCAATTTGGTGAAACAAGTTTGTGAAACTCGCCTAGCATAACCTAGGAAAGGAGGCAGTGTGCTGCAGTGCAGCTGGCCTTCTGTCTGGGTGCTCCCCAGCGCAGTTTTCGACATGGAAGCCTACGGTGATCCCGGGGGGGAAAATTTAAACCCCAGGGGCCCTAAAAACCCTAAAACCTTGCATGAAAGAGTAAAATAATGACATGAAAAGAAAGAGGAGGGATAGATCTCCTACCTGGTTCGAACGACACGAGAAATGATCCACAGAATCTCCCGCAATCAGCTATTGAAGATCGAGGTAAAACCAGGGTCAGAGCACACACTGAATGGTAAATATCAAATGGTGAAAATAACATGGTAAATTCTTGTTTTTATGTTTATTTCATGATCATTAAATGAGTAAAATTTAGTATTTACCTATTTTTACCAATGAAACAGGGGTGTTTAATCCGTTTGGTGTTGCTTTAAACAGATTTACAGCTGACTTACAGAATTTGACGTGCACTATCGCGAATTGTACTTTGACCACATAACATACTTTTATCTCTTTTTCGAGCTCTGTTAAACATAAAAAAAGGAACCCCCTTGGAGTCCCCTTTAAGCTTTTTTAAGATTCTCAAAATATGAAAAGATTGTCGAGTGCTTGTCCTTTTCAACTCGTTAACGGGTTGGAAATGACATCTACTCAGTATAAGTTTAACCCTTTTCCAGAGTGAGATAGATTATTTACGAAAAAGGAATACGTTGATTGAACATGGTCAATAGGTTCTCTCTTGTATTGTTTTACGCTTTTTCAGACTTGAGAGACAAATCTATGAAAAAGAACATGGGGAGTTTTCTTTTTGTCTCTTTTAAAACTCTCTAAACATGAAAATGACCAAGTTATCATTGTCGTTAAACTCGTTAAAACATCAAATATCGACAAACTTGTCCATCATGACAAGACCGATTTTCAGCTTCGCTAGACTCGTTAAAACATCACATAACGATGGATTCACCTGAAGGGTGGAATTACACAAGAAGCATATGTTATCCTCCTCAAGATTGATAAAAAATAAAGAGGTACTGGTTAGCAATGACTGGGGAAAATGGGAAAAGGGGTAAACCACTTTATGGAAGTAGGTCGCTCTTGAACATGAAACTTTCACTTCATCATTGTGACTACATGGGTTGGCTTATCTTCTTGATGGTAATCATACCTTGGTCTGTCATACCATCCATTACTTTAGTTTTGGGTTAATGCTGCCAATTTATTTAGTGTCGCCGACATGTTCAAGAGAAGTCACTCAGTTAAAATTCATCCTTTGCAATACTCATAAACCTTCATTTTCATGATCTCCATTCCTGAACCTTGTGTCCTCAGTCAAATTCTGTCTCCAAAATCATTATACTCGTTTCGTGTCATTGATGTGGGATACATCAAGGCCCTCTTGTGATGAGTCACTTCTTGTCGACATCATCACATTATGTAGAAATTTTGAATAATATAACACTTATTCATAGAGATTATCCTGATTATACACTATTTGTGGAATGCATGCATAATACATAACCTCCTCTACGTTGATCATCAATTTTTCGGAATTCAGAAACAATCGCATGCGCACATTGAAACATCAATCACACATATCAACACAGTATATCACGGGGAAAGCATACAACTGAAAACCCCCAACTATCTGTATATTATATTGATTGAGAACATGTAATAATACATAGTACAATACTCCTCGTAAGTACTCAGTACTATCTCCACCTGTTACACACAAACTAGCTTAGATCTGAATCAATCACAGGTTCAAATCGCCTCCACTGCTTGTTTGCCTCCACTGCGCAATCCTGCATGAGAATAGATGATGAATGGCTGAACCAAACTCGTATTTCCTTTGGCTGAACCACACAATCCTCATTGGCAATACTCAATCCATTGATTGTGCAAATCTCATGCACAACTATAGTCACAACTGACAACTGTCTTGCCCTTTCACTCACCTCTAACACTTGTCTCCACTGAACTGTCCATGCACTGAGTTAACTGATGTATTCTTTTGTTGCTTTATGAGTTAATAATTAGTGAATTAATTGAAGGAGGAATGGCAAATGGATCAAAGAGTTTATCTACATCTAGGGTTCCTGCAACCTTCTGAGACAGCGCAGACAAGCACGACTCAGCTTCCACCGAGGGCCTGACCTCCTAGTCTCGACAGAGCACTGCAGGCATATCAACAAGGAGAATGGATCCCCCGCAAGGGGGTGCCTCAAAGCCCTCCCCCTTGTCCAATACCTCGCTGCTAAGCAAACGGGGGCATTGGTCTTTGGATCAATCCAAGCTGCGGCGGATAACAGTAAGAAGCCGAAACAGCATTAACCCGACGCACCCGCTAGTCAGTATGACAAGAGCAGAAAAACGCCAAAAGAAAAAGAAAAGCCAGAGAAGCCGATCAAGATTACCTCGAAAACATGCAAACCGATAGCAGTTGAAAGACCTAATATAGAACTGCCCAGTTAGAAGATCAATGAACGAATCCAATATATGACGGATCATGCACTCATCGGGAAATTTATAGGATTCTGGCTGACAGAAAAAGCCTTGTATGGCTGGATTGCTGCTAAATGGAAACCCAAGGGCCTTATAACACTGTAGTTAGGACCAAAGGGGTTCTTTACTATGATATTCTTGTGCCTAGAAGACAAGTTCAGAATCTTGGGTGAGGGGCCATACTTTTTCAATTCAACATGATTGTATCTAAGGAACTGGGTTGCAAGATTTAACCCGGATAAGGAAGACCTCACCTGGGCTCCAGTGTGGATCAGAATGTATTCACTTCCAGAGGAATACTGGGATGAAGGGTTGCTCAAAGACATTGGGAATGGACTGGGGGAATATGTAAAAGCAGCGGAAGAGACGAAGCTTCGAAGATACACATCCTGTGTCCGCATTTGTGTCTTCATGCGCCTACAAAGCCCTACCGGACTCGGTAAGTCTCTCTCATGACGACTATGAATGGATTCAACCCTTCGATTATGAACATGTACCTTTTCGCTGCTGCAAATGTCATGCTCATGGGCATATCTTTAGGGATTGTCCGCTAAATGCCAAAACCACTGCCTCTGATCCCTATGAACAACAGGCTCAAGATGGTTTTACCAAGGTTCCCAGCCACAAACGAGCGCACAAAAAACCTTTCACCAGGAAAAAACCCCAGCAAGATACGACCTCTATCCCATCCACGAGTAATAGCTTTGGAATTATAGCACAAGCCTCAGAAGAGCAACCCTTGATCCCTACAACCCCCAAAGAGAGACAAAAGGGACTTAATGGGAAAGTAAAGGATATAGAAGCTGAGGGCACTCCAACTAAATCAAGCGGAACTCCCACAGCAGACCCGAAAAAACCTAAAGGAACATCCAAAGCCATGGAGATGGATGAACCACAAAATTAATCTTGGCAACTAGTGCTTATCTCAGAGGAAAGCAGTCAAGTGCAGCATATGGAGGAAGAACCAGAAAGTATAGATCTAATAGGGCTAGACATTTTTTGACTGGAGCAAGCTTGTAGAAAGGAGTATGACAAAATCCAAGAGCATCAACTCAACACTCTCGAAACCATATTATCCAGAGCATATCAGCAAGAGCAATTGGGAATACAACCAGGAAGTCAATGGGATGGCACCCTCATTCCAAAGGACTCTAAAAAGCGGGGAAGAAAGATTGATCTCCAAAGAACTATAGCAGTAGGGAAAATCCTGGTCGACTCAGGTAGATATGCTAAATTGACAAAGTACTATAGGCCCACTCCACACAGTGATCAATGAAGCTCACCTCATGGAATGTAAGAGGGCTCAATAGCCCTGGGAAACTCAGAATGATTAAAAATATGATTAGGAAGGAACAACCCCAGATATTCTTCCTGCGGGAAACAAAGTGCAATAGTAACACCTTGGGAAGCATTCTTTCAAAAGCTTGGCTAGGATGTCATTCAGTGGTAGTGGATGCATCAGGAGCCTCTGGAGGCTTAGCAATTGCATGGAACACGCAGGCAATAATGTTGTCAAATTTCCACGCATCCCACAACCTCATCCAGGCAACGTTCCATATAATTGGCACCAACATACATGGTCATCTGACCAACGTTTACTTTCCGCAGGACGCTCCCAATAAAATTGCTCTTCTAGACACCATAGCAACTCTCAACTTCAATAGAGAACACTCCCTATGGCTCATAGGTGGAGACTTCAATATGATCACTAAGTCAGAGGAAAAGAAGGGAGGTCGGGCCAAGCTGGATCAGGAAGCGAACCACTTCAAAGACTTTACCCACAAAAACATGCTTATCGACATGCAAACTCCCAATGGCATATACAATTGGAGCAATCGTCGGGCTGGGAAGTACCAAATAGCTTCAAAACTCGACAGATTCCTCATCTCAGACAACGCAATACATCTCGGGGGTGACCTCTCAGCATCCATCCTCCCCTACTCTGGCTCTGATCATTGGCCTATAGCGCTCCAATGGCAGCGACCAGGCAGCACCACCAGACGTCCCTTCAAATTTGAGGCATGCTGGTTAACTCATCCCGCTTTCAAAGACTTCATCAGACACACTTGGAACAACTTCTCGGCGCCAGAAGGATAAAAAATGTTCCAATTCCAACAAAAACTCAAATATCTGAAAGCCCAAATCAAAAGATGGAATAAGGAGACTTTTGGCAATATCTTTCAGGCCCAACAACACCTCAACAAGGAAATGAGGGATCTCCAACAACAGATAATAACAGTGGGGTACAATGATGAAACCCTGGAACGGGAGAAGCATATACATAATCAAATGGAGGAAAGAAAAAAGCAGGAAGAAATTCTCTGGAAGCAAAAATCCAGAATCAGATGGCTGAAAGAGGGCGAGAGGAACACCAAATTCTTCCACATAACCACTATTCAAAGAAGAATGCATAATACTATTACCTTCATCCAAAAGCAAGGGGGGGAAAGAGTGGAGGACCATGCAGAGATCGAACAGGAATTCATCAATCACTTTCAGGAAGTCCTACAAGAACCCCAAATTGACAGAAGGATTGCCATAGAAAAGATCACTCAACTAGTGCCAAAAGTCATCACTGAAGAACACAACCAACTCCTTCTCCAACCTCTAATGCCCGAGGAGGTGGACATAGCCATGAAGCAGCTCAAGGAAGGCAAAGCACCAGGTCCGCACATCTTTTCCACCACCTTCTTCCACTCATTCTGGGAGCTCATAAAAGGGGAAGTTTATCAAGTGCTAGAAGAATCTCGTTCTCTTCACTGGCTACTGCCCTCATTGAATTCAACTTTTATTGTTCTCATCCCCAAAGAAGACAGCACCATCACTCTGGACAAATTTCGCCCAATTGCTCTTTGTAATTTCATCTACAAGGTCATCACTAAAGTCATTGCAAATAGGCTGAAGCCGCTATTACCCCTGCTCATATCACCGAAACAATCAGGGTACGTTGAAGGTCGACAAATATTGGACGGAATTATCCTCACTCATGAAATCATACACTCCCTCAAGACCTTCAAACAGGTGGGTATGATTCTCAATATTGACCTCTCCAAAGCTTTTTATAAATTAAGTTGGACTTATATTCAAAAAATGCTACATGCTTTTAGTTTTTCACCAATGTGGGTTTGCTGGGTTCATAGTCTAATCTCCTCAACCTTTTTTTCCTTCCTCATTAATGGCATCCCCTCTCAACCTTTTAACCCCTCCAGAGGGATTATACAAGGGGACCCTCTGTCTCCTTTCCTTTTTGTTCTGATGGCAGAAGGGTTAGGGAGACTCATCAAGCATGCCCTTCAATCCCAGCTTCTCAAAGGAATTTCCATACACAATACCCCTGCTACCACCCATCAACAATTCATGGATGACAATATGCTTTTCGGATATCCATCTGTCCAAGAAGCCATCGTCTTCAAAACCCTTCTGAAGGACTTCTCTGATGCCTCTGGTACAAGCATAAAAAAAGCCAAATCACAAATCTTTTTCTTTCACACGCCTCCCATCATTCAACGTGCTATCGCTCACATTCTTGGTTTCTCCATAGCCTCCCTGCCCTCCAATTACCTAGGCGCTCCCCTCGTTGACTCTGCTATTAAGCATGCCTCTTGGCGCAAGCTCTTAGAGAAGCTTGAAATCCGTCTCTCCTTATGGACCTATAGAGCTTTGAATATGGCCAGCAGATTAGTTCTAATCAAAGCGGTGCTTCAGGCAATGCCCCTATACCTCTTCTCAATCCTAGCAGCACCTAAATGGGCTCTTAAAAGAATCAGAGATCTTCAACGCAACTTTCTGTGGGGAACTCATGGAAAAAATCGAAAATGGGCCCTTGTTAAATGGACAACAGCTTGCAAGCCCAAGGAAAAAGGTGGCTTAGGACTGAGAGGCCCTAGTCACAGCAATGAAATCATGGGTGCGAGAATTTGGTGGCAATGGCTCACTGCACCAAACAAGCCCTGGGGAGCCATCTGGACAGCCAAATATGCCAACCATAGACTAGTGGAGGAACTTATCATATTCACCCCTGTAGAGAAAGGCTCGTTGATGTGGAATGCGGCCATTCAACACTTCTCATTGATCCAACAACACGGATTTTGGGAGATCAGAAGTGGTAATACAGCTCGTTTCTGGACGGACGCTTGGAATCAGCTCCCCAAGCTTGACAGCATTCTTAATCTTCTGCCCAGCCATGTTTGGGAGGAACAACAAAAGGAATTGGTCAAACAAAAATGGACACAGGAGATTCACCAAGGCTACAGACAATGGAAGCACCCTGACAGACTGATAAGAAATATAGACCATCAGACAAGAGAAAACCTGGAAAGAGAGCTCCAAAAATGAAGGATTAGACACACCGAAGGCAACGATTTATTGAAATGGTGATATACCCCAAGGGGAACCTTTACCACAAAAGAAGCATACAAAATCAAATGCCAAGATGATACGCCTCAAGATCCCATCTGGGGAAGGGTCTGGACTCCGAGCATCTGGCCCAAAGTCTCTATATTTCTGTGGCTCACTGGGCATCGTAAAATCCTAACTTGGGACAATTTAAGAAAAATAAACATACATGGGTCCTCCATATGCCCCAATTTTCATTCCCAAGAGGAAACGCTACAACATCTCTTGGATTCCTATTCTCTAGCCAATCATCTGTGGGAGAAAACCAGTTTCTGCTGTCAAAGAAATTGCAGGTCATCTGAGGACATCATCAACTCCATTCGCCTCTGGCACCAAAATCCCTACAATAGCGCTATCCTTAATCATCTATGGAGAATCATTCTCGGCCTCCTTATATGGACTATATGGAAAGAAAGGAACAAGCGTATCTTTAAAGACCAAAGCACTCCTTTAGAAATCATCTGGGACAAGTTTGGCAAGAACCTGGCAGAGACTTTGGCGCTTAAAACTTGGCTCCCGGATGACTTTCCCAAGCAAGATAATGAGAAAACCATATGGGAAAATTGGAATCTCCAACTCCCGCAAGGAAGCCCTGATTGCAATCTCATAGGAAATCCAAACATCAGCAAGCATCTTTGGCTCCCCACTCCTAGACACAGACTCAAGCTCAACTTTGATGGAGCGTCAAAGGGTAACCCAGGGAACGCAGGCTTTGGTGGCATTTTCAGATATTATAGGGGTTTTCCTCTCTTAATCTACTTTGGTAATATAGGATGGGACACAAATAACTCATCTGAATTGGAGGGACTCTGGCAGGGATTACTCTTAGCCCAACACCAAGGCTACCAGCCTCTGGAGATCGAAGGAGACTCCCAAATCCTCATCAACATGGCCAAACAGCTACTCAATGGAGCACATGCGAATAAAGTCTCCACTAGTTGAATACTTGAGTCCAGATTAGAAGCTATAGAAAATATTCTCAACACCAACAGAGCAATTATTTTCAATCATGTCAAGAGGGAAAGCAACAAGGTAGCGGACCTCCTTGCCAACCTGGGAGTAGAAAGTAGGCATTCTCTTCTTACAGGTACCCTAGATATAATACAGAATCATGAACAAAAACAGGAATGCAACACTCTGGTTCAAAAGGATGTAGCCACCCCAGATGCGGGTGCTTCAGATGACAGTTAGGGTGTTGGGACAGGGGTGCAGCAATGCTGGACGACGCTTGCCAGCCCAGCACCACCTGGAAATGGAAGGGACAAGTTCATTACAGCTGAAGGGGAGATCACATGGCTATGCGCATTGGGATGATGGCATGCACAACCTGGATATGGATCAGATCATCACCTCCGCATGCTTCAGGTCAAGTTGGGCTTCGGCTCCATTTAATGTAGGAGTAATGGCAGGGGATAGCCGAGGAGAGGCGGTTGAATTAAAATTTATGTATTGCAATTGTTTGGTCTGGAAGCCTCATATGCATCGACGGCCTGGCGAAGGTGGGTTATGGGTGTCTGCTGGGTTATACTTGGCTTCTGAGTCACGCCCTCCGCCTGCTCCCAATTTACTCATCTATCCACTTCCAGAGTACCATTACACTCTCTCTGTTCCTTATCCCATCATGGTGAGACAATGTCTGATCAGCATAAGGGGCGGCTTGAGGGGTTGAAGCTCTCGACAACAGGTTAGGAGGCGAAGCACCTCGGGCTCTCCCTCTTCCTCGGCGTAAAATCCTCGCTATCCCAATACCAGAAGCGGATGGGGTCAAGCTCGCCTTCGTTCTGCCCCCTTCCCTCTGCCTCAACATCCCTCCCCCCACACCACGTTTTTCCACTTCCGCAGCACTCTCAATCAGCCAATTATCACTGTAACTATTGCCATCTCCTTCTTTGAGGAGGTGGCTCAGAACACCCAAGCGCCCTCCCCCAGGAACGATGCACTTAAAGGGGAAACTAGTCAACACAGAGCTCGGCAGAATGCTAACAAAGATAAGGAAGCTGTGCACGATGAACCGCCCAGTCGAAAAGGGAAGGAGGTTGTGGGGGAATGGCTTGAGGATTCAGAGCCTCAGCTTGCTACGCTAGCCATGGAGCAGTGTAAGGTGAATGAGGAGGACACACCGCTGGTTGAAGGAAGAGGAGAAGGCGAGCACTCTCAACCAGACAACTACGAAGATTGGAGTTGCCCGATAGTGGAGGAACCTGCCACGGAGGAGTTCATCAACTAGATTACCAAGGCCAGGTGGCACTTCTTTTAACTTTTGGTTCAACTTCTTTTTTGTCCACGCAGGCATACCCAGGAGGACGAATTACTGGTTTAAGGTTGTTTTCTTAGCACTGCCCAGAAAATTGTGGCAAATGTTCAATGATGCACTCTTTTTTGTAATATCTGCACTATCAGACTGGTTTCCCCTCTGTTGGGGTAGTCCTAGAACTAGTTCTTTGGCAAGCTGAGATAGGCTGCTCTTCTGTACAGCCAGTACCACTCTATAAATAGCTTTTTCTTCTCTTAATAGATTAATATTACTTAGCAAAAAAAATAATAATTAGTGAATTAATTAATAATTAATTCAAATCACTCATCACTAGTGTATTTGTCAGTTAGACTAAATACAACTAGTTCAACTAAGTCAAACTGAACACAACTCCATCAACTCGTCAATCAACTCCACCAAAATCAATCACTTGAGTTCTAACTGAAGTCCATCATGCAATAGCTCAACTGACCCATAAGAAAAGTGTATTTCCTTCTGACAGTTGCATGTGCCACATCCTCGAACTGAAGTGCTCCAAGAGGATAAGATAATGTTTATAGTCCAAATATTATTAATAGCTAATAATATTCGACTGTTCTATTTTTAGCCTGGCAGTCTAAAAATAGACTCCGCCCATATGTCTAAAAATAGAAGTCCATGTATTTTTACCAACATGGCCAATCATCCACAAATAGCATCTTGCAACTCATAGACCATGATCCATATGTCTAAAAATAGACTTTGTGCCAAAAATAGGCTGCGGGCTCACTTAGTGAAGGCGACTCCTTTCCACTAAGCTCCATCATCTTGTTGCATTTTCAACACTCCCTCTCAACAAGATATGGATTATCTGCAACCCCTATCCTGCAACTCTGGAATGTTCTGCATGCAACACATTTGCCCGGTCCACTTGCTCCAACAACACTTGGAACAAAAACACTCCCAATTGACCACTCTGTTGGGCTAGGAACATACTCTGATGCTGAAGCTCTACCTATTGCTGACAAGTGCTTCCTCTCTGACATCTGTGCTACTGAAACATCTCCATACATCTCGCACCATTGCACACCTCTCTGTGCCACCTAGCACTGTGCAAAACACTTGTGCCTCTCGCATTGCTGCAGCCTGCTAGCTATGCACTGTCTTGGGATTTCCTACACTGTCGCTCTCTCTGCTGCTCCATCCGCATCTGTCTCTACCCAATTAGTCAGTTCTTGCTACTCCACATTGGGGCTCCCGTAGCAAGGTCTCATCCAAGAGGTTGGGTACCTCAAGGATCCTGCCCCTCCTCCTTGGGATGATCACTCTATATCACCCCATCTCCTACCTGGAGGTATGGCTGCATGTGATCACTCAGCCCACCTGGCTCGAAGTTTCCCCCTACTGGAGGTCTCTGCATGAGTAGATGTCTCTACTCGATCTCCTCTCAGCTTCCCTTGTTGTGGCTCCTCCACAATCTTCTGAGACTTCTTCTGGCTCTGCATGTTGAGAGGTAATATAAGCTCCCTCTCAACCACCAAGTCTCCATCAGTTGCCTCACTACTCAAGGCTTTGCATGCATCTTGAACCTCAAGAGCATACAGGTTCTTGACCCATGAACCAATCTGCTTCACCTGTCTAGTGATGATGTGTCCAAGGAAAACATTTCCCTTATTGAAGACTACATCATAGCCTCTGTCTTCCAGCATCACGATCGACACCAAGTTTCTTTTCAGTCCTGGTACATACTTGAAATCGGTCAAGGTAAGGCAAGCTCCATGCTCCCTCTGAAAAATAACCATGCCTACACCTGAGACACTATACTTCTCATCATTACCCATCGCTATGAGTATTTGGAGATCTTTCTCCTCCAAAGTACTGAACAAGCTCTTGTCACCGGCCATGTGGAAAGAAGCTCCACTGTCAAGAAACCAACCACTTCCCACCATGGATGAAACCATGCATGCCAAGAGTGTGAAATCCAACTCAAACTGTGAAGCAATTGCCTCACCTTCAGATCCTTCCCCGGATCCCTTCTTGGATTTCGTCTGTGGACAATTTGCAGCATAATGGCCCACCTCATGACAACGAAAGCATCTCACTTTCGATTTGTCAACCTTCTTCCCATCATTGGAAGAACTGGATTTGGAAAGAGAACCCTTATCCTTCCCCTTCTTTGCTTTGGCAACCAAAGTGCAATTTTCTTCATGAGATGCCTTTGATGAAGATTTGTCCCTGGTATTTCGCCTGATCTCCTCTTGCACAAGATCAGACCAAAGTCTCTCCCATCCTGGCAATTTCTCCCGATCATTGACAAAGTCCTAATAGGAACGCCAACTCTTTGGAAGACCAAGGAGAGCCAAGCTCACCAAGTCCTCATCATCGACAGTCACCCCCACACTTCCCAGCTCATCCGGACATTGGGTGAACTTCGTGAGATACTTGGGCATACTGTCTCCATTCTCACACTTAATGTTTCTGAGTTTATCCTTGAGCACCAACTTCCTCTGGTCACTCTTTCTTTGGAATAAATCTGTCAACGCTTTCCACATCAAGTATGGAGAAGCCTTTCCATGCAGGCTGGATACAATGTGATCCTTCATGCCCTCCAACAAAATCCTTCGACACTTTGTTGTCTTCTTTTGCCAAGCCTCAACATGAGCAGCATCAGTAGGTTTTGGGACATCAGCATCTATGAACTCCTTCAACCCATTGTCATCTAACACCGCCTCCATCCTGTATTTCCATGCAATATAATTTGAGTTGCCTTCAAGGGCATACTCCAATCGCAATCCGTTGAAAGACATTTCAACTTTGACACCAAGAAAACACTGTTGCAAATTCGAATTCCACCAGCTCAAAACTCAACCGCTTCTGATCTAAAATTCGTGATAACAAAGTATTTCTCATACAGAGATTGAATGTATGGGCATTCACTGGATATCTCACCTTCCAAAAGAAGGATGAATCAGAGGCTACCTGGCCCGATTACAGACTTTGCCTGAAGAAATAAAATGCAATCACTTTCTGAATAATAGATCTGATGATCAACTTCGCTCCGATACCATGTAGAAATTTTGAATAATATAACACTTATTCACAGAGATTATCCTGATTATACACTATTTGCGAAATGTATTCATAATACATAACCTCCTCTACGTTGATCATCAATTTTGCGGAATTCAGAAACAATCGCATGCGCACATTGAAACATCAATCACACATATCAACACAGTATAGCACGGGGAAAGCATACAGCTGAAAACCCCCAACTATCTGTATATTATATTGATTGAGAACATGTAACAATACATAGTACAATACTCCTTGCAAGTACTCTGTACTATCTCCACCTGTTACACACAAACTAGCTCAGATCTGAATCAATCACAGGTTCAAATCTCCTCCGCTTCTTGCTTGTCTCCACTGCGAAATCCTGCATGAGAATAGATGATGAATGGCTGAACCAAACTCGTATTTCCTTTGGCTGAACCATGCAATCCTCATTGGCAATACTCAATCCATTGATTGTGCAAATCTCATGCACAACTATAGTCACAACTGACAGCTGTCTTGCACTTTCACTCACCTCTAACACTTGTCTCCACTGAACTATCCATGCACTGAGTTAACTGATGTATTCTTTAGTTGCTTTATGAGTTAATAATTAGTGAATTAATTAATAATTAATTCACATCACTCATCATTAGTGTATTTGTCAGTTAGACTAAATACAACTAGTTCAACTAAGTCAAACTGAACACAACTCCATCAACTCCTAAATCAACTCCACTAAACTCAATCACTTGAGTTCTAATTGAAGTCCATCATGCAATAGCTCAACTGATCCCTAAGAAAAGCGTATTTCCTTCTGAAAGTTGCATGTGCCACATCCGTAGGTCAAACTGAAGTGCTCCAAGAGGATAAGATAATGTTTATAGTCCAAATTTTATTAAGAGCTAATAATATTCGACTGTTCTATTTTTAGCCTGGCAATCTAAAAATAGACTCCGCCCATATGTCTAAAAATAGAAGTCCATCTATTTTTACCAGCATGACCAATCATCCACAAATAGCATCCTGCAACTCATAAAACATGATCCATATGTCTAAAAATAGACTTTGCGCCAAAAATAGCCAGCGGGCTCACTTAGTGAAGGCAACTCCTTTCCACTAAGCTCCATCATCTTGTTGCATTTTCAACACATTATCCAATAAGTTGACTTAAAAACACCCTTCCAGTACCTTGAGGCTTGCAGACATCAATGGCAAGTTTCTCGCTTCCGGCGTTAGGTTGAAATCACTAGCCTTCGACCAAAAGATTTTGAATGGTGTTCGACATCAAAACATCCATTCACACCATGCAGAATGTATTGCAGTACCTTGAGGGTCATTATCATTATCAGTGATTTCTCTCGCATCTGTTAACGGCTTACATCATTGGCTGGTAATCAGACGGTGTCTTCCCATGTTCAACTTCAGATCACATATTCACATGGTTAGACTCATACTTGAGCGAATGATTGAATGAGATAGAAGACCTTGGATCTATTTTCATCCATCCGGGCTATGGTTTTAGGAAAGTACTAAATCATCCGTACGATGGCTTTACATTGATGGTCATCCCATCATGGGTCTATATATGTAGACGAATATCTATGTACTTGTAATGAAAGTTTATATGCTGAGGCTTTAGGGCAACTGTTACTGATCCATTTGATCACATCACTCCCATCATTTAGATCAGTACCATTAGGGCTCATCAAAACCTAATTCAGTTGATACATGCCCTAGACAAGTCATCACTTTGAATGCCTCCTTCCTTGAGAGTTTCTTGGCCTGAAGCCCTCCAGAAATGCCTCCTTGAGGGACCAGCGTAGCCTTGGTCATGGGTAAGTGCGCTTCAGTGCAGGTAGGCCCATGTCAGGGTGCTTTCCAGAGCACTTAGGCCCACTTTGACCTGCGCTGGGTGAGATTGAGCGAAATCATCATAGGGTTCTCGGAATATTCTTATCTAGAAGATTCCCACACTTATCATCTCCTATGAGCTTGAAACTAGATAGGGAATGAGTTAAGTAACCTCCTATCCTCTCATCCCTTCCTCCATGGAAACTAATTCTAACTTTGGAAGGCCATTAAATACCCTCATTTATGACCAAACCTCCTCCATTTTCCTATAAATTGAGCACTCAACTACATGAACAGGGGCTGGAATCTAAGAATTTGTAACGAGATACTGCTGGTGTGAGGATTAAGATTGTAAGAAAGTATTGTTATGCTGCCGGAGTGTTGTGCTATTAATGTGATGTTGGTTGGAACCCAAGCTGGAAGAGTGACAATGGATCGGACTTCATGGCTGTAATTCTTCCTTCTACTTAATAAAGTTGTTTACACCTTTTCCCATATTCTTGTCTTCATGTATGATGATTATATGTGTAAATGCTTTCGATTCCATTTTCTTATAGTAGATATATCTCTTGATTTGATTGGTTTTTGTCCTCTGTTTATGATTGTAGGTACTTATCGAGCGAATTAAGTTCGAGAAGGAGCGACGGGAGCCAAACAAAGGAGACAAAGGGAAAGAAAAAGATAACAAGTAGGTCCCTTGTCTTATTTATCTTCTATAGTAAAAGGTTAAGAACTTTAAATCTGTTGTTCTAGATGTAGCTACCCATCTAGGGAAATTGTGTTTTTCGGTAGATGCAAAATTCCACATAACAGGGGGACACCTCTTCTACTCATAGATGTGCGTGAAAGGTTCTCTATTGTAGTTCATTATCGACAGCGAGAGCCAAAAGAGCCTCATTTAATCAGAGGTCATGAAGTGGTTGGACCTACCAATGAAAGCACATCTAAAACTATACAACATCAGGTGGCTTCACCAAGAATGAGATCTCCACATCATATAGCAGTGTCGCCTTCCCTATAGCATCAAGCCCTTCATGGATGAGGTACGGTGTGATGTTGCTCCTCTTGAATTTTGTGATGTATTATGAGGACAACCATACTTGTGGAAGGGGCATGTTGTATATGAGTCTAGACCTCGCTCTGTGATTATTAATTTGGGCAATAAGTTATACAGGATAACAGAGGTAGCCCCGCCTACTGTCATGTCTTTGATAACTGCAAAGAAATGCAGTAAGATAATTTCCCATACTAGGAAATTTGTTTTACTTATGACTCTCCCTCAAGGTAAGAAGAAGGTTGTGGCCACAACTTCTAGACAAGGCTCCTCCACACAACAAAAGCAGATGGACAAGTTCGTGGAGGATTACATGGACATTTTCACCTCACCTACCAAGGTACCACTGCATTACTAGGTCAAACACTCCAACGATCTGACCCCGGGCACGTTGCTACCTGATGGACAGATCTATCAATGCTCTATTCTGGAGAACGATGAGATCAAGAGGTAGATTCACGAGCTTCTATAGAAGGGACACATCAGGCCAAGCTCATCACGTTGTGGGAGTTCTATTGTATTGGTACAGAAGAAGGACGGGACCTGGAGACTCTCTATTGTCTATCGAGCGCTGAACAAGATCACTGTCCGGAATAGGTACCCAATCCCATGGATCGATGACATCATGGACCGGCTCAAGGGGGCCAAATATTTCTGAAATATTGACTTGAAGTCCATTTATCATCAGGTGCCTATTGAACCCTCCGCTGTGTGGGATACTTCCTTCAAACCCAAGGAGGGCCTTTTTGAATGGTTGGTCATGCCTTTCGGGTTGATGAATGCCCCTGCAACCTTCATGATATTAATGGAAGACATCTTTCAACCCTTCACCAATGCATTCGCGGTGGTTTAGTTTGATGACATCTTGATTTTCAATGAGAGTTGGGAAGAGCACTTCTGCCATATTCAACAGGTACTTCAAAACCTACAACAACACAAGTTGTGTGCCAATTTGGAGAAATTCACTTTTGGCATGACCTAGATTCAATATTTGGGGTACATCATTCATGAGCAGGGTGTGTAGGTGGACCCAACCAAGATAAAATTCATTTGGGATTGTCTAGCCCCAACCACTCTAACAGAGCTTCGTAGCTTTCTGGGTCTTGCCAATTTCTACCGCAGTTTCGTGTTGGGATTCTCTCATATAACTTGGCCTTTAAGTCATGTCACAAAGGGCATAACGAAAGAAAACTTTGTTTAGTCTGAAAGCCAACCGAAGGAATTTTTTGAGTGGAAGCATTGCCTCTGCTTTGCACTAGTGCTCACATTACCATACCTGCAACAACCATTTGAGATTGAGATAGACGTCTCTAACTATGTTATTGGTGTAGTTCTTCCTTAGCAAGGCATCAAGTGGCTTGCCATAGTGAGACTCTTTCAGATGCAGTCAAAAAGTACCCCACTTACAACAAAGAAATGTATTCCATTGTGCAAGCCTTTCATCAAAGGAAGAATTACATTATGGGGAAGGAAATGATCATCCACACATACCACCGACCCCTACAGTTCATACAGACACAAGGGAAGTTACAAAACAATCGCCATTACAAATGGTCCACATACCTACAAAAATTCAATTTTAACATTAAGTACAAGAATGGAAACACCATTAATGTTGCAGATTGCCTAAGTCGACCACCAGTCATGGCGCTAATCAATGTGCTCGACTCCTATGGGCATGAGACATACCAGACATTCCTGGAAGGTAAGAAAGTTCAAATTTTCACCTTCAGGATGCACTATTATGCCATCTAGGACACATCTGTGTTCCTTCAAGTGAGCATGCTAAGATGATTTGGAAGGCGCACTACAGTAAGGTTGCTGGACATTTCGGAGTAGAGAAAACCGTGGCAGTACTACAGAAGTATTTTTATTGGCCAAACCTTCGTTAGGATGTTGGGAGCTACATTAAATCCTGCACTGCCTGTGCCATTGCCAAACCAACAATCAAGAAGCAAGGCCTATATACTCCTTTTCCTACTCCTAGTCGACCTTTGGAATCCATATTCACAGATTACATGTCGGGACTTCCTTCTACTAATCACGAAAATGACTATGTTTTCATGGTCGTCGACAAATTCTCTAATATGGCCATTATGGTAGCCTACAAGAAGAGTATCGCAACAAAGGCCATTGCTAAGCTCTTCTTTGAGCGAGTATGAGTACACTTTGGGATCCCAAAGTCCATTGTCTCTAGTTGGGACAACAGATTCCTAAGTGCATTTTGGTCAAGTCTATGGTCGATGATGCATAAAAAACTCACTAAGTCCATGGATTTACATCCCCAAACTAATGGCCAAACAAAAGTCATTAATAGGATGATCTTACACATTCTACACATGTACAAATCGAAGCATCCATGCACATGGGATGAAAGTGTTGGAAATAATATTGAGAGGGGGGGTGAATCAGTATTTATAAATCAATAACTTTTTCATTTCCATAATCAGATTTATATACGCTACTTCAGTGAAGGGAACACGTGTGTGCACACAACTGTTCTTAAGGAAACCAGCGTATATCTAGTGAACTTATGATTCAGTTAATTCATCATATGTTGATCTTTAATATGTGCATCAATACTTTATTAAACATTAAACAATAACCATGTGTAGTTAATAAATCATCACACATAAGCAACACTCATGAACACCAAGACTTAAGGTGGAAACCCAATGTGGGTGAAAACCACTTGCTCCTGTCGTCTCTGTCTTCTTTTAATAATAAGAAAATATGTTTACAATCTTGTATTGGTGCAGACTCATACCAGTATGCAGGCTTCTACCTGCAGAAGGTTACAACCTTCTCTCGTTCTCCAACTTCTACTAGAAGGGAGCTACAACCCCCAAGCTCTTGTACTAGCCGATATGTTTACTAGTACATAGGTGCCGACCTACAAAAGGCTACGACCTTCTTTCTTCCTCCAAGGACCATTTTTCATGAATTTTCAGACTGGATACTCCTGAATCACAACACCACAATCTGAAGGCCACTTTTCATCAAATTTTCACATTGGAGCCATCAACAACATTGAAGCTTAGAATCAATCGCAATTGCAGTACAACCATCAAATACATCTGCATCATCCAATCACTGAAACTCAATCATCACTCTCTGAATCAACCAAACTTAATCAATCACTGACAACCTCTGAACCTCTGACACAATTGAATCAACCATTCATTCATACTTAGTAAACTTCAACCAATCAACTGGAACAGATAGATCACTGTAACCAGCACACAGATTTGAACCCAGAACACTACATCATCATTCAGAACTAGCTATAACCATGCTACTTGGCTGAACCCAAATTGCGTGTATACGCTACTTCCTTTAGCCCAACCTGCATATATCTCTAAAGATACTGAATCATAAAACTTATAAACCACAAATTGTACCAAGCAGTGACATTCTGAATATCTACTGTCATATTACAGAGTTCTAAATAGATAGCAACAAGGATCACCCTTCCTTCTCAATCAACCAATCAATCAAACTAAATTTCCTTATACATTCAGTTCTGCTTTTGGATCTAAGAAGACATCATTAAAAAACAATAGTAAAACAGTAGTACTAATCTGATAGATCAATCATCCTTGAACATCAAGTTTTTCTTTTGCATATGCTAGTTGGAAGAGCCGAACCATCGTGTATACACAACTTCACCAAATCGAACCAGCGTATAGATTTGCAAATACTTACTTATAACTTCGTTGCACTTCCCGACTTCAGACATACCCAAATCATCACATATAAAGGATAAAACATGTGTTAGCAATTAGATCTAGTCCATCCATTATCAGATCACAAAATGACAATTCATTATGATCCTGATCCATCATTAGATCTCATCGATCATCACTTAAGCAAATCACAATCAATCAATCTGAACATTCAGAATACTATCACTAGAATGCAGTCACCAGAACATGAAGCATAACTCAAAACTCTGCATCAACAACCAGAACCAACTACAACTCTAAACATCATAGTTCAAAAGGTATACGCTACTTCGATGTGTCGAACCGGCGTGTATACGTGCTTTTACCAAAGTGAAACAGCATACATATTTGCAAATACTAACTTAAAACTTCACAGACATTCCAGATCATATCATTTACAGGATAACACATGCGTCAGTATTTAGATCTAGACTGTCCATGATCAAACCACATAATTATAATTCATTTCAGGCTTTATGATCCTGATCCATCAACTATCATCAACCATATAGGTGCATCCTTAGATCAGATCAAGTAAAGCATCAGAAGCTCATAACCTGCATATATGATCTAACACTTCATAAGATATTCAATACTTGCACCACCTGGCCTAATGATATTCTCCTCCTTATACAGTTTTAGGCCTTTCTCAATACCTTGGACCAAAACCACTTAGGACCAATACCTTGGACCAAATAGTTAGGGTCAATACCTCAAACCAAATACCTTAGATCAATACCTTGGAACAAAATACCTTGGACTAAATACCTCGGACCAAAATCTTGGTTTTCCAACATATACGTGCTTTTCATCCTATGAAAGTGCATGTATATGTATACACTTCTTTTGTTCTGTTAACCTGCATGTATACACTTGTTTTCTACAGTGAACCTGCATATACAACTTAACATACCTGAAAATGTCCTTTTTATTCAACTTCTTGATTCTGATATGTAGTCCTTTGTTCCTTCATCCTATTCTTTTGTATCATTACTTTGTTCCCTCTGTTATAATGTGATTTGCCATTGTACATTACTTTTGAACTAATTCCTTTAAACTGCCCTTCATTTTGTCACATTTGTAAACACAACTGCCATGCATTTTGTCACATCTGATACCTCTTCTGTAGATTCATCTAGTTACGTAAATTCATCTAGTTACCATATACAAGTGACTTGTTCCGCTATAAGTGGGTTGCCATCAAGTACAACACATTCAAATGCCAACAATCTCCCCCTTTGGACTTGATGGAAACCATGTTGGTGTTGATTACTACAAGTTGTAGAAACTATTAGAGATAACAAGCAACACCAAAATACTCTCCCCTTTGACATCAAGGGCAAAGGGCGGACCTAAATGAAGACATTCATATCTGAATAGCTGAATATAAACATTGATCATGCTACCCCTAGGCACATGCTGAATTTTCTAATTAAACTTCCCCTTTGTACATGCTGAGATGCACTATACCATCCATGCTCCCCCTGAGCACATGCAGAGTCTGCAAAAATGTTTTCCAAAAGAATAACATGACTCTATAACTCAACTATGTGAGTATGACCTTCCTATCATTAATGACTCATACATACATCAATCTCCCAACCAAGTGCGGATATACCAAATTTGACTCATTTACCCAACCAAGTGGGGATATACCAATTGTTTATACATGACTGAAATATAATAATTATTACATCATCCTTCGCATGCATAGTGGCGGTACAAATTACATCATATGACCAAGAGGGACTCACTAAAAGATTATGACAGACAGAGACGTATTATGGGCATTTATATGACCTTTTCATCAAATGATATACATGACATTTATAACAAAGACCAAAGATCTAAACAAGACCATGATAGTCATCAGCAACTATCATACACCGTATACGATCTGCACCACAAGCATCTGTCAACAACATCCAGACCAACAACTTGTATATGTCCATCATTAGTTATGACAGTGTAAATATCATCAACCTGTGACAAAGTATGCCGCATATAGATATCAACTCATCCTCTTGATCTCATCAAGATCAACTTGCTTCGTTTCCTTAGTAAAAAGAGCCTTATCATAACCTTCCATGAATCAACTAAGCATATGTCATATCTCCAAGCAATAACAAAAAATCATTCACATCATATCATATGTATGTGAAAACACCATAATCATCATCCATGATCATAACATCATCATCAAGAACTACATGATCTTTCCACAAGAACCTTCAATATATCAACCATGTATCATCACTAGGGAACATCCCACATGTGATAAGCATCAACCATGATAATCAACATATGTGAGTATCAACCTATCATCATAAGGTAAGAACTCATCATCATTATGTGACTAAGTAAGCCATGTCTTCAAATAGCTATGTCTTCATGAGACCTGCAATAACACCATTCTCTTGGCCAACCAACAATATTTATCAATATGCAACTTAAGTAATCATTCATGTGTCCAACATAATGTGTATCCATCAATTATGTATCTAGCAAACCATGAGCGCATGGTCATTTGTCCAGCTTTCTTGATACCATCGACATCAACAATCCTCAACGATGTGAGAGCTAAGAACTATAGGAATCCTATATCATAACTACACCATATGTATCTTTGAAGGCACGATGACACCAGCATAAACGAAATGAGTGGCTTATCATCAAATGTGGTCCAGCGAGGCCAAAATTGGTGTCCAAAATTGGTCCACCGTTCCTTGGTCTTCACCCAGTGTTCAATGTATATCACCTTCAGCCATACTTTCCACCATTGTTGGACACATACGACGTTGCATAACAACTCACGCCAACAAAGCTAAACACAGACTACGTGAAACATGCCACAACTGGTAGGATCATGGAAACATAGATAAAGAACACTCGCCAGCAGAAGATCCAACTATATCGGGTTGTCAAAGCTGGCCAACTCCTTCACCAAGGCAAGTAGCTCACGAGGGACCAAGTTCAGCAGAAATTTCCCCATCTCAGGAAGGCACTCAATGCAATGGGGATCATTGCCTCCTAAGGGGGGAGGAATGGTCTAGGTGGATATTGGTGGCCACCCACCTATTCCACTTGGACCCCCAACATTGTCTCTTTCCTTTTTTCAGTTTCCTTAATTGTAGAAAAGTTTACTATTTTTGGCAGTTTTTCAGGTCTTGAACTTCTGGAGTCGTTTCGAGGCCCTAAATGACATTTTTATAGAAAACTGAGAGACCGAAAACATCTCAAACAATATATTATATTTTTTCATGCCTTCTCTTGGATATCTTCAAAACAAGGTGTTATGATAGAAGAAAGGAGATCATATACCAAAGTTACGACCCCGAGAAGTTGATGTACCAATTTACCCAAACGAGGCCCACACTTTTGGATGTTTAGGGTTTTCCATTGTTTCTCAATAATAAATAGGCCTTTGAGACTCATTGGAACACAGTTCAGAGGCATGTAGCTACCACATCTCTTCTCAAAGATAAGTTGCCATCGCCTGAGCTAGTTTATTTCCATTATGTTTGTAAGCATATTTCAATATTTTGATATTAGAAATGAAGTGTTATTTGCTGCATTTTCTTCTTTTATGGTTATATTTTTAATTTGTTGCGTTCCTGTTTAATTTGAGATCAGTGGTATTAGAGCATTCTACTCTTTATTTGTTTTTATTTGGATGTCCCCAATGAGGTAAGGGTATAAGGAGTTAGGGTTCGATCTGGTTGAACCTTTGCAAGACTAGCCTCTCAAACCCTGACTAACTCCCATGGTGGAAGAAAAGAAAGACTAGGAGGCATGAGATCCTTTCAAAATATTGCTTGAGGAAGCCCTCGAGTGACAGAGGAACACAATGATGGATAATTTTCCCAGTTCCTTCGACGTCTACCCACATATGATGCATCTTCATCCAACAACCACTTTGGAGGTGCCACTCTTTTTAAGATACAAGTTAACTTCGATATTCCCGTATTTGAGGGCCAGATAGATGCAGACGTCATAGATAAATGGTTAAATCTTTTGGAAGGATATTTTTCAATTCATGACTTTTCCATTCAAGAAAAGATTACTTTTACACTTCTCAAAGCCGCCCCACACATCAAGGACTGATGGGAAACCTATTGTGAACAAAGGACAAGAGGGACTCCTCATTGTTTTCAGCTACACCCACTTGGAATTCTCTCTGAGACGCCATCAAGGAACAATACTACTGTTGGGAGCTATGAATATAAATACATAAAGTGGACCACACTACAATAAGGAAGGGACCAAGATGTGTCAGAATTCACAAATGTTTTCCATACCCTCCACACGAAGTTGGGTATCAAGGATTTTGAGCGGCATTTGGTACTCAAGTATCGCGACTATCTACACAAGTACATCTAGGAAGAGATATAGTTCTTAGATATCTCCTTGCTCGGCACGACATACTAGTAGACTGTCAACATTGAGAAGAAGTTTAAAAAGAAGAAGAGAGACTTTGGATCTACAAATTCGAAGCAAGGAAAAGGCACCCCCAAACCACTGAGGAAAGGCCAAATCCAAGGCGAGATGACCCTAGACAACTTGCTGAAGCCGCAAGAAAATAACAACACCACGAAGACAGAGAAGGACATGGGAAAATGGTGTGAGTTCCATAAGATATCCACTCACAACACAAGTGAGTGTCGGACCAAGCAGTCACTCGTGGCCGAGCTAAAGGCTTCTGAATTAGACACATGTTTCGACTCTAAGTTAGAACTTGATAAGGGGAATGACAAAAGGAAGCAGATCATTGATGTAGAGCTCAGTGCCATCGTAGCCACCACCAAGATCAAAAAGAATGAGTCTAAAGATCCAGAGGAGGATAACGCCTCTTCCACTCACAGATGTGGATGAAAGGTTCTCCATTGCAGTTCATTGTCGATAGTGGGAGCCAAAAGAACCTCATTTCAGTAGAGGTCGTGAATTGGTTGGGTCTACTGATTACAACACATCCGCAACCATACACCATCAAGTGGCTTCACCAAGGACAAGATCTCCATGTTAGCCAATATTGTCACCTTCCATACAACATCAAGCCCTTCACGAATGATGTATTGTGTGATGTTTCTCCTCTTGAAGTTTGTGATGTATTATTAGGAAAGCCATACTTGTGGAAGAGACATGTTGTATATGAGTCCATACCTCACTCTGTGATTAGTACTTTTGGCAATAAGTTGTACAGGATATCGGAGGTATCCCCTCCTACTGCCATCTCTTTGATCACTACAAAGCAATGTAGTAAGATCATTTCCCAGACCAGGAAATTTGTTTTCCTTATGATTCGCCCTCAGGGCAAGAAAAAGGTTGTGGCCATGACTTCCAGATAGGGATCCCACGCACAACAACAATAGATGGAAAAGGTTGTGGAGGAGTACATGGACATTTTTTCCTCAGCTACAGGGGTACCTATGCACTGTCAAGTCAAGCACTCCATCGATATGACCCTCGGTTCACCGCTACCCAATGGAATGATCTATCGATTCTCTATTATGGAGAATGATGAGATCAAGCCATAGATTCATGAGCTGTTTCATAAAGGGCACATCAGGCTAAGATAATCACCATGCGGGAGCCCGATTGTATTGGTACAGAAGAAGGATGAGACCTGGAAACTCTATATTGACTATCGGGAGCCGAACAAGATCACTGTCTGGAATAGGTACCCAATTCCACGGATTGATGATCTTCTGTACCAGCTCAAGGGGGAAAAATATTTCAACAAGATTGACTTGAATTCTGGTTATCATTAGGTGCCTATCGAACCCTCCAATGTGTGGAAGTCTGCCTTCAAATCCAAGGAGGGCCTTTTCAAATGGTTGGTCATGCCTTTCGGTTTGGCGAATGCCCCCGCAACCTTCATGAGATTGATGGAAGACATCTTGTGACCCTTCACCAATGCACTCATGGTGGTGTATTTTGATCACATCTTGATCTTCAGCCAGAGTTTGGAAGAGAACCTCCACCATATTCGACAGGTCCTTCAAACCCTATGAAAGCACAAGTTGTGTGCCAATTTGGAGAAATCCACTTTTGGCATGACCTAGGTTCAATATTTGGGGTACATCATTGATGAGAAGGGTGTGCAGGTGGACCCAGCCAAGATACAAGTCATTTGGGATTGGCAAGCCCGAACCACTTTAACAGAGCTCCACAACTTTTTGGGTCTTGCTAATTTCTATCGCAGATTCGTGTTAGGGTTCTCTCATATCACTTTTCCTCTAAGTCAAGTCAGGAAGGGTGGAGTGAAAGAAAAAAAAATGGTCTTAAACCTAACAGAAGGCCTTTTTCGAGTTGAAGCATCTCCTCTGCTCTGCACCATTTCTCACATTACCAAATCTGCAACAACCATTTGAGATTAAGATAAGTGCCTCCGACTATGCTATTGGTGCAGTTCTTACTCACGAGGGGCACTAATGGCTTACCACATTGAGACACTTTCAAACGTAATCCGAAAGTATCCCACTTATGACAAAGAAATTCATTCCATTATATAGGCTTGTCATCAATGGAAGCATTACATTATGGGGAAGGAAACGGTCATCCGCACAGACCAACGACCACTGCAGTTCATATAGAAACAAGGGAAGTTGCAGAACGATCACCATAAAAAATGGTCCAAATTCCTATGATAATTCCTTTTGAACATTAAGTACAAGAAGGGAAGCACCAATAATGTTGCAGATTGCCTCAGCCGACCACCAATCATGGTGTTGATCACTGTGCTTGACTCCTTTGGGCACGGGACTTTGGGGTGGCTGTATCTTTATGAGAGTGATCCAGAATTCGATAGCAAATACCAGACACTCCTGGAAGGTACGCAAGTTCAAAATTTTCACCTCCAGGATGCAGTGTTATGCCATCTGGGACACATCTGTGTTCATTCAAGAGAGCGTGCCAAGATGATTTGGAAGGTGCACTACAGTCAGGTCATTGGACATTTCGGGGTAGAGAAAATAGTGGCAGTATTGCAAAATTATTTTTATTGGTTGAACCTTCGTAAGGATGTTGGGAGGTACATTAAATCATGCACTACCTATGCCATTGCCAAACTAACCTTCAAGAATCAAGGCCTATATACTCTTCTGCCTAGTCCTAGTCAACCTTGGGAATCCATCTCCATGGATTACATGTCGGGCCTTCCTTCTACTAAGCACGACAATGAATGTGTTTTCGTGGTCGTTGAAAGATTCTCTAAGATAGCCATTATGGAAGCCTGCAAGAAGAGTATCACAACATAGGCTATTGTTAAGATCTTCTTCAAGCAAGTGTGGGTACACTTTGGGATCCCACAGTCTATTGTCTCTGATCAGGACATCATATTCCTAAGTGCATTCTAGTTAAGTCTCTCGTCAATGCTGGATACCAAACTCACTAAGTCCACAACTTTCCATGCCCAAACTGATTGACAAACAAAAGTCGTTAACATGATGATCGTACACATTCTACGCATGTACAACTCAAAGCATCCACGTACATGGGATGAAAGTCTCCCCTATGTCCATCACAGCTACAATAGAGCTCTCCACAACTCAACGAGCCAAAACCTCTTTTAGTTAGGGCAGTTATTTTAGCCATTATGTCCCATTGATGTGGCCATACCATTTGTAGCTGCTCAGGCAGATTCAACTCATGTCTAATCCGAAGCCGAAAAAGCTAACAACTTCATTGAGCACATTCAACACATACGCCAGAAGGTCCATGATATATTGTACAGAGCCAATGCTAAGTACAAGCAACGCCATGATCAACATTGAGTGTCGCACAAGTTCCAGGTGGGTGACAAAGTTTGGCTACATTTGTAGAAGAGCGCCTTGCTAGACCCCACCGCAAGCTTTGCCCACTCTGATATGGGCTATACACCATCACCAAGGCTATAGGGGACAATTCGTTTGAGATTAGCATTCCACCATTCCGTGTTTTGCACCTAGTGTTCAATGTAGACCGCCTTCAGTCATACTTTTTTCCATTGTTGGACACATCTGACGTTGTAGAACAACTCACACCAATAGAGCTAAACCCAGACTGTGTGGAACAAACCACAACTAATCGGATCATGGAAACACATATCAAGAACACTCACCAATAGAAGATCCAAGTATATCGAGTTTTCATAGCTGGCCAACTCCTTCACCAAGGTAAGTGGCTCACCAGGAACCAAGTTCAACATAAGTTTCCCCATCTCATGGAGGCACTCAACGCAATGGGGACCATTTCTTCCTAAGGGGAGAGGAATGATCCATGTGGATATTGGTGGCCCCTCGCCTATTCCACTTGGACCCCCAACACTATCTCTTTCATTTTTTTGGTTTCCTTAATTATAATACAATTTACTATTTTTGGCAGTTTTTCGGGTCCTGAACTTTTGGAGTCGTTTCGAGGCCCTAAATGATGTTTTTAGGGAAAAAGAGAGACCAAAAACGTACCAATCTTACTTATCATTTATTTTTGGCCTCCTCTTTGAGATCTTTGAAATGAGGTATTATGATAGCCAAGCAGAGATCGTATGCTAAAGTTACGACCCTAGGATGTTTATGTACCAATTTACCCAAACGGGGCCCACAGTTTTGGTGCTTCATCTCCTAGGGTTAGGTTTTTGGATGTTTAGGGTTTTCTATTGTTTGTCAATAATAAATAATCCTTTGAGCCTCATTGTAACCTTTGGGTGTGGAGCCTGATTATCTTTTGTATTCAAAGGTATCGTGGCATTGGACCCCATTTCGTAATGGGGCGGCAACGCTGCCTGTAAAATATTCGCTGCAAGGGGCGTCCAGGGGTGGGTGGCTACGACCTTTGGGAGCCCCCCCCTGGTGGGGGCATCGGGGGTAGTGCCCCCGAAGCTAAGAATAGATGTAAAATTGCCTTGTAAAATGTTGTAATTTCGTAGTCAATCTGGGCCATTCATTAGGCGGAGATCTGACGATAGAAGTTATGTTTAATTTAGGGTTTTTTTCCCTAGAAGGCAACCCCTCACTATATATGAGGGAATTGTATTGCGTCTATGTATATCTATATTCTGAGTGAGGAAGAGAGAGGAGATTGAGAGCGAAGAGGGAATTACAGTAGATCTGTTGTAGGTTGTATCTCTTCAGTTTGCTGGATAATATAAAAAGAAGGACTGGCTGTTTCTCTGTGGACGTAGCTCAAACTGGGTGAATCACGTATATCTGTGTCTCTCTTGTTTTATGCATTTTTTGTGTTTATATTTCTGCAATATTTTATGTGTTCCATTGCTCCGTAATATATAATTTTCTAACAGTAACAAAGTTCAGAGGCATGTATCCACCACATCTCTTCTTAGAGATAAGCTACCATCGCCCGAACTAGTCTATTTCCATTCTGTTTGTAAGCATATTTTAGGATTCTAATATTAATGAAATGAAGTGTTATTTCTGCTACATTTTTGTATTTATGGTTATATGTGTAATTTGTTGCATTCCTGTTTAAGTTTGGATCATCCTTTTTTCCTTTTTTCTTATCTACATTAATCCATTCCAAGGAGTTACTAGGAACAAAAGTAGAGGAGATAATGACTGCATTTCCTTGCTCCAATTATGAATCAGGAGGGTTTGTTTCATTAGCTGGTTCCTTATCACTATTCAAGTGATCTAATTCATAGAAGTATTTGTTCCCACTCATTGACAAAGCCAATACCATAGTTGTATCTCATGTGTCTACATTCGTGGCATGAATCATGTCATCTGCATGGTGAGTTATCCCTACATGTGGTTGAGTTAAGGACGAAGGAATCATTTTAGATGTAGATTTTTTTTGTTGTTGCATATTTTTTGGCTTGTGAGATGAAGAGGTCTTAGATCCTTTTTCAACTTTTGGATCTTTCCATCCTCATGACTTATTCCTGACATCTGAAGGAGGAGAGAGTCCTTGATAAGATGGGCATACATTCTTGAGATTACTAGGTTTTTGATAGATCCTACAGCGGAAGGTTGTATTTTCATAGTGTATTTTCATAGTCCACTAGCTATGAAAAGATAAAGTCATTCAAAATTGAGGAGAATTTTATCTAAAACCCCTTTGCTAGGATCGATTTCAACACATGTCTGAACAAAGGTCACACTACCCTTCTCAAGTCGTTTTTTGTCTACCTTATTGAAACGATTGAGTGAATTTCCCACATCAGCTAAGATGTCTCAATGTAGCAAATAAAGGAGCATATTTGGGAGTCTTTCCCAAACTAGAGTGATTGCAGTTGGCTTAGAAAGAGGATGAAAACCCAAAAACTGTGTTATGAAGTAAAGCATAGCACGACCCCAAAACCAAGGTCCTTCATCAAAAACCTTTTGATAATCCTGAAGATCTTTAAAATGCACCACAAAGAAACACTTTGAACTAAAAGCAAATTGTATTTAGGGACTAGGTCTAATGCACCCATTCCTAAAGTGCAGATGTCGAAGGCCATAACCCATAAAATCAACAGATAATGGCATGTGTCAAATAATCCATGCAAGCTTCCTCAGATTAAGGATGATACACTTTAATAGTTAGGATATTTTCCGTCTGATCCACAAGGAAGGCTAACCGTGACTTCCCTTTGAGAATTTTTTGTGTAGCCTTGGCTTGAGGGTATCCTTGAAGATTTTGACTGAGAGGCAGAGGACACACCCCAACCTTTGGCTCCACCAATTAAAATATTGAAGCGCCCTTGACTATGTCATAATATTTGAGTGAATTCCTTTCCTGAAGTTTCCTACCTCCATGAAGAAGCCACATATAAACAAACAAAATTCTTGTCTGATCTTGAAGTTTGGCAACGAGCATAGAGACAAGATCAACGACTTTCACCTAAATACATAAATTTCCCCTTGAAATTGGTTTCACGAAGAATGAAAAGTTCAAAAGATCTGAAGCAACAACTTTAGATTGGATGTAGGATGAACGTTGTTGCAAAAGAAAAGCCTCTCTTATTTACCTGATCTACAACAATAGTAATAAGATGAGGGGGTTTCCGACAAATGGCATAATCCTTAAGTGAAAAATATCTCAAGAACAGGGTGGCCACTGAAGGCATTAGAGTTTCCATCACGAGCTCAATATCTATATAATCTAATTATTATACAAAATAAATTATATTTTGTATAAATCATCTTTTATGTTTTAGAAATTAAATAAATTGAAATAATACATTGATTAAATTAAAAATAATAAAAAATATATATTTAAAAGATAAAATATTATAAAAATATAATTCCAAACAAATTGTGTTTTTATTCTTAAAAAAAAAATCTTAGAATATATGTAAGTTTAAAAGTTTTCATTTTAAACCCATGGGCGTAGAGCAGACGGTGATCTCATGGATAAAAATCTGTCCATGCTAAGCGCTGGTACGACCTAGGCCAAGTGCAATGCTCGAGTAATTATGACGGCTTAGATGCCCCTGGGTTGCAACTACTCAAGTCACAGGTTAAGCGTGGTAGTCATCTCAAGACCCACATTACCTAGAAAACAAACCTAAAAAACTTTCATATATATATATATATATATATATATATATATATATATATATATATAACACTTTTGGATGCATTTATGGATTAACAAATGTTTTTTAAAGAAATAAAAATAGATTTTCTTAAAATTGTATATCGAATATAATGGGGTGGTGCAAATTAATATATTATCTAGCTTTTTAATCAAATTGGAAAATTTAGAGTTGTTGTAACTATGGGTCAAAATTTTGTGTGAATTAATCAAATGTATATGAAAGGAGAAAGTAGAGAATTATATCCATTTTTAAATTTAAGTCGTGATATGGAAATTTCAAATGTTAATTTAAGTTGAAAATTATAGAAAATTTTAGAATTTAAAAGTAGTTGGTTTAGAGGATAAAGAGTTAGGTTTTAAATAATTAACATTTAAAAAATAAATTAACCAAAAAATTATGTATCTTAATTAAAATTAATAATTGTTAATTGTTAAATTAGAGTTGCTATTTTGAGTTTTATTTTACCAAATTTCTAATGAAAAAAATTTAACATTGGTTTCCAATAATCTTTATATTGGGTAGGTTATAGCCCACCGTTCTTTTTACCAAAAAATCCCATGTATGTTTAATAAATTTAAGCCAAACATGACCTAAAGAAATAGTCAAGGTAGTTTGGTCAACAATGGTGGTTTAGAGCACCTAGTATCTGTACTATTAATTGCATGGTACTATGTAGTTAAAGCCTTTAAAATCCTTGTGTATTCTCTATTGTAATATGCCAAAGTTGAGTGGAAGGCTTACTAGGCCAAGGGCCAGGGTGTTGGGAAAAATGGCTACATTTAATCCATAAAATGATTGATATATTATTAATATCATTTTTTCCTAGTTGATGTTTTCAAGACTAAATCATTGTGTGCATGGTCTATGTGTGTTGGTACTATGTATCAATTGTTATCATTATTTCTCTTGTATTATTTTTAACTTGAAAAATTGGATATGCGACGAGAGTATGTCCTTGGCTTCCTAGCTCTCATCCTTGGTTAGTTGATGCAAGAAGACACCAATGTTAAGCTCACCATCATAATTTATTCTCTTTCGATTCTCTCCCTTAAATTAAGTCTCCTCTCTTCATTATCACTACATGTAATAGTAGTATCTCATAAGAAATCATACATAGCAGCAAGACACATAAACCATGCTTTACTTCGGAAAATCTCAACTAGGGTAAAAAACTAGCCTAATAATAAATCTATAATATTTTGGCTTAAAAACAAGTAACCATGCTGACACCCTGGCCCTATAAAAATGAGCTTTTAGCTTTCTCAACTTTGACATATTACAATGGATAATCCTCAATCCTTTTAAAGGATGTAACTATGAGTAATACCACTAGGTTAATATCATTGATTACAAATGCTAGGTGCTAAGCCATCTCTTTTTACTTAACAACCTGAACTTTTTCACTGGTTCAAATTTACTTAACAAAAATATAATTAATAACTTATCATTCATATAAGTGTTTCCTTTACCTTTATGTGATATATACACTTAATTTTTCTTATTACATATGGTTAGAGAATGAAAATATCTACATTTCAGTAAATCTGATAGATAATTAAATTTTAAAAGGAAATTATGTGTAAATACATTCTACCTTAAATTTGTAACTGCGCCAAGAGGCACTAGTCGAGTATGAAGTAGATGTGTAATCCCTTTGTGCACAATCTCTAGTTGATACATGTCTCATTTAAAATAAAAATATAATATATTCTTAATAAAAAACAATGTTGGTTATAATAAAAACAAACAAATATATGTATTTGGTTGATATATACACTTAATTTTTCTTATTACATATGGTTAGAGAATGAAAATATCTACATTTCAGTGAATCTCATAGATAATTAAATTTTAAAAGGAAATTATGTGTAAATACATTCTACCTTAAATTTGTAACTGTGCCAAGAGGCACTAGTCGAGTATGAAGGAGATGTGTAATTCCTTTGTGCTCAATCTCTAGTTGACACATGTCTCATTTAAAATAAGAATATAATATATTCTTAATAAAAAACAACATTGGTTATAGTAAAAACAAACAAATATATCTATTTGGTTAGTTTTGAGTAAAAGCATTCTAAAGCATCAAGAATATCACTCTCGCAGATGGTAAAAATATATCATTTTCACTCTCAAATCTATAAATAAAATATTTTGATATCTATGTTAATTAACTCAATATTAAGTAATATGTGTGTGTGTGTGTGTATGCAAAATATGTGTGTGTGTGTGCATATGCAAAGGTTGACTATAATAAAATATTTCAATATCCAAAAAATACTAATTACAAGTAAAATAATTTAGTTAATAAGAGGGAGATGCATAACTCATTTAATTATTAATATAAAATTGATTTGTGATATTAAAAAATATTAATACTATAAAAATATTCAATGTGAGTGCTATATAAAATATAATAATAACAGAAAAATATTTTAATAATTTTCCCCTTTAAAAAATGTTTGCATATCATAGAAAATCAAGAACAAAATTTCTCAAAGTTATATATATATATATATATATATATATATATATATATATATATATATATATATAAATATAAATTATGGGTTATTGTAAATATAAATGCAATATTAATATAGATATTAAATTATTATTAATGCAATAATTAATATTTATGATATTATTAAATTTTATATTTTAAAGAATGGAAATATAAAAAGAAATATTAAATAGTTTACAATTTTTAATCATTAATTTAAGAATAAGATAAAATATTATAGTAACAATAAAATGATTGTCAATTGAGATTATCTTGAGTGGTTGGATATAGATATTATTAGCAAAATCACTCTTTCCTTCTCGCGAAGAAACCCTCCTCGCTCCAGTTAACAAACCCTCCTCTAAATAAAGATTACCCACTTCAAAGTAATAATATCTTATTATGCACAAAATATATATATCTCTGCAATTTAGTAGTTAATATATAAAATATTAATATTATAAAATTGTTATGATATATTATAATTATAAATGTAATACTAATGTGGATATTAAATTAAATAATTTAATAGTTAATAAATAAGATATTACTAAATCTAATATTTTAGAGAATTCAAATGTTAAAAATTTCAATTTGCCTTTAGTTTGAGAGACCCCCTCCACATAGTGATATCATGTTATCAAAAAAACAATATATCATTTCTTCCATATTTTTAAACTTTTAAATATAATTAGAGAAAACATTAACAATAACAACAACAACAACATTGTGTTCCAACATTTGAGGTGAGGGTGTATTTATAACAAATGAGGTGACTCTCCACCTCCCATGTGACTCTTTACCTCCCTCATGACTCTTGAGCTTATATAATGAATTTTTGAATTCTTACATGACCTTTGAGCTTATATATAACTTTAGAACTCAATTGTGACTCTTCATATTCCATGTGGGACCCTTGGTCTTCCACAAATTTAAATTTTCTAATTTTTGGGAATTACACAAGTACATCCCACAAATGATGTGGAAAGATACTATGACACGTGACTCTAGATATGACTCTTGATAATGATGACATGGAACTTCATGATGATATGGCATTGCCAAGCTGCTCCTTTTGATGCTTTCTTTGCATCTTCATCATGGATATTGCATGTGTTTCATCTTCATCCTTCAAGGGGATGATTGATATGGAGTCTTCTTGTGATATATATCTTTGATCTCCTTTGGTAAGCTAGTGTCCCTTCATCTTCTTACTCGATGACTTCTACATGGTTATAGCTTCACAATTGTCTTTTTTTATGATATCCTTGTCTTCATATCTGAGCATAATCTTGTCATGTTAATATGTAGTACATGCTAGTGGAATCTAGTCATGACAGGACAACATTAGTCTGGAAATATTCTAGTCTAGCTTGCTTCATGAAAATGATCGATTGAGCGGGGAATGGGCACTAGATAGGGAGGAAGACACGAGGATTCTGTAGTGCATAGTTCATGGGGCTAGGAGTGATGTATTGAAGCTTGAGAATATGTAATGCGTAGTTCTGGAGGCCTGGGAAAGATGAGTGTGTAGTTGAGGAGCTCAATGAATTAGTCTTTAGCCTTGAAGTTTCCCAATCCGTAGTACAGGAGAGAGAAAGGCCTAGGGATTTCACAATTTCACAGCTCAAGGAGGAAAGGAGACAACTTGAGGTTTTCTAATGCATAATACCCAAAAGGAGACTAACTGGAAGGGTAAAATACACAGTTGTGGAGGTCAAGAGGGAAATATTGAGCACTGAGACTACACAATGTGTAGTCCTTGGAGGCAAGAATTGCGCATTGTATAGTTCCAAGAGGCAATGGATCAACTTGAGGGTTGACACTACGCAATGTACAAGTCAAGGAGGGTAAATTGAGCTCAAGTTGGTCAGGTAGGAATTTTTTCAGGATTTGACTAAGTGTGGGATTAGTGAGGGAGAAGTGAGACTAGGATTGAACTTATGAATGATCACACACACAAAAAGAAACTTATGACACAACATTAAAAAATTAATACACAAGAACAACATGATCCCTTCATTGTGACGCCAATACAACAATCTCCTCCATGTGTGACACTTAGGATGTACTTCGCGACGTCAATGACGAAACTAGTGCAGAAGTGCACAAAAATTTGGGAATGAGTCTAATACATGTTTATATGATAGATAGAAACATTGGTACCAATGTCACCTCCTGAAATGAAACATGACTCTTCTTTTACATCATGTGACAGTTCCCATCCTCAGGAGATGACACTTGTGACAGTAAGAGAAAAGTGCATATGACACTTGAAAATGTGGATGAAATTTAAAGTGACACATTCCAAAGTGAATATAACATGAAAAAAACACTTATTAAAGTGAAAATAAGCAAATAAATATTTAGAAACATGAAAGAGACACTTATGAATGTGAAGGTGCATAAAAGCAACAATTGGAAAATCTCACCAAATTAGAAGTACAATTGCAACCAAAAGTGAGAAAATCTTAATGAAAGTGCACACTGACTGTTGACATAGGTTGAACATTGCACAAGCACTCTCTTACTGGATTGTTTATGCCTATTCAAGCTTACATAAAATAATGCGCTCATAAACTAATTATAGGTTGGGCATGACTACGCAAGTTACCTCGACACTTAGAAACAAAGAAGAATACTTAAACACTTAGCATAATATTAATCAATCATGGAGCGACTATTGAACAAAAAATCACTAGATCATCAGTAGGATCAAAAATTCATGTGTAGGAAAAGTTTTAGAGGGTCACGTTGATTGCAGTGTCAACACTTGGCAACATACTGGTAGAACTCTAGCTTCTCTATTGAGGTTTTATATTTAAGTGTGGGGTCTCATTATTTTAGGAAATATTGATTCATTACATGGATTACCTTAGCTCCCCATTTGACTTGGTTATGGATATAGTATCCTCTATTCCTTTTCTCTATTAAACACATTCACAAAGCTTGCCAAATCACAATGGTTTTGATTCAAGAGAAGGGTAATATAAAATTGTGAGTTTAAGATAGTCAGAGTCTTACTTTTCATATTTGGTGTTTCTCCACTACCATCAAGCCTAGACAGTACCCTGGTAGAGTCAATGTAGGAACACAAACATTTATTTTCTTCCAAAGAACCTGAACAGTACCCCGACAAAGAAACTTGCTTCACCTCTCTGCGCAGGAAGCATTTCTCTTCTTTCGCCCTTTAATAATTTATTTATAGGAATGTGTTTAGGCAATTATTTATTTAACTGGGGCAGAATAAGGATCCCAACTTATTGAGAAGAGAAGATATTTTTCCCTCAGATAAGGTTATATATACCTCTGATATTGGTTTTCTTGCTATTGATTTTCCCCTTTCCCTTCTTCTACTCGATTGGATTGGTAAGAAGAGCACGATTTTATTACAACAACTATGTTAAGGAATGAATATCCTAGAATAGATATGGGCTTTATGGTTCAACAAAAGGATTTATATTCAAATGGATCATATTTTCCATTTAGATACCATTGACTTTAAATATATGTAAACCTGTTGTGGCCGGCAACAAACCCCCCTTTGTTCATTTAAGTGTTGACCAAAATACTAAATGAATGGGGACCCTTAGTCAATTTTTAGGAAGAACAAGAGTTTCCTTTACTCAAAATAAGGTTACCATCATAACCTTAGGTAGGTCTTTTGAATATTTTAAACCTGAGTCTATGATAAGGAGGAAATCTTTAAAGTCGTGTTGCAAAAAAGATAGGAAATGCCTCCATTTCTCTTTAATATTAGTACGCGCAAGACCCTCGTGTTAAGTATAACATGGCGTCGCAACAAAGTAATACTCATAAGGAAAAACTTAAAGATTTATCGATCTGCGATAACACCGATCGCAAGATCGCATATCGCAGAAATGAGCCAGCAAGATTTGGCAAACATCAAACTTCTGCGATCTGCGATGTTGCGATCGCTGCGATATTGCGTTCTCGCAATCTGCGATGGTGCGATCTGCGATGGTGCGATGGCGCGATGGCGCGATATGCGAGGTTACGTAAGCAAATCATAAATCACTTCATTACGAATCCTTCGGGCACGCCATTCAAAGAAAAGCCACTTACCATAATCTGACTCGAAATCATGCGCTTTTAATGATAGTAAATGAATTAGTTGTCAGTTATTAAATGAAGTAAAGACGCGTGCCTTTGTAGAGAATTACTTCACGTAAGGTGGCATATTTGATACATCTGTTGCATTTAAAACTCTCCCATCACCTTTCTGGATCAGTCATTTCCATTTCACTCGTAATCTACAGGAACGAAGAGCTAAGACGATTCAAACCCAAACGCAGGAAGAAATGGGAAAGAAAAATAAAGCTCAAAGCTCTGAAGCGAAGGAAAAGACGAAGGAGGTGGCGCCTTTGTATACAGACACAACCTGTAGTAGAGACGCAGGGATATCGACATGGGAAAGTATATATAGGCTGCTTGAAGAGGAAAATCCTAGAATAATGAAGGTTGTTGCTGTCGCGGGCTCACAATGCTCTTCCGAGGCATCCTTAGAGGAGCTAGCATGTTCATTTCTTCACAGGATAGTAGCAAGACCCAAAATTCTACCATATACAGATATGATCAAGTGGATACTTGACAATGCAGAGATGAACAACAGACAATTCAAAGTTCAAGGACACGGGCTCATCGGATCATTCGCTGCGCAAGATTTGAAGCTTATGTATCATCTTCCTGAACCGCAGGCGACTTACAATGCACAATTCGTTAAGAAATTTTCGGCAGAGAACCTAGACCTATCAGAGACCACCAAAGATTGGTCCAGAAAAGAGGAGCCGCTCAAAAAGGACAAAAACGGTATGTACAGCACTGGTTCCCTCACCTCTCCGTATTGTTTTGCTGCGGCCATGCTTTGTAGGTTATTTGGGATGCCGAATATCAATAAGTTTTCGTCTGAATGGCTACCATTAATTGATGCTGCCACAAACGCCGATATTATGGATTGGGCCTAGATCCTTTCTGATAATCTATACACGGCTGTTATCAATTACTGGTCTAAAAGATCCTTGTCTCAAAGGATCTATCCTCCTTCTTATCTGTCTGCATATGTTATGGATTCTATTTGTTATGTGTCTAAATTTCCCATTATGGGTTGGAAATGGACTACCCAGGACCCATTACCTACCCATGTTTATCATAAGGTGTTATGGGATTCTCAGTTCGTCCCTCACTTCTACCAGATTTGCCACGGGCTTATTTTGCCCTTGTATAGAATAATGTATGATGAAGACCCCCCGAGGTGCTCACCCGAGGCACAAATAGACATCATCCCCATCGCAAGATGGTTCGGGGAAGAATGGTTTACCTATATTAGAGTGTTTGGAAGCACTGTACCTCCACATGTCCTACCTCTATATATCCCTGATAAACTTTTGGCTCGGGAAATTGCTTATCAAACCTGTTCAGAAGGCGGCCTGACCAAAGACCTAAAGGACAAAAAGAAGGCCACATGGCCTCAATTTCTTGTAGCTTGTGGGGCCTTCTCATTGTTCGATGTAGGACACGCTTTCACCGAAGTGGATAATGTGACGTGTCTACAATTATTTAAATTCCCAACAAGGCCATTTGACCCAAATGATGTTGCCCAAGATTTCACAACGAACGTCAAAATAAAAGTATTCGTTGGAAAGAAAGATTTGTTTGATGATTTGTTTCAGAGTAGAAGCTCACTCCAAGAAATTTTGCGAGAAGCTCGGTCGAGGTTGTCTCCAGATGACCTCCAAAGATTCATGTTATACAGGGAAATAAGGCTGGCCAGTGTTCCTCTAGAGAAGCTGCGACTGCCTGCCAGAGGACCAACTCCAAGCATTAGCCTTAGTGGAAATTCTAGCACTTCCAAATCTAAATCCAACGCTGCGCAAGGAGTACCCGAACATCCTAAAGAGTCTGGATACGACCAAGGAAAAAACGAAGAAACAACTAAAGATACAGCTCAGTCAAGTGCAATGTCGCAACAGCAAGTTATCGCCTCCCCGCCAAGAGATGTCCCCCCTCTTGTCATCGAAGCACCTCTCGTCACAACAGAACTGGACAAAGAATGGGAAACCTTCAATGAACTGATCAATCTTGAAGGGCAAGCCCCAAAAACACCTGTGAATAATACACAGGTAGTGCAAGAAGTGGTTTCGACCATAGTCAGCAGTGTCACAGAAACGGAGCACATTTCTATTGCTCCACCTTCTGAGCTTCTACTTAATGTAGAAGAAATTCCCCCACTAGATGTATTCTATAGTCCCCAACACAAAGCAGTTGTAAGGAGACAGAGGAAGAAAAGAAAACTAGAAAATACACTGTCACAAGATGCTGAACATTTGGATGTCTTATGGAAAGACCCCAACAATAACCCGACTGAAAATCTCACTAAGCTGTCTTAGATCGCAGGAGCATATGCTTCTGCAACTATTGACAAGGCATCAGAAGTTCAGCAACTATTGAAAGAACAAGAAGATCAAATACAGCCGCTACAACAACAGTTGCAACAAGCCAATGCTAATATTGAAGCTTCCAAACAGCTCGAGAAGCTGCAAGAAGACTTTTAGCAAATGCAGATATGCTATCAAAGAAGTCTAGACGAGAAAGGAAAACAATTGCAGACTTTACAGGAAATGCATAAAGATGAGCCTAAGCTGGCAGAATTTATTTTAGAATCTATTGGCTTAAATGAGAAACTACTATAGCAACAGGAAGAGTTGGGACGTAAAATATCACAGTGGAGTCACTATTGCGAGCTGAGTGATAAAATCACCAATCAAGTGGTAGACTTACGGAGTGACTATGATCAGAGTGACAGACGGGTGACATAATACTTAACTTGGCAGGATGAAGATGAAGGGAAAAGAGCAGGTGAACCCAGGATAAACGAAAATCATAAAGAATTGCTCTTTAATAAATGGGACAATCAAATCAGGTAGGCGGAGCGAGCAGCGGAGACAGCGGCTACACAGGCAAGCATTCTTATCGACTGTGTAAATGAGAATTTACACAGGGCCAATTTAATCGCAGAGAAAGCCCCGGGGTACCTACCAAATAAGTTACAACTGGAAGTAGAATGGAAGCAGAAAGCGCAGGCAAAGGGAAAAGCGATCCAAGCATTAAACAGGTTGAATTGGGAATGTTACTGGACATACTTGGTCAAACCACACAGTCAATGGATGACGGTGAAATGCATCACAAACACGGCCGAAAAAGTAGTGCCAGCTCTCGTAGATACTGTTTTCGCAGCCCAGCTTAGCGCAGAAGTCAGTCAGCCGACTCTCCTCAAGCCCATGATGAACACTTGCAACTTTAAGGACCAAATTCAGAAGTAGCCTTATATTAGAATGTTGTTTTTTCTTTTAATTAGATTAGAAAAAGGACGGTCATTTGAAAACCGCATCCTAAATTTTGTAAAAATACTATTATTAGAGTTAGGAAGTAGTATTTTAACCCTTCTCATGCATTTAGAGAAGGGTCCAGAAATTTGTCAAAAACTTGTCCTCGGAACATGCACTTCTGCACCCTCAGAGGAGGTTTTGATGAATGGATGGATCGAGATTTATTAATGTTTGCATTTGATGTCTGCTAGTGATGTTGCACTTTTGTACTCTTAGTAGATGTTAGAACAAGTAGAGATAAATCGTTTTTGCTTGAAGCTTGTGAGTAGGATTAGTCATAAATGGTACTTTTATCTCTTGACCATTTCTGCTTATATTCTTAAAGCGATATACAGTTTTCAGTTGTTTATATGTTAATGCATGAATGTGTGGGTTACCATTTGGCACTTCTGTATGGTGGAGTCATTTATTTGTGTTTGATATATGAATAACTTATTATGCGATATGCTGTTCACAACTGTTTTACTTAACTTTTTATGCAGAGTGGTTTATCTTAATTGATTTCTATTCTTATGATAGCTGAATGATCTTTATTACCAGTTATTGTTCGAAATCTCTTTAGATCGCATAATAGAAGAAATACACCCCGGGATAGCGTAGATCAGATGTGTTGTTTCTCATTAGATTACAATAGCATAGAGTTAGTTTAGAAGTTTGACTTAAATTATCTTTAAGTACTGTTAGATCAGCATCATCCAGCTCTACACACACACACACCCCTTAGATTGGGAAACTGGTCCCATTATCCCCAGTCGGACCCGCTATACCAAACGGCTAAGGAGCTGCCAACCAAGGTCCGGACCGGGTGGGTATCCCCCTTGTTGTCGACCTGATTTTCGGGGCTTCAACATATTTGGCGCTAGAAGGAGGGCCTGAACATAGTGTCTATTGGAATGATTTTCAATTGTAAAATTTGAATCAGGATGGCTGCTCATAAAATTCCTATTTGGAGTTGCATCCATGTTCCTACCTCTTCCAACACTCCACCAAAAGTGGTAAGACTCTTGTCTCAGGTAAAATTCAATGGTAAGAATAATTCTTCTGCTTTTAACCATGCTCTTCAATTTATTCAAAAAGTTTCAAGTTCTGATATTCAGAGAATTGATGAAGGCGTTTTATGCAGAATTTTTACTCTTACATTCACAGCGGAAGCTATAAAATGGTGCAGAACCCTCCCAGTTGCATCAATTCACAGCTAGGACCAATTCGTCAAGACTTTTATTTTTGAATTTGATTGTTATGACTATGACCAGGTATATGATGAAATTGATTATCTACGGAAACAAGATGAATTTGTTAGGGATTTTAATATGCGATTTCATCTTAATTGTCTAAAGTATGATCTTGAAAGTGAAATCATGGATGAAGAACCTTCAGATTATGCTGAGTATTCCCTTCCTCCTATGTCTGATCAAGCAGAAATTAGTTCAAGCTTTGTCTCATTTTCTTCTAATGTGAATGAGGATTCCAAGTTGAATATACAAATCAGCCATGATGAAGAAAGTCCCCAAAGCCTAGGAGTCATGCATGCTCTAATGCAAGAAGACAAAAGCGAGAATGCTGGAGGAAAGCCTACCTTGGAACCAGGAGATGACTTTGATACAAGGTCAGATAATATCATTGCAAATCAACAAATGCAGATGCCAAGGTTAGAATAGCAAACTATTTCTCTTTCAAAAACTATCAGTACACAAAGGTATGATCTAAAGCCCGATGTCTATGATGAATCTGATGAACAAAGATTTTTCCATGATGAGATTTTCAAATGCATTGTTCCAGAATCACATTTTTCTCTTTATCCTGATGTTTTTAGTGATGATAATTTTTCCCCTCTCAATATTAAAGATATCTCAAAAAACATGGAGGATTATTCAAATGAGTCATCATTAGGTTTTCAAGATAAAAAGACAGCTATAGAAGATCCTTTGACCATTTTCAAACAAGAACCACTTGACCTTCCTTTTCTGAAAATATATGACGAAAAAGAGAAATCTAGGGAAACCTGTAAAATCATTTATGATAGTTACTTTGACAACGATGATGTTGTTGATTTATCCCAAGTAACTCAACTAAGCTCAGATAATGAGAGATATCCTAATTCAGAAATCATATCAGTCAATCCTCATTTCAAAGTAAAAGATCATTTGCATGATTTTACTATCCAAGACAATACCCCGATCTATGATTCATATCATGAGAAAACCCCCATGCCTGTCCACAATCATAACTTGTCTTCTGATTCACAAGACGGAATTCGAAATTGCTCGGATCCCATAATTCTGGCCAGTTCTTGTGAGAAGCAAGATATTACAAGTAAATCCCAGTTGTGCTGTAACATTATTTGTACAGATAATCTTTTCTTTCTTTCTCACTTGCACTCATTTTGTACAAAATCGGATTGTGTTTTAAATTTTCACACTTTTGATAGATTACTGTGGCATGTTGAGCATCTTATCAAGGAACATTCGAAAGACGTGATACCATTTTTGAGAGTCAAGTTGTGTCAAGAAAGTATAGGACCTTTTCAATTTCAAGATCAATCAATATCAGAATTTCTTAAAAAACTTCTTTGGCACCCAAAACATCATCAACGAAAGAAACTACCTTTCGAAACTTGTTGGCAATTTGCGCCAATTGATAAGAATCTTTCCAGGAATTTCCATCTATTCTGCATTGATTTATTTAGTGATTTATATATGGAAACTTTCCTTTTATACGAAATCGCTAAAAGCTCAACTTTAACGAACAGTAGGTTACAAGCCATTAAAACTAAAAAATCATGTTCACAACCTGGCTTGTCATATTTCCTATTACGAGATCATCAATCCATAATAGAAATTCATCCTGATTTTTATGATCCAATAGGTTCCCAGTTGGAAAGAAGGTTTCATGAGAAAGAAATATCAGACAGAATCCCAACTGAGGTTACATATTCTTATTCCCCATCCAACATTAACAGTTCAGGAAAAGTTTTGTTCTCAACGCTAATGTTTGGAAGTTACATACGGCTAGGAATAAAAATGAAGAGATGGTTCCACTGGAAATATCAATTCACCTAGTTAATTTTCTGTATATAGTTAGAATAGGAGTAGGAGTAATTTAGCTAGGTTATTAGGTTTTAGGTTCACTTTTAATAGTTGGTAGAAAAGAGATTATCCCTATTCTATACATAATCCTAAAGAATGTCTGCCTCTCATTTCGTTAAATTTTTCCCCATAATAAAATTTGCTATGGTTAACAGCATTTGACATTTACTAAAGATGCTATTTCTCTATCAGGTTTTGAACTTCTGCTTGTGTAAATAGCAAATCTTTCAGAAACTTGATCTTTATTATTAATAGATATAGTTAAAAACTTTAAACCAGATACGATACTAGTGTCAACTTCCAAAAAAAAAAACTTGACAAAAGTAATCTTAGTAAAGAAATTGTTTTATATCAGTACGATGAAAAGTATCAATAACAAAATAAAGATTCCCTGTAGAAACAGCCATTTCCAAAAAACTCTATTATTGTCGTCCAGAGCTTTCTTAAGGAAAGCAATGATATCCTCCCTGTTAGAGAAAATCGCAGCATTCAGAGAGACAATCCAAGAAACGCTATATCTAAAAGAATAAGAGGTCTCATCACGAGCCGGCTTATCATGATCACAGATATTATAACTTGCTGACTTTGCCAAAACTATCCACCAAAACAGGGCAACAACTCAAGATTGTTGAAATCAAAAGACAAGGGGTCTCATCACGAGCTAGCTTGTTCAACAAAAGTGTAAATCAAGTGAATGACTGTGTCATAATTTGGCTACCAAACCAAGACATTGTTCTTTAGAGAGGAAAACATGTCAATCTGGGTTTTTCTCCGAAGGTTGTAGATCGCCTCAAGCAGGATAAAGGATCATTACTGGGTAATAGGTAACCCTGTCGAGGCTATGGACGCCTGCTGGCAGCAGAGGCTCTACCTGCGGCAAAAGAGCATATTTAAAAGACTGCTACACAGGGGAGACTTTATTTTATTTTTACAAGACCAAGTAATGGCTGATGTAAATGCAAGGACAAGCTGAGGATACAAGTAATTAAAATAGAAAGAGGTTGAAACGAAATATCATTGACAGTTTGAAGTATGACATGCTTTATCTTTTTATAATAAAGTTTAAGTTTCCTGAAAAAAAAAAAAAATTGTTGTTTCGGAAGTTAAAAAAAAAAAAAAAACAACAAAAAAAAAAAAAAAAAAAAAAAAAAATTCATTAGAAAATCAGAGATAACTGGTTCTCCCAAGTGAATCGCCAATTGTTGTGGCTGGCAACAACCCCCCCTTTGTTCATTTAAGTGTTGACCAAAATACTAAATGAATGGGGACCCTTAGTCAATTTTTAGGAAGAACAAGAGTTTCCTTTCCTCAAAATAAGGTTACCATCATAAGCTTAGGTAGGTCTTTTGAATATTTTAAACCTAAGTCTATGATAAGGAGGAAATCTTTAAAGTTGCGTTGCAAAAAAGATAGGAAATGCCTCCATTTCTCTTTAATATCAGTACGCGCAAGACCCTCATGTTAAGTATAACATCGCGTCACAACAAAGTAATACTCATAAGGAAAAACTTAAAGATTTACCGATCTGCGATAACACCGATCGCAAGATCGCATATCGCAGAAATGAGCCGGCAAGATTTGGCAAACATCAAACTTCTGCGATCTGCGATGTTGCGATCGCTGCGATATTGCGTTCTCACGATCTGCGATGGTGCGATCTGTGATGGTGCAATTTGCGATGGCGCGATATGCGAGGTTATGTAAGCAAATCATAAATCACTTCATTACGAATCCTTCGGGCACGCCATTCAAAGAAAAGCCACTTACCATAATCTGACTTGAAATCATGCGCTTTTAATGATAGTAAATGAATTAGTTGTCAGTTATTAAATGAAGTAAAGACGTGTGCCTTTGTAGAGAATTACTTCACATAAGGTGGCATATTTGATACATCTGTTGCATTTAAAACTCTCCCATCACCTTTCTGGATCAGTCATTTCCATTTCACTCATAATCTGCAGGAACGAAGAGCTAAGACGATTCAAACCCAAACGCAGGAAGAAATGGGAAAGAAAAATAAAGCTCAAAGCTCTGAAGCGAAGGAAAAGACGAAGGAGATGGCGCCTTTGTATACAGACACAGCCTGTAATAGAGACGCAGGGACATCGACATGGGAAAGTATGTACAGGCTGCTTGAAGAGGAAAATCCTAGAATAATGAAGGTTGCTGCTGTCGCGAGCTCACAACGCTCTTCTGAGGCATCCTTAGAGGAGCTAGCATGTTCATTTCTTCACAGGATAGCAGCAAGACCCAAAATTCTACCATATACGGATATGATCAAGTGGATACTTGACAATGCAGACATGAACAACAGACAATTCAAAGTTCAAGGACACGGGCTCATCGGATCATTCGCTACGCAAGATTTGAAGCTTATGTATCATCTTCCTGAACTGCAGGCGACTTACAATGCACAATTCGTTAAGAAATTTGCGGCAGAGAACCCAGACCTATCAGAGACCACCAGAGATTGGTCCAGAAAAGAGGAGCCACTCAAAAAGGACAAAAACGGTATGTACAGCACTGGTTCCCTCACCTCTACATATTGTTTTGCTGCGGCCATGATTTGTAGGTTATTTGGGATGTCGGATATCAATAAGTTTTTGTCTGAATGGCTACCATTAATTGATGCTGCCACAAACGCCGATATTATGGATTGGGCCAAGATCCTTTCTAATAATCTATACACGGTTGTTATCAATTACCGGTCTAAAAGATCCTTGTCTCAAAGGATCTACCTCCTTTTTATATGCCTGCATATGTTATGGATTCTATTTGTTATGTGTCTAAATTTCCCATTATGGGTTGGAAATGGACTACCTAGGACCCATTACCTATCCATGTTTATCATAAGGTGTTATGGGATTCTCAGTTCGTCCCTCACTTCTACTAGATTTGCCACGGGCTTATTTTGCCCTTGTATAGAATAATGTATGATGAAGACCCCCCGAGGTGCTCACCCGAGGCACAAATAGACATCATCCCCATCGCAAGATGGTTCGGGGAAGAATGGTTTACCTATATTAGAGTGTTTGGAAGCACTGTACCTCCACATGTCCTACCTCTATATATCCCTGATAAACTTTTGGCTCGGGAAATTGCTTATCAAACCTGTTCAGAAGGTGGCCTGACCAAAGACCTAAAGGACAAAAAGAAGGCCATATGTGTTGTAGGGAAAAGTATCCGATTCGGATGACCCTATCCCACTCTAAGGGTGATAGTACCTCAGCAACAACTGTAAAGAAAACTACTTAAGGTTTACTTCTTTATGAAAGCAAGAGAGAATGAAGAAATGCACTAACCGTTGTCTTGCGCTTAATGTCGAATCCAAACTCTTCTCTTTGCTTGCTTGCTCCCAGCTCCTTGCTCTTTTGCTGGCCCAGCTACAATGAGATCCTGCAAAATAACAAAGAAGGAAACTACAAGAAGCATGCAATCATAACTGATTCAAGGATTAGCATAAATCAAATATACAATTATCACAATACATCATTGAAACAAGTGCATATAGAAGAACCTCAATAGCTTTTATTAATGGAAGAAGTAAAGTTCTGAGAGTGTTACAACCATTGAAGGCCCCAATCCAGCAACACCTCCCAGTAGAAAGAATTTCTCCTCTTCACCTCCTTCAAGCAATCACCCAATAGCTCTATAGTGAAACCAACAGCATATCATTACTTTGCACAAAATTCTAGCCTCCAGAGCTCATAGGAGAGAGCTCAATATATAGATGAATTGAGAAAGGATGAGTCAGCTTGCAACTGATGTGTAGCTGCCTTGTGTCCTCTCTCTCTTCATTTGATCTTCAGTTCTTGAGTCCACTTTGAGAACCTTGCTTCCACTTGGAGAAACAGAGCCTCTGACTCATCACAAGGCGAAATCCCTGATCCAAGTGTCATTTTTGGAAGATTCCAGAGCAATGACTCAGTGTGCCACTTGTCCCATCTCGCTCAGCGCAGGTGGCCTTTGTTCTACCTGCTTTGCAACGCAGGTACACCATGGAGGAGTTGAGTCTCAGCGCAGAAGCCTAGTGGAGCACCTGCTTTGATTTCAGGATTGCTTGTTTTTGAGTGTTTTCAGGTGGAGAACTGATCTGAGAGCTGTTGGTTTGCTGACCTTGTTCCTCTAGGGGTAGGAACATCATGTTTAGGGACTTTGGATCCCTTGGATTATTGACAATTCATGCCTGATGCTGCAAGGCACAAAATTGTCTATAACAGATGCCCCCTAAAGTATGAGGTCGTTTATCGGGTGAAATGCTTTATTAGGAGGATTCGAAGTTCATTCAATCTGCTGAGAAGTGTCCTGTAATAAGATACAATACAATACATTATTTTTCATACTTTTTCATGATCTAGCTGAGGCGGGCATTCCCATGCTCAGCTTTATAAATTCATTTTGGTACATAGAACAGGCGATCGTCTGATGGTAGACTGATAATTCTCTGCTGAAATTATCATCCTTTGAGAAGGATGATCATCTGCTGCAATGATGTACACATCAAATGTCTTTATATCCTGAATATATATCACAGCCCGGATGGATGAAACTAGATCCGGGGTCTTCAATCTCTTCCGATCTTCACTCGATGTACAAGTCGATCCATGTGAGAATTTCTTGAAGTCGAACATGGAAAGACATCGCTTGATTACCGGTCAATGATGTAAACCGTTAACAAGCGCGAGAGGAATCACCGATAAGGATGATGACCCTCAAGGTACGGCAGTACAATTCACATGGTGGGAATAAAGGACTTGGCGTCGACCACCATGCAAAATCTTCTGGTCGAAGGTCATTGATGTATACCTGTCGCCGGAAGTGAGAAACTTGCCATTGAGGTATGCAAGCTTCAAAGTACTGAAGGGGTTGTTCCTAGATCAACTCCTTGGATAATGAGCTGATGTCGACAAGGAGCGATCCGTCAAAGGAGGGCCTTAATGAATCCCACATCAGTGACACGGAACGGAGCTAGTGATTGTGATGAGGTGAAAACAAACTGTGATGTATGATTCAGGGTGGCGGTCATGAAATGGATGAAGGACAATGTATGGCAGTGGATGGGACACGGTTGACTCTTTGCAGAACAACATCTCTTGAACATATAACGACACTGATGTGATGGATTGGTAGCATTACCCCAAATGTGGATGGTGTGGCGAGGACCATGGTGATGAGACCGGTGAATGAAACAACCCAACCCGATGTGATACGGAGGACAAAGTGTCATGTTCAAGAGCGACTTGCTACCATTAAAGCTGTGAGGTTCTCCCAATTTTTCCCCAGTCATTGCTGACCAGTACCTCTTTATTTTTATCAAGCTTGAGGAGGATAACATATGCTTGTTCTATAACCTGCCCTTCGGGCAAGCCCATCGCTATGTTTTAACGAGCCTAGCGATAGGGAAACTCGTTCTCTTCTAAAGACAAGTTTGTCGCTATTTAATGAATTTAACGAGTCTAACGACAAGGATAACTCGGTCCTTTTCATTTTTAGAGAGTCTGAAAAGGTACATAAAGTCAACTCCAGAATTCCTTTTTCGTCATCTAATCCCTTAAGTCCGAAAAAGTATAAAACAATACAGAAGGGATGAATTTTCGATTGCTTTAACGAGCCGAACAAAACAAGCGCTCGATCTTTTTGTGCAATAATCCCTCAGGTCCAAAAAGATTAAAATCTAGAGGAGGGATAGCTTTCCGGTCGCTTTAACGAGCTGGAAGGCCAAAACTCGGCAAACTTTTCATATTTTACGAGTCAGTGAAAAGAGCTCAAAGAAGACTCGTCTTTTGAGGAACGAGTGATGAACAGGGCAGCAGCAGATTCCAGGTACAGGTTGGAATATTCCAATCACGGCAGTGTCACAAGGATGGCTTAGTGAAATCACTCTTCGCAGCTGTTCCTCAAAATGGGTAAATAAACATATGGAGATGAACGATTGGCCAAATGAACGGATGGAGGTGATGGCATATAAACACGACCAAGGGCTTTAATATGGCTGTCAAAGGTTACATTTACCAAGGTTATTTACCGGTTCATTTTTTCTGGGTGAGCTTGAACTCTAGGGGAAGATTGCTCACAACTTATGTTTATTTTTTAACGAGCATGAACTATGTGCTAAAACTGCTCGGAGATATGGTTTACTTTTGATTTTTTACCATAACTAGCTTCTCTTTTTCACTGATAGCACTGCATTTTCAAATTGCTGCAACAAACTAGTTAGAAATGAGTAATATTTACTTGAAAATGAGATTAACACATTAATATTTACCTTGAATTACGTAAGAAAGCAAATAAAAAGGGTTTTTACCTCTCACTTTACCATTTCATTTTCCTTTTGCTTGTTGGAGCTTTGGAGGAGCCTTTTTCCCCTCGATTTTCATCAGTTGATTCCAGGAGATTCTGCGGACGATTTTCGGCGCCGTTTGGACCAGGTAGGAGCTAAACCTTAGCTCTTCATTTTCATGGTTTCATTTTCCTGTTTTATGCCTGTTTTGCTGTTCTATTGAGCCTCTGGGGTTTTTCCAGGGCGCCCTCTGATCAACGCAGGTCCCCCATTCGAAAACTGCGTTGGGATCCAAGCTGCTTGAAGCCAGCTTGTCTCCCAACGCAGGTAGTACACTGGGCACCTGCTTTGGGGCATAAAAGCAACAATTTTTTACAGATTTTGATGAAATTTTCGCCAGTTTTTCATCAATTTCAGGAGCTGACTCATTCTCTTGTTTGTTTTGCAGGGATTCTTGATCAAGATGGCCCTAACATGGCGAGAACGAGAACATGAAGAAGAAGATATGATTGCCCTTCATGATCCTGTTACGGTGGGCGCATTACGAGACTGTGGTTTACTGAAGTTTTTCCGTATCTCTAGTATGAGAGCACAGATTTCTCTACTGCAGTATATGCTTGATGCTTGGGATCCTGTTAACCAAGTGTTCCAGATCAGGAACAAACCTATTCCATTGACCGTGACAGATATTTATTTCTTGACTGGCTTGTCAAGGCGGGGTGCCCCCATTTCTTTATCCGGTACAGTTCGGGGGAATGATTCCGTGAGAGATTATGTCCGCCAGTACTGCAGGGAGGGGTCCCAGCCGAGCAGAGACGGCAAGGTGGTTATCCGTGATGTTACTAGCAGGCCTCTCAGGTCCATTCTGTATACTCTTGGTAGGATGGCCGGTAGCGCATCTTTACATGTTGCCAACAGATCTCATATGCAGCATGCCTTGGAATGTCTCCAACCGAAGATCTTCAACTGGAGTGATGCGGTGCTTACTCAGATGAAAAATCAATTGAACAAGGTGAAGGACGGGAAGCTAAAGAACTTTGGTTTTGGTTCGATTCTGACTGCCTTCGCCTTGGAGAAGATCCCTCTGATGCAACCTCAGTACATTGATCTCGGAGTGCCTTCTCCTACCGAGCCACGTATGCAGCGATGGGTCGATCACATGTCCAGACATGCAGGTCAATCCCAGATTTCTTTCAATGCCGCTTTCTTCAGGTGGTTCGATCGCCAGGAGATGTCTTTTTCCGAGTACCCATATGTTGGTATGGATTTTCGGGGTGATCCGGATATGGTACTGCCAGACGGTGTTCAGTGGGATGCTACTGGTAAGAACTTCAACCATATTACTGTTCATTGTTTTCATTTATAATGTTCTTGTGCTTTATTCTATCAAGACTTTAATTGAACTCATGTGCGCTTGCAGATGTCGGCCCTGTTCGTCCGGCGGTTCGTCTGAGACCACCTGTTGCTGCTCCGGCAGAGGAACCTGCTCGGAGAGTTATTATCCGTGATCTTAGCGATACTGAGACCCTTACAGCTGTGCAGGGGCAGGTTGAGAACCTTACCCGTGGTCTTCCGGATGTACAGATTGACGAGTTACCTTTACCGATGCAGCAGCACACTATCGGTGTACCTAGACGATGGACCCGTCTTCTGCGCATGATAGCCCAGACTGTGGCTTACTATCAGGAGCATCACTAGGCTAGGGTGCCCCCTAGCATTTTTGAGTTTTTAGGTCACATGACCAATTTTGTCTTGGTTACAGAACATTATGTATGAACTTTATGAACATCTTATATATATATTTTGATTTTCGAGTCTCATTCTGGTTGATTTGGATGATTCATATGTACACTTTTTATGATGTGTCCTTTTTATAAATGTTGCAAATGTCTATCTAACACATAGTTTGCCAATGAGTCAGTTAATGTGTTTAGACTTCTCGAAATATGTTGATATTGAATTGAATCAAATCGTCTTTCCAAGATCTTTACTCTTAGGAACATGCGATAAATAGCTGGATTACGAACAGAATATATACCATTGAGTTGTAGTACTACGAGCTGTGAGTCTAGCCTGACAATTAGTCGGCGTATGCCTCGCGTGATGGCATCAGAGAGTAGTTCTATCAACGCGCTATACTCAGCGATGTTATTCGTTGATTGCCCAATACATACACCTCTGAAACTTACTAACTCGCCACTTGGATCAAAAATGGCCCATGCTGCGGAGGATAGGTTCCGCGAACTACGACTCGCTCCGTCGGCATATCCAACACATGTCTCCATAAGGTTTGACATCTGCAACGAATGAAAAAGGAGAATCACTCAACCAAAACAAGAACTTTGGCGAAAACAAAATACAACAAAAGCATGCAGGTTACTATTTAAGCATAGTAACGCTTGAGGTACAGCCCGTTCCGGGGTTGCGCCAGTGGAATTCCGTCGTAATCTATTAACTCGTAGGCTCCTTTTGCTAACACTCTTTTAACAATATAGGGGCCCATCCATAAGGAATTGAATTTACCTGCTCCTAATTTATCGGATTCTTGGTCATAAAGCAAGACCAAATCACCTTCTGAGAAGACACGGGGTTTGACATTTTTGTCGAACTGAGCCTTGACTCGTTTCTTATGGGCTTCGTTAGCCAAAGCGGCATCACGACGGGTTTCATCCAAGTGGATTAATTCCAAGAAACGAGCCTCTTCTTCCGAAGTTCCGGGGAGGAGATCAATTGCGAGTTTAAGCGACGAAATTTCACACTGGATCGGTAAGACTGCTTCTAGACCGTACACCAATTGGAAAGGTGTGAATCCGGTTGCGTTTCTTACCGAGGTTCGGTAGGCCCACAAGGCTGCATACAGGATTAGGTGCCATCTTCTTTTATGAACTCCGATCATCCTCTGCAACATACACTTCAGGACCTTGTTGATTGCTTCAACTTGTCCGTTGGCTTGTGGATAATACGGAGTAGAGCTGTCGTGAGATAGCCCTAGTTTGGCAGCTAATTCGACCATCATGTGATTGCGGAAATGCGATCCATGATCTGTAACTATAGCCTGGGGTACGCCGAACCTGGCGACTACATGATTGAAAAAGAATAGGGCAGTTGTTTCACCAGTATTGTCCAATGTAGGCATCGCCTCGGCCCATTTGGTAAAATAGTCAACTGCGACTATAATATACCCATGCCCCCCGGTCGAGGTGGGGTTACATTGCATGAAATCGATGCCCCATTTGGCGAAAGGCCCAACTGCAACTATTGGTTGCAGAGGTGCGGGTGGTCTTCTGGTTTTGCTATCAAAGATTTGGCAGGAATGGCAACTTCGTACTGCGATTATGCAATCTTTGAACATAGTTGGCCAAAAATATCCTGCTCTTAATATCTTTTGGGCTGTAGCGAAACCTGATTGATGCCCCCCACACGCGCCTGAATGACACTCATTCAGGGCTTTTTCGGCTTCTTCATGGGTGAGACACCTCCTCAGAACGGTATCGATACCACGACGGTAAAGAGTATCACCGACGATCATGTAGTCTTTTGCTTGGTATCGTATACGTTTCTGTTCGGAGTGTGAGGTGTCAGGCCGAAACTTTTGGGTTTGGAGATAGATAATTATATCTCCATACCATTCATCGCTTGCAGATATCAGAAACAAATTCTCGTCCACGATTGATTCCTTGGAGGTTTCATCGTTGGACGACGAAGGGAGGTCGCATAATAATTCTGCGAACACCAGAGCTTTCTTTGACTTGGATTTCACAAATTCCAGATCAAACTCTTGAAGAATCGCTATCCATTTGGAATACTTGCCCCCCAGCAACTGTCGCGACAGTATATAAGTCATGGGGTTGCAGTCTGACAGAATGGTAGTTTTCCTAAAGAGGATATAATGTCGAAATCTCTGTACCGCTTGAACAGCAGCAAGCGCTAGCTTTTCAACGTAAGAATATTTACTTTCTGTATCATTTAAGTTTTTACTTAAATAATATACAGGATGTTCAACTCCATCGACTTTTTGAACTAAAACCATCGCAATGGTTGTATCTGCTGCAGCTAGATACAGGTTAAAATCCCTAAGATAATCTGGGGCGTACATTAATGATGCTTTTATTAGAGATCCTTTCAAAGCGTCGAAGGAAGCTTGCGCAACCTGGTCCCAATCGAAGGGTACATCTTTTTTCAAAAGACGTGTATAACCTTTAGCAAGTTCTGCGTAATTTGGAATGAACCTCCTCAGAAAGTTTGCTTTCCCTTGGAGTTTCTGAATCTGAAGCAAATTCGAAGGTGGAGGCAAATTGATGATTGCCTGAACCTTACAAGGGTCGAGACGAATCCCATCTTTAGAGACTACAAAGCCAAGTAAACGACCAGAACCGACGCAGAACACACATTTGTGTGGATTGAGTCTTATCTTGTAGTGTCGGCAACGTAGAAATATCGCTCTTAGATGCTGCGGATGATCAGTCCGCTTTCGCGAATGAGCCGGAAGATCGTCGAGATATGGTTGAACAATGCTCTTGATGTCGTGGAAGGCATAATTCATAGCCCTCTGAAAAGTCGCCCCTGCGTTCTTCAAACCAAAGGGTAATTTTCGATAAGCGAATGTGCCCCACGGACATATAAATGCAGTCTTAGACTGGTCCTGTGGGCGGATATTAATTTGATTATATCCGGAGAATCCGTCCATAAAGGAAAAGATTTCACATCCGGCGCATTCATCAATTATCTGGTCGATGAAAGGTGTAGGGTAGTTGTCCTTTGGACAAGCTTGGTTTACATCCCTATAATCGACGCACACTCGTATTGTTCCTTGTTTTTTCATAACAGGAACAATGTTCGATACCCAATCAGTTAGAGGAACCGGGTAGATGAATCCAGCATGGAGAAGTTTCTCAACTTCTGCTTTAATGGCAGCGGCTTTCTTAGGATGCACCTGTCGAAGCCGTTGTCTTACTGGTTTGACATCAGGATACATTTTAATTTCATGTTCAACGATACTTGAGTCGATGCCTGGCATTTCATCATATGACCAAGCAAAGACATCTCTAAATTCGCGAAAGAGAGCGTTATATATTTCCAGTTCTGAAGGGGAACAACCTTTGCCAACATGAATATTCTCTACAATACCTGTTTTGGTCGAGATATTTATGGCTATAGTCTCTTCAATATTTGATAAGTTTCGCTCAGAATCCACCGTGTTTACAGTATTTGTTAGGAATTCAAAGACTGAAGGGTGGTAAAGATCTTTCTGAGTATCTTCTTCGTATTCCGAAAGAAGGGAACGATGGTGGTGATCATTCCATGGTGTCCCCTCAATCATCATTGATTGTAAGATTCCTTCGTCAGTCCCATGTACTTTCGACCAAGGATCTAATGGGGTACCATATTCTCTAGATCTATCTACCCAAACGCTCGAAGAGCGCTGATTGGGATTCGCCTCCCAAGCCTGAAACATTGATTGCTACAATATTTCAATGGGGCTTGGTGGCAAAACCGTTGCATGATCCATAGCAACTTTGCCTTCAGTGTCTTTCAAGGTGGATACCATATTGCATGTTGCTACAAATGGTACATTTCCTATGCAACTAGGAGGTGGTAGCGCGAAAGTTCCCATCATAGTGGGATCTTTCAACAGACCTACTCCAATATCTTGAATCGACCGGTCGCTGCCATGGATCATGGGAACGCTTCCTGTAACTTGTGAACCATTAGGGAGGAAGTTTTGTTGATCGACGACCGTAATTCCTCCTTCAAAGGGGAATGCGATCTTCCTAAAATAAGTCGACACAACAGCTTGCATGGCATAAATCCATGGCCTTCCCAGTAGGATGTTATAGTCAAGATTGCCATCAATGACTTCAACATCTATTTCTACTGTTTTTCCCCCTAGTTCAACTTTCAGGTTACTAAGGATACCGTAAGGGGTATATATCCTTCCGTCGAATGCTTTTAATGTTGTTGATGATCGCGACAAGGTTGGAGATCCTAAAGTTTTCCAGCAACTCATCGACATAATACATGTCGATGCCCCCTCATCAATAATCGTTCTATGAACTGTTTTGTTGAGGGCTTTCACTTGGACGAGGAAAGCTAGTTGAGCTGGTAACTGAGGATCATACCCTTTGTGATCAAAGGATACCAGATTGGAATCTTTAGGATCCACCCCACCAATTGCTGATAACAATGCCTGCCTTTGGGATGGGCAATGTTGTAGTACCTCAAGAGTCGACATGGCAGATGGCGATTGTGCCAAATCTTCCACTATGTTATAATGCTGTGCTGCTCTGGCACGAGGATTAAATGTAGACTTGTGTACTACTCCCTTTAGCGGTTTTATCGTTAATTCGTGCGTGATGGGGGGTACAACTTCTGCCGAAGTTGTTGTCGAACTGCTAGGTTGATCTTTACCTTTATCGTTCGACACCTGCGGATTCCCGTAATCTTTGTTCCTTGTCGAAATCAAAGCATCATTTTGCTGTTTTGAAACCGACAACATAAGCACTTGAGATGGGGAAGCGTTTCCACTATCAACCCGATTTTGACCTGGGTTAGGAAATTGATCACTTGACACAGTTGAGGTATGAGGACTTTTAAAGAACCTCTTTAGCTCAGTTTTGAATGGGCAATCCTTAGTGTTGTGATCTTTGTCATCGCATATTTGACATGGATACGGTTTCCTATTCCCAGGAGGGTTTGAAGAATTTTTCTTAGGAGATGACTCACCTTGTTTATTCTTCTTCCCTTTGTTCTGTTTCTTCTTGCTTCCTGGTTGATTGGTTTCTTTGCCCTTATCTGTCGATACGGCATTTACTTCCGAAGCAAGAACTTCTTTATGCGCATTTTGATTCGAATCCTTACGGGCCTTCTTTTGATTGGTCCTTTTCGGATTCGTGTTTGCCGTGCCAATCACGCCATCGCCGGCATGAGAGTCACTATTTGATTTAGGAGGAGGAGGGATTGAAAACTCTGGTCTAGGGGCGTCTGGTATTTTGTCATAGAGCGTGCCGGACTGAGTATATACTAAGTCCAAATATTGCGCACGAGCAATAACCTGCTCTTCCGTTACAACTCCCCCCTTTGCCACATCTTCCGTTATGGCCGGAAGTAACGACTTTATAAACCACTCAGCTAAAAGCTGATCAGGAACGTATGTTTTAACCATTCTTCGTCGACGTCGCCACTCATGTATATGATCTGATATATGAGTTGCGGTTGTCTGTTTGAAGTTAGTCAATATTTCTGTTCCCGTTTCATACCTTATTGGTAATTGAAAGTGGGTTAAGAATGTCGTGGCAAGGGAGCTAAAATTGTCGAACGAAGCTCTTGGCAATTCTATATACCATTTCACCGCCGTACCTGTCAATGTCCTCTGAAAGAGGCGAAGCCTTATCGAATCATCATTTAAAGTGTTCGACGAACACCATAGATGAAATGTCATCACATGATTCGACGGGTCTTCACCTGGATTTCCATTGAATTTAGGAATGTCGGATGGAAGTTTGTGAGGGATCACTGGCCACCATGGGGTGTAAGCAATTGGATCATTGGTTAACCGATGTAAATCAGGCAACTCTAAAGTCGCCACGAATGGTAACTGTTGATTCAAGTTAGGGGAAGCGTAACCAGGGTACGATGGAATTGCCTGAACAGTTGGTCTTTGCATACCAGCATAATGGAGTTGATGTTGGTATGATTGATACGGTTGCTGGACTTGACCACTATAAAGTGGTTGATTTTGGCCATTTTGGATATATGGTTGTCCAGTATTAGCAAAGATTTGTTGTTCAGAACCTTGGTACACTTGTTGGAATTGTGGCTGTTGGTATTGCAGTATCCACGGTTGCGAGACCATGGGTTGTTGCGCTATACTAACCATTGGACCAAGAAGTGGGGTAATTGTACCCGATTGTACTTGTGTCGCCCCACCAGTAGGCGATTGTGATTGGGTCGCAGGGTCAAGGGGCTGTTGCATGAGAACCTGAGAAATCTGAGGTTGACATACAACAGGCATCGTTTGAACTTGCGACACGGTTACGATAGCCGGTGTAGTTGGGATGTTCGTCACAGGTACACACTGTTGCATAGAATATACAACTCTTGGTGGCTGGGATAGCATAGGTACCCAGCTACTCGTTGCAATTCCACCATAACTTGAATAAGGTTGAGAACTCCCGTATGGGTACCCTCCCGGAGGGGGTAATGAAAGGGCATACTGCCCCCCATACGGTGGTAATCCAGAACTCAAGGCAATTGATTGTCCTGGAGGACTGGATGGCCTAAATTGATTCCCAAAAGAGTCAATTTGATGAGTCTCACCATAAGAGTTACCAGACATTACTCCGGAACAAACAGGAACAGACCATATTGTCGAGATAGTCCCTTGGTGGACTCCTTCTAGCGATTGAGAGCTAGTTGGGACAGATGGTATGCCGGCGAACATTGTTGGATTTGCAGCAGGTAATTCTGTCGTCACCGTGTCATTTGACACAGTCCTAGATGTCGACGGTTGTTCAGACATTTTGAGTCTATCCAATTGATTGCCTAGTGACTCTACAGGAACTTCCACTGGTGATGGACAAACTTCTGTTGTAGCAGGAAATAGAGTGACCCCTACTCCAAAATGAGTTGGAGTGGATACTTGCGGTTCCTCTATAATTTCCTCTATCGCAATCAGACCAGGTGGAAGAGGAAGACTGTCAGGTCCGTAATAGATTTCCGGTGCCGAAGAAGGGGTTGTATCGACAGCAACAGATGTTTGAGGAACAAAACCCTCTGGACCAGTTACAGATGGAACTGGTTCAGTTATACAAGTATTTGCCCCCAGACTAGGATCAGTATTACTGTCCTTCTGCGGCGGTTGAACTTCTTCTATAGAGGCAGGGTTTCCGGAAATGTTTGGAGTAACCAGAATCTCAGATGTCGTTGGAACACTTGTTCTAACTTTTAAAGGAGATTTTGAACTGGTTCGACGAGCTCGCTTTGTCCGGACTGTTTTCGATTCCGGAGACAAAGACGGTTGACTCGCAAGCCTTCGAGAACGACGGATATTCAATTGACTTTCTTCCACGATTGCGGATTACTTGATCAACCAAAATATAAAGGGGAAAATTTGTTTTTCCGATTTGAATGAATTTTATTAGACGCTTTTAAACATAACTTTGCTTTTTCATGTTTTAAGAGTCGAGAAAAAGCTAAAGATGACTCTAGTCTCCTTCGATGTATTAACGAGCCCGAAGTGACAAATGCTCGGTTGGACCTTTTCAGTTATAGAGTTTGAAAAAGGCCAAAAGAAACTGCTATGGAGATCTAGGCAGAGGGTGTGCCAAACCTTTCGCGAAACCACAGAATACGTTTTACGGTACGGGTGGTCGATCTTCGTGAATGCTGTGTTCACTGCATCGCGATCAGTAGGGCGGCCGACACGGTTTCCTATGGATAAAGGCTTTGTTCCTATAGGGGTCTCCCAATATATACGCGACGGTACGCGGGAGCACAAGTCCGTATTAGTGCCACCGACTCTCAGGAGGAATCACCCACCTTCGTAGAGATCGACAGTCACTATGTTTAACGACGCCAGAACACGTCTCTACCTAGACCTCTATATGTTTGCGTTATGTTACAATGCGTTGTTAGGTTCATTCAGTATATTTTAAGTTGATCTTTTTAAAGTTTGCCTTTCAAGGTTCACCACGAGATGTATATGACAAATTCCTAAATGCAGCCTAAGATGAGAAGCAAGCTTTTTCAAATCTTTTTGACTGATGAAAATCTTAACTACTGAGGGAGAAGAAAGGCAAATCTTTTCACACAGTTCATACAGCACAAACTAATGCACTTTCTCCTAAATCATCATGCAAACTTTTTCAAATGCAAAATGCACAATGCATGTATTTTCTTTTCCCTTTCTTAATATCGATGTATTACAAAAAGAAAGTTGTTATATAACTTTGGTTTCGATTCAAAGCGAAAACAAACAAGTTTGTCTAAAATCAAAAGACGCCTTTAAGATTTACTTGTTTAATCACTGGAAATACATGAAATCAAACCATAATGACGAAAGTAAAAAGACTAATCAGCTATGGACAGCAAACAAGCTAACTCTTTAGACCAGCAAAATGCCTAACACAGGTTCAGATCTAAGAGGCCAAAGCAAGACTAGTTTACTTTCGTTATGGGAAATTGTAAATGATGTAAGAAATACAAAAGAACAAGTACAATTTCGTTATATAACAGAGGCAGAATGATGGCAAGTAAGGTTGGTTTCAGAATAGGTGCAAGACTGGTAACTGGCTGCAAAATCTATAGTGAAAACAGGCAAGAAAAAGGGAGGAAACCCCAAATGCACAAGGCAAAATTGGGCCAACGTAGGTGCTGCACAGCCAGTCTGGCTCTCAGCGCAGGTAGCCCCTTCGGGACCTATGTTGCAAAGCAGGTAGCCTGTGTACTACCTGCTTTGGAAAACGAAAGTTGCGTTTTCTCAGTTTCCGGGTCACAATTTTCTCAAAAATTCACAGTTTTTGCTCAAATCAGAAGTTATCAGTCAAGCACACACTAAGGGATGACAAGGAAGATGAAAAGCTATCACTAAGAGCTTACAAGGATCCTTGTAGATCAGCTCTTCAAATCATGAACATGCTCAGAAATGAGCTAGAGTAGCTGCCCTCTACTTCGCTTTTGATATAGTCAAAAGCTTTTCGATTTGGTACTCTTTTGTTCAGGAAATGAATAGCAAAATACTACAAACAATCAAACAGATACGATCCCCAGTGGAGTCGCCAGTTTGTTGTAGGGAAAAGTATCCGATTCGGATGACCCTATCCCACTCTAAGGGTGATAGTACCTCAGCAACAACTGTAAAGAAAACTACTTAAGGTTTACTTCTTTATGAAAGCAAGAGAGAATGAAGAAATGCACTAACCGTTGTCTTGCGCTTAATGTCGAATCCAAACTCTTCTCTTTGCTTGCTTGCTCCCAGCTCCTTGCTCTTTTGCTGGCCCAACTATAATGAGATCCTGCAAAATAACAAAGAAGGAAACTACAAGAAGCATGCAATCATAACTGATTCAAGGATTAGCATAAATCAAATATACAATTATCAAAATACATCATTGAAACAAGTGCATATAGAAGAACCTCAATAGCTTTTATTAATGGAAGAAGTAAAGTTCTGAGAGTGTTACAACCATTGAAGGCCCCAATCCAGCAACACCTCCCAGCAGAAAGAATTTCTCCTCTTCACCTCCTTCAAGCAATCACCCAATAGCTCTATAGTGAAACCAACAGCATATCATTACTTTGCACAAAATTCCAGCCTCCAGAGCTCATAGGAGAGAGCTCAATATATAGATGAATTGAGAAAGGATGAGTCAGCTTGCAACTGATGTGTAGCTGCCTTGTGTCCTCTCTCTCTTCAGTTGATCTTCAGTTCTTGAGTCCACTTGGAGAACCTTGCTTCCACTTGGAGAAACAGAGCCTCTGACTCATCACAAGGCGAAATCCCTGATCCAAGTGTCATTTTTGGAAGATTCCAGAGCAATGACTCAGTGTGCCACTTGTCCCATCTCGCTCAGCGCAGGTGGCCTTTGTTCTACCTGCTTTGCAACGCAGGTACACCATGGAGGAGTTGAGTCTCAGCGCAGAAGCCTAGTGGAGCACCTGCTTTGATTTCAGGATTGCTTGTTTTTGAGTGTTTTCAGGTGGAGAACTGATCTAAGAGCTGTTGGTTTGCTGACCTTGTTCCTCTAGGGGTAGGAACATCATGTTTAGGGACTTTGGATCCCTTGGATTATTGACAATTCATGCCTGATGCTGCAAGGCACAAAATTGTCTATAACAATATGGCCTCAATTTCCTGTAGCTTGTGGGGTCTTCTCATAGTTCGATGTAGGACACGCTTTCACCGAAGTGGAGAATGTGACGTGTCTACAATTATTTAAATTCCCAGCAAGGCCATTTGACCCAAATGATGTTGCCCAAGATTTCACAACGAATGTCAAAATAAAAGTATTCGTTGGAAAGAAAGATTTGTTTGATGATTTGTTTCAGAGTAGAAGCTCACTCTAAGAAATTTTGCGGGAAGCTCGGTCGAGGTTGTCTCCAGATGACCTCCAAAGATTCATGTTATACAGGGAAAGAAGTCTGGCCAGTGTTCCTCTAGAGAAGCTATGACTGCCTGCCAGAGAACCAACTCCAAGCATTAGCCTTAGTGGAAATTCTAGCACTTCCAGATCTAAATCCAACGCTACGCAAGGAGTACTTGAACATCCTAAAGAGTTTGGATGCGACCAAGGAAAAAATGAAGAAACAACTAAAGATACAGCTCAGTCAAGTGCAATGTCGCAACAGCAAGTTATCGCCTCCCCACCAAGAGATGTCCCCCCTCCTGTCATCGAAGCACCACTCGTCACAACAGAACTGGAAAAAGAATGGGAAACCTTCAATGAACTGATCAATCTTGAAGGGCAAGCCCCAAAAACACCTGTGAATAATACACAGGTAGTGCAAGAAGTGGTTTCAACCATAGTCAGCAGTGTCACAGAAACGGAGCACATTCCTATCGCTCCACCTTCTGAGCTTCTACTTAATGTAGAAGAAATTCCCCCACTAGATGTATTCTATAGTCCCCAACACAAAGCAGTTGTAAGGAGACAGAGGAAGAAAAGAAAACTAGAAAATACACTATCACAAGATGCTGAAGATTTGGACGTCTTATGGAAAGACCCCAACAATAACCCGATTGAAAATCTCACTAAGCTGTCTCAGATTACAGGAGCATATGCTTCTGCAACTATTGACAAGGCATCGGAAGTTTAGAAACTATTGAAAGAACAATAAGATCAAATACAGCTGCTACAACGACAGTTGCAACAAGCCAATGCTAATATTGAAGCTTCCAAATAGCTCGAGAAGCTGCAGGAAGACTTTCAGCAGATGAAGATAGGCTATCAAAGAAGTCTAGATGAGAAAGGAAAACAATTGCAGACTTTACAGGAAATGCATAAAGATGAGCCTAAGCTGGCAGAATTTATTTCAGAATCTATTGGCTTAAATGAGAAACTACTACAGCAACAGGAAGAGTTGGGACGTAAAATATCACAGTGGAGTCACTATTGCGAGCTGAGTGATAAAATCACCAATAAAGTGGTAGACTTACGGAGTGACTATGATCAGAGTGACAGACGGGTGACGGAATACTTAACTTGGCAGGATGAAGATGAAGGGAAAAGAGCAGGTGCACCCAGGATAAATGAAAATCATAAAGAATTTCTCTTTAATAAATGGGACGATCAAATCAAGCAGGCGGAGCGAGCAGCGGAGACAGCAGCTACACAGGCAAGCATTCTTATCGACTGTGTAAATGAGAAGTTACACAGGGCCAATTTAATCGCAGAGACAACCCCGGGGTACCTACCAAATAAGTTACAACTGGAAGCAGAATGGAAGCAGAAAGCGCAGGAAAAGGGAAAAGCGATCCAAGCATTAAACAGGTTGAATTGGGAATGTTACTGGACATACTTGGTCAAACCACACAGTTAATGGATGACGGTGAAATGCATCACAAACGCGGCCAAAAAAGTAGTGCCAGCTCTCGTAGATACTGTTTTCGCAGCCCAGCTCAGCGCAGAAGTCAGTCAGCAGACTCTCCTCAAGCCCATGATGAACACTTGCAACTTTAAGGACCAAATTCAGAAGTAGCCTTATTTTAGAATGTTGTTTTTTCTTTTAATTAGATTAGAAAAAGGACGGTCATTTGAAAACCGCATCCTAAATTTTGTAAAAATACTATTATTAGAATTAGGAAGTAGTATTTTAACCCTTCTCATGCATTTACAGAAGGGTCCAGAAATTTGTCAAAAACTTGTCCTCGGAACATGCACTTCTGCACCCTCAGAGGAGGTTTTGATGAATGGATGGATCGAGATTTATTAATGTTTGCATTTGATGTCTGCTACTGATGTTGCACTTCTTTACTCTTAGTAGATGTTAGAACAAGTAGAGATAAATCGTTTTTGCTTGAAGCTTGTGAGTAGGATTAGTCATAAATGGTACTTTTATCTCTTGACCACATCTGCTTATATTCTTAAAGCGATATACAGTTTTCAATTGTTTATATGTTAATGCATGAATGTGTGTGTTACCATTTGGCACTTCTGTACAGTGGAGTCATTTATTTGTGTTTGATATATGAATAACTTATTATGCGATATGTTGTTCACAACTATTTTGCTTAAATTTTTATGCAGAGTGGTTTATCTTAATTGATTTCTATTCTTATGATATCTGAATGATCTTTATTACCAGTTATTGTTCGAAATCTCTTTAGATCGCATAATAGAAGAAATACACCCCGGGTTAGCATAGATTAGATGTGTTGTTTCTCATTAGATTACAATAGCATAGAGTTAGTTTAGAAGTTTGACTTAAATTAGCTTTAAGTACTCTTAGATCAGCATCATCCAGCTCTACACACACACACACCCCTAGATTGGGAAACTGGTCCCATTATCCCCAGTCGGACCTGCTATACCAAACGAATAAGGAGTTGCCAACCAAGGTCCGGACCGGGTGGGTATCCCCCTTGTTGTCGACCCGATTTTCGGGGCTTCAACAAAACCCAAGATAGAGAAGAGGATAATGGATAAGCCAAACATTGTTCGTCATGACAATATATGTTTTCAAACTTTACAACATTTTATTTTGAGCTAATAAGACACATATTTCATGCAAAGTCTTATTAAATAAAATCAAGAAGAATAAGGAAAGGCATAACAAGAAGACAAAAAAAAATAGAGTGAAAGTAAATCTTGACTATAAAGCAACATGGAAGACAAAAAAAAAGAAAACAAACCAATTTCAAGCACTAGCTCAGGGTGAAATGCAGGATCAGGGAATGCAATTAGAGAGCTAAAATGTATTTAAACCTACTCCTAACCTAATGGGATATAAGGAAGGGGCTAAGTCTAATGGAATTTTCAGTGTAGCCACCATACCCACTCTTGACCTGTAATCACAAAGATACAAGCAATTAAAAGCAATATAAAGCACTGTGTAAGGGTAAATATAATAATTTGAAAAACTTGCACAATGAATTGAAGGTATTTATTATGAACAAAAGAATGTGCCATACTGACTAGCTTTAACTAGTTTCCATCTTTACATTGTTGCTTGAATTGATGATCATATAAACCTTTAAAGCCACTCGTGTAAGTACATTCATTCGTGGTTTCAGTTTTAGCAAACATCAAGAAAGATCGAAACTTGTTATTTGTGATAGAGCTTTCCAGGTAAGATTTCTCTAAGCATTCAACAATTGGATCATGATATCCAGAACAACATATTTGACAACCTTGATGTTGATGAGATAATAAATTGTCAATTAACACATTCAAATCGTAAAGAGAATCTTCTGAGGGGAATTTGATCTGATCTTATTCAGAAGCCTTGTCAAGATGATGAGAACCTAGCATCACCATCATCTCATGTTGAAGTGCCTTAACTATCTGACAAGTATTAGAATCGTGAAATGATAAACCATGAAGATCATTTGGTTCAACAAATTTAATCAATGTAAAACAACTATCATCAGGTATGTTAATGAGACAATGATTAATTGAGAGATAGTTGTTGGAACTAGTATCACGATCAAATTGGTGACTATAAGATACTTGATTCTCCATTAGATCCCTTTGTATCTGATTAGACATAATACCAACAATATGAAAGATTAAGGTATTTAAAATGATCATTGACATCACAAATCTATGAAACCAATTAGGATACCAAGTTGCTGAACAATTTGAAGCAAGGGTCAAATCAAACTAGGTATTCATATCAACACAAGGGTGTTGATTCACTGAATGAATCTAGATTTTTTTGTCATTTAAGAAGATAAATTGTGCCAAAAATATGATTAAATTCATGACATACACAATATGGATAAGAAGGTGATCGATCTTGGAAGTGTTTGACAAATATAAATCCTTCAACATGGAATGATCTTCATCTTGATAATCATAATGATAGCCTTTGAAACTGTGGGGATCCGTGAAATATGTTCTCTCCAAACCTTGGTCTAACACAAGGGATCCACATGAAAAGGGACTAACCAAACAATAATCTTTCATCTGATCAGAAATGTTATCTTGAATATCATGAAGATCAACTTGAAAATATCGAAAGTCCTTTAAGAATGAACTCACAACTAGTGGAATACTATTAAGGAAATAATTATGTGTGAAAATCTAGATCCAACTTATTTCGGGGATGTCAACAAGATTGTGAAAACCTGACATAACCATGAGTAGGGGTTCAAGTGCCTCAACTTCCTAACCGGTCTTTGAACTTTCTGATAACGGATCATCGAATTTGGGTGGCTTATAAAAATCAAAAGGTAAATATGCACCACTATCATTAGATGTATCAATGAAAAAATTATTAATGCCACTAGTTTGATTAGAATTAAGATTAAACATATCATATTATTGATGGATAGAGCATTGAGGTACATCAGTCAGAAAAATCCCTTGATTGTTTAGAGTTGTAACATCTTCCTCCTGACTTATAAAATATTTACAATTGAACAAATCATGAATAATAGATTCAAGCTTTTCATCCTCTAATGGTAGAATCACACCATCCTATACCTAATTGCAACCATGACCAGTCGGATAAATATCTAAAATATTTAGAGAGACTGCTAGTATAACAAACTTATCACACATATATCGGTACAATGAGTAGTGTGCTAGAGGTGATGGAGGATGAAAAGACTTAGGAGGAGAAATTCTAGTTGCAACTAAATCAGATTGATCATTCATTTTCTACCCCATGAGATTATTTTCATCATCATAATGATTGAAGACAGGCATACCAATGTAATTTCAAATTGATCTTGCATTTCTTCAACAAGGTATATTGAAGATTCAAAAGCCTAACAACTTATTTCTTAAAATTTGATATCTGGAGAGGCATGAATCAAAGAAATTTTAGAGTCATTCGGAATTTAAAGAGAATCTTGTGCCATAAATAAATACTGGAAACTATGAGAAGCGGATTCTGAATCGATATCGTACAAATCCAAGTGCTTAGAAGAAGGAAATATATCATTTAATGTACTTGGATATCCATCACCACATGTTTTAATGGAAACAAGGATGTCATGGTAATGGTTATCTAAAGTCTCAACTTGAATGAAGGGCATGGAATCATTTGACAAGTTATCAATATTACGAGATTGGTGATCAGCCAAAAATGCAAGATTATCATACTAGAAAAGGGAAGACATATGAAACATATTTTCATCGCTTTTCTCCTCTATCTATGAAATGAAACTACCTTGTATATAATCATTGCTTGAAACAAGAGGTTGAACATAATTAAGAGTTTAAGTATGTGGGTCAAGCAGATCATGAAACAAGGAATCATGAAACATAGATAGTAGAGGTTGAAGGATATCCCTTGAAGAAACCAAGTTCTCATTTGGATTAGATTCAAGATTGGACTTATGTGCACTGATATGATCTTGAAAACCCAAGGGATCAACTTTCACTTCAGTCTCTATACAACTATTGAACCATTCCATGTTCTCCTCAATAAGAACTAGATCATGGGAAATCAGGGGATCTTGAATGGATGGATCAACAATTTGATTTTCATATTTTTCCAACTTCAACATCTTCACAAGGAGGCACCCAAATTTATACTAGAAAAGGAGGAGGCTAAGGAATAAAAGGAATAGCAGGTCCCTCCTCACAAATTTGGGGTATCTTATGATCAACATAAGTTGGAAGAGGGGAATCATCGAAAGGTTCATTTGCAAATGATTTCATGGAGAGAAGAATCAATCTTTGAAACTCTTCACTGATAAAATTATAATTAAAATCTTCTACATGAAACTCATAGAAAAAATTAGGAAGCCAATGAATAAAATCCTCTATAGAGTCACAAGATTGAATTTTGAGCTGATCAATCCTATCACATAAATATTGATAATCATACTTGTCAAACGCTTGATGAAGCTCCTTAAGGAATTGATCAAATGAATGGATATAAGTGGTTGGAAAAGTATGACACCATTTCTTAACGTGACCTTCATATACAAACAACATCTTCATCATCAATTTCATTAGACTTATGAAAACCAAGAAAATCAGATATATGTTTGGCTATGAATGTACCACCCTCGTCATCAATCATGAATTGAGACAAGTCATCAAACTACTCCACGGAGATGAAACATTTACCAAGAGATCGGTTAGAAAAAAAATATGGGATTACGATTTGGGAAAGAGCCATTTGAGATAAGAGATTCAAAACAGTCTCAATAATCACAACTTTTCATCTGGCCCTCCTTCTAGTTCCAATTGTTGAGAATGCTAGAAATTCATCAACAAGGGGGATTCTATGATGTGAAATCCCAATTAGACATCACACTGTTTGGAATAGGAGCCCCAACCAAAAATATGGCTTGTTTCCATTGTCCTTAGGGATTTTCCTTGGCTACCATTATTAACATAAGAGGTTGTATATACATTCTTTGAAACAAGCAAGTAAGTTGACACTATGAGGCATACAATTGAAATATATATAAGGTACTTTCATGGCAAGGATGAAGAGAGTGAGCCTCTAGAAGAAAAGTGATAGTACTATCACAAAAGAGACACACAAGAGCATAAGAGGATCATTAGTTAACTTGAAAAGTAGTTCACAAGACAACCATGATCATAAAACCAAATATAGCGCACCTTCAATAAGATAAGTACCAAAGCCACCAAAAAATAGTTCAATTTACTTAGTACATATGAACAAAACATATAAAGAAAACATCTAAATAATAGTCTTACAATATTCATGACACATGCATGAAAATGTGTTGGATCGCTGAGCTTCATATATTAAGTGGAAGTGCCGAGATATAAAAGTACAATGCTGCCAAACTAGATCCAATAGTGGAACATTAAGTCACCACTTACTCCTCCCAAGAAATATCTTCTCTCCTATGGCAATGCTAGAGAAGGCAAGGTGGGAAATTCAAGTCCTAAAGTCCCCCTTTTCTTGTGTTATCAGGTTGTATTTATAACAAATGAGGTAAATTTCCACCTCCCATGTGAATCTTGACCTCTCTCATGAATCTTGAGCTTCTACAATGAATTTTCTAATTCTTACATGACCTTTGATCTTCTATATAACTTTAGAACTCAACAATGACTCTTCATATTCCATGTAGAACCCTTGGCCTTCCACATATTTACAATTTCTCATTTTGGGAAATTACACAATTACATCCCACAAATGATGTGGCAAGATACTATGACACATGTGACTCTTGAGATGACTCTTAACAATGATGACATGGAACTTCATGATGATGTGGCATTGCCGATTTGCTCCTTTTGATTCTTCCTTTGCATCTTCATGATAGATATTGCATGTGTTTCATCTTCATCCTCCAAGGGGTCGATTGATATGGAGACTTAATGTGATCTAGATATTTGATCTCCTTTGGTAAGCTAGTGTCCCTTTATCTTCTTGCTCGATGACTTCTTCATGGTTCTAGATTCACAAGTGTCTTCTAGTATGATCTCCTTCTCTTCCTCTCCGAGAATCTTCCTATCATGTTAATATGTAGTACCTACAAGTGGAATCCACTCATGAGAAGACAAAATTAGTACATAAATCTTCTAGTCTAGCTTTCTTCATAAAAATGACTGATTGAGATGGGACTAGGGCACATTGGACAGGGATGAAGACTGAAGGATTTCAGAGTGCATAGTTCCTGGGGCCAAGAGTGATGGACTAAAGCTTGAGACTACATAATGTGTAGTTCTGGAGGCCTAGGCAAGATGATTGTATAGTTGAGGAGCTCAGTGGGGCAATCTTGAGCCTTGAGGTTACCCAATACATAGTAAAGGAGAGAGAAAGACCTAGGGGTTGTGCAATTCATAGCTCAGGAGGGCAGGGAGACATCTTGAGGCTTTCCACTGTGAAATACGCAGAAGCAGATTGATTGGAAGGGTAAAATACGTAGTTTGGAGGTCAAGAGGGAAAGGTTGAGCACTGACATTGTTGTAACTTATTATTATGGCCATAATATTTTGTATATTTTTCCTGCATTTTAAAAATAAAAAATAGACAAAAAGAAAAAGTGAAAAAGAAATTAAAATAAAATAAAAATATAAAAATGAAAAGAAAATAAATAAATGAAAGGGGACTAATAAAAAATAAATAAAAGAAATATTTACCCTTCAGAAAGTGAGCACATTTAAATTCCACTCACTATAGTTAAACATTTTATATTTTAAATAAATTGTTGATTTGTAAGGTGATGTGTCCGCTTTCCACAAAGGGTTACCAATCACTTATTTTTCAACGGCTAAGATTTAACATGCCAAGATCAACGGTCCCAGGAAAATAGTGGGACCCCCTACCTTCCTGAATGATAATGGGGGGGGGGGTCTGCAAAGTTGTTTAATTAAAACTCACTTTGCCTACGTGAAAAGCGCTCAACAATTATGGCCCCCCTTTGCTCGATACCATTTACCATCTCCACCCCCGCAAACCACTCACCCACGTCAATTTTCCTCCCACCATTTTTACCATCCGCCAACATTCGACTACACATAGCCATTGCTATCTCTCCCCCGAAATCTAGCAAATGATTGTTGCTCATAAATTTTCTCCCACAGACGTTCTACAACATTTAATCCTCCATGCCAATAATAGTCAGTTTAACTAAAAACTGTTATTCGCTCCTAATAAAATACTTTCTATCCCTTTCAAATCGATCATTTGCCATTTTTCCCTGTAACTAAAATTCTCAAAATAATACTGCAAGAAAAATCCCAGTGAACAATGACCTTCAACCATCATCATTTCTGGGTAACTATCTCAATGTCCTCAGTAATTTTGTTTTTTCCTCATGGATTCCCATAAAGGAAAATAAAAAATGCTTGTAGATAATCCTTTGCTACCCCAGTCGTTAACTTCGATGGACTCCCACTCATTGCCACACAATTTAAAATTGTAAAGACCAATTGTGAATTTGACCTATCTGAAATTTACAATTTGGATTTTCAAAAATATGAAGAAACTAGTGATGAATTTTATTTTTTGTAATCCCTACTGCCCCAGTTTTGTCTCCCTCAAATCCATCATTTTCTAGAATTCGTCACTTGGTCTGGAGCCTGATATCTTCCTAGCCAAAGAGTTTTAATCACTCAGAACAATGAAACTCTTTTCCATATAACTACTAAGTCAATTTTCCAAGCCCTCCAGTTAAACCCTCAAGACTCTCCACACCCATTTTCTTCTGATGCTCTAATGGAAATCTATCAAAAACTTTCTTTTTCACAGAGAGCTCATATATTTGAGTCATTTTTACTAGAAAACTCAAAATTACCCTAAACAAACCCACATTATTCATCTTCAATGTTTCCTGAGATGTCTCGGTAGGCTATCTCCTTAGTGTATTGTCTGTTAGGATATCCCAGTGATCAATTAGTTAATGAATTCATTTTGGGATTTCTATCAGTGTTCTCTTCTGGTAAAAAACCTTCAATTATGTTAAGTTATAGTCAGTTTCTTTTCGATGTAATTCATGATCAATTTTTAAAGTTCAGTGTTGAAGGATCATTTAAGAATCAATTAGTTTTGGTTTACTTACTCTTATATCATTAGTCAGAAAGATTCAACTTTCCTTTTACAAAAGTTGGATGTTGAAGGTAAACCTCGGCCAGTGATCCATTGGGCATATTTAGTGAGAAAAACCTCTAATTATTTTTCTTTCAGTGATTTTGTCAAACAATTCTTGTATATAGCAACTTGTTTGTTAAACAGTGATGCAGTTCCTAGGGTTTCAAAAGAAATCAAAATAATTCTACCACTGAGTGAGCAGACTAAATTTGGAGACTATTATTTATACCAAAATTTCACCGAACTTAGGATTTATCATTGCGAGCTCCAAACATACAAATTTCCAGTATTTCACCCCATGAGGGTTTTTGCACTCGAGTACTTTAGACAGATGATGAACATGGATGAGGTTCATTTTGTTTCTAGAAAAAAAATAGACCAGTTTAAATTGAAAGCACAGGTTGGTCCATTCATATTCAACACTAGAGCTACAGAAAAGGAAGTCAATGAATTATTAAGCCAGATGAAGTTTAAGTTGAGTTTTAGTTGGTCATATGATCCATTAGGAATAATATCATCAATGAGAGTTGCTCAAATATCTATACCATATATGCATATGGAAAAACCTAAAGTTGAGAAATATGCCAACAAGGAAGAATGGGTAGAGAATACATTACAGGAGGTTGAGGAGCCATTTTCCAGTCAAAAAACATTGGAAACTCCAAGAATGACAGAAAAAGAGCTAAAGAGACAAAGATAAAGTGTATCTCCAACGAGGTCAGAGTTACAGAAAGCAGCATTTAAAGTATTCAAAAGGAGGAAAACTATAAATCTAGATGAATAATCTTCAAAAGCTCAAACTTCCCAAGAGCTTACTATAGTTTTACTATTAGTACAATCCCCTTTTTCATTACAGAAATCTCCGGAAACTACATTGGATTCCCCTTATTCTCGTCCTTGTTCTTCAAAACAACAAAGTATTTCTGTAAGATTCTTAGATACGAAGAAGAAAAATGAGGCACTAAAGACTTCCACATATGCAAATTTCTGCAGACAGTCTTCCACAACTCAAACTAGATTATTTTCTTCCCTTGACAGTGAAAAAGCTCAGTTGCAATTAACATTTTTTGAACCAAAGGTCCTTATGCCTAAAAGTGCCGAAGATTACAAAACCTTTGTGTTTTCATTTGATACCAAGAAAATACATCCTATTTATCAAATTGAGCTTCACAAGAAAGCAAGAGAAATGATATATTCATCTTTGACAAGATTTTCCATGGTAGCCTCTAAGCTACAGGCTTATCTGAATAACATTCATTCCGAATTTAAACTGGAAAATATGTCTTCCCTAGCAAAAGATACTAAAATTAAAGGGCTTGAAGATTTGGTTATAAAATTAGGATTAGATCCTAAATATATAATGGAAGTTGAGGAAATAATCAAAATCAGAAATGAAAATATACAAACATTAAGGAAACAACTGAGATTACCAACTACTGAACATCCTCAAGCACAACAAGTAGGTTAGCTGGAGAGAGAAAAGAAAACATGCTTCGAATGATTGTATAGCATAACATACAAATTCAGAAAATGGAAGCAGATATGCAAAAATTGATGAAGGAAAGAGAGCTCCAAATCAGAACTGCAATAGGAACATGTGCAACAACAGTGTCTACAGCATAAATAGAGTTTCCTAGTCATAATCAAGGAGATCAATTATCAAAAGCTACGGGAGACCTGCCATTAAAATATATGGAAATTGAAAAACTCAAAACTCAACTGGAGAAAACTCAAGATGATAAGATAAGTGTTGATATTGCATATCTGACCGAAGTTTAGAAAAATTTCAGATTAACCAGGAAAATAGAGAAATATGAGAATGAGCCATTGGTTGCACAAACATTAGCCGAGGCAAAGGAGAAGCTATGGATTGATATAAATTCAACAATGACAGAACTTTGGACATCTATTCAAATCATTTTTGAACATGAGGAGTTAGTGCAAATATCAAGAGAAGTCATCACAAGAATCAAAGAAAATTTGGAGTGCATGCCTAGAGAAGCTAATAAAATAATCAAAGTACTCAATTCTAAAATGAAAGAAGAACCGGAAGAATTTGGAATTGAGGACAGAACTGATACTGTTCTAGAGTTAAGAAGATTTTGAAGAAAATAAATTTGATTTTACAATTAGAGAACAAGTGTCAAAACTTAGAAGCACGGATTAAAAAGTTTCACGGAAAATTTAATATACTACATCAAAAAGGACTTCCAACTCTACGACATTCTAGTGGCCAATTGAATCCACCAAAAGATTATCAGTACAAATTGCACCAAATAGTAGTAGACATAACCAAATTTTCCAAAGTCAAAGGGATAATTAGTGGTAAAGAATTCCTAGAAGGCCTAGAGTATGATCTTTTCATTCAACATGAAATTAACCATTTGTTCATCACTAGGCCAACTTTTGAAAAATACAATGAAGTCGATGAGGCATATAGGAAAGCAACAAAATTTACTATCCTAGATGATAAAATATGGGATAAATGAATTGAAATCATCGAGTAAAACAAAATGTGAGGAATTTAGTGACCAGTCAGAGGGAAAGAAGGAGCAGTAAGAAGAAAAGAAGGAGCAGAAAGAACAAAATTCGGTTAAATGTAGCAGTCATCAAAAAACACCCTTAAATTATGTGTTGATTATTAGAATCAGCTTAGAATAGCTAGTTTCATGTTCTATTTTTGTAAATCCAAAACAGTTTAAGATATTATTTCATTTCGTAATAAAGCAAAAATTAGATCTAAGATTTTTTCGAATTAGATTCTATAAGTATTTTGTAATTCGAAGAAGTTGGGGTTGAACCCTTTTAATGATCCTAGACATGATTGTAACATCCTGATATATTTCTAAATATAATTGAAAGATTTTGGCTTCAATCCTGACAAATTTTGTATTCATGTGAGTTTGTCATGTTATTCATTTATGTTTTTCATATTTATTTGCGCACATGTTCAAGGTAAATAAGAGTCTAGGCAAGGCTAGATTGAATATCAATCTCCTTGACCACCCCCTGCAAATTTATAATCATTAGAAGAGATTAATTAATTAGATAATTTGTCTTAGTTAATTCCTCTCAATATTTTAATTATTGCCTTCTGTCATCTCTTGAACAGGTATTGTTTAGCTATAAAATTTATGCACGCATTAACTATATATGATTAATTAGATATTCATTATGAATGTTTAAAGGAGTATATACCTTCTTAATTTATTCTTTTCAAACCAATTTAAAGATTAATATTGTTATGAATGAAAATCAACCCTTTAATATTCTCATAAATACTTAGAATTTACAATTGTTTAATGATTTAATACAGTGGTCGTCCAATTAATTCAAAACCTTTCTTAGATGCTTTGGCATAGTGTCCTAACCTAGAATTGTCTACAAAGATACAACATTAGATTGGCGCCATTGCTGGGGAACGAATATTGAATATTTTCCCTGGGACAATGACTAGACTTTCCTCTTAATGGTGAATAAGAGGTTAGCAGGGTAAAATATTTCATCTGGTGACTCCACTGGTTAAATATAGCTTCATGCAGGCATACCAGATCTCATTTAGACCCTGAGATTTTCTCTCCTGTATTATATCCAAAGAGACTTGTGAGAATTGCATATATTAGACATAGAATAGAATCATCTAATTCCTTTCATGCTTCTCTTCCATCGAAAATATCCTCAGAAACTGAGCCTTTTCAATTAGTTTCAATACTTGCTGAATTATCATATCTGCCACCTAAAGAATTAGAACTCCTTTCTAAAGAAGTAGATTTTGAATCCGCACTCCTAGTTCATCAACTTGAGACGTTTTAGTTTCCTGCTTCTCATTTTGAATTCTATGATATTGAAGTAGATTCAGATCTTCAAACACCAGAGTTAAAACCAACTTATTTCATTGATTCCCTTGCACAAAATCATCCTTTATTTTCTCCCAAGTCTAAAGAGGAAATTAGCATTTATACCAATCCTTTGGCCTTTGAAGATCAATAGAAAAGGATACCTGAAGTTCAAAAAATAGTTCTCCATCCTCAGGTTTTCCACAAACCTAAACCTCCATCAGATCCATCTTCAAGCAAAGTTATCTCCCCAAAACAGACAGCTCCATTACAATACTAAATGGATGGATTTAAGCCAATTGTAACAACTAGATATGAAACATTAGTGCTTCCACCAGGTGACCAACTTCATGCTTTTCCTGAGGGTTATTTGAAACATTTTCCCTGATTCAATGGACAAACTCGAGAATCTGTATAAGACCACTTGGTTGCATTTCTAGATTTTGCTGATAACATGAACATTGAACATGAAGATGTTTACACTAGACATTTTGTTCAATCATTAGAAGGAAATTCCAAGATAGGTTTAGACAACTACAAGAAAATTATATAAATTCATGGGTTGAATTAACCAACATCTTCAAGAATCAATTGAGAAGAAACCCTAGAGAACCTGTTGCAGACTTTATTAAGAGATTTAATAAGATTTACAACAAATTCCACCAGATTGTAAACCCCCAATCACCGCTGCTAAAGTTAGATTCTCCAAAGAATTTGATGATGATTTTGTTGTAATGCTTGGAGAGAGAAAATTTGAAACCATAGCAGATATGTAAACCAATGCAATTGAAGTGCAAGAAAACATGTCAGCATCCAGTAAAATGAAATCAAATGAAGAAAAGGCTGAAAGGAAAATAAAATACAGAGAGGAAAGTGTTTCTTCATCAAAAACTAAATATGAAGAACATAAAATTGATAAAATAACATATTTGTTAAGAAATTTGTCTAATATAATTTCAAGAATGGAAACTCAACCTAGAGTAACCCAACAAGTTGAAAATAGACCTCCAGTCCAATATAGAATACCTTTTCAACCTCAGATTTTGCAAAGACTGAATATTGATCAACAAATTCCACCTCCAATTATGATTGATGACCAAAATATCGATGAATTTATTCCTATTGTTACAAATGGTATTAATTACTTTGAAGACCCATCATCTCAAAATTCTATTGTCCTAATCAGTCAAGACCAACCTATTGCTTAAAATCGAGAGTCATCCAAAGTTTCCAAATATCAAGATTTTTCTGAGTGTCTCATTGTTGAATTGAATAGGAGGTATGACCTAAGACCTAGACAAGGCCTTGGTAGACCCATAAAAAAGGTTTCCTTTGATGAACCTCAAGTAAAAGATGTTGAAATACCACCTGTTCAACCACCAAATCAGTTACAAGAAAAACTCACTATTGAAAAACTTTTTCCAACTATTTTTAATGTTGAAAAAGAATTAGAAAGGGTTAAAATCCTTGTTCCCTGTTGTGCTCTACAACAACCCCCCCCATTTCATATCATTTTCATTTATAAATATTAACATATGAAATGGGTCCCTTTAAAGATTAATTGGTATCAATACTTCTATAGTTTAAAAGGGTCTGATAATCAAATGAGCTCATTTATTTAAGCCTTTCGAACAACCATTTTTCAACAAATAAAACAATCTTTTATTATTGCGATAAAGCGATCGCAAGATCGCATATCGCAATGACATGGAAAACGCATATAAGTGTCACATTGGTCTCCGCCGATGCGAGTTCGCTATCGGCGATCGGCAATACTCCATACACATCTTAAAAATGCACATAACATAAGCTCTGACGCGACGCGATATCGGCGATCGGCTATCAGCGATACTTCGTATGTGGTCAAAGCATCTTAAGTCATTCACTCCGATCCGATGCAATTTCGCAATCGGTAGTCGGCAACATCCCATGCACATTAATAAGGCGCTCAGGTCTTACCCCCGATGCGATGCGATATCGGCGATCGGGGAATCGGCAATTCACTCTAAATGCACCTTGTTATATTTCTTCACACTAATCTAATGCGACGTCGCAATCGGCATTCGGGAGGATCCTATGCTTATGATTATATAATACCTATTCTCCTAAAGCGATGTGATATCGCTATCGGCGATCGGAATTTCAAAAGGCATAACTTGAAGATCTAAAGTATTATTGATATCCGATCGATAGAGCTCGGATTTCGAAAAAGCCGTTAAATGGAGGGATAAGGTGATGTATTCGTATTTAAAGTTTTGCCCCTTCGATTAACGATCACCTGCGCTCAACCGCCAAAATATCCATTGCACGCTTAAGGGAGTCATTCAGCCGGATAACGGTGTAATAAGCATTTAAGTAGTAGCAGGCCTTAAACGGCCATTTAATATATCTGTAATATCTTCTCATTGATTGGATCCACAGCCATTTTTGAGAGTTAATCTCTCGGAACGCTTCGATTGATATATCTCTCCCACCATAGGTCCTCATTATTATATTTCTATGTTACGGTTTTTCTTGCCTTTGTGCAAAATTCATCTTTCAAGAGAAGCCTGAGCAAGATGGGAAAGAAATCAAAGAAGACCGCGGGTTCCGCTGCTACATCAGTTGCAGGACAAGCTGCCACAGATAAAAAGAAGGGCTTAATATCAGATACTACATGCATGGGTCTTACCAGAGCTACATGGCAAGGCACGTATAATCTGCTAGAAGCCGAACAACCAGAGGTAACAGTGACGGAAACTACTGCGAATCCTACTCGCAAGTCTGATTGCACTCTCAAAGACTTAGCCGACTCTTTCCTTCACAGGATAGCGGCCAGAGAACAGATTCTCCCCTACACAGATGTCGTGCGATGGGCAATTGAGGAAATTCCAATCCTCGACAGAACTTTTAGCACCAGAGATGGGAGGATTTTCGGATCGTTCAAGCCAGAGCATCTAAGGCAAATGTATCATTTTCTTGAGCCAGAGAAAGTGTATAACAAGACGTTCCTAGAGAAATTTGCAAGTGATAATGAAGTGGAATCTGAACCCATCCGGGATTGGAGGCAGAATCCAGCCAAACACAAGCACGAGTCTTCCGGTAAGTACTCAGTCGATTCTTTGGCTTCTCCCTATTGCTATGCGGGGATAATGATGTGTAGGCTATGGGGATTACATGACTCTGCTAACTTTACCATAGAGATGGTTCCTCTAATGGAAGCAGCAGTAAACAGCATAATTATGGATTGGGCCACTATTCTCTCTGATAAGCTAGTCGTAGCTGTTCGTGATTTTAGAGCTAATTCTGTTGTCACTGAAAGGAAAATTCCCCTGTTTTATTACAGTGCATATATTTTAGATACATTATGTTTCAATTCTGAGTTTCCCGTCCTCGGTTGGAGGTGGACTGCCCAAGACCCCTCACCCATTCATATATACCACCAGAAATTGTGGAAATCTTCTTACAAGCACCATTTGTACCAAATCTGCAATGGCTTTGTGGTTCCCATTCATTATTCTATTTTTGATAAGCCCATTCCCAAAATCTCCTATCTAGCTTCCTTTGATTTACCGGCGGTAGCGAGTTGGTTTGGAGAAGAGAGATTTACCTACATTAGGGTTTTCGGCAGCCAAACCAATCTGCATGTTCTCCCTTTGTATATTCCAGATAAACTGCTAGCAAGAGAAATCGCCTATCAAATTATGGCAGAGAGTACTACACAAACTCTCAAGAAAGAAAAGAAGAGGGGTTGGCCCTCTTTTCCCTTGAGAATTGGTGCCTATACTCTGCATGATCTCAAACATGCAGAAAAGGAAGCCACAAAGATTCAGTCCTTAACCCTGGCCACTATCCCAAATAGGCTATATGATCCAAAGAAAACTGCCTATACTGCATTGGAACAGGCCAAATTAACAAAATTTGACCATCAAGAAGATTGGTTTGACGACCTATTCGTTTCAGTCGAAACAATAGGTCAAGCTAAAGAACTTGCTCGATTGAAATATAATGATGAACGGTTAACTGAGTTCAATAAACTTAGAGAGCAGAGGTTGCAAACTCTGCCTCTAGATTTACTGGCAACAACCCCAACGACATCTTCAAGTGAGCCTGGTCAGCAACAGTCAAGCCAGCCTCCTGTTATAACAAAAGATCAGAAGAAGCAACAGGAGGAAAGGCAAAAGAAGCAACAGGCAGAAAGGCAGAGAAAAGAACAAGCGGAAAGGCAAAAGAAAGAACAAGCAGAGGAACAACAGAAGAGGGAACAAGAGGAGAAACAGAAAAAAGAACTGGCAGATAGGCAGAAAAGGGAACAAGAAGAAAAACAGAGGGAAGAGCAAGAGGAAAAGCAGAGGAAAGAGCAGGAAAAAGAGCGGAGCGAGTCCCAAGCCGAGAAGCAGAAACAAACCACCATTGATCCCGAATTGCTCCAACAGTGGAAGCAATTTGACTCTATTATCAGTGGAATAGAATGTTCCAAAGATACGGACACCTCCAAAACAAATGACACACAGGACATCACTTCTCCTCAGGTTCTAAGCGGAACCAGCGGCCCACCCATTTCTAAGGATGTTGAGGTAATTCCTAAAGACCCTTCCGATCAAATTGTTCTCCAGTGGAAGATATTCCTCCCTTGGATGTTTTCTACAGCCCAAGGCATAGAGCAGTTGTAAAGCGATCAAGGAAAAGACGAAGGACTGATCAACCTTCTATCTTTCCAGAGCAAACAGTCACGGGTAATGTAGTATGGAAGGAGGAATTGGACCCCTCTGATGACCTAACAAAGCTGTCACAGTATGCAGGTGCCTATTCTGCAGCGACTATCGACAAGGCATCGGAGGTAAGTCTTCTACTGAAGACTAAGCACCAAGAAATTTTTGCACTACAGGCAGAATTGACTGAGACAAGGCAGAAGGCAGTGCAAGTAGAGGAGCAGTTGCTGGTACAATAGCAAATGAATGATCAATTAACCCAGCAATTGCAGGAAGAAAGGCAAAGGATTGACCAAAATGCAATCCAGAAACAAAAGGAATTGTCGGAAGCATTGGCACAATTGAGAGAAGCAAATGAACAAATGATGAAAATGAAAGACGAGCAAATAGCTCAATTATCATCACGGCTCGAAGTCATAAAGGGCACCCAAAAAGTGGAGGATTTCAGAGCAGAGGCATCGCAAATAAACAGTGCGTTAATATCGCAGATTAGGCTCCTATGTAATCAACTCACTGAGGCAGAACCATTGTGCGAGCTAACTACATCAGTATGTCAGCAGGTAGAGAAGGCCAGGAATGAGTTAGACCAAGCTGAAGAAACCATAATCGCATATCTTGATTGGCAAGATTCTGATGTGGGAAAAGCAGCGAATTTGCCTAGAATCCAAGAAACATACAAGGACATACTCTTTACAGAATGGCACACTCAAGTGATGAAAGCAGAAAGGGCGGCTTCAAGATGTAAATTAACTGCCAGCAATATGGTTGATCTGATCAACAACACCCTCTACTTGGCAAACATGATCTCCCAGTGTACACCTAGAAGCATAACAACAGTAAATATGATTGAGCAAACAAGTTATCCTGACTTAGAGGAGAAGGGGAGATTAATCACTGGGGTTAACACTTTGACTTTCGATGCATATTGGCTCTTTCTGATCAAGCCACACACACAAAGGTCTGCCCTCAAGTGTTTAACTGATGCACTCGGGTGTATAATTCCCGATATTCAAGATGCCACATACGCTGCTCAGCTCAGTTCGCGCCTCAACAAACCGCCTGAAGTAGAGTCAATGCTAGCGATAAGTCAGCTCAGGTTTAAAGGCAAAGATCCTACCTGATGAATCATTTCCGCCGATTGCCAGATCGCCAAGGAAGATAGGATGAATATTTATTGATGCCAACTTAATAGCATTTCAGTTTCTTAGATATTTAGATTAGTTTAGTATTTATAGACCCTTTCATTGTTTTGGAAAGGGTCGTAAAGTTTTGTAACAGACTTAATAGACTGAAGTTTGCACTATTGTGCTTCAGTCAATATTCTTTTATGAAACTGGGCCAATTGTTCTTAATTTAACAAGGAAGCTTCTTTATGCAATTGTGCACTATTGTCGTTGTTGAGGATGTTTTTTCATTGAAGGAAGAACTACAAATAGCGATTGATATTTAGGAGTGTCACGCAGCTCATATGGTATTTCTATCTATGTCTGAATTCATTCCTTTTATATGAATTGTTATGAGATTATTCTTGCTATTGTTGATTATATGCATGCGCTGTAACAACAGATCTTTATTCATTCCATTATTGGATGTTTTACGATGTGCCTTTCCTTTCAATCATGCATGTGACAATGATATAAATGATAAAGTGTGGTAATCTTGTTTTAATCGCTCTGTTTAACTATTTAGACACAGCAATCTTGAATGAATTAACATCTATGCCTTAAAGATGGAGTCATCTATATGCCTGTCTTTAGACACAGACCACCTAACGCCACGCTTTAAAGCTCAATAAGTCCCCGGGATAGATCATAGTTATTATATTCTTGCTGATAGTTTTAGTTATTCGCTCGTCGCTAGCATAGTTTATATTCATCCATCCATCCCATTTATCTACTTCTGGGAAACTGGTCCCATTATCCCCAGTCGGAGCCACTATTCCAAACGGAAAAGGAGTTGTACTAAGGTCCGGACCGGGTGATTATCCCCGATGTTGTTGCAGCGATTTTCGAGGCTTCAACATTCCCTTATCTGAATTCTCCAAGAATCCAGGATATAAAAAGAAAGTTTCCAAATGGATACAATCTTCTAGTGTGGATGCTAAAGGGGATGTTGTTAGTCTTAAAGATGATAAACCTTCAATTGTCCTTGGACCTAGTTCAAATATGATTGATGAAAGTGTGCTAATTTCTATGTTACATTGAAAGTTCATGATTTCCTTTTATACAATTGTATGTTAGATTCTGGTGTCTCCCATAATCTAATGCCTAAAGTTATCATGGACCAACTTCACTTGCAAATCACCAGGCCATATCATGATCTATATACTTTTGATTCAAAGAAAGTTCCTTGCCTAGGATTAATCAAAGACTTAGTTGTTACACTTGCTCAAATCCCTGTGAAAAGTGTAGTGTTGGATATTGTTGTCACAGACATTCCACCAAAATTTAGCATGTTGTTGCCAAGATCTTGTTATGCTAATCTTGGAGGAAGCTTGCCAATGGAGATGTCTTATGCTACAATCCCAGTTTATGGAGGACAACATTTAAGACTGTACAGAGAAGTAAGATTCATTAATACTGTCTGTAAAGTTAATCAAGCAATAAATTATCCAATTTATGCTATTGATCAAGATTTTGGATGCTTTACTTTGGCTACAAATGATCTCTCTAATCCTCAAACTAGAATTGAAGATATTGTCAATATACCTCAATTTTCATATACTAATATTTGGAAAATGTATTTTGATGGGGAATTTTCTAAGGATGGAGATGATGTAGGAATTGTGATCATTTATCCTGACAAGAAAAATATAATCCAATCCTTCAAATTAGATTTTGAAGTCATAAGTAATGTGGCAGAATATGAAGCCTTGATTTTAGGATTGGAATTACCTAAAAGTATAAAAGTACAAAACCTAGTGGTATATGGTGACTCAGAATTAATTGTAAAACAAAGCAATAATCTTTGTCAAACCAAGCATCCTCTATTCATATCTTATAGGAATGAAGTGTGGGATTGTGTGGAAAAATATTTTTAGGCCTTCAACATCTCATCAATTCTAAGAGAAGATAACATACCTATAGATTCTTTTGCAGTCTCTGCAAGTTATATTAAAACACCTGATCCTTTGTACTTTCATTACCAAATTGAAGTAAAGTACAAAACTTCCATCCCAGATAATTTGAAGCATTGGCAAGTTTTTGAAGATGATGAACATTTATTTTTTTTACAGGGAATCGATGAATTTTCTAGCTTACATGTTGAGGAAGAAAACAATGATGAAATAAATTCAAATGAAGGTATTTCAGATTTGAATTTTAAACATAAAATTATTGATCATGATATCATTCAGTTGTCAAATAACTATATCCCAAAAGGATTAGTTCCTCTTGAAAAACTTTTTAATCAAAATGATGTATCAAAAAGTTCATTGTTAAGTTCACAATAGGAAGATGTACAAGATTGTAATATTGGTACTACAAAAGAGGTGAGAAATATCAAAATTTCATCCAGTTTGCCTCAAGACATAAAAGGAAAATATATCAATTTGTTTAAATCGTATAGAGATGTATTTGCATGGTCATATGAGGAGCTAAAAACCTATGACACAACTATCATTGAGCATAAAATTCCCCTCAAACTAGAAGCTAAATCTTTTCAGCAGAAATTAAGGAGAGTGACCCAATATTACTTCCTATTATTGAGAAAGAAGTGAGAAAATTGTTGGATGCTAAAATAATTGTTTCCTTAAGATACTCTAAATGGATAGCTAATCTGGTACATGTTAGGAAGAAAAATGGGGAAATTAGACTCTATGTTGACTTTAGGAACTTGAAAAAATTATCCCTAAAAGATAATTATCCATTACCAAAAATGGGTCAATTGTTTCAAAAAAGGGACCTGTTTCATAAATTTTCAGACTGGATACTCCTGGTACACAAAATGCAATAGGTAGGCCACGTTTCTTCAATTTTTCATACTGGACCCATCAGTAACATTGAAGGTCAAAATTAATCACCACTACAATACATCCAACAAATACATCTGCATCAACCAATCACTGAAACCCAATCATAAATCTCTGATATAACTGAAACCCAATCATCAATCTCGGAATCAACCACAACTAAATCAATAAATCACTGAAAACTCAATCAACCGACACTTAATAAAAATTCAACCAATCAACTGGAACAGTTAGATCACTGTAACCAGAACAAAGATTTGAACCCAAAACACTGCATCAACAACCAGAACCAGCTGCAACCTCAAAAATCATATGTCAGATTATATACGCTACTTCAATGAAGCCAACCTGCATGTATACACTACTTTTTGTAGCCAAACTTGTGTATACCTCAAAAGAAACTGAATCATCAAACCTTTGAGCCAATAAAATTCATCAGACAGTGACATTCTGAAGATCTACTGTCAAATTACAGAGTTATAAACAAATAGCAACAAAGATCACCCTTCTCACTCAATCAATTGATCAACTAGACTCAGTCTCTTTATACAATTAGTTTTAATTTCAGATCTAATGAAGACATCATGGAAAAACAACAGTAAAACAACAACACTAATCAGATGGATCAGTCATCTTTGAACAACAAGATTTTATTTTTCATATGCTACTTGGAAGTGCCGAACTAGCATGTTTACGCGCCTTCACCAAGGCAAACCAGTGTATAGATCTACAAATAATAACTTATAACTTCGTAGCTATTCTAGACTTCAGATATACCCATATCATAGCATTTAAAGGACAAAACATTTGTTAGCACTCAGATCTAGCCTATCCATTATCAGATCACATAATGATAAGTCATTTCAGGTCTTATGATCCTGATCCATCATTAGATCTCATCCATCATCAAACACTCAGGTGCATACTTAGTTCAGATCAAGCAAAGCATCAGAAACCCATAACATGCATATTTTCTTTTGATCTAACTCTTCATAAGATATTCATTACTTGCACTCTTAGTCCTTTGATCTTCTCCTCCTTATATACTTAGAGCCTTTTTCAATACCTTAGACCAAAACAACACTTAGAACCTGTGGTATTCTTAGATGGTATCAATTAACCATTACTCCGCTCAATATTGAGGGCTAATACCATGGTATTGACCCTTGGTATTCTTTATCCTTAATTTTCCATCCCATACACACTTTTCCTCTTGTGAAAGTGTGTGCATACATATACGCTCCTTTTGTTCTGTGAACCCGCTTGTATACGCTACTTGGACTAGGTGAACCAGCGTATACAACTTAATATAATTTAAAACATTCTTTTTCTTCAATTGCTTGATTCTGATCTGTAACCCTTTGTCCCATCATCCTGTTCTTTGGTGCCATTACTATGTTACCTATGAATAGACATGTTACAATGTGAGTTGTCATCATACATCACTTCTGAACTGATTCCTCCAAATTGTCCTACATTTTGTCCTAGTTGTAAACACAACTGCCATGTATTCTGTCACATCCTATTTATACCTTTATTAAGTAGTCCATTCATTAAATAGGTTTTCATCAATGACAACTCATAAGTTAGGTTTGTTATCAATGACAACACTAACACAATCTCCTTGTATCAAACCTTTGACCATTATTGTGTTCCATCATTTTGTCACCTCGATATCTCTATGTTCCATCATTTTGTCACCCATGATCTGTCCTGTAGATGCATCTAGTTACCATATACAAGTGATTTTCCATCAAGTACAACACATGCATCATAATGCCAAAAATCTCCCCCTTTGGACTTGATGGCAACCACTTTGGTGTTTGGTCACCACAACCTATAGATAACATCACGACAAGCACCAAGCTTTTTAGAACATCAAGATACTCTCCAAACACCAAGCTACTGCCCCCCTTTGACATCAAGGGCAAATGCATGACCAATGTTAAATGAAGACTTCCATACCTGAACTTCTAAATATGAACACTGATCATGCTCCCCCTAGGCGCATGCTGAATTCTCTAATCAAACTCCCTTTTAGTACATGTTGAGATGCACTATATTGTCCATGCTCCCCTTGAGGATATGCAGAGTTTGCATAAATATTTTTGAAAGAATAACATGACTCTATAACTCAACTATGTGAGTATGAACTTCCTATCATCAATGACTCATACATACATCAATCACCCAGCCAAGTGGGGATAAACCAAATGAGTCAACCACTCAACCAAGTGGGTTTACATATTTGACATGATCTCAAAAGTCCATACATGATTGAATATGACAATTAACACATCATAGGTCTTTACATGACCTTTACAAGATCATGATAATTATCAGCAACTATCATACACCATATATGATATGCACCAAAAACATTTATTAGCAGCATCAAGAACAACAACCTGTATATGTCCATCATCAATTTGTAAGATATGTCAACGTAGCCTTAATATCATCAACTTGTGACTAAGTATGCTGCATATAGATATCAACTCATCCTCTTGACCTTATCAAGATCAATATTGCTATGTTTCCTTAGTAGAAAAGGCCTTAACATAGCCTTCCATGAATCAACTAAGAATATGTCATATCTCCAAGCAGTAATACAAAACCAGTCACATATATACATGTGAAAACACCATATTCATCATCCATGACTATAATATCATCATTGTCGTAACAAGAACTGCATGATATTTCAATAACCACCCTCAATATATCAACAATGTACCTTCACTAGGGATTTTTTTCAACATCTACATCTGATAAGCATCAACCATGATAATCAACATATGTGAGAATCAAACCTATCATCATAAAGTAAGAATTCATCATCATTATGTGACTAAGTAAGCCATGTTTCAAAATAATGATGTCTTCAAATAGATATGTTCTTCATGAAACCTGCAATAACACCATTTTCTTGGCCAACCAACATTATTTACCAATGTGTAATTTAAGTAATCATCCATGTATATGCATCCTTCATAGAGAAAGCAATATGTATATAGCAAACGATGAGCTCATAGTAATTTGTCAAGCTTTCTTGATACCATCAACATAAGAAATCCTCAACCAATATACCATTTGAGAGCCAAGAACTATGGGAATCCTCCACCATAACTGCACCATATGAACTTTATGTATCTTTGAAGGCATGATGACAGCAGCATAAAAGAAATGAGTGACACTTATCATCATCAAACAATGAAGTTGTGTACTCTATCTTTGTTCTTCTCCTTGAAGTTATGAAGATCACCATGTAACCAACATAACTATATGCATCATCAAAAGAGTCATCCACAATCATCCATAAATATGGTCTGAATAACAACTATGTGGCTCAAACAATCTAAGTATCATTTGAGACTTTATCATAGGCAACCCATGACTACAATATAGCATGGTGTATCATCAAGAACATAAGAATCCTCATCATTGATAAGAATCGTTATGTACCATAGACTTCTAAACATAATGCCAACAATGTATTATTAGAAGCATAGCATATTCTCCCCCTGAACCTGTACCAACTATTCACTGTCAGATCTGATCATTGCATATATCAGTAAGAATCATCAAGGCATCATCATCAACTAGTTATACATCAAGTCATCAACAACTTATGAGGGTAAAAATCACTTCTAAGTAACATCCACAGATTGTAGTCATCAATCATTTAGACAGAAAAGACAATTGATAATTTTTTGAACCATATTAGACCATTTTTTCTGAGTCTGTCCCACTTCTTCTTCATCAAACCAACATATACGCTATTGTGCAGTTTCAAACTAGCATATATACGCTACTTGTTTTCATAATATCTGTGTATGAGAATTAGAACACTGGAGTTTCATACTTTCAGTTCCTCAGTATTTTCTGACTGTACCTGGTCCTAGAACTTTTGTTGAAGTGTCAGTTCCAACAATATCATTACCATTATGGTTATTCATCAGAGACTCCATTTTTCTCTGTCTCCAGTCATGTGATGAGCACATCCACTATCATCTTTGTCTTCTAATGAGAAGAGATCAAGATCACACCTTATCTAATATTCCTTTTCTTGATTCTTGATGGATTCATATTTTTCATATTTTCTGATATAAATCTGCTTATTTGATTGCTTACCATATTGTCTACGACGATCCATAGACTTCTCCCTGCATTCTTTTGCTATATGCACAAAGTTGATACAAGCATAACATCTTATATGTTTTCATATTCCTTCTAATGCAATCAATGGCTTTGTTACCAAACGTATTGCAAGAAAAACAATGTCCCTTAAAGTACCTGGAAGCTGATGATCTTTTTGTGTGACGATTATTAGCTTGAACCATTCTACTTCTGCATCTGGCTGCAACATGTCCAAAATTATGACATATAAAACATTCAACATTATTCATCAGAGGAAAGAATCGATTAACACTTCCATAGTTAGGAGTAAATGATTTTCTTTGAAGACTTTATTTCCTTGGTTGTTGATGGGGTTGACCTCTTATCTCCTTGTTGAGCATTTCAGATTTTGCATTAGAATTCCTTTCTTCAGTTTGTGAGCTAGATTCACCTTTAACAATTTCATGAAAACCAAGACCAGATTTGATGGTAGGAGACCTTTGACTAATAATAATATTATCCAAAATCTTAGTAATATCTTGAAACCGTAAAAATTTATCCTTTTCTTCTAATTTACCTTTTAGGATATTTACCTCAACCCGATATTGCTCTTCCTTTTCAAGACATTGCTTCTTCATGATTTCTTCAACTTTTCTTCCTTCTTCCACTTGTTGCCTTAATTTGAGAACCTCATTTTCTTGTTCTTCAAATGCTTGAAGTAGTTCTTCATTCTTCTTATTTGAATTTTTAAGATCTTATTTTAGAGAGACGACCACAACTTCAAGACCTTCACAGTAACTGGTTCTTTCTATAAGTTCCTTGGTTGTTGTATCCTTTTCATTCACTTCATTTCTCAATGATGTCACTTCATCCTCTAGCCTTTGAATTTGATCTTCCTTTTCTTTGTACTGCTTATTTATTTTGTTTCCTTCCTCCAATTGATTTTTTAACCTGGTAAGCTCTTCTTTGTAGGTACATTCCCTTTTGTCAAATAGATCAAAACCTAACAAATTAAAATTAATTATTTTTAGATAAAATTATTATCATAAAATTTGATATTATTAAATAATCTATTTACCGGAATAAAATATTTTATTATCACATAACAACTATTTTTTTACTCAATAACAAATTAACCAACGGCTAGTTCTCAACGGCTAACTCTGGGCAATGATGCATCCATGCTATTTATTCCTTCAAATCATGTGATTTCTCACCTTGTCATGAGGATGAACCACATTAGCTGGTTCGAAACGTCAACCCAATGCTAACGATGTGATTAATCTGAAAGACTGATATCTACATTATGGATCAAAAAAGTCTTAGATCTAACAAATAGATCTTGTTGATCTCTAATTTTTTCTATGAGCCTTTTAACTTATGCCTCTATATTTCTTTCACTTTCACCCATAAGAGAAAATTCAGTTGTTTCACTGTCACTTTCATTATCATCAATATTGCATGAACAGAGAAATGTATCACCAGAAGACCAAAAATTTGTACCTGAAAATTATTTTGCTTGTTCATCTTCAATTTGGAGTGATTCTGAATCTAAATACTTACTTGCACCTAATATTCAATTGTCTCTCCTGCTATCATTATTTCTTTGAGATGTCTTCTTCTTCTGAGGTGCTTTATTCTTTTTCTGTTGTCCCATTATTACAATGAATATCCTTCAAGTGACCAAGCTTCTACCAAAGGGCCGGCTCTGATACCAATTGTTGGGAAAAATACTAAGAGGGGGGTTGAATCAGTATTTACAAATCAATAAATTTTTACATTTCAAATTCAAATTTCTATATGAGACTTTACTGAATCAAACCTGCGTGTGCACGTGACTATTCGTAAGGCAATTAGCGTATATCCAGTGAACTTATAATTCAGTTAATCTATCATATGATTGTCTTCAGCTAGTGCATTAGTACTTTATTAACCATTAGATAAACATTAACCATTTGTTGTAATAAATCAACCATCACACATAAGCAACACACATGAACACCAATATTTAAGGTGGAAACCCAATGCAGGAGAAAACCACATGTTGTTGTTGTCTTTGTCTTCTTTTTAATATAAAGAATAAGTTGTTTACAATCTTGTACTGGTGCATACTCATACCAGTATGCAGGCACCCACCTGTAGAAGGCTACAACCTTCTCTTATTCTCCAGCTTCTACTAGAAGGGAGCTACAACCCCGTGATCTAATCACCAGCCACTACTGACCGGAAGCTTCAACTTCCTCACTCAAGGCTCCAACCCTCAGTATCCACCAGGGACCACGTTTCATAAATTTTCAGAGTGGATACTCCTGGTACACAACAATACAATAAGTAGGCCAGGTTTCTTCAAATTTTCATACTAGACCCATCAGTAGCATTAAATTTCAAAATCAATCACCACTACAATACATCCAACAAATACATCTACATCATCCAATCACTGAAACCCAATCATAAATCTATGATGTAACGCAAACCCAATCATCAATCTCAACCACAACTGAATCAATCAATCATTGAAAACTCAATCAACTGACACTTAATCAAAATTCAACCAATCAACTAGAACAGTTATATCACTGTAACCAAAACACAGATCTGAACCCATAACACTACATCAACAGCCAGAACCAACTGCAACCTCAAAAATCATATGTCAGATTGTATACACTACTTCAATGAGGCCAACCTGCATGTATACGCTACTTTCTCTAGCCCAACCTACGTATACCTCTAAAGAAACTGAATCATAAAAGCTTTGAACCAAAAACTATACCAACTAGTGACATTCTGAAGATATACTCTCAAATTAAATAGTTCTAAACAAATAGCAGCAAATATCACCCTTCTCACTCAATCATTCAATCAACTAGACTCAATCTCTTTATACAATCAGTTTTACTTTCAAATCTAATGAAGACATCATTGAAAAACAGTAGTAAAACAACAACACTGATCATGTAGATATTTCATCTCTAAACAAAAAGCTTTTCTTTTGCATACGCTACTTGGAAGTGTCGAACGAGCGTGTATACACGCCTTCACCAAGGTGAACCAACGTATAGATCTGCAAATAATAACATATAACTTTGCAGCTATTCCAGACTTCAGATATACCTAGATCATAGCATTTAAAGGAAAAAACATTTTTTATCACTCGGATCTAGCCTATCCATTATTAGATCACATAATGATAAGTCATTTCAGGTCTTATGATCTTGATCCATCATTAGATCTCATCCATCATCAAACAATCAGGTGCATACTTAGTTCAGATCAAGCAGAGCATCAAAAACCCATAACATGCATATTTTCTTTTGATCTAACTCTTCGTAAGATATTCATTACTTGCACTCTTAGTCCTGATCTTCTCCTCCTTATATACTTAGAGACTTTTTCAATACCTCGGACCAAAACAACACTTATAACCTGTGGTATTCTTAGACTGGATCAATTAACCGTTACTCCGCTCAATATTGTGGGCTAATACCATGGTATTGACCCTTGGTATACTTTGTCCTTAATTTTCCATCCCATATGCGCTTTTCCTCTTGTGAAAGTGTGTGCATACGTATACTCTCCTTTTGTTCTGTGAACCCGCTTGTATACACTACTTAGACTAGGTGAACCAGTGTATACAACTTAATATAACTTAAAACATTATTTTTCTTCAATTGCTTGATTTTGATCTATAATCCTTTGTCCCATCATCCTGTTCTTTTGTGCCATTACTTTGTTACATCTGAATAGACATGTTACAATGTGAGTTGTCATCATACATCACTTCTTAACTGATTCCTCTGAATTGTCCTACATTTTGTCCCAGCAATAAACACAACTGCCATGTATTCTATCACATCCTTTTTATACCTTTATCAAGTAGTCCATTCATCAAATAGGTTGTCATCAAGGACAACTCATCAGATAGGTTGCTTATCAAGGACAACACTAACACAATCTCCCTATATCAAACCTTTGACCATTATTTTTTTCAATCATTCTTTCACCTTTGATATCTCTATGTTCCATCATTCTATCACGTCTGATCTATCATGTAGATTCATCTAGTTACCATATAGAAGTGAGTTGCCATCAAGGAAAACACATGCATCATAATGCCAACAACGAGTTGTAATCGATCCTAAGAGAGTTTCAGCAATTCAGGTAAACAGTTTTCCTAGAAATAAAAAAGATATTCAATCATTCTTAGGAAAAATAATTTTCTTAAGAAGGTTTATACCTAATTATGTTGAAATTGCTAAAGATATTATTGATATCCTTAAGAAAGACAAGGAGGTTAAATGAACTATCCAAGCTAGATACTCTTTCTCATAGATAAAAAAATAAATTTTAGAAGCCCAAGTGTTAGCTAGCCTAGACTATACAAAATTGTTTAGTATTTTCTCCTTCACCTCAGATACCACTATAGCAGTTGTTTTATTGCAGAGAAATGATGATAAAAAAGAACAACCAATTTCTTTCTTCAGTAAGGTTATGAGATATGTCGAATTGAGATATGATATCAATGAGAAACAAGCTTATGACTTAATACAATCTTTGAAAGCATTCAGGATTTATGTTTACATTCTCCTATAATTTCTTATGTTCCTAACAATGTAGTAAAAACAATCTTGACTCAGCCTGATACAGATGGAAAGAGGGGAAGATGGAATCCTAAGATACTTGAGTTTGATTTAGACATCATGCCTACAAATTTGGTGAAAGGATAGGATTTAGATAAACTTTTAGCTAAATCAAATTGCAAAATACTTGGTATCAACACTATCATGCATATTTTAGGTGAGAAGAATCCACAAGAACCTTCTTAGATATCAGGTTAGAAGAATCCACAAGAACCTTCTCAGATTTTAGGTGAGAATAATCCACAAGAACCTTCTTAGATTTCAAGTGAGAATAATCCACAAGAACCTTCTCAGATTTCAGGTGAGAATAATCCACAAGAACCTTCTTCCAATGCAGTTCCTATTCCTCTTCCTTTACACATTGATCATGTTTTTTAACTTTCTAACTGGTACAAAGACATAGTGCATTTTCTACGTGATCTTGAATACCTACTTGAATTCACAAAGAATCAATGTCGATCCCTTAGAGTCAAGGCCATGAAGTGTTGTATAATAAATGCTAATTTTTATTTGAAGGATCCTATAAATATTCTCTTACTATGTTTGATTGAGAATGAAACTGATGGGGTAATTGAGTAGTTGCATGAAGGAATTGGTGGAGGACATTATGCTTGGAAGGCTACTTCTTATAAAATACTAAGAGCTGGTATCTATTACACAAAATTGTTCGCACAGGTTGGAGGAAAGTGACGAGTTATATCCCATGTCAGATATTTGTAGGGAAACAAATATTAACAACACTTCCCCTTGTCCAGTTTCAGTAGAAGCCCCTTTCTTGTAGTGGGATTGGATTTCAATGGTGAGATATTTCCAGCCTCTAACAATCAAGATTCATAGAAGCCCCTGTTAAGAATGCAACTGATACAATGGTGATAAGATTCATTGAAGAAAACCATTAGGGGAATTTTGAGGTCTAAAATGGGCCTCCTAAGAAAAATGTACAACTAAAATAAACTTTATAGGAACCAATAGGATTCAATATGACAATTGCAACTATGTGGGATGATTCACCATTTCTGGAGTAAAAAAGTAAAAAACAGTGGTGATAAGATTCATTGAAGAAAACTATTAGGGGAATTTTTAGGTCTAAAATGGGCCTCCTAAGAAAAATGTACAGCTAAAACAAACTTTATAATAACCAATAGGATTCAATATGACAATGTCAACTATGTGGGATGATTTGCCATTTTTGGAGTAAAAAAGTAAAAATAATAAAATAATAAAACTACTTTTTCGACTCGTATTTTAAACTTATCTCCCTCATGTTTTACTCAAATTTTGAGACAGAGTACTTGTTGGATGAAAAACTTAATTCCTCATCCAAGGAGTACCCATGTTCCATACTTTCGATGGACCCTGCTACACGAAAAATGAGAAATACATGAAAAAATGTGATTGCAATCACGTTTTTCATGTATTTCTCATTTTTTTTCTAGTAGGGTCTGTCGAAAGTATGCAACATGGGCACTCCTTGGATGATGAATCAAATTCTGCATCTAATGAGTGTTGCTGGTCGAAATTTGAGTAAACCCATAAGGAGATAAGTTGAAAATACAAGTTGAAAAAATAGTTTTTCTTTTTGCCCTATAAAATTTGATAATGTAATCTAATCATTTATTATTTCCACTATTATTTTATTATTTTCTTAGGAGGCCCATTTTAGACCTCAAAATTCCCCTAATGATTTTGTCCATATTTGGTTGTACTAAACATATTGTTACAGATAATTCTCAAGATTTCAGTAGTATAAAGATGATAGAATTCTATCAAAAATACCATATTACATTACATCATTCTAATCCTCTACTACCCCCCATCAATAACTTGGATGAACTCCCACTCGTTGATATTCAATTTAAAATTATAAAGACCAATTGTGAATTCAACCTATACGAACTTCACAATTGGGAATTTCAGAAATACAAAGACGTCGTTGATAAATTCTATTTTTTGGGATCACTACTTCCCAAGTTTTGTTTCCCTCAAACCCATCATTTCCCAGAATTCATTACCTAGTCTGGAGCCCGATATCTTCCTAGCGAAAGATTTGTAATCGCTTAGAACAATGAAAATATTTTCCATATAACTATTGAGTCAAGTTTCCAAGCCCTCCAGCTAAACCCTCAAGACTCTCTATACCTTTTTTCTTCTGATGCTCTAATGGAAATCTATCAGAAAATTTATTTCTTACTGAGAGATCATATATTTGAGTCATTTTTACCAGAAAAATCAGAATTGCCCAGAACAAAACCACCTTATCCCTCTACAATTTTTCCTGAGACGTCTAGGTAGGTTATCTCCTTAGTGTCTTGTCTCTTAGGATATCCCAGTGATCCATGGGTTGATGAAATCATTTGGGATTTTTATTAGTGTTCTCTTCTGGTAAAAAACCTTCAATTATGTTAAGCTACAGTCAGTTTCTTTCTGATGTAATTCGTGATCAATTTTTAAAGTTCAGTGCTAAAGGATCATTTAAGCGTCAACCAGGTTTTATTTACTTATTCTTATATCATCAGTAAAAAGGATTCAATTTTCCTTTACAAAAGTTATATGTTGAAGGTAAACCTCGGTCAATGATCCATTGGACATCTTTAGTGAGAAAATCCTTTGAAGAGTTTTCTTTCGGTGATTTTTTCAATCAATTCTTATATATAGAAACTTGTTTGTTAAGCAGTGATGCAGGTCCCAGGGTTTCAATATAGATCAAAATAATTCTACATATAAGTGAGAAGAATAAAGTTGGAGAATGGTATTTATACCAGAATTTCACTGAACTCAAGATTTATGGCTGCGAGCTCCAACCATATAGATTACCATTGTTCCTCCCCATGAGTATTTTTGCACTTGAGTACATTAGACAGATGTTGAACATGGATGAGGTTCATTTTGTTTCTAGTAAACAAAAAGCTCAATTTAAATTGAAAGCACAGGTTGGTCCATTCATAGTCAACATTAGAGCTGCAGAAAAGGAAGTAAATGACTTATTAAGCCAAATGAAGTTTAAGTTGAGTTTTAGTTGGTCATATTATTCATCAAGAATAATCTCATCAATGAGAGTTGCTCAGACATGTGCACCATATGTGCATATGAAAAACCTGAAGTTGAGCAATATGCCAACAAGGAAGAATGGGCAGAGAATACATTGCAGGAGGCTGAGGAGCCAATTTCTAGTCAAACATCATTGGGAACTCCAAGAATGACAAAAAAAGAGCTAAAGAGACCAAGAGAAAGTGTATCTTGAACAAGGTCAGAGCTACATAAAGCAACATTTAAAGTATTCAAAAGGAGGAAGACTATAAATATGGATGAAGAATATTCAAAAGCTCAAACTTATGAAGAGCTTACTATAGTTGTACTATCAGCACAATATCCTTTTTCATTACAAAATACTCCATAAACTACATTGGATTCCCCTTCTTCTCCTTCTTCTTCAAAACAACAAAGTATTTTTGCAAGATTCTTAGAGATGAAGAAGAAAAATGAGGCACTAAAGACTTCCACATATGTAAAGTTCTGGAGACAGTCTTCCACAACTCAAACTAGATTACTTTCTTCCCTTGACAGTGAAAAAGGTCAGTTCCAATTAGAATTTTTGGAACCAAAGGTCCTTGTGCCTAAAAGTGTTGAATATTACAAAACCTTTGTGTTTTCATTTGATACCAAGAAAATACATCTTATTTATGAAATTGACCTTCACAAGCAAGTAGGAGAAATGATATATTCATCTTTGACAAGCTTTTCCATGGCAACTTCTAAGCTACAGGCTTCTTTGAATAACATTCATTCCCAATTAAAACTGGAAAATATGTCTTCCCCAGCAAAAGATACTAAAATTAAAGGGATTGAAGATATGGTTATAAAATTAGGATTAGATCCTAAATATATAAAGGTATCTGAGGAAATAATCAAAAGAAGAAATGTAGATATATAAACACTAAGGAAATGGCTGATATTACCAACTACTAAACATCCTCAAGCACAAGAAGTAGGTTAGCTGGAGAAAGAAAAAGAAAATATGCTTTGAATGATTGTAGACTAGAACATACAAATTCAAAAAATGGAAGAAGATATAGAAAATTGATCATGGAAAGAGAAATCCAAATTAGAAATGCAATAGGAACATCTACAACAACAGTGTCTACAACAGAAACTGGCGTTCCTAGTTAGAATCAAGCAGTTCAATTATCAAAATCTCTAGGAGACCTATCATTAAAATATATGGAAATTGGAAAAACTCAAAACTCAACTGGAGAAAATTCAAGATGATAAGATAAGGGCTGATAATGCATATCTGGCTAAAGTTCAGAAAAAGAAAAAAAAGAAGAAAAAAATCAGATTAACCAGGAAAATAGAGAAATATGAGAATGAGTCATTGATTGCATCGACATTAGTTGAGGTAAAGGAGAAGATATGGATTGATATAAATTCAACCATGACTGAAATTTTGACATCTATTCAAATCATTTTTGAACAAGAGGAGTTAGGGAAAATATCAAAAGTAGTCATCACATGAATCAAAGAAAATTTGGAGCACATGCCTGGAGAAGCTAATAAAATAATCAAATTACTCAATTCTCAAATTAAAGAAGAATTTGAAGAATTTGGAATTGAGGATAGAACTGATATTGTCCTAGAGGTAAGAAGAGTTTTAAAAAAAATAAATTTGATGTTACAATTCAAGAGCAAGTGTCAACACTTAGAAGCACAGATTAGAACATTTCAGAGAAAATTTTATGTTCTACATTAGAAAGGACTTCCATCTCTACGACATTCTAGTGGCCAATTGATTCCACTAGAATATTATCAGTACAAATTTCACCACATAGCAACAGACAAAAGCAAATTTTCCAAAGTCAAAGGGATAATCAGTTGTAAAGCATTCCTGGAAGGTCTAGAGTATGATATTTTCATTCAACATGAAATTAACCATTTGTTCATCACTACGACAATTTTTGAAACATACACAAAAGTCGATGAGGCATATAGGAAAGTAACAAAATTTTCTATCCTTGATGATAAAATATGGGATAAGTTACTTGAACTCATCGAGTAAAACAGAATGTGGGGAATTCAGTGACTAGTCACAGGGAAAGAAGGAGTAGTAAGTAAAACATAACGAGCAGAAAGAAAAAAAATTCAGTTAAAGGGAACAATCATCAAACAACACCCTTAAATTTTTTGTTGATTATCAAATTAGTTTAGAATAGCTACTTTCTTGTTCTATTTTTGTAAATCTAAAATAGTCTTAGATATTATTTCATTTTGTAATAAATTTTATTTTTAGATCTAAGATATTTTCGAATTAGATTCTATAAGTATTTTGTAATTCGAAGAAGCTAGGGTTGAACCCTTGTAATGATCCTAGACATGATAGTAACATCCTAAGATATTTTTGAAGATAATTGAAGTATTATGGCTTCATTCCTAGCAACTTTTGTATTCATGCGAGTTTGTCTTGTTATTCATTTGTTTTTCATATTTATTCCTGCACATGTTCAAGGTAATATAAGAGTCTGGGAAAGGCTAGATTGAATATCAATCTCCCTGACAGTCCCCTACAAATTTATAATAATTAAAATAAATTAATTAATTATACAATTTGTCTTTGTTAATTCCTCTAAATATTTTACTTATTGCCTTCTGTCATCTATTGAACCTGTATTATTTGGCTGTAGAAAATTTATGCACGCATCAGTTGTGTATGATTAATTAGATATTCATTATGAATGTTTAAAGGATTATATACCTTCTTAATTTCTGCTTTTCAAATCAGTTTAAAGATTAATAATGTTATGAATGAAAATTGGCACTTTAATATTCTCATAAATACTTAGAATTTACAATTGTTTAATGATTTAATACATTGGTCATCCAATTAAATCAAAACCTTACTTAGATGCTTTGGCATAGTTCCCCAACCTAGAACTGTCTACAAAGATACAAGAGACACTACACAATGTGCAGTCCTTGGAAGTAGGAAATTTTCATTACATAGTTCCAAGAATCAAGGGATCAACTTGAGGGTTGACATTGTGTACTGCACAATTCAAGGAGGGCAGAGTGAGCTCAATTTGGTTGGGCAGGAATTTTTCCAGGGTTTGACTAAGCGTGGGATCAGTGAGGTAGAAGTGAGACCAATATTGAACTTATGAATGATCACACACACTCATAACAGTTGATGACACAATATCAAAAACTTAGTACACAAGAACAACATTATCCCCTCAATACGATGACAATACAACAACCTACTCCAAGTGTGACATTTAGGATGTACTTTGCAATGATAGTGATGACACGAGTGTGACAATGCACAAAATTTAGGGAATGAATCTAATACATGTCTATATGATAGATAGGACCCATTGGTACCAAATATTCCTCCTAAAATGAAACATGGATATGCTTTTACAACGTGTGACACTTCACATGCCCAGGAGATGACACTTGCAAGATTAAGAGAAAAGTGCAAATGACACTTGCAAATGTGAATTTCATTGAAAGCTACACATGTAAGAGAAAAGATAACTTGAAAATTGCACTTATTAAAGTGATAACAAGAAAAGAAACAATCATAAACATGAAAGAGACACTTCTGAAAGTGAAGGTGTGCAAAAGCGACAGTTGGAAAAACTCATAGAAATAGAAGTATAATCACAACCAAAAGTGAGATACTATCAATGAAAGTGCACACTAATTGTCAAAATAGGATGAATATTTCACACGAACTATCTTGATGGAATCTGTTATGCCTGTTCAATCTTGTGTAAAAGAATGCACTCATGAACTTATTATGGTTTGGACATGTGTGTTCAACTGACCTCAACACTTAGAAACTGAGAAGAAGACTTAAACACTCACTGTAACATTAATCGATCACGAAACCACTATGGAATGACAAATCGTTAGATCCTTAGTAGGCTCCAAAATTCATGTGTAGGAAAAGTTTTGGAGGGTTTTATCACAATGTCAACATATTCCTACTTAGTTGTTCAACATTTTTATTAACAACACAATACAATACATATAAATTATTTCTATATTTATCTAGTTTGGTGAAATATTCATTTCAAAACATGAAATGTTATCATAATTAATAAAAATGTAAATTTGGGGTCAAAATGGGATGTTACTATAAGTAATCTCCATGGTGACATACTTAGTTGATGTTATCCTTTTTTCTTGCAATTGATTTTTTTAGCTCAAGTAATTTTGGAAACTCATCCTATAAGGAGGTGTGGGCACTGATGTAGCTCTTACCACAAGAAAAATTGAGAATTCAATACACCTGTTTTGAGGAATTCTTATCAATTCATTTATTAATATATCCCTAAATTCTTAGGGGAAGTAGGTTTGGGGGTGGGGTAGGAGCGATCTTTCACCGTGGAGGAGTTCTAGAATGAAAATTTGCATGGAATTTAGGGATCATGTCCAACAATATTGTTGAAGTCTATGTTATTTTTTAAGGCATGGTCATATCCCACTCTCTTCACTCTCGACATCTCATTGTCTTTGGAGACGCTTTGATCGCCATTTGTTACATGCAACAAAAGACACATGTAAAGGACCTTATATTGGAATCCATCCTCTCAAGAACTCAAGACTTGTTTTACAAAATAGAATGCCACATGGACTAGTTTCATATCCAAAAAACCAATAATAGAGTGGTTGATACTTAAAAAACTTCACCATCTAGCTTGCTAAAAAAGGGACTTTTATTTTTAATAAACAATGCTTCATTGATCCTATCTCATAGTATCAACTGAAATCCAAGTGTTAACCTCATCAGAAGCAAGAAAAGGTGACTAGCTGATTTAAGTTTGCATGAAGTCCTATGTTCATATCACATATCCACTCCCTTCCCACTCATGGAAATACTTTGTTGCACCATGGGGAATAAACACTCCAGTAATGTCACATGCAATTTAACTAGGATTTATATTGGCATTATTATGATGCCAAATATGGGCTTAAGGTAGGTTGATGGCTCTTCATCACAACAATTGTTTAAGTAGGTGCACGAATTCTAGTTAATATGGATCCCATCTAGCTCTCGACAATGACTCCTCTTTCATTCTTAGCTTTGTCTTGGTGGGCCTGGTTATTGAAGGTTATGGATTACATTGAATTAATTCAAGCATACTCACAACTTTGGCAGCATGGTGATGCATTACAATAAATTCAATCTAAACTTGAGGGAATCAACTAGAATATTAAAGCCCTAAACATAAGAGGTGGAATCAAAAGTCTTGGTGACGAGGTCTATCTATATTCTCATCTCATTTGAAAAGAAAAGTTAATTTTATGGAAGTTGATGTTCTCAAGATTTTCAATTAAGGGAACAAGGACCTTCTATTACATGCCTTTGATTTAGTTCCATGCTATTCTTGTCCTCTTTCCTTCTCTGACCCATCTAACTTCGTCAAGGAATCCACTATGCCATCTCAGACTCCTTCAATTATTCCAGCCTTGGATTCCAAGTAATAGGTCATGGGATGCATATAATCTTGTTCTTAAATGTTCTTGGTTTTGGGTTTGTTATTATTATTTATTTTCTGCCTTGGCATCTTATTCTTCTTATGACTATCTAACACTAGGAATTTTGGTCCTTATAGCTTTAGGAGGACCTACGTTACATGCTCTCAAGCATTCTATTTTCAATTGGGTATATGAATTCATGCATTTTATTATGAGATCCCTCCTATGTACTTCATGTGTTCTTTGGTTACATTTTTTATATATCAATAAAATTTCCATGTTTGTGTAATACACACACGCACACACAATGTTTTATAATACAATATAGTTTTCATGATTTGGATCCTTATGTTCCAATCTACAAATTGGATCTAATTGGAATTTGTAAAACATTTCTTTAGCGACAAGGATAAAATATACCTAATAGATTTCTCATTTGGAATTCCTCTTCCTATCCTTATGTTTCCATCTTCATTAATGTAATCAAAATTCTTGTTGTAAAAATCATGTTTAACTTAGTGTGTTTCCAACCAATCCATACTATTGAATACATCATAAGAACCTACTGGAAGAATGTTCAAATTTTCATGCGAAAATCTATTCAACATTGATAGATAACTCTCCATTTAATTAAACCATTTTTTGGTTTTAATGACTATCTCGACTTGTCATTACTTACTATGCATACACTTCTTAAGAGCACAAGTTTTAATAACTTTAGAAGTAACATAATTGTGACTATATCCCAGATCAATTATGATAGAAATGGATTTGTTGGGAATATTACATTCAAATTCAACCTTAGCTGATTGGCGATTTACTTATCAATTTTTCAATGCAACATAAATATGAGTAATAATTTATTCCACATCATTCATCGTAGTGGCATCCTGGATGTTGTAAAAAAATTCATTTTTTTCTTTTTGATGAGGGAAATTCTTATGCATGTAGTCTTCTGCACATCCTAAACATTGAATATATTTTCATGTCCTCTTTTAAAAAAAATATTTGGTGTATTCTCATTTTGAGCTAGCTAATTTTGTTAGAAGGTTAAGTCTCGTTGATTTCTAAAGACAGGAGATTTGAAATGTTTTTCCTTTGATTAGGCTTTTCTATTTTTTAGTTGTTCCATGTTTTTGGGAAATATTTTTTTTTTCTTTAATTATTTTTCTATTTCATAATAATACTTGGTCTTTCCAACTATATCTTCATGTGTGTGAGCATTATTGAAGAATTATATTCCAATATTATTCAGGAAGTCCACTTAAGAAACATTGATTTTTTACTTTCTTGTCACAAGTTTATTTCAAAAATACATATCCATCCATGATTATTTACGCCAATTTCAAACTCATTGAATTCTAACATTTTACCTTTATTATAAATATAAAATTAAAAAAAATTATATGAAACATTTTTTTCCTAATTTAACCTCCTTAAAATCTTCCTTTCATTGATCTTTTTTACTTGTTAGAGGTGATCCCACCAAATAAAATCCCCACCATTTTTTAATTTTGACAACTATGTTCTTCATATTTTTGTATTAATCATAAGCTTGAAAACATTTTTTATACTAAAAATTATGCTTTAACTTTTGGTCTAAACTTAACTTCACCATCCATGGTAGGTGATTTACCTTTTAAAACCCTCTCTACAAGTCATCTTTGGTTCTATGGCTAATTCTAAGAGACGATAATGAGATACCTGATGATTCTTCATTTGCAAATGAGTTAATAACATAAGATCTTGATGGAGATGGTTGTTAGGTACCATCTTAAGAATTTTTTTTGTATTATGGAACATCCATTGAGATTAACTCCTAGAGTTATTCGTACTCTCGTTCACTTTATTTGAATATCATTTATGATGCATTTAACTTTGCATGCATAATTTAGTTACTATGTAGTGTATAACTTAGTTACTTTCTAGATCAACATTCTTATTTCAAAATGAGAACTCTAAAATCACAAAATTTAAGGTCAAAAATACTAAAATCAACTTTCAAATTGAAAAGTTGTGTTATTGATAACATTTTTCTTCTAGGGTTATAATTACCACATTTTGAAACTATGCCCTTAACAACCTAGTAGTGTGGCCGATAAAAACCTTAAAATCAACCCCCAAATGGAAAAGTGGCACCAACAATGGCATGACTCTCTTTTTCATAGTCAAAATTACAACTACTTCAAAGGATGACCTTAACAACTTGTACCATTACAACAAAAAGCTTATAATCAATCCCACCCGACCCGACCCCACCTAACCACTTTTTTATGTAAAAATTGCAACCTCTCTTAGCCCCATGGCCTTGGAAATTGGTAACCATCATCACACAAAAAAATAAAATCAACCCCTAAATCAAATAGAGGTGTTGTTAGTAATTACCCTGCACCAACAACCATCGATTCCCACATTTTTTCAAACCTAAAATTGCAATATTTTTTAACTCGTGACTAAAAACCCTATACTATTGTAGAAAAAATCATTAGATAAAAAAATAACTAACAAAAAAGTGCATTTTTTAATAAAAAATAAAAGTAAAATGTATTTGGAATGAAATAATAATAAAAACATTAAAAGAAATAGAATAAATTGGCTCCCTAACATCATTTTAGACATTTTGGGAAAAAAATGCTATAAACAAACCCAAAAATACATTTAAAAATAATTTAAAAAATGTATAAGAACCTTGAAAAAAATAATAACTTACCATTTAAAGAGGAATAAAAGTGAAAACTAAATAAATAATTTTAAATGAATAAAAATTGAATTAAGAAAAGAAAATATATCAAATATAAAAAGGCATTTACGTGTGGGAATGGTTTTAAGGTAGTGATTTTAACGTATCTCATAAATTATGGGTGTTATGTAAACACTGCTTTTCAAATAGAGGTAAAAATAACAAGTAATCACAATATCTAAAAGAAAGGAATTTTGAAAGATTCTCATCAAGTAGGTAGTTATGTTGTTTATTGAATTGGAAGTGCGATTAGATTTTGTTGATTAAATATTTTATTACTTGCATTTCTAACTACATAATTTCACTCATAGCATTTGTTATGAAAGCATAAGAATTTTGTGGATTCTCCTTGATGATCATTTTCTATTCCAACTAAGACTGAGTTTATATTCTTCTAATGATCCTTACTCCATCTATTCAGTCAAGTAATGGAAATTAAATTACCACAATAATGAAACTTCAATACCTAAACATATGTTAGGTTCCAGCATCAACCCCTTTCTTATATGATTTATTAATGTATGATTCCACCTTCCTTTAATAAGACCCATTAAATAATTAGTGAATTGGCATTCATTGAAAAAAAAGTTCCTTTTATTAAGAAGATCCAAATTAGTTGGTCAACCCTTATTATAAGGGACCCATAAACATTTAAGATTCTCTATGGATATATATGTATAGAGTAGAAGGTTATTTAGTGTTTTTTCAAGAATTGTCACTGTATTTGGAGCATTTCTCTTGGAGATTGCCACCTTAAAGAGGCAAGTGAACATAGTTCTATAGTTTCTATTATAGAATAGATATTTCTTAGGATTTATCTCTCTTTTTTGGTGTTCTTAGGTTTTACAAAATATTCAAAGTGAATTAAAATATAAAATAGTTTCACAACTATTTGTTTGGCACAAAGTCGAAGAATTTTTGGGAACAAAGTGAGAGATTTTTTTTTTCCTTTTTTGTTGATTTTTTACGAAAAAAAAAAGTATAGCAACATTCAAGTCAATCTATGAAACCTTTTGTGTATTATTTGAAGAATGCAATCCAAGAACAAAAACCCTCTCAAAAAAATACCCATTTAAAAATAAAAAAAATCATCTAAAACATATTTTGGGGACTAAAGTTATCCACAATTTAAAATCAATAATTTTTCTAGGTTTTTTTCCTAAGAAGGCCACAACTTTTGCAGATTGAATATCTTTTCATAGAAAGGACATATTCCAATCAAACTACTAACACTAGATATAGAGAAGTTGTATAACTTATAATTAGCCTCATAATACCCAACATGAGAAGTATAACAGAAGTTATGATTATTTTACATTTTTGACCTCAAACCCTACCTTGCACGAATTGCTTTGGTGATTTTAAAATTTTTTATTTTATGTTTAGCAAGCTCATTTTTAATTTTTTCTTTAAGGCATATTCTAACATATTTAAATAACAAAGTGATCTACCATTCAATAATTAAAACTATGGTTGAGGAAGAATATACCCAGGAACTACACATGGTTTTACCTAGTTAGAAACCCCTATAACCCTCGTTGATACTCTTTTAAGTAGTACAACATCTGATAGTACATATAAATGGAATCTCACTTCCATGTAATTTTGAGTATATAAGATGTCCCCTAAGTATACTTGTAACTAGATCTAGACAAGTAATCAACCATCTTGTTTCTATAGTACATCGAGAATAACACTTAGTGAGACCACTCTATAGCACTTAGGTAGTCAAGTAGTACAACTAAGGGCAAGGTTGAGCCTCTATAGTTTATTCCAAGAGATATTGGGCCAAGTACTACTATTGGACTCTACATGTATATCAGATAATTATAGCACTAAACACTCTAAGAAAAAAATTTAGAACCCCACCTAAATTTATATGTATGATAAATGGGAAAATCTCTATAATATGTAGAAAATTATTAAGACTATTTTATCAATAATATATTATGTACATATAGAGCAATCATAAATTCCACTAGAATGGAAGGAGCTATGGAAATCCTTGCAGTGGTTAGGGTTTCACCCTATTCATCCAATATTTTCTATGTTTGCATGGATTTTGTGCAGATCTCTTATGTAGATTGCTTAATGAAAAATCCATGTGATTCGGTGAAAAAGACAATTTCTTTTGCAAGTATGGTTTCTGATCAAGTTCGTTATTCTTCGGTTTCGTATAGATCTAATTTGAAATTTAGTTCTGGTCTTCTTGTGGTTCAATAAATTCCTTTGCTCAATGTTCCTACGGATTAGGAAGCTTTTTGTTGTGAAAAATATTTTCCAGAGAATGGCTTGGTTTGCATGCTTAATGAGTATTGGTTGCTATTGGGTGATCTACACAAATGGATATCTGAGATTTGGAAGCCCCTTTTTAAGGATGAACTGAAAATTTACCCTATGGCTCGGGGTGTTTTCATTGTGGTTTTTGATAATATAGAGGACAAGAATGTCATTTGTGAAGTTGGGTCATGGTTTTGGGGTAGTGTTGGCCTCTTCATGCAACCATGGACTCCCACTTTTGATCTGGTAAACCCATCAATATCCACAACCCTAGTTTGGGTAAGGCTTACGAACCTTCCCTTTCTTTTCTAGAATTTTACATTGCTTTCTTCTTTGGGAATGCGTTGGGAAATTTTTATGATTGTTGTTCTCAAACAAGAAAATTTTACAAGACCACCTATTCCCACATTTGTGTGGAGATGGACTTCAACAAGATTTTTCCCATGGAGATTAATTTGACAGCTCCAAACCATGATTGGGTACAAAATCTCTTAGGTCCCTATAATACTAGTGATTACCCCATTACTATTGTAGTTGTATCCCTTATTAACATTGTTGTGTCCCTATTGTCCCCATATTGTTATTACTGTGCCCCATAGAATCCCTCTATTGTTATTTTTGTGCCTTTATATTATTATTGTTAGGTCGGCTTGGTTATATTGTGACCCCTTAGACTCTTATATATAGAAAGGAGGTATTGTCATTTGTATCATCCAAGAATTGTTCATTTGTGTAATGTAAAGGAGGTTGCCCCCTCGAAGAGGCTGAATTCTAAGGCGTTGATCTATATTTTCTATCTTTTTGTGAGCTGGTTTCATAACATTTGGTATCAGAGCTTTGAATTCTAGGGTTTCGCTGCTCCAAACAAGTCATCGTGGCATTTGTGCTATAACTTTTTTTTCTGTGACGTTTTAGACGCTAAAACAAAAACCCATTTGGGCTGCAATTGTTCTGAACCACAGTTCCAAATTTCAGAGCTTTTCGCACTATATTAGTGGAGATATGATCTTAGGAAGTTGGCCTTTTTGCAGACTCCCGAATTACATTCCAAACAGGTGACCTGGGGAAAATAGTCATGACTTTTTTTTTTAGCATCAGATTGAAATTTCATAAGAAGTTATAGAAAGAGGACGGACTTTAGTTTCCTGTGTATATTTTTCAGATCCTAAGGTCAAAACAGTGACACATGGCACTTCATACAAGTTCGCTCTTCTCAAAAGGTATATCATCAAGTCATCTTGGGAGATTGTGCATAACGCTTTCTTGGAGAATATAAATTTGATCAGACTGGTGGCATTGGAAAGAGGACGCAGAGGGCTACCGTAGGTCGCAATTTTAGAATTGGAAGATCTGAAATTACAGAGATACATCAGATGCAATATCGAGCTCCTACAAAGTGAAAAAAGGCGTGTAGATTTTTTTTTAATTTTTGCATAAGCTTGGTTTGAAAATTTATTTTGAAGGAATTCAAAGGGCATAGTAAAGCATTATTATCGGTAACTGATGCCCCGAGGAAAGAAAATGAAAACACCTAATAAGAAACCTGAAAGCTCTAGCATGACTCATGAAGAAGAGGAAGAAATGCAACATGATATATCAAAATTACGAGACCAAGTGCAACAAATGTCACTCGCACAAAAAGTAATAGAATCTAAGATGGATGGTTTAAAGAAAGATGTAGAAGCTAAGATATATGGTGTGGAAGCTAAGATGAATGATGTGGAAGCTAAGATGGACGATTTGAAGATAGATTTGAAGACAGATTTGAAGACAGGCATGGAAGATCTAAAGACAGGCATGGAAGATTTGAAGACAGATTTCAAGACAGATTTGACAAAGTTTCTACAAGAAATGCTTACTAATGGTGAAAGGGTAGTAAAGGAAACTTGTGATGAGAATAAAATAAATGTTAATCATGATTTCATAGACGCTAACGTTGGATCGAAGAACCACCATATTCCAAAAATTGATATGAGGAAGTTTGATGGAAAGGATCCCGCAACATGGATACCACAGATGGAGCAATTTTTCGATCTCCATAATGTGCAAAACACACAAAAGGTATGTATTGCAACTTTATATTTGGAACCAAATCAGTTTGTATGGTATTGATGGCTTTTCTCTCATAAACAAATTGTCACTTGGGCAATTTTTACGAAAGAAATGACATCACATTATGAGGATACAAAAAGCAACACCTTTGTTAGCCAATTGATAAGTCTCAAACGAAAGGGTTCAATGATGGATCACATTGAGCACTTCCAAAAGTTGAACATAAGGGTAAAATATATTCTAGAGGAGCATAGGATTGATGTGTTCATAGGGACTTTAAAGGATAATATCCAACATGAGGTTCGCCTTTGGGAACCTGACTCATTGGAGAAGGCATTCAGGTTAGCAAGAAAAATGGAAAGCTAAATTATGGCAACCAGGAAGCCTACCACTCACAACTATAAAGATGGAAGTGTTGTTGCCCCTAGCCTTCCACAACCTATAAGGTTGACACCACAACAATTGGAAGAAAAAAGAGCAAAAGGGCTTTGTTACAGTTGTGATAGCAAATACACTAAAGGTCATAAGTGTGTTGAGAAGAAATTATTCTACATAGATTGTGAAAAGGAGGAAGAAAAGGAACAAGAAATGTCAAAAGAAGAGGATATACTCCAAGAACAAACCCTAGATAAAGAAGTAATGAATCCAACCATATCTTGTAATGCATTGGCTGGAATTACCACTCCTCAAACTATCAAGATAGAAGGACATATCAAGAAGAAAAGGGTAATAGTGTTGATTGATTTAGGAAGTACCCACAATTTTATTCATTGTAAGATAGCAAAAGAATTGAATTGCTTCCTATATCCAGCACTAGAGTGTCAAGTGATGGTTGCAAGTGGAGGAACCATAAATTGCTCTGGAAAGTGCCATAATATCAAGCTATCCATGGGAGAATATGTATTGAATATCCCAATGCTTTCCATTCCAATGGGAGGTGTTGATGTTGTACTAGGAGTCCAATGGCTACAATCCTTGGGTACAATAGCTTTTAAATTTCAAGAACTTTTCATGAAATTTTCTATGGAAGAAAAGGAAGTTGAATTAAGGGGTATTGCAGGGAAACCGAGAAAGATAATCAGCTCTAACGGTATGACAAAGGTTCTAAAAAAGGAACAACGAAGTGTAATTGCACAATTATGCTCGCTAGATGTTTCCACATCAAAATCATCTATTTCTCCAGATCTCCAAAAAGTCTTGGACAATCATTCGAAGGTATTTGAGACTCCCAAAGGTCTCCCACCTATTCGTGATCATGATCATGCTATTCATTTGATTCCAAGAAGTGTTCCTCCAAACATTAGGCCGTACAGATATCCATATGCCTAAAAGAGTGAAATTGAACATATGGTTGCAGAAATGCTAGAGGCTAGTATAATTCAACCTAGTCAAAGTTCTTTCTCTGCTCCAGTAGTATTGGTGCACAAGAAGGATGGATCATGGTGCATGTCTCTAGATTATAGGGAGCTAGACAAGCTCACTATTAAAGATAAGTTTCCCATTCTTGTCATTGATGAATTATTGGATGAATTGCATGGATCAATTTACTTCACCAAGTTGGATCTTCATTCAGGATATTATCAAATTAGAATGAAGACTGAAGACATTCCGAAAACATCATTTAGAACTCATGAGGGTCATTATGAATTTTTGGTCATGCCTTTTGGCCTTACCAATGCACCTTCTACATTTCAAGGTTTGATGAATTCCATTTTCAAATCCTTCCTTAGAAAATTTGTGTTAGTATTTTTTGATGATATACTAATCTACAACAAGTCTTGGAAGGATCATGTTGAACATGTTGACAGGGTGCTACAACTATTGGAGGAGAAACAATTATATGCAAAAAAATTCAAATGTTTCTTTGGAATACAAGAGATGGAATATCTGGGTCATATTGTATCTCATGAAGGAGTTAAGGTAGACCCTAGCAAAATTAAAGCTATTAAGGAATGGAAAATCCCCACATCCATAAAGCATCTGCGAGGATTTCTCGGGTTGACAAGGTATTATCGCAAGTTTGTTAAGAATTATGGGAGAATAGCAGCACCTCTAACAACATTATTGAAGAAAGATGCATTTTCATGGACTCCAGAAGCAACAAAGGCCTTCGAACATCTTAAAGAGGCAATGTGCCAAGCACCGGTCTTAGCTACACCGGACTTCACAAAAACCTTTATTGTGGAATGTGATGCTTTAGGAAATGGAATTGGTGTTGTTTTAATGCAAGATGAAAGACCCATTGCTTTTGAAATTCGTCCAATCAAGAGAAAGTTTTTACACAAAGCTATTTATGAGAAGGAAATGTTGGCAATACTACATGCACTTAAGAAATGACGACCCTACCTAATGGGAAGACACTTCAAGGTAAAAATGGATCATGATAGCCTTAAATAATTTTTAGAACAAAGATTATCCTCTGAAGAGCAACAAAAATGGGTCACAAAGATGGTGGGTTATGACTTTGAAATCATCTACAAAAAAGGGAAGCAAAATGTGGTGGCAGATGCATTCTCAAGAAAGGATGAGGATGTGGAAGCATTGTTGTGCACCATTTCTATTATCCAACTAGATTGGATAAACGAAGCAAGGGAGGAATGGAAGAATGACGAAGAAGTGTGTGCACTTATTTGAAATTTACAACAAGATTCCAGTACATCTGATACATTTAGCTTGAAAAATGATTCGTTATGGTACAAATATCGCTGATACCTCTGTAAGAATTCCCAACTCAAACAAAAGATTCTTACGGAATTGCACACTTCTCCCTTAGGAGGTCACTTAGGGTTCTTAAAAACTTACCACAGGGTTAAGAAGGAATTTTTTTGGGATGGCCTTAAATCGGATATTCAAAATTTTGTGGCGGAATGTTTGGTTTGCCAACAAAATAAAGTTGAAACAATTAAGACCCCAGGTCTATTACAACCTTTATCGATTCCAAGCCAATGTTGGGAGGAGGTTTCAATTGATTTTATTACAGGTTTACCCAAGTCTGAGGGAAAGAGTGTCATCATGGTGGTAGTCGATAGACTTACCAACTATGCACACTTTTGTGCATTATCACATCCATTTAAATCCAGTACAGTTTCTATTGCATTTATGGAAACAATTCAAAAGCTACATGGAAAACCAATGATTATTGTAAGTGACAGAGATTCCATTTTCATTAGAAATTTTTGGACATAATTATTTTCTTGTCTCAGTACTCAGTTAGCTCATAGCTCATCTTATCATCCTCAATATAATAGGCAAACTGAGATAGTAAACAAATGTTTGGAAGGATATCTTCGTTACTTTGTATCTGATAAAAAGACACAATGGGTCAAATGGTTGCCTCTGGCTGAATGGTGGTGTAACACTTGCTTCCATACTGCAAAAAAAATGACCCCATTTATGGCACTTTATGGATATCAGCCACCATCCATCACATCATATTTAAGAGAAAATTCTAAGGTTCAAGCAGTGGAACATCACATTGAGCATCAATAACAAGTTCTCCAACTCTTAAAGGATAACCTCGTGTTGGTGCAGAATAGAATGAAACAATAGGCAGATCAACATCGCAGTGAAAGAAGTTTTGATGTAGGTGAGTAGGTGTTCCTACAGCTACAACCATATAAACAAATGTCCCTCAAGAAACCTAAGAAGGATAATAAATTATCACCAAAGTATTATGGTTCGTACAAGGTGTTGCAAAAGATTGGTACTATGGAATACAAATTGGAGCTTCCTGCAGCTTCTCGAGTGCACCCAGTTTTCCATGTTTCATGTTTAAAGAAGGTTATAGGCGACAAGCTCCCAGTTCAAACAATATTGCCAGAACTTGACGAGGAAGGAAAAATTATATTGGAACCGGAAGCAGTCACAGAAACAAGAACTTGACAGCTACGAAATCGATCAATTTCGGAGTATCTCATCAAGTGGAAGAACTTATCCGCTGAAGATTCCAAATGGGAGGATGAGAATTTTATACAGAATCATCCAGAACTACTCAAGCGTTGAGGACAACACTTTTTTTGAAGGAGAGGGGTATGTTAGGTCCCTATAATACTAGTGATTACCCCATTACTATTGTAGTTGTATCCCTTATTAATATTGTTGTGCCCCTATTGTCCCCATATTGTTGTTACTGTGCCCCATAGAATCCCTCTATTGTTATTTTTGTGCCTTTATATTATTAATGTTAGGTCAGCTTGGTTATATTGTGACCCCTTAGACTCCTATATATAGAAAGGAGGCTTTTTCATTTGCATCATCCAAGAATTGTTCATTTGTGTAATGTAAAGGATGTTGCCCCCTTGAAGAGGCTGAATTATAAGGCGTTGATCTATATTTTCTATCTTTTTGTGAGCTGGTTTCATAACAAAATATGAACTATGAGAATATTTCATTTTAGTGTAGAGCATGCTATGAAATGGGGCATGTAATTAAAAACTTCCCCAAACGTTCTCAAAGCAGCAGAGATCGGAAAAAACCCCGAAGGCCCAAATGGTGGGAAGAAGCGCAAGGTGGTAACTATATAGTATATAAAGATAAAAGGCTTCAGGATAAGAAAGAACCAGAAGACAAAGAGGAAGAATATACGGTCAAATAAATCGCATCCGCGGCAACAAAATCTAAGTAGGAAAAATCCCAAGTCAATTTGGATCCTCTCATCACCAGTAAGGATTCCCCGAATGCAGTGTTAGTGGAAAAGCATTAATCCATTATGGAAAATAGATATCCTCTGGAAACCACGAGGAATAATGTTGAAAAGGAAACTTATTGGGTAGATGAGGGGGATGAGGAAGATATCAAGAATAGTATTGTGCACTTGTCGAAGAATGCTCTAATGTAATTTGCATAAAATGTGGTTTGGACTCAAGTTGGGACGAAAGGAAAGAGTTTTTCACCAAGAAAAACAAGAAGTCATACTAGATCAAAATAAAATTAGTGAAAAATGGAATGTAAATGTGTATGGATATTGGGGGTTTATATAACTAACAATTGAGGTATTGTTAGTAGTTACCCTGCACCAACAGCCATTAATTCCCACATTTTTTTCAAACCTAAAATTGCAATACTTTTTAAACCATGACTTAAAAACCCTATACTATTGTAGAAAAAATCATTAAATAAAAAAAGAACTAACAAAAAAGGTGCATTTTTTAATAAGAAATAAAAGTAAAATGTATTTTGAATGAAATAATAATAAAAAAATTAAAAGAAATAGAATAAATTGGCTCCCTAACATCGTTTTAGACAATTTTTTGGAAAAAAAAATGCTATAAACAAACCCAAAAATACATTTAAAAATAACTAAAAAAAATGTATAAGAACACTAAAAAAATAATAACTTACCATTTAAAGAGGAATAAAGGTGAAAAGTAAATAAATCATTTTAAATGAATAAAAATTGAATTTAGATATATATATATATATATATATATATATATATATATATATATATATATATATATATATCAAATATTAGAAGGCATTTAAGTGTGGGAATGGTTTTAAGGTAGTGATTTTAACGTATCTCATAAATTATGGGTATTATGTAAACACTACTTTTCAAATAGAGGTAAAAATAACAAGTAAACACAATATCTAAAAGAAAGGAATTTTGAAAGATTCTCATCAAGTAGGTAGCTATGTTGTTTATTAAATTGAAAGTGCGATTAGATTTTGTTGATAGAACTACTCTTCTTAAATATTTTATTACTTGCATTTCTAAATTCATACTTTCACTCATAGAATTTGCTATGAAATCACAAGAATTTTGTGGATTCTCCTTGATGATCATTTCCTATTCCAACTAAGACTGAGTTTTTATTCTTATAATTCAAAAGGCATAATGTAAAGATTCTATATTTAATTCTCTTTCTCTCTAAAAAGAGTCTCCAATGACTATACAATTTCCTAATTTGATGCTAATGCGAGGCTTTATAATATCGTCGTATGCAATGATTTTTGTAATGTTGTAGTTATTAATATCTATATCAAACTAAAATAATTATGCACAACAACAATTCTTTTTCAGTACGAAAAAAGCTTGATTTTATTTACTAGATAAAAGATATAAAAAGCAGATTACATCTTGATATAGCCTGATAAAGAGATATAACCAACCCTGTACAAAACTGTAGAGGAAGGAAAACAAGTCCTGATATGACGTGTGGCCAAAAATCCCCCATAATAGGTGAAGAGACAGGAAGATATGTGCTTCAAAGAAGCAATCAACCAGAAGGGAAAATAAAACATGAAAACAGATGGCGAAATAGCAGATCTAGAAAATTCCAGAACCCCGAAAGGGGTCACTTCTACCACCAGTGAGGGAAATTGCAAAATATACTATAAAACAGTATCCTGGAAAAACATACCTGGGAATTCTGCAATAAAAAAAGAGGTTATGTGCCAGGGAGAGAGAATTCCTGAATGGAATAAGTTTCAGCTTCAATTTTTATATCCATATTCCAGGAGCCCATTTGAGAAAGGAGTCCTTTCTTTGATAATATATCAGCTTGGGAATTTTGTGCTCTATTGATATGCTGAATAGTATAGTCATCCTTCCTCCCCCAGAGAGAAATGATTCTGTTCAACCAACCAGATAGATGTTGTTTTTTAATATGGTTCTTCCCTGTGACATGATCAATTATTATTTTGGAATCACCGAAAATCTGTAGAGACTGAATATTTAGAAAAAAGTTGAAAGTAAGAAGTCCTGTTAGCGCCATTGCCTCTGCTTTGTTATTGGTTCCCTTCCCCCCATTCCAGAAGATTTGGAATTGCTGATCTTTATCCATAACAATAAGGACCCCACATCCACATATGTCATTTTGTGCTGCCCCATCAAAATATGCTCTTGGGAAAACCATAAGATCTGATGATTGCTCTATTTGTTTTTCCTTTCTATACTGAGAAAGTTTGGCAGGGATAGTGTTATAGAGAGAGATAATGTTGTAAAAAAATACCCCAAAGCCCTCCTTCCTATTTTGAAACAAAATATTATTCCTCCATTTCCATATAAACTAGAGAACTAGTTGAATGATTGGCCTCCACGATTCTTTCTGACTACTCCACCAAACAAATGCTTCTTTTATTGAAGGATGTGATACATAGTTAAAACCAAAATATGAAGCAAGGTTTCTCTAGAGCTACTGGGATATAGAACATTGAAAAAACATGTGGTAATTATTTTCTTCAGCTGTTTTGCAGATATAGCAATACCCAGGCCCTGACCAATTCCTCTTCTGCAAGTTTTCCCACGACATATTTTTATTATGGAAAACCAACCATGAGAAAATGATGGTTTTATAAGGACAACCTATTTTCCATAATACTACTGGAAAGATGGAAAGAGTTTGAGAACAGTTTATACTGATAAGATTTGAGTAGATATCTTTTACCCTGACTATCTCCAATCCACTTGTCCCCCTCCATATAAGGACATCATCTTCCTTTGTCTGACAAAAACCACTGTTTCTTACAACAATTCTGTTATAAGATAGCAATGAAAACAACAAAAACATCATCGTAGTAATTAATTTACGTCATTTTGAGTCCAACATGATAAGCAATTGTAATATAAAATAAATGCATTCTACATTTCCATGGCTAAATTAAAGAATATTTCATAGGAATTTTTGAATTCTTAATGAATGTTGAGGATCATTTTGGTGTAAATTAAAGGATATTTTATAGGGATTTTTAAATTCTTAAGGAATGTTGTGAGGATCATTTTGGTGTAAATTAAAGAATATTTTCACGTGGATTTTTGAATTCTTAAGGAATGTTGTGAGGATCATTTTGGTGTAAAATCTCTTTTCATTAATCTTATATTAATTTCACATATTTTTTTAGGATTGAGCTCCATTAGTTTTCTATGTTTTACTACCAGCTCATAGACAAATGGAATTAACCAATTTTCCTTTGATTTTATAGTCCATATGTAACATATGTTATTTTTCCACTAGCTATGTAAAGCACCATTTTCATATTTTTTTTCTTTGTGGAATAAAATGACCTACATGGTGTGATCCTCACATTCTCTAGTCGGCTTGTTTTAGGTAGGAAAAAGGCCATATGCAACATAAGGCATGCTAGCTATATCAACTCTAGCCTTTGAACATATCTTAGAGCTCTATATTGTAAAACGCAAGCCTTATCATGCTCCCAGGTCCTTCTATGTGGCACATTTTCCTAGGGATATGGGATAGTGGGTCCTCCATTCTTTTCTTTCATAGTTTCCTTCTTTTACACTAAAAGAGAAAGTACCATTACTAGGAATTGGACCATCTACATGGCCTTGGGGAAATGAATCGTAGGAATTCATGATGAAATGGGTACCTTCTTTATAATAGCCCTAGTTGAAAATTCATGTACAAATACATAATACCATGGTCATGGGACACGTATTCCAAGTTAAATGGTGGGCAAAAACATCCTAGTGGATGTTCATTTCAGTATATTATGGCTAAGGAAATTGGCAAAGGCAATGGCAAAGGCTTTGGAAAGGAAAGAAGCATTAATTGGCATTTATTTATGAAAATAATGGAAATTAGGAGAAAATGAAGGTGAAAGGGAACATGTTACATGTGAAGAGGAAAATGAAGGAAAATAATGGAAAATGAAGAAAATAGAAGCCTCATTAATAAAAAGGATTTTGAGAATCAATTGGTAGCTTTTGTCAGTTCTATGGTCAAGCTCTCTTCTATTCTCTCTCTCATACTCTTGGACACTTAGAGTTTCTTGGAGCACTCTTGGAGGAGTGTAAAATACATGGGATTTGGAGCAAGAAGGCAAAGGAAAAGCAAGAGAGTACAAGAGGATAGTAGGATCAACAGCTACATATGGATTTCTTTTCAGGTATCGAGTTTCATGTATGGTTTCCTTGCTATTTTTTGCATGCATGTGCATGTCGTTTCTTGGTTATGAGTTGTCATTGATATGGAGGATTGCCTTGATTGACAATGGTTTTTCCTAGCCTTGTCATTTCCTACATAGCCATGGTGTTGTGGGAGTCTTTCCCTTTTGTTTTATGGTTGGATCTCATGTTCCTTTGGTTGTGGGTTGAGTTATTAGTTCTTAGAGATTTGGTTGGAAAAACGCTCTGGAGCCCTATAACAACTTGGGTTGAGTTACTAGGCTTGGATTCTTGGTTGAAATTTTCCTCTAAAGCCCTTGGTGGGTTGAGTTACTAGTCCTGGGGCCTTGGTTGGACAAAAGCTCTGGAGCCCGACATTAGTTGTTGATTGAGTTACTAGTCCTGGAGACTTGGTTGGAACAAATGCTTTAGAGCCCTGAACAAAATGGGTAGAGACCAATCTAGTGATGTCTGACTATGAGGTGGAATCACTAGTTGAGGGTTGAGGTGGTTTGGCCTCTAGAAGCCCTGGCTCGGTTTTGATGGATTTGCTTCATGAGATCCCACATTCATGCTTGGAATATGGCATGAGGTTGATTGGTTGAAGAGAGATTTGGTTCAACCAATCTATGGGTGGGTGGAACGTGGAAGTCCCATAAATGGTTTCATTTTTCATATGTTAATAATAACGTCTTCCCTTGGTATATTCACGAATAAAGGTACTTGATATTATGTGGCTTTAATGGTTGTTTCCTCATAGATATATCTATGGTTATTTATTGGTGATGAGTATGTTTCATGACATTGATGATGTATGGCTCTCATCATGTTTTGATCTATAAATGAATGAATAATTAATATATGACGTAATAGATGATAATGAAACTAATGTGATAAGGATTAATGCTTCTTAGAGATTCTCAGATAAATATGAGACCCCTATGCTCAAATTTGTTGTTGAAACCTGTAGAATGCATATTTGTGACATGTTTGACGAAATGCCTGTCATGGTTGGGCTTGGTTAGGTCAAGGCCTTGATCAAGCTTTTTGCTAGAGGATTTGTCTTGTTTTCATTTATTTTCTTGGAAAGTCTCATCAAGTTCTAGGTAGTGGTTGGATACTAGCCCTGAAAAAGTGCCTTAAATCTCGTAGTCTCTGGCACAAAAACGGCAGAAAAATACTGCAGTCTCTCCATTGCAGGAATTTTGGAAGAACTGGAGCATCACAGATGCATGCATGCCCATGACATGGGAGTGACTGGGGATTTTTTCAGCGAAAAGGAAATTGACTCAGGGATTGGGCACATAGAGGGGTGGTTTAGCTCTTGTGGGTCCTGCATCTCCTAAGGAAGGTCAATAAGGTTTTCTTGTGTCGATTTCACTTCCTTAAGGTGATCTAGGAGATTGAATCATATCATAGTAACTCTTCATCACAAAATTAACCTGATAGACCAGTAAGCTTGAGTACGTGTGGGAGGAGTATGTTACAGGGTGGTAACAGAGCATGGTTCAACACTTGGATTGGATGGGCAGAGTATGTTTGTCATGCGGACATGTCAATTTCATATATGTTCTTTATGTTTTGGAATATGTTCTTGTTGTGAATGCATGGTGGTGGACATTGGTGCAGTTCTATCGCCATGTGGAAGTTGATGGCATTATTGTTGGATGTGACCATCATGAGTGCATGTCAGTTAGGCATTTGTTATGCATGAATTGTCATGGTTAAGGTTGTTGTCCATGAGGTCATTGTAAGGATTTTAGGTCATCACAGTCTTGTTGATATGTTATGATGTTGATGTGTTGGTTGAGATAGAGCAAGAGATGTAGACCATCAAAGTGAGGTTGCAGCACTAGACTTCGGGGTGAGAGTAGATTGTCATATGGGTTTGTATGTTTGGTATGAAAGTATGTGGTTAATGGTTGTTATAAGGATTATGGTTATTTATATGTTTTGTTATTCTATTGCTATTGTGGTTACATGTATGGTACATACTAGTTGATCAATGTAGTAATATGCACATGTTTCAGATAGTCATGAATGGTAGTAACTTGTTGATGTTATATGTTAGTTAAATTGATGATTATGTTATATGTTAATTTTTTGATGTTATATGTTAGTTAAATTGATGATTATGTTATATGTTGTTGATGATTATGTTATATGTTAACTTGTTGATGTTATATGTTGGTTAACTTGATGATTAGGTTATATGTTATTGATGAGTATGTTATATGTTAAATTGTTGTTGTTATATGTTAGTTAACTTAATGATTAGGGTTACTACATTAAGATCTTGATGTTATATGTATCGTGTTGATATGGATTGGTCTATGTAGATGATTATGGTTATGACATTCACGTGTGAGTTAATATATTGTAATATCATGTCATACTAATCTAGACGGACTATGAATATGTGGTTGTTATGCATGAATGACAATTGTTTATGAACTTATGAGGTGAACATGTTACCTAGTTACTGTTATGGATATCATGAACTTATTTATGTTTGAGTTCATGTGGTGTGAAGTTATATCATGCTAAGCTATATTGATTCTACATCCAAGATAGCCTCCCATGAGATACATCAAGGTATGAGTTTGATTATGTATTCTATTTGGTGTTTGAGTGTTTGATTATGCCATATTTGATTTATTTAACATGGTAAGTTTGAAATTTGTTTGAATATTTGATTAATTGCATGATATGAGTATGTGTCTGTAAAATTTCATGAATGAATGGTATTGTTTTAAGCTGGTTGTACTAACACACTATGTGTTGAGATAGTTGATATACAGTTGAGTAAAAGTAGATGCTAGTTGTATTATTATGATTAATGGTTGTGAGTTGGCTGTTGATTATGACATTGTTGATAGTCTTGGTAAATGTTGATTTCAGTTACTAGATATGATGCCTTGATCTTTGGAACGTGTGACTAACATGTGTGAATAGTTGATGGAAACATCCTTGATATTGGCATGAGAAGGTAATAGTTGATGTGTTTATATAACTAATAGTTGGGTGATGTGATAGTACATAGTAAAACTCGATTACAAAAAGGTAAAAAGGTAAAAGAAAGTAATTGGGTGATAATTCCTTCGACTTTGTTTGGATACTGCAATTCCAAATGAATGAATGATTTGAATACAAGAAGTCTTTTTAACCCTAATCTTGTTTGACATTATGAGGATATGTGTTATATTCATATTTGAAAGGTATAACAGTTGGTTTTCAGTTATGGCAAGATTAGTCCGGAATCAGAGGCTTTTGATAGATGATGTATATGGGTGTTCAAATATAGGGTAGCATGCTTAGCTTAATAAGGTAAGGTAACCAGTGTATTGCTATATTTATTTATACACTGACAGATATGTGTTTATGGAAGTATAATGCAGGGATTGCATGGAAAAAGAGAGTGCCATGAAATATTGAAGAAGGCCCGGGTTGAGCTTCCCCTTGGACACACTCGGGACCCATGGGGTTGAGTCATGATGTTTGTTGCTAGTTTTGTGCTTTTAGAATTTTTTGATTTGTTTACACTTGATTTGCAATTTGTTTGTGTCTAGTTCAAGGCCCTACCACTTTGTTTCTAGTGTCATATTGCTATTATTTTTCATGGTTTTCTTCATGGTTTCTTTTGATTCTTGCCTTTTATGTTTAAGAGTCTTGGGAACTAGCTTGAGAAAGAGGAAATTTAACTAGATTAGGAAGGGTTGAATGGAACCCGATAGGTAATGTAAGACTCAAATGAAGCTTGATGCATGTATAAGTGTAGCATAAAGTTAGAATATGACAGTTGAGTGGACTAGTTGGGTCCATTGTGGTAAATGGTCAGTGGTAGTACATACATGAGAAAGGTAAACAAAAAGGTAAAGTAAATGGATTTGAGGCATCATATGCCTTGGCTATGTTGGTAACTATTATTCTCAATGTTGTACATGTTGTGCATGGATAAAGGGCATTCTCTTAATCTTGACCTTATGTTATCAGGTAATTATGTTGTGATCATGATTATGTTTGTTATAGACATTTTTGGGCACTGCAACCCCAATCATACATGTCCATAAACCAAGGGCTTCTAAGTCCCTAAAATAGCAGCTTCACACCCTAAAGGAGCAAGGTCAGCTAATTACATCATCTCCCAGAAGTTCTCCATGGAAAACTGCTCAGAACTAGTCAAAACTGGACCATACAGACTTCTCAGTACTAAGGGTGCGATGCATCCCACCTGCTCACTGAAAAAGGTGTGATGCATATTGGATAGCCCTTCTGTAGGGTGCGATGAGCGAGAGTATACAAATGGCTGAGATAGTTTGCAAGGTGGATAATCATGGAATCTTCTAGAAACTTCTCCTATGACACTTGCCTCTCTGATTTCGCCCAGGGATGAGTAAGAGATCATGAATCTCCAAGTGGAACCAAGAACTATTAGAGAGAGGACACTAATCAAAAACCAAACAGCTGACTCAGCCCCCTGCAAACATCTATATATGGATCCCTCATCATAGAGATCCAAAGGCTGGAATCTTGTATTTTGTAAGGAAGTGTTGTTGGTTTCTTTGTGAAACATCATAGTGTTGGGTGATCTAAGCTTTTCATGAGGTGAAGAAGGGCTTTCATGCTGGGATGATGACGCTGGGTTATAACAATTGGTTGTAATCCTCTTTGTTATTCTTTCTATTAATAAATCTATTCGATTTTCCTCCACATTCTTGTATGTTTTATGATATATGCATTTGTGTGGTCAATATATATCTGGTCCTATATTGTTTATGATTATAGATCTCTGTACTTCGATAGTGTTATGCTGCTTTGACTCTGCAGGTGCTCTCTGAAGCGAGGAAAGAAGCGGCAAAGATTTGTCAAAAGGGAGAGGAACTAAACAAGGAATCAAGCGCAAGAATGAGGTTGGTACCTTTGTTCCCCTCTTATCTACTTCTCATAAAGGAAAACAAAAGTAGTTTTAGTGTGTTTGTTTCTAAGATAGCTACCCATCTTAGTGGGACTAGCAGCTCCGAGTGGACACTAGATTTCCCGATAACAAAATGGTGACTCCACTGAGGAGCGAATAGCTTGTTTGCTTGTCTATATTTGTTTGTTTTATAAACTTACAGACGGAGCCTGAAGTCAAGCCAGCTAGCCTTCGAACTGCGTTTGCTATGCAAGTGCAAAGTAGATCAATGTTGCTTCAGTCTATCTCTGGGTTTTGTTTATAAACTGAACAATCGATTTGAAAACATCCTAATTGCCCTGGTGGTGGCTCTAGTAACCTCATTAGATCAACCCCTGCGATTTGTATTTACTGACTATCACTTGCTCGGCCTAAATCCCTAAACTGAGCTGCAAACTGTGATCAAAAGCCAAGTAAAGTCTCGTCCTGGCACCATCGCACCCTCTCTTCAAGGAAACCTGGATGCATCGCACCTCCCGTGTGCAGTAGGTGGGATGAATCCCTTTTTACCTGTGTTACAGGTGCGATGATCAGAAAAGGCTAATTTTGCCTTCAGATTTTGGTTTTTCTTCACTCTCTTTAGCTCTATTCAGGAGTTTTGTTGTCTGTGATCAATATACCACTGAAAGAAACCCCTTCCTTTCCATTATTCCCCCTCCATAGTACAAAGAACTGTGAATGTTTTTATGTATTGTGTGCCATTTTCAGTTCTCTTTTACAAAGAAGTAGCGAAATCAAACTGTCGTTTCTTGATTTAAAAGTGTCACAAGTGTCGTTTTCAGTCAAAGAAAAGAATCCTATCGTTCTTGATGGTTGATTATACTGTTACTCTTGTATTTGATTTGAATTAGTAGTTTTTCAAGTGTCGAAAGCAATTTTCAATTCAAAATCGCAAAGTTTCGTAATTATCTTCCTGTCGTTTTGAAGAGAAATTTGTTGGTACTATCACTTTGAAAAGATAATTCAGATTTGTGCTCAGCATTCTTTATGTCATTCACACATTAAGAAAGTGAAAAACAAATACATGCATGTGCATTTGCATTTAGGCTGCTTGTTGGTTTGATTTAGGACAGTGCATCTAGTGTGTGCTCTCTGCTCTATGTTGAAAGAATCTCATTTCTCTTTCCTTAGTAGCTAGGATTTTCATTGCAAAAAGAAGATTAAATGATTGTTTATCATCTTAGATTGCATTTTAGGAATTATATATCTACATCACGCGGTGAACCTGAAAGGAAAATTTCTTAAGCAAGATCAACTGTAAAATAAAGTCAATGAACATAAAAACGCTTTGGAACCTAACGCACAACATTTAGAAGTCTAGGCTAGAGACATATTTCGGTGTCGTAAAGCCTGGTAACTGTTGCTTTCATTGCTGGTTGGGCGATTCCTCCACTTTGAGACGAAAAGTGCCAGTACGGACTTGTGCTCCCACGTACCGTCAAGTATATAATGGGAGACCACAATAGGCTATATCCTTTATCCTTAGGAAGCCGTGTCTGCCGCCCTATCGATCGCAATGCACTGAACACAACATTCGGGAAGATTGACTGTCGTACCATAAAAAGTATTCTATAGTTTTGTGATTGGTTTGGTAATCCCTCTATCTAGATTTCTAGAGTAGTCTCTTTCGTTCCTTTTCAGACTCCTTAAAGGAAAAGGTTCATCTGAGCACTTGTCACTTCGGGCTCATTAAAAATCGAAGGCGAATAGAGTCATCTTTTGTTTTTTCTCGACTCTTAAAAATTGAAAAAAAAAGTTGTGTCAAAGCGTCTAAAATTTATTTTAATCAGAATAATATTACTGTTCCCGTGTTGGTCTTAGGTTGAGGAAAATGGAGTCCACCAACCAAGGATTTCCCCTTGGAGGAAATCCTAGTCCTTTCTCCTCTTGGGGAGATGTTGGTGCACCCCATATGGCCACATTGTCACTTCCAGGATTGACGATTGGCTTGCCAATATGGCTCTTCTCGACCTCTGTCGTTCAGAATGTCGTGATTCCTGAACAATCAAGTCAGCAACTAGATGATACTAGAGCTACCCCCCAACCTTCTACTTCATCTGTTTCTCCCTCTCCTCCTTCCTCTTCGCTTGATGGAGCTGGTAAAGCTAAAAATCAAGTATCAAAGAAGGAGAAGAAGGAAAAGAAGAAGGAGCCAAAGGCAAAAAGGGGTAATCGGGCATCGTATAGCGAAAATCCACACACTGTACCCTCCAAGCCTAAATTTCCATGTGTCATTTGCAAAGGAGACCACTATCATCGAGATTGTCCTTGCAGCCCTCGGATCTTAAGGGACTAGTCTCCTCGTTTGCACAATCCGGTGTCATCAACCTCTGAGGATCATGTTGAAAGTACACCGTCAACTAGTGAAAGCGAAGTATTTGGACAGATAAGGAAATGTAAATTTCCTTGTAAACTGTGTGAAGGCGATCACGTCGTCCACCATTGTCCCTTCCTAGACGAAGCTAAAAGAGTCTTGGATAACCGCACTGCTTCACCGCTACGGCTTCCTCCTGGATACAAGAAACTCTTTCCGAGTCCATCACTAGTTGAAAATCCGACTGACACACCATTGTGGTCGGTCAAAGCATCTATCATTAAAGATGAACCCTCTGAATCCATGCCAGATGAAAGTCAAAAGGTTGAGGCGGCGGTTGACCCGGTCTTGCCTTCAGAAGGTACATCTTCAGATGATACAGTCACGGAAGAGAATGAGAACGACACCGTTAAAATTCTTTTCATAAACACAGATTCTGATGAACATGGGGGAAATATACATGTTCCTTTACCGCAAGAAGGAAGTTCATCAGAGTCATATCTGGCCGTATATTTGGTCCCACCTCTGAGCAACCTTGTCGTTTCCTTCGATTGGAATCTACTACGCAGACCCCGTTTACCGGCTAGTGTACCATTCCAAATAATTGTAAAAGCTTACAGAATGATCATGGTCGGTACCATCATAGATGAAGGGACTTCTGTGGGTATCCTTTCCTCGACTGCTTGTAAATCGCTTGGTTCGCCATCGCTTCTTCCTGAAATGAGAAATCTGACAGGCTTCAACAAAGGAACCAATCGACCGTTATGGATCCTTCCTAATGTGCCTATTACTTTGAGAAGGAAAACCGTATATATGAACGTAATGGTAGTCCAAGGACCTCTAGACTATAATCTACTCCTTGGACGTCACTATATTTATTGCATGGGAGCCATTGTCTCCTCACTCTTTCAAGTAATGTGTTTTCCGCACGAAGGCCGAATGGTCCAGCTCGTAGACCAGCTTTCATTCCCCAGCTCACACAAAGCTAATAGTCAAATACCGTCCCTAAATGGTCTTTCCATGCAAGGAATGTCTCATCAATCTCTAGTCCGACCACCTGAAGAACGCGAGTAATTCGGTGGTCATGACTGAAACCCAGGGGGCATGCACCCTGGTCTGCTTCGGCAGGAGAACCTTGGGTATAGAGTAGGTTTCCGCGAAGGATATATGACTGTTCCGACACCCGTCCCTATAGGAAGATGGGATTAGACTGGAATAAGATACCTCCGTTAGAAGGTAGGCCTTTCCTGATAGAACAAATGTTTTGTTTGCAAATTGAAGGGTAACCTGGAAAAGGTAGGCCTTTCCCAACAAAGCAAATGTTTTGTTTGCAAATTGAAGGGTAACCTCGAAACTCTACTTCGCTGTACCTAGGGAAATGCAAACCTTTTTGTGTGCAAGTGAAAAGCGACCAACGTAACGCTAACTCTATAGTTCCACTGACTTCAACTGCTTAAGTTGGGTGAGTGATCGAATCGACCGTTCGCCTTCGCAGGGACCAAATGGCACCGGCAAAGTAAAGGAAAATTTTTCCTACCTGACCTTAGTGGTTAACTAACCCCTAAGACAATAGTTGGTCATTCCTAGCTTGCATGAAGAAAGGATACGGAGCAGAGCTTCGAAAGGTGCAAGCTCCATAAAAATGGAATCTATCGATGAGATGTCATTATTATATGACTGGCACGAGCAAGTTTTATGTGAAGTTCAAGCTCGTTAAAAATTCAACCTAAACAATGAGCAAATGTTTCCCCCAGAGTTTAAGCTCATTAAAAAATCAACGAATCTCCGGTAAACAACCATTGTGAATGCATTATCATCAACTTTTGAGCCTTGGTCGTGTTCTCATCATCACCTCCACTCTATTTTTGGTCGATCATACGCCTCCATTTGATTGTTTACCCCTTTTGAGGAACATCTATGATGAGTGATCTTGTTAGTCGTCCTTGTGACACTACCGTGATTGGAAAATTCCAAGCCTTACCTGGAATCAGCTGCTACTCGAAATCATCACTCGTTCCTCAAAAAACGAGTCTCCTTTAAGCTCTTTTCGTCTGACTCGTAAAATATGAAAAGATTGTCGAGCGATTGGCCTCTCTAGCTCGTTAAAGCTATCGGAAGTGCTATCCCTCCTCTAGATATTAATCTTTTTGGACCCAAGGGATTATTACACAAAAAAATTGAGCGCTTGTCTTGTTCGGCTCATTAAAATTATCGAAAATTCATCCCTTTCGTATTATTTTATACTTTTTTGGACTTAAGGGATTATATGACGAAAAAGGATTATTAGAGTTTCCTTTCCATCCCTTTTCAAACTCTCTAAAATTGAAAAAGGACTGAGTTATCATTGTCGTTAAACTTGTTAAAACCAATAGCGACAAACTTGTCATATAGACAAGAACGAGTTTCATTGTCGCTAGGCTCGTTAAAACATAGTGATGGGTTCACCCAAAGGGTGAATTATAGAACAAGCATATGTTATCCTCCTCAATCTTGATAAAAATAAAGAGGTACTGGTGAGCAATGACTGGGGAAAATTGGGAAGAAAACTTGAAGAAACTTTATTGGTAGCAAGTCGCTCTTGAACATGACACGTTCACTCCATGTCTGAGTCGGGTTGGGTTATTCCGTTCATTGGTCATATTACCATTGGTCCATCGCACCATCCACTTTTGGGGTTAACGCTACCAATCCATTTCATTGTTGCAGACATGTTCAAGAGAAGTCGCTCAGAGAATTCACCTGTGTCTCATCCACTGCAATATGTTCACGCTCCATTCTTTCATGGCTGCCACCCTGAACCTTGTATCATCAGATCATTTTCACCTCCGCAAAAATCATTTGCTCTGTTCCGTGTCATAGATCTGGGATCCATTAAGGCCCTCCTACGATGGGTCGCTTCTTGTCGACATCAACTCATTATCCAAGAATTCAACCTAGGAACAACCCTTTCAGTACATTGAAGCTTGCATGCCTCAATGGCAAATTTCTCACTTTCGGCGACAGGTTTACATCAATGGCCGCCAACCGAAAGATTTTACGTGGTGTTCGACGCCAAGTCCCTCTTTCACACCACGTGAATTGTACTATCGTACCTTGAGGGTCATCATCATTATCGGTGATTCCTATCACGCCTGTTAACAGCTTACATCATTGGATGGTAATCAGGCGATGTCTTTCCATGTTCGACTCCAAAAAATCTTTCACATGGATCGACTTGTACTCTGGGCAAAGATTGAACGAGTTAGAAGACCCCGAATCCAGTTTCATCCATCCGGGCTGCGATATATTCAGGGAAATAAATACATCAAATGTACATCATTGCCGAACAGATGATCATCCGAATCAAAGGATGATGACTCCGTCCGAATCATCAGTCTGCTACACAGACGGTTGTCTATCATATGTACATGAAAATGAATTTATAAAGCTGAGCATGGGAATGCCCACATCATCTAGATCATGAAAATATTATGAAGATAATGCATTGTATTGTATCTTATTATAGGTCACCTTCCAGCTCGAAAAAACCTCAGATCCTCATGATAAAGCATCTCACCGGACATCAAAAGATTAACGACCTCATGCTTTAGGGGGCAATTGTTATAGACATTTTTGGGCACTGCAACCCCAATGATACATGTCCATAAACCAAGGGCTTCTAAGTCCCTAAAAGTGCCACTTCACACACTAAAGGAGCAAGGTCAGCTGATTACATCATCTCCCAAAAGTTCTCCATGGAAAACTGCTCAGAACTAGTCAAAACTGGACCATACAGACTGCTCAGTGCTAAGGGTGCGATGCATCCCACCTGCTCAGTAAAAAAGGTGCGCTGCATACTGGATAGCCCTTCTGTAGGGTGCGATGAGCGAGAGTAGACAAATGGTAGAGACAGTTTGCAAGGTGGATAATCATGGAATCTTCCAGAAACTTCTCCTATGACACTTGCCTCTCTGAATTCACCCAGGGATGAGTAAGAGATCATGAATCTCCAAGTGGAACCAAGAACTATCAAAGAGAGGACACTAATCAAAAACCCAGCAGCTGACTCACCCCCCTGCAAACATCTATATATGGATCCCTCATCATAGAGATCCAAAGGTTGGAATCTTGTATTTTGTATGGAAGTTCTATTGGTTTCTTGGTGAAACATCATAGTGTTGGGTGATCTAAGCTTTTCATGAGGTGAAGAAGGGCTTTCATGTTGGGAGGATGACGCTAGGTCAGAACAATTGGTTGTAATCCTCTTTTTTATTCTTTCTATTAATAAATCTATTTGATTTTTCCTCCACATTCTGGTATGTTTTATGATATATTCATTTGTGTGGTCAATATATATCTGGTCCTATATTGTTTATGATTATAGATCTCTGTACTTCGATAGTTTTATGCTGCTTTGACTCTACAAGTGCTCTCTGAAGTGAGGAAAGAAGCGGCAAAGATCTGTCAGAAGGGAGAGGAACTAAACAAGGAATCAAGCGCAAGACTAAGGTTGGTACCTTTGTTCCCCTCTTATCTACTTCTCATAAAGGAAAACGAAAGTAGTTTTAGTGTGTCTGTTTCTAAGATAGCTACCCGTCTTAGTGGGACTAGCAGCTCTGAGTGGACACTAGATTTCCCGATAACAATGTTGATGCTTATATAAGTATACATGTATGTATGTATGTCGTGTCTGACAGGTTCATCATGGATCATGATTGTTTAATGCTAATGTTTATATGTATATATGTATGTATGCATGTCATCGTCTGACATGATCATGATTGTTTTATGCTAATGATTATATACATGTGTGTATCTATGTCAATTTCGAACATGGTTGTCAGGTATCATTCTTGTGGAGGAGTGACTGCTTATGTAGGTGAATGGCAGAAAGAGGTTCCATGTCTTATGAGGAATCAAATGGGAAGAGTATCCCTAGAATATCTATAATGCCAGTATCACAAGGATATGATTTGATATTATGTGCTTGTATTATGCCTATGTTTATGTTATGACATGTAACACTCAAGGATACATCAACGACATGAAAGTAGTCTGATTTAGGGCATGCTAGGATAAGCATGGATGGTAGAGAGACACTAGAAGCAAGGTTTTTTGGTAGAGATAGTGTGGTTTTTGATGTGCAGTGCTACTGTTGTGTATACTGTACATTCAATGATTATACTTATGGTGTTGTGTGCCTACTGTATATATGGTTTTTTGTGTATATGCATATGCAATGCTGGGTATAGATGGTGCTATGTACATGCTAGATATACAGTGTTGTGTACATAATGTTTTGTGCACGTGATGGATATGCAGTGTTGTGTGCATATGGTGCTATGGGCATGATGGATATGCGGTGTTGTACATATGGTATTATGTACATGTTGTATATGCAGTGCTATGTACATAAGGTGTTGTGTGCATGTTGTACATGTGGTGTTATGCAGATACGGTGTTGTGTGCATGATTGTACATGTAGTGCTTTATACATGTTGTACATGTGGTGTTGTGTACATGTCATGCATGTCGCATTGTGGACATGTGGTGTCGTGTACACGTCTTGCATGTGGTATTGTGTACACATTGTACAAGTGGAGCAGTGTACATGTGACTTTGTGTACACATTGTGCAGATGGTGTTATGTACATGTGGTGTTGTGTACACATTGTGTAGGTGGTGATTTCTACATATGATACTTGTGTACATGTGGTATTTTATGCATGTTGTACATGTTGTGTTGTGTACATGAGGTACTATGTATGTGCATTTTGTAGTCATGGTATCATGACATGTGTATTCGTTGTGGTGTATTTTGTGTACATATATGTAATTTGTTGTACACTGGGTGTAGGTGTATATGTTGCATTGTATGCTAGATTTAGGTGTATGTGTTGTGTTTTACACCATGTTTAGGTGTATTTGTTGTGTTGTACACTCGACGTATGTGTATGTGTTGTGTTGTACATTGGGTGTAGGTGTATGTGTTGTGTTGTGTGTCGGGTGTGGGTGTATGTATTGTGTGGTGTTGTACGTCATGTTTGGATGTACATGTTGTGATGTACATTGTGTGTATGTGTACATGATTGAAGAGAAGAAAAGACACTAGGTGCTTTCCAGGTGTGGCAACCGATCTTGTGTGTGTATAGAAAGAACAAAGCCAGAAGTAAGGATCGATTGAAAGACAAGTATCAATATTTTATTTCAGTTTTAATTATGCATGTGATCTATGATTATGGTTTATAATGGTTACATGTGATCTATGATTATGATTTATGATGGCTATGTTTGAGGTAACCAGATGTGATATGTTTATACATGGTGATTTGATCAAACAACTAGTTTGACTTGTTGTGATAGGAAGTGAACATGATTGCAAGTGTACCTTGTTGACGAGCTACCAATGAGGTATGATTTGAGTTTATTTCAATTCTTTTTTAGTATAATGGGAATTATGTGCTTGGTACAGGGAGCATGGAAATGCCCATTTGGGTGATTGGAACTGATTGCAATAATTAGAAGCAATAGAAAAAATAAATAGAAACAGGCAACATTATGCTGGTAAAGCACTTCAAGAGTAGGGCCATAGTGGGACACTGATAGCCAATAGTGTCCATTGATTTCCATGAGCATGATATGATTGGTATGATGGTTTTAAGGCAAGTATATGCATTGGTTTTTGGACCTTTCGATGTGAGGAAACCTTGCCAAGGGAGGGGTCGTCTAAGGTATTGTGTATTAGAGAAGGGGATGCCCACAAAACTTGGAAGGTGTGTGACTGCACAGAAGGGGGTGATCGGACTGCTTGAGGGACTATGTAGAAGAGAAGGGAAGGTCATGGAATGTATTCCTTTTGGTCATTAGCATTTCCAGATGGAATCAGATGCACATTAGGAGTGCGTCCTGGAACAATAAGTCGGTAACTATTCACTTGGAGGACAAGTGGCACAAGATTACAACATTGGACATTGCGATGCAACTTTGAATTTGGTAGTGGATTTTAGACTTCCTAGGAAGGAGGTGAATCCTGGTATTACTTTGAGGGTGGAGGTGTGAGCCTCTAGATTCCCTTGTTGTGAATGTAGGCATCGTATCCTTTTATTTGTTGGTTATACAAAGTGTGCATATGTGTATATGTGTTTATTATTGTAAATACTATATTGAGTTGTGGTTATAAAGCTCCATAGATAGTATGGTTATTTGCTGGTTAAAGAAAATGTGCATGAGTATATGTGTGGTTGTTATTGTAAATATCGTAGTGAGTTGTGTTATAAATCTCCAGTAAACAGTATGTTTTTCAAGTTTTCAGCGATGTTCATTGTAAATACTACAACAATGTGTGTTATAAAGCTCCATGGGTAGTTTTGTTTTGTTTTTCATTGGTTTTGTTGATTGTAATTGTCGTTGAATATCAAGGATGGTGTTCCCCTAAGGGGGAGGGTTTTGTAATAGCCTTGGTTAAAAATTCCTGTAAAAATATATAATACCACGGTCATGGGACACGTATTCCAAGATGAATGGTGGGAAAAAACCTCCTTGTGGGTGTTCATTTCAATTTATTATGGCTAAGGAAATTGAAAAAAGAAATGGAAAATATTTTGGAAGGGCAAGAGACATTAATTGGCATTTAATTATGACAATAATGGAAATTAGGCGAAAAGGAAGGTGAAAGGTCACATGTTGCATGTGAGGGGGAAAATGAAGGAAAAATAATGGAAAATAAAGAAAATAGAGGCCTCATTAATAAAAAGGATTATCAGGATCAGTTGGTATCTTTTGTCAGTTCTATGGTGGAGCTCTCTTCTATTCTATCTCTCATACTCTTAGACACTCATAGTTTCTTGAAGTGCTCTTGGAGGAGGGTGGCATACTTGGGATCTGGAGAAAGAAGGCAAAGGAAAAGAAAGAGAGTGCAAGAGGATAGCGGGATCAGAAGCTATAACTGGATTTCTTTTCATGTATCGAGTTGCATGTATGGTTTCCTTGATAATTTTTGCATGCATGTCACATGCATCTGGTTTCTTGGTTATGAGTTGTGATTATCATGGAGGATTACCTAGATTAACAATGGTTTTTCCTAACCTTGACATTTCATGAATATCCATGGTGTTGTGGGAGTCTTTCCCTTTTGTTTTCTGGTTGGTTCCCATGTTCCTTTGGTTGTGGGTCGAGTTATTAGTTCCTGAAGCCTTGGTTGAAAAAATGATTTGGAGCCCTCTAACAACTTGGGTTGAGTTACTAGTCCTAGAGCCTTGGTTAGAAAAATTCTCTAGAGCCCTTGGTGGGTTAAGTTACTAATCTTGGAGCCTTGGTTGGAAAAATTCTCTAGAGCCCAACAACAGTTGTGGCTTGAGTTACTAGTCCTGGAGCCTTGGTTGGAGCAAACGCTCTAGAGCCCTGGACAACTTGGGTAGAGACCCATCTGGTGATGGTTAGTGATGTTTGATTGTGATGTGGAATCATTGGTTAAGGGTTGAGGTGGTTTGGCCTCTAGAAGCCTTGGTTCGGTTTGATGGATTTGTTTCATGATATCCCACATTCATGCTTCGAATATGACACGGGGGTGATTAGATGAAGAGAGATTTGGTTCAGCCAATCTATGGTTGAGTGGAACATGGAAGTCCCAGACCTGGTTGCATTTTTCATATGTTAACAAGAGCTTCTTCCCTTGGTATATTCATGAGTAAAGTTACTTGATGTTATGTGGATTTAATGGTTATTTCCTCATTGATATATCTATGGTATTTGTTGGTCATATGTTTTATGACAGTGATGATGTATGGCTCTCATCATGTTTTGATATATAAATGAATGAACAATGAATATATGACCTAATTGATGATAGTGCAGCTAATGTGATAAGGCATCAATTCTTCTTAGTGATTCTCAAATAGGTATGAGACCCCTATGCTCAGATATGTTGTTGAAACTTGTAGAATGCATATTTATGACATGTTTGACGAAATGCCTGTCATGGTTGGGCTTGGTTAGGTCAAGTCCTTGACCAAGTTTTGTGTTAGAGGATTTTTATTGGTGTCATTTATTGTCTTGGAAAGTCTCATCAAGTTCCAGGCAATGGTTGGAGACTAGCCCTGAAAAAATGGCTTAAATATCGTAGTCTCTGCAACAGAACAGGCTGAAAAAGACTGCATTTTCTCCCTTTTAGGCATTATGGGAGCGACTAGAGGGTCCCATTTGCATGCATGGCCATGTCATAGGAGTGGCTGGGGTTTTTTTAATGAAAAGGAAATTTGACTCAGGGCTTGGGCACCTGGAGGGGTGGTTTAGCTCCTGAGGAAGGTCAGTAAGGTTTTCTTGTGTCGATTCTACTTCCTTAAGGTTATATAGGAGGTTGAACCCTATCATAGTAACTCTTTTCAACATATTTACCCTAGTAGATCGATAATATTGCGTGAGTTTTGGAGGAGGGTGTTACATTCTTACTTAAGAAACTCCCAAATGTGTGAATGATCTTGGGTTAGTGATCTAGCTTTCTAATTACATTCTCAATATGTTCATAGAAAAATATATTCTATCCACTCAAGACACTTCCAAATACAAAAAAAACTATGGGTCATCAATCTAGATAAAAAAATGAAATATCAATTCTTAATATCAAAATAAATTCCCTTCACCAAAGACACTTCCAAGTGCATGAGAATATTTGTATTGTTGATCTGGGGTCATGGGTTCATTCTTATCCATTTGCAGCAAAACGCCCTTTTAATTACATGAAAATTATATGCCTTGCATTCTTATCTACCGATGAGATCAATTGACTATGTTTTCCCTTTGATCCCTTTTAAGTGTGTTTTCCATATATGTCCTTCAAATACACTTATTCATTTATACTCGAACCAAATAGTTTCTATTCAGTAATGTCCAATCATTTCTTTTAGGAATTAAGAACTACAAATGAGATGTCTCCACATAGGATAGAATGAGCAGTTTTGATTCTCCCAAATATATATATTCAAATTCTAGTCATTCAGACAATCTCAATTGAGAACACATAATTGTGAAGCATGATCTTTCCTTCTCTAAAACTACTTAAATTCGGCTTAACATTGACTTTGAGCTCTATTATTGCATTGTGGCATCCCTTCTTAGCACTCTTATCCTCAATATGGGTACCCATTAAACATGTCATTATAATTCCAACCATTAATAGGCTATATCACCACAATCCTAATGGATAAGGCATATCATGGAGAACAAGTAATAACTAGATGCATGCAGGGGGTGCAATAATTAAATTGCATCAAAATATACAAACATAGATTAATTATTTCCATGGAATCTAAGTGCACATGTTCATAATTAATAAAAATAAACACCCAACATTCAAATACATACATTTCCATGGCCAAAAGTAGGTTTCAAATATAAATTCATAATAAAATATAGATAACTTATTGCCCCGAGAGGTGCATTCTATAGTATGACCCCGATGTATAAGTATGTCCATGTTCAAAGTTAAATTTTAGCTAATGTTGGCCAACATAAAAATATAAAATTATAAATCTAAATAATGTTTATGTTCGTCTCTCCAATAAGGAATAAATTGAAAATAGAAAAAAATAATGTTGGCCCGAAACAAAAATGAAAATAATGATATAGGTAAAAAAACTACAATACAATTATCTCATGTGTTTAGATAAAAAAAAAAAAAAAAATTACAATACAATTATCTCATGCGTTTAATAGTTCTTTTATCATATACTTTGAATTTGAATGGATCATAAATTTACCTTCAACAAAATTTTTTACCACATTAAAATTCCAAATTAGGTAAAATTTTAAACATCTTTACTCTTTACTAAAGCCACTACCATTTCTTAAATCAAAGTAAAAAGGTTAATTCAACACAAATAATCCAAAATCTTGCTCTAAAATCTTTTAATATTTATTTTAATTAATTATTTGTAAAATGAATCTTTAAAAGGAAAATCATATCCTATGGATATATTAAAATCTCTATACACATAAATATTTCCGTATTCATTTGATGTAGTTTTATTATAAATTTTGTTATCATGTCATGTAAAAAACATTATTAAATCTAATATAAATATTGAAAGACTAGTATTCATATTAATATTATTATTAAATCTAATATTAATATTATTCACCTTAATAACTTTTAATTAATACAATGTTAAATTAAATATAATATTTATTTTTTTATATTATAATGATATATAATAACTCTAGATATATATGGGGGGGAAGAACAAAGACATAGAGTGATAGAGGTGGAGAGATAGAGGGAGTGAGAGAAAGGAGGAGAGAGGGAGGGATAGAGAGATGGAGTTGGAAGGAGAGAGAGAGGGAAGAAGAAAGACATAGAGAGAGAAAAGTGGAGAGAGAGAGAGTGACAAGGAAGAGATGGAAAGAGAATTTTTATGCTTGGGGGTGAGAGAGGGAGAGGCAAAGAAGGAGAGATGGAGAGAAGGGAGGACAAAATGAGAGAGAAGGAGAGAGGGAGGGAGATAGTGATAGAGTTGGAGGGAAGAGAGAGAGAGAGAGAGAGAGAGAGAGAGAGAGAGAGTTGAGGGGGAGAGATAGAGGAAGGTGGGAGAGAAAGTGAGAGAGAGGAAGGAAGAGAGAAAGGACGTGAGAGAGAGAATGAGAGAGGAAGGGAGAGAGAGAGAGAGTAAGGTAAGTAGAAAGACACATAGAGAGAAATATGGATAGGGTGAGAGGGGGTGATAACGAATATGGAGAGAGAGGGAGAGAGGAGATCAGGAAGGAAGAAAGATAGATGGGGGGAGAGAGGGAGAGAAGGGAAAGAGAGAGAGTGAGGGAGAGGAAGAGGGAGGGAGAGATAGGTAGATATGGAGAAAGAGTGTGTATGTTTGGGGGTGATATAGAAAGACAAAAGAGAGACATAGGGAGATAGAGATATAGATGGAAGGTGAAGAGAGGCAAGAGAGAGAGGGAGAGAGGGAGAGATAGATATATATGGAGAGAGAAATCATGTGTGTTTGTGGGGGTGAGATAGAGAGACAAAGAAGGAGAGATGGATATATATATATATATATATATATATATATATATATATATAGAGGGGGGGGAGAGAGGAAGAATATTTCTTGCACTATATGCATTGATTTCAGTGTAGATGGTGATTTCTAATCCTATTTGATTGCTTTCACTGAAGGAGATAAACTAAATTAGAGGGGAGAGGAGGAATGAAGAGAGAGATAAGGAGATGATTTAGAGAGGGAGACACAAATATGGAGAGGGAGAGACAAAAGGAGAAAGGGAAGGAGAAAGTGACAAGGTTGGAGGGAAAAGAGAGAGAGAGAGAGAGAGAGAGAGATGGGGCGAGAGAAAGGGATAGAGAGGAAGGATGAGAGAGAGGAGAAGACAGGGAGGGACAAAGCAATGGAGTTGGAATGGGAGAGAGGGAGGGAAGAAGAAAGACATAGAGAGAGAGAAGTGGAGAGAGAGAGAGAGGGAGTCACAAGGGAGAGACGGAGAGAGTGTGTGTATGTTTGGGGGTGAGATAGAGAGACAAAGAAGGAGAGATGGAGGTAGATATAGATATGGATGGATGGGGAAGAGAGGGAAGAAGATTTATTACACTAGATGCATTAATTTTAACATACATGGTGATTTCTAGTACTATTTTATTGCTTGCACCAAATGCATTGATTTTAGTGCAGATGTTGATTTTAATGATATTTGATTGCTTGCACTATATGCATTGGTTTCAGTGTAGATGTTGATTTCTAATCCTATTTTATTGCTTTCACTAGATGCATTGATTTCAGTGTATATGTTTTCTAATTCTATTTGATTGCTTGCACTAGATGCATTGATTTTCATGTAAATGTGATATCTATTCCTATTTGATTGCTCGCACTAGATGAATTGATTTTAGTGTAGATGTTTTCTAATTCTATTTGATTGCTTGCACTAGATGCATTAATTTTAGTGTAGATGTTGATTTCTAATTATATTTGATTACTTGCACTAGATGTATTGATTTTAGTGTAGATGTTGATTTTTTATTATATTTGATTGCTTGCACTAGATGCATTGATTTCGGTGTAGATGTTGATTTCTAATCCTATTTGATTGCTTGCATTAGATGCATTGATTTTAGTGTAGATGTTGATTTTTTATTTGATGTAACTGGTTGTATGATAGTACATTAATTTTAAAGTGATTGGATTAAAAGTGTGATTGATTTTAGTGACAATGTGCATGGATTTTTGTGTTATATTAATTTAACTTATTAATATTGGAGAGCAAGAGAGAAAAGATAAGATGTTTACTACAATAGCTTGAGTTAAATATTTGAATGGTTTATGATTTCAACTACACTTTTCATATAATTGATATGAAAATATGGCAAAACTAACAGGGGTGACAATAAGAATAATAGAAAAAATTAGTTGATATTGATCACAATGAATATTATTTGTAATTTAATATATTCTTATTATTTGCATTTTTTTCCATTCAATGCTATTACATTGTCACTTTGCATTCAAAAATTTTATTTCATCATTTTTCATAATTAAAGTTATTAACAATGTTTATCATCTCAACAGATTGAGGTAACTCAGAAAATTTAAAATTAAAACTACTCTTCAAGATGTATTTAATAGTACCTGGAGGGACACTATGATGAATTAATTAGTTGTGAAAAACTATGATACCTAAAATTAAACAAAATAGATGTGCAATATCAATCCTCATGCAAGCTATTGACAATATTGTCTTCCTTCTTCATCACCAACTAATTACTAATAAACAATTACATACACATATATAAATATAACGCAAAAATTGTAACATTCACAAACATTACCATTCAAATCCAAACACATAAACACCCAAACCACTCAAAGCATCCAAACACAGACACGCACTAACCACTAAACGCATCCAAACATAGACGTACAAACCATTCAAGGCAAGCAATATAAACTAAATTAAAGAACAAAATTATATGGTCATATTAGGCAAAGAAAACATAATGTAAATTTCAAAGTATGATCTTTATCTCAAACATATACATAATACTGATAATCCAAAAATATGACATTGATTCCCTCCGTTGGAACCAGCCTAGATCCATCTAACTCTGAATCTATCATGCGCTGAGAGGGATTGAATCCCTCGAGGTGCAAACCTTTCCTCAAAATATGCACTCCAAAAAGAATTTTTTCACCTCGAGAGATTTGATCCCTCTCGGTGCATGATAGATCCGCAGTTAGATGGATCTAGGCTAGTCTTTAAAAATAATATAATTCAATAAATTGGGTGGATATCAACAATTTTCCACCCAAAAGTAGGCATCTAGTGCAAATGTCATTCACAACTAGGTTATGTAGCCATCAAGGAAAATGAATCAAACTACAAGATTCTAGACCAGTCAACTCAACCCAATTTCTATCTTATTCAATTAATCAAATTACTAAAAAGCACTCCAGTCATTTTGTTCGTCCATCAAACAACAATGACACCCTCTTCATTTACCTACACACATAATGAAGGTATTCTCTTTCTCTACTAAAAAATGACTAAGGGATATTCTTCCCTTCTAGTGCTCTTCAGTGTAGGCATAAAAGTTCAATCCACTAAATGTTCTTTTTGTTATAGCTTGGAATCATAATGGTCTCAAGCATCCAAATTAGGAATAACTAATGGGTGAACAATTTTTAACTTGCTCCACTTATACACTCACATACAATCATCTACCTATTATCCAAGATTTGGAATTCCCTTTTGTAGAGTTGATTTTGATCAACTTTTTAGGTTTTTTCCTAGTTAGCATTAGAGATAGCACATAAAAAGTGTGAAGCATGAATGTGAACATGTGTGAGACTTATGAGAGAATGAATGTCACTCATGGAGTTTAGAAAAATGATGGATGGCATTCCTTTTGATTAGAGAATGAAGTGCTATTATGCTTCTTATGCTCAACCCATGCTTCAATAACTACATGAGAAAACTTCTTCACCAACCTCTACATACATTCAATGATTTGATAATGATTAAAAATAAATAACTTTTAAACACCATTTTCCTCTTACCCTCTAGTAAAACCATAACCTCTCTCATACTCTCCACAACCATCTTAAATCATTATATAGTATATATTCTAACATTAATATATACACAGCTTGAGTTTGCCATAATAAACTTATCACACAATTTATATAATTACACAATACATCATTTGATATAATACATTTCATAATCAAATATAATAAATTATCAAATTAATAAATTGAATATAAATCCAATAATTTACATTTTAAATCATTTTAAATTTAATTATCTCAAATTATCTTTAACGAAACAATGAATACATGTATTGAAATGGACTAAGCTAATGCCGTAGCTAACTCTCATGAGCTAACCACAATACGCTGCTTTTTCTCTCTCCCTCTTGTAATTATCTCAAATGTTACTTACCTAGACTTCAATTATCTTAGATACGTTTATGAGGGACTATGCTTATATGACAGTTTCTCAAAAGTCAATCAATTGTTTTAGGAGTCATTTAATGCTGTAGCAAAATTGAATGAAAATCAGAAGGTCGATTTAAGAATGTCTAAATCAGTTGTAAGCATTTTTATACGATGATAAAGTAAAATATCAAAATAGAAATTAGATTAATATGAGATATTTATAATTTGTTTTTAATATAATATTATATAAAAATATAATATGTGGTTAATTTCAATTTGAATATTAAAAGGATTTTATATATTTATGAGCGACTTTTTCGGCGTAAATCAAATGATATTTTATTTGTCAACGCGTTTCGAACCAACCAGTGCGGTTCATCATCAAGACAAGTTGAAGAATCAGATCCAGCGTAACATGTTAAATAGTCCCAGCAGAACCTCCAACAGCTATAATCCTAGACCAGGCAATGGCTATAATGACTAATGGCTATATATAACTGGGGGACAGTTAGACAGACCAGGGATATAAAAACAAGTTAATGTCATAGCTAGTTAGTTATATTATTATTAAACTAAAAGTCAAAGGGAGAAATAATTATCCTAGGAGTTTAAATATATATATAAATAATAAATTAATTTTAAAAAATTATTAAGTAGATAGTTAGTTATAAAAAGTATTAACTAATTAATAAAAATATATAATATAAATATTAGAATAAGTCAAGTGTTAGAAAAATAAGATCTAAATATTCATATTTAAATAATTGTCAAATTAACCTAGAGGTATTTAAGTAATTTAATTGTTTATATGAATTTATCTAAAGGTCTTTACTATTTTATGTATATTATATATTTTTATTAATTAGTTAATACTTTTTATAACTAACTATCTACTTAATAATTTTTTAAAATTAATTTATATATATATATATATATATATATATATATATATATTTGAACCCCTAGGATAATTATTTCTCCCATTGACTTTTAGTTTAATAATAATATAACTAACTAGCTATAATATTAACTTGTTTTTATACCCCTGGTTCCTCTAACTGCCCCCTAGTCATATATAGCCGTTAGTCATTATAGTCGTTGCCTGTTCTAGGATTATAGCCGTTGGAGGTTCTGCTGGGACTATTTAACATGCAATGCTGGATCTGATTCTTCAATTTGTCATGACGATGAACCACACTGGTTAGTTCAAAGCGCATCGACAAATAAAATATCATGTGATTTAGGCCAAAAAATCTCTCATAAATTTGATATGGATCACAGAAGTCTCAATTCAACAATTTTATATATCTTAAATCATATTAATCACTTTTTTAATGATGATGAGGAGAATTTCAATTTGAGTATTAAAATTTTTTATATATCTTAAATCATATTGATCACTTTTTTATAATTTTGATTTTTTTTTGCTTAGGTTTAAAAATTAATAATTTATAAAAGTTTTATTTAACCATATTTGATACTTTATCTAAAATTTAACAAACAATTATAAAGATAGATTTACTAAAACCAATGTTAAAAATTTATAGTATTCATCGTTAATAAGTTAATACTATTTGATTGATACTTTTGTGTTCCTTTCTTTAGGTTTCTATCACATTAGGTAATTCAGTTTGAATGATCACACTTGAGTTAGTAATGAGTTTAGCTTGATAAAGATCTATCTTATAATCTATTTTATTTTTGGTCTTTTCTGGGTAGTAGAGTTGCAAAGTTTGCTAATATATATTACGATAGAATGATGGATAGTCAATCCAAATTCATGATAACATTCTTAAAAGAATTTCAACCTTAATGTCCAATGCAACCTTAATGTCCAATGCTCATTCTCAAATAAAGAAATCAACATCTTAGAATTTACATGAAACTTAAAATAAATGAAAGGAAAATATCCAATTATGGGTGAAATCTTATGATAGTTTCTCATGACATGTTAAAGATACATAGATAATGAATTTTATAAAGATGTAAAAATATGAAATATAGGATTTTAATGAATTAGCTTTCTAAATACAAAATTTTCATTTATAAAAATGGTCTTTAACTATATAAATTTTTTATTTTGATAATAATGATATATTGTTTTTCATGCAAAATATAATCGATATGTTTTTTTACTATAACATTTGAGCACCTAAATGATGGGATCTTTTTACAAACAATTGTAGAGTTGTAGAGATGTATTATTTTTGCATGCAACTATTTTTTCAAAATTTATAATCTTAATTTTATATTTGTTTTAAATTATGAAAGTCATTATATCCTTCAAATTAGAAGGCTTTCTATTAGTGCAACCTAAAAAATTTTAACATTATCAAACAATTATTTTTCTTTATTTCTTTATTTTGGATTAAACGTCTCAATATCCTTTAATGCACCATACAATTATCTTTTTAAATGGTTATAGTGGAAGTATAACAGGGACATATTTAAGATTTTGACATATGTCAAGAAAAAAATATATTAAAATAAAAGTATATATATATATATATATAATCTAAGCATTGGACTCTATAGAAAACTAACATCAAAAAGCATATGTTTGTGTGTGTGTGCTCTCAAAAATTAATATTTTCATTTATTTGCAACCCAAATCACCAAGTTTGTGATACCAAACCTATATCCAAAGCAACCATCTTATCTCACACATAATATTCCCATTGAAAAAATTAAATTCAAAATATGTGTGTGCATTCCTAGCACTAAATGTGCACACATTCTCGTAGCAATGAACATTAACGAATGAGAAATGGTTGAGGTGGGGTTGGAGAGAGAGAGAGAGAATAATGAATTGATGAGTGAGGGGAGAAGAGTGGGGAAAAAATAGGGTGAGAGTTGAAAAGTGAGATATATATAGAAAGATTACGAGGAAGAGAAAGAGGGGGAGAGTGGGGAAGAGAGAGAGAGTTATGGGAGGCACGGGGAGGAAAAGAGATATAGAGTTGGAGGGGGGTTGTTGTGAATGAGGTACTAAGTGAGGGAGGGGGGATATAGAGAGACAAAACAAATGGAGAGGGAGATGTGAGGTGGATGGTATAATAGAGGGGGAGGGAGTGATGGGGAGAGAGAGAATTATATAGGGAGCAAGATAGAGAGAGAGCTAGAGTGGGGGAGAGAATGAGAGAGAGAGAGAGAGAGGGTAGTGAGAGAAAAATACGGAGAAGGGGAGAGGGAGACACACACATAATATATATAGAGAGAGAGAGAGTGAGGATGTGAGGAATAATGAGAGAGGTAGGGAGATAGAGATAGATATGGAGGTGGGAGAGAGAGGGAGAGAGAGGGGGAAGAAGGTAGAGAGATTTTGTTTGGGGGGGAGAGGAAAAGAGAGAGAGAGAGTTGAGAGAGGGAATGAAAGAGAGATAGAGAGAAATAAGGGGGTGAGAGACAAAGGGAGAGAAGGAGAGATAGAGAGAAAGTTGAAATGGGGTTGTAGTGAAGGATGGATTGAGGGAGTGAGGGAGGGATAGAGAAGGAGAAAGGGTGGTAGTTATAAAGAGAGGGAGAATTAGGGAGGGAGATAGAGATAAGGATGGTATGGGGAGAGAGAGAAGGGGGAGGGGGGATTGGAAATAGAAATAAAATGAGAGAGGGAGAGAAGGAGAGAGATAAATCTGGATTAGGGTTGTTATGAAGGAGGGAGTGAGGGATGGATGGAGAGAGAGGAGGGATAATAGATAGGAAGAGTGAGAGTGGGAGGGAGATAGAGTTGGAGGGTAGAGAGAGGGGGGGGATAGAGAGAGAAGTATATAGAGACAAAGAGGGAGGGAGAAAAAGGGAGTGATGTAAGTGATAGGGAATATATATAGAGATATATAGATATAGAGAGAGAGAGATAAAGGGGGAGAGGGAGGGAAGAAGAGAGAGAGAGAGAAGAAGTATTGATATGGAGATAAAGAGATAAGAGTGCAGAGAGAGAGAGAGAGAGAGATTTGCATGGGGGTTGTTATGAAGGAAGGATTGAGGGAGTGAGGAAGGGATGGAGAGAGAGTAAGAGTGAGAGATAAAGAGAGTGAAAGTGGGGAAGAGAGTGGGGGGGGGAGAGAGTGAGATAAGGGGAGGTAGTGTGAGATAAAAGGAGAGAGGGAGCGAGTTAAAGACATAGTTGGAGAGAGAGAGAGAGAGAGAGAGGGAGGGAGATGGAGACAAATATGGAGGTGGGAAGGAGATGGATTAAGAAAGAGAGAGGGACAAAGAGAGAGAGAGCGAGAGATGGATTCAAGAAGAGATGGAGCAAAATAGAGACAAATATGGAGGTGGGAAAGAGAGGAGCGAGGAAAGAGAGAAAGAGTGAGGGGAGAGAGAGAGAGGAAGGAAGATAGATATAAAGTTAGAGGTGCAAGATAGAGGGAGAGATAGTGAGAGAGAGGAAAGAAGAGAGAGATAGAGAGGGAGAGAAGCAGTGGGAGATAAAGAGGGAGAAGGATATATATATATATATATATATATATATATATATATATATATATATATATATATATGGAGAGAGACTCTCTCTCTCTCTCTCTCTCTCTCTCTCTCTCTCATTTTAGTCCCTCCTTAAACTTTATCGTTATCTCTCTCTCAATCCCCTATCATTCTCCCTCTCTAACTCTCCCCTACTCCACAATCTCTCTCACTCTTTATCTCTCCTCCTCTCTTACTATATTTCTCTATCCCTCCCTCTCACACTCCCTCAATCTATCCTTCACATCAACCATCCCCCCTGGTTATATCTCTCCCTCCTTCCCTCTATATCCCCCTTCCCACTCTCCCTTTCTCCCCTAAATTTCCTCTCTCACTCTCCATCATCCCCTCTCCTTCCCCCTCTTTCTCTTTCCTCTCTCCCACCGACTCTCTCTCTCTCTCTCTTTATGTTACTATTGCTTTTTCTCCCCCACTTTCCTTCTCTCTCCCTTCTTCTCTTTCACTCCTTAATAATCTACCTTACTTCCCCCCTTCCTCTCTCATACCCCCTATTCTCTACCCCCCTCTCTCTTATTCCCTCTCCTCCCCATCTATGTGTGTGTGTGGGTGGGGGTTGGGGTGTACATTTTCCCCTCATTAGTTCACTCCATATCTCTCTCTCTCTCTCTCTCTTCCAAATATCTCCCCCCACTCCCTCTCCTCCACTCTCTCTCACCATCTCTCCCTCTCCCACCATCTATCTCTCACCACCCTCCCTCTTCCTTTCTCAATCTATCACATACTCACTCACTCTCTTCCCCACTCTCCCTCTTCCTCTCTCATTTTATTACATACTGACTCACTTTCCTCCCCTCTCTTCATCTTTCTTTCTCTTTCTCTCCCACTTTACCCCTATTCCTCAATCTCCCTTCCCCAAAATCACATCCTATTTCCATATTCACCTCTCTCTACCCTCACTCTTTTCCTCTTTCTCCCCTCCCTCATCTCACTCTCCAATAACCCCCTTATTTCTCACCCCACCATGCATGTTTCTCTCTTTTATCCTCCCACATCCTATTTCTTTATCTCTATCTCCCTCTTCACCTCTCTCTCTCTCTCTCTCTCTCTCTCTCTCTCTCACACACACACACACACATCTCCACACATCCCTTCCCCTCGATTCCTATTCCCCATATCTATATACCTTTGCCTTCTTCACACCCCCTCTCTCTTCCCCTCCTCACTCCTTCTCTCTCTCCAACTGACTCCCTCTCCATTTTTCTCTTTCTCTATTCCTCTTTCCCTTCTATAACTTATTTTTCACAAAAATCCATCAATTTCTCCCTTTGCCCCATCCCTCTCCCCACCCCCTCTTTCCTTCTCATCACTTTCTCTATAATAATTACTCATCGCCTCTCTCTTATGCACACTCTCTCCCATCATCCCCTTGTCTCCCTTTTCCTGTCTCTTAAACTCTCCATCTTTTCCTTTTCCTCTCTCCCTCTCCCCAACATTCCCTCTCTCTCCCTTCCATAATATCCCACCATCTTTCTCCATATATATTCTTCCCTCCCTCCCTCTCTTCCTCTCTATCCCTCTCCCTCTCCCCCTCCACTCAACTCTCTCTATTTTCTCTCTCTCTTACTTATCCCTTCACCTCTCTCGCACTTCCTCCCCATCACCCATCTGTGTGTGTGTGTGTGCGCATGTGCGTGCATGCATGTTCCCCTCTTTTCTTAACTCCCTCTCCCCTCCTCTCTCTCTCCCCCCTTACTCTTTCTCATTCTATCTCTCCCTCACACCTTCCCTCTCTTTTTGTCTCTCTCATCCTCCCTCTCTTTCCTCCTTTGTCTTTGTCCCCTCCCATATCTCCCGCCTCTCTCTCTCTCTCTCACTTCCTCTCTCTCTCTTCCTCTATTCCCTACCCTACCCCTCTTCCCCATTATTTCTCTTTCCCTTCACTACCACACCCCTCGTTCCCTCTTCATCTCTCTCTCTTCTTCCTCCTCTCTCTACCCCCTTGATCCAAGATCTTTTACTTATAGATGCATGAGAATTGCATGAAATAGAGCTTATTAACCATGGAACTTAAAAGAACATAAAATAATGTGGAAATAAAAATATAAGCATGAAACCATGACACAAATATTTTATTACGAAGTTCATCCAATTTGGAATACGTCTCCAAGCCCTACTCAATAATGGGGAGGCCTTCATTCATTAAGTGGCATAAAAATAGATAAATTACAAGAAACATTCAATTACAATCCTTATACCTCCAAGCGGGAAGATGGAAGAAAAATGGATATCCCAGCTTCAAAAACAAATAGTACCCCTAAACTCCTAGCAAAAAATCGCGCAGAATTGCGTATCCGAACACCCAATTCGAAGGAATGAAGCTTTTGCATCTTCTTGGAACCTTCCTATTGCTCAAAGTGAGGTTCTGGCCTGCTGCCAGGTTAGGTTACTGTTGTATGCAATGGTTTTTGAACTCCTGTGACAGTCTCCCCCCTTTTCTTGTGCGAACAGTCCAATATATACCTTTGATTAGTGGTTTCCTCAGTCTTGGGTAGTTTCAACAAAAGAAAAATATAGCAGGCGGGTGGTTTCACATAGAGAATCTTGAACCTGGAATAGTACACAGGTAGCAACCTGTTAAACATGTAAAAACCGACATCGATAACAGTTCACAGAATATTTTCGAATTAAACCTCAAACGACGAATGAATCATCATATTACTCCTGAACCAGATAGCTTTATCAGTGGAGACCATAATCTATCGGTGTCGATAGCCCCATCGCAAATCACAATCGGTCGGAGCCAGGGGTGATTCTCCATATGGGCCACTACACTGTGCGATATGAGATGTGCGAAGAGGTGGACTCAACGGGTTCTCAAAACCACACCCTATATTGTATCGCATTTGGGAATATTGTCGTATGACAATCGGAAAAACTGGAGGGTGTTACTGTTATCGACACATTGCATTGTGTGATATGCGATCATCGCATCACACCCTTTCCTGCTTGGGGCCAATTTGTAACTGTTGATCCGCCTTTGATTTGTGATTGTGATATCGAAATTGCTACCTGGTAGTGTTGGGGGTCGATTCTTTACCTGCGGACCTCTGCCTGTTGTGATCAGCGAACTGCAGCCCACTACTTGGAATTTCCCCATTCGCCGAAGAGTTCTGCCATGCCATTTTCTCCTACCACATGTCCAAGTCAAACCTGAACTTTGACTTTCTCTAACTTCTTCATATGAACTCGAATTCGAGTGTCATTCACATCGTTGGAATCAAGATGATGAGCAGTTCGATCTGATGAAAAGTTTATTGGGATTTTTCCACTTTGAGTTTTGAGCCTTTTTACCATGCCACTGGTACTTTTTAGAGATCCACCTAGATCAATCCTCCCCACTAAAATATTTTGGACCGCAAAAATCCTTTTTAGTCAATTGACAAGCAAGGAAATTTCTCCCTCACTTTTTCTTTCTCCATCCTTCCAGCTTTACTCGGATGCATTGCTTTGAAGCCAACACGAATGTACTCCACATCTCCCCATTGTGAAGTTTTGGTTTTCCTATCGAGTATGATATATTTGGGCAACTTGTCTTGATACTCTAGTGCAAAATCATCCATTGTATGAATCTATGCAACCTCTTCGATATCCATAATAAATGGAGGTTCATAAAGCTTCAGGTTTTCAACATTCACTACTGAGTACATTTGCATATAAGCGGGCAAGTCAAGATGAAAAGCATTGTCTTCAATATTTGCCAATATGGTTAATGGACCATATTGAATGGGTCTCAATTTCTTCCCTTCCCCCTTCATTCTATCCTCACTGATGTGGAGCCATACCTTGTCCCCAACTTGAAACTGATGGTTAACTCGGTGCTTATCATGTCGAGCTTTATACCAATCCTAGCTCTTCTCCAACTACTCTTGTACTACCTGATGAATCACTTGTATCCACTGAATAAAATTTTGTGCTTTGTCCCTATCATCTCGTCCATTTCCATCCTCATCTTTCCCAAAGACCATGTCTAAGGCATCCCTTGGTAGATAACCAAAACAGGTCTCGAACGGTGAGCTCTGTGTGGATGAATGTACTGCTCGATTGTATGCATGCTGCACATAAGTTGTTCATCCCACAACTTGGGATGTTTTCCACAATAGCCTCATAATAAGTGTACCACAGTGTAGTTGACGACCTCTGTCTGCCCATCGATCTGTGGATGAAATGTCGTACTTATTTTTAGCTTGGTGTCCATCATTCTCCATAAGCTGGTCCATAACACTCTAAGAAAGTGAGAGTCTTGATCTAACACAATAGATGTGGGCAACCCAAAATGGACCCAGACATGTTGAAGGAAAGGATAAGTAGTCTTCTCAACAGTGACCTACTTTTTACAAGGCATTAAAATACACATTTTACTAAAATAATCCACGATGACATACAGTAGTCATGACCTTTCCTAGACATAGGACAACCACCTACAAAATCCATGGACACACTTTTCCGTGGTTGACTCGGAATAGGGAGTGGTGTGTAGAGCCCAAGTTTTCTATTAGAGGAATTTGAAACAGAACACAACACACAACCCTTTACAAAACGAATCACAATGTTTTTCATATGAGGCCAAAAATAAAACCTCTATAAATGACATAAAGTTTTTTCAACCCCAAAATGACCAAACACAAGAGAGGTATGAGCCTCTCCGATTAAATGTACCCTTTCATCAAGGGATATGCACAGTTTTCCAAGGTGATACAATAGTTTTCCCTGCAAATAATAATTGTTTACCTACGATCCACGAGTTAGTTTTTCATAAATCTCTTTAAAATCATCATTGTTAGAATATTGTTCAGAATAACTTTCTAACGATAAAGAAGAATTTTGCAAAACTACAAATGCAGAAATAGGAGGGTGAGAAAGCATATATGCTACTTTGTTACTGGCACCTTCTTGTATTTTATTACCAGATGAAACCGTTGGAGGAATCCCATCCATCTGAAATGACGGGCTTGTTGAAGCTTGGTCTATGACTGAAGGTACTGCAAGGGCTGATGATCCATATGGATGATGGTCTCCTTGCCAATCTGGTAATGTTTCCACTTCTTTACACTCTGAACCAAGGCATACAACTCCATGTCATATGTGGGATAATTCACAATGGCCTGGGAGAAAGCCTCTGAATGGTAACATACAAGCTTCCTTTGCTACATCAATATAGCACCCATGGAATATCCGCTGGCATCTGTCTCAATCTCAAAAGGTTGTTGAAGGTCTAGTAAGGCTAACACTGGTGTTGTGCTGATCTCCTCTTTCATCATGTCAAAGGATTTCTGCTTCTTTCCTCCCCACTAAAAGGTCTGCTTCACACTTTTCAATGCGTGTAAGGGGGTTTTGATAACAGAGAAGTTTGCAATGAACCTTCTCCAATATTGTACTATACCCAAAAAGCTTCGAACCTCTATAACATTTGAGGGCTCAGGGAACTTCATAATCACATCTACTTTAGAGGGATCTATCTTCAATTGCCCATTACCGACTATGTGACCTAGATAAACCAGAGATGTCTTCCCAAACTCACACTTTGATACAGTTTTTCATTTTTCAGAACATTAATCACTTTCTTCACATGACATACATGTTCATCCCATATCCTACTATAAAAAAGAATTTCGTCCAGATATACAAGCACAAAATTATCAAGAAAATGCCTAAAAAAATCATTCATTACCCTCATAAATATGGTCGAAGCATTGCACAGTCCGAATGGCATCACGATCCATTCGAACAACCCCTGCTTGGTTTTGAATGCATTCTTCCAAATGTCTTGTTCTGCAACTCTAACCTCGTCATATCCACTATGCAAATCCAAATTTGTAAAGTAGACTGCATTTTTCCACTGATCTAGTAATTCATCAATGCGAGGGAGAGGGTATCGATTCTTCACTGTAATTTTGTTTAGCACCTTGTATTCTACGCACATTCTCCATGTGTCATCTTTCTTTGGAACCAACACGATCGAGGAGCTGCACAAAGAAGAAATCAGTCTGATGACCCCTTGATTTAGCAATTCTTGCACCTATTTCTTGATCTCCTCCATCTTGATGGAAGCCATCCTCTACATGCCAATATTTAGTAAAGGAGCATCCTATTGTAAATGGATCTCATGTTGGATTTCCCATTTTGGGCGCAATCCTCTCGGTTCCTAAAACAATCCATCATAGTCAGAAATAATTTCTAACAAATCTTTCTTATGATCAGGATCATAACCTTTGAAAGCGTCAGTCATCTCGACCTCTTTCACTCTCACCATCATGAGCATGCACCCTTTGCTAGAATTAACCAATTGTTTAATATGTCCTTCACTTACAAGGCTAGCTCTAACTTTTGTATGATGAGCTTTGATTATTTTTTCTACCCCATCCTTCGTGAGGTGGTATCTATTTTCATGCCGAAAGAAAATTTCTTTTTTTTCATATAGATAGGGACTTCCCAAGATGATTCCACATATGTCCAAAGGTACTACATCTAACTCTACCTCATCAACTAATTTGGAAGCAATAACAAATCTAGCCCTACACTGCTTAGTTACTTGTAATTTTTCTTTATTTCTTACCCAACCAAGTGGGTATGGACTCGGATGAGGCTTAGTTTCGAGGCCTAACTTTTTAACTAAGGACTCTGAGATTAAATTTTCTTGAGAACCGGAATTGAACAAAGTTTCCACCTTTGTGTGTTTTATAATAACCCTAATGTGGAATAATTCAATTCTCTTTCGTTCATTACTACAGGCTCATTCAAACAACTAGCACTTGCAATTGAATCAGAATTATTATTAACAAAAAGAGTACCTCTTGCGCCCACATCTATGATCAATGTCTCATCATTGGAATCAAATCCAAGGTCCTGTTGCACTATTGCCATTGTTTTTCCTTCTCCGCTGAATCTCTTCGGTCTCATCTCTAGATGTAGCTTCCAATAGCGGTCCTCGTCATGACCTTCTCTCTTGAAATGCGTGCAATATGGCGTTGCTCCGTCCCCTTTCTTAGCTACGACAATCTTCTTATCCTTCCCCTTTCCTTTCCTCTAGAATTTTCCATGCTGAGGTTTGAACAATTTTTTCTTGGCATGATCATCTCTATCATTCTTGCCTCAGCTTTCAAGATGAATGGCCTTTATGCTAGCCACATTAATTGTAGTAGGCTTGAACAATTACAATGAGTGTCTTATGTAACTATGTAACACACCAATATACTTAGTCACAGTCTTGGGTGAATCTAATGAGATGCCCAAATTCCATGCTTGTTTCTGAAATTATTCAGTGAAGCTTTACACATTTTGGCCTTTACCTTCCTTAGATATTTCCATTCCATTAGTGCATTTTGTTTATAACCCAAAGAGTAAAATTGGTCTTTCAATGAAGAAATAAAATTGGACCAAGAGGAAAGAAGGTTACCCAACTTTTTTCTGCCTTTCTACAACTTACTCTCCCACCAAACGAGAGTGGTGCCACTCAGTCAAAGAGATGCTAACTAGACCTTTGCCTCATCTTCTCCGATCTACTAAATCTGATAGTAAACCTCTATCTGTCTTATCAAATTGTGAGGTTTTTCTACACTACACTCTCCAGTGTACATGGACAAATCCAACTTTACATTTAGCTTGAATAATGTTATCTTAGATGTATGTTTGGAATATCGATTAGAGTGATGAGAACTATCACTTGAAGAGGGAGAGGTAGGAGGCTTGTCTCCACCACCTTCATGATTTACCGATATATTTTCATCGACATATTTCTTCTCGTGCCTAATTTCCTTCTGATACTCTAAAAACAACTTGTCCACTTTCTCTACCATATTGTAGAATACTTTGCAGTAATTCGCTCTTCTTCCCAACAAGCTTCTTCATTTGCCATGTTTCTTCTTCATTGTGCACGTCCTTCTTCGGGATCAAAGGACTTAAGCTTTCCTTCACATTTTCGTAGCTTGTTCCGAGTTAGCGTATACTCATGCAATTTGCATCGACAAAGACCTGCTCTGGTACTAAACTTGATCCAAGATATTTTACTTATAGATGCATCATAATTACATGAAACCGAGCTTATTAACCATGGAACTTAAAAGCACATAAAACAATGTGAAATAAAAATATAAGCATGAAACCATGACACAAATATTTGATTATGGAGTTCACCCAATTTGGACTATGTCTCCAGGACCTACTCAATAGTGGGGAGGCCTTCATTCATTAAGTGGCATAAAAAGAGATAAAGTACAAGAAACATCCAATTACAATCCTTATACCTCCAAGAGGGAAGATGGACAAAAAATGGAGAGACCAGCTTCAGAAACAAACAGTACCCTTGAACTCCTAGGGAAAGATCATGCAAAATCTCCTATCCAAACACCCAATTAGGAGGAATGAAGTTTTTGCACCTTCTCGGAACCTCCCCGTTGCTCAAGGTGAGGTTTCAACCTGTTGCCAGGTCTGGTTAGTACTGTATGCAATGGTTTTTGAACTCCTGTGCCAGTATCTCGCCCTTTTCCTATGCGAAAATTCCAATATATACCTTTGATCGACAAATTCCTCAATCCCCGACGTTTCAACAAATGACAAGTATAGTAGGTGGGAGGTTTCACACAGAGAATCTCGGACCTGGAATAGTATGCAGATAACAACCTGTTAAACATGGAAAAACTGCCATTGACAACATCTCACAGGCCGTTTTTGCATTAAACCTCAAACGGAGGATGAATCGGCATATTACTCCTGAACCCAACGACGACCATAATATATCGGTGCCAATAGCCCCATAATAAATCACAATCGCTCAGAGCCAAGGGTGATTCTCCAAATAGGGCGTTGTGTTGTGCGAACCAATGGACCCAGCGGGTTTTCAAAACCACACCCAATACTATATCGCATCTGGGAATATCAGCGTATTGCAGTCAACAGAACTTAAGGGTGTTACTATTATTGGGACACTGCGTTGTGCGATATGTGATGTGCGATATCAAAATTATAGCCTTGACTGTGGGGGGCCGATTCTATAAACTGATTTCCCTTTTGCGATGTGCAATATGCGATCATCGCATCACATCCTTTCCTCCTCGGGGTCAATTTTTAATTGTCGACCCGCCTCCGATCTGCGATTGTGATATTGCAATCGCAACCTGGTAGTGCTGGAGGGTGATTCTTTACCCGTGGACCTCTACCTATTGTGATCAGCGAACTACATCCCGCCACTCAATGTTTCCCCATTCCCCGAAGAGTTTTGCCACTTCATTTTCTCCTTCCACCTATCCAAGTCAAACTTGAACTTTGACTTTCTCTAACTTATTTATATGAGCTCAGATTCGAGCGCCATTTGATCGTTGGAATTAGCATGACGAGCACTTCGATCTGATGCTAATTTTATCGAGATTCTACCACTTTGAGTTTTGAGCCTTTTTACCATGCCACTAGTACTTTTTAGAGATCTACTTGAATCACCCCTCTCTCTCACCTATACCATTATATCCCCTTGCTTTCTATCCCATTCACCAACTCTATCTCTCTCTCCATCTTCCCCCCTCTCCTTCACTCCCTCTCTCTACCTTCTCACTCCTCCCTCCCCCTATCTCTAAATCTCCCTATCTCTCCCTATATATCTCTCTCTCTCTCCCTATATATCTCTCTCTCTCTCCCTCCATTCCTCCCTCCCTCACTACCAATCATATTCTCTCTCCCCCCCATATTTTCTCTCTCTTTACCTCTTTCTCCCTCTCCCCGTTTCCCTACTCCCTCACTCTAACTTTGTTCCGCCCTCTCACTCCCTCTCACCCCCACTCTCCCCCTATATATATCCCCCCTCTATCTCCTACCACTCTTTCTTTGTCTTTATTTCCCTCTCTCCCTTCCCCACTTCCACACTCTCATTTTGTCTATCCCTCCCACTCCCTCTTTCCCCTATCTCCCCCTATATCTCTCTCCCCTGTTTCTCCCACCACTCTCTATCTCTCTTTCTTTCCCTCATTCCCTCTCTCTTGAATTGTCACTCACTCTTTCCCCCTCTCTCACCCTGCCCCCCCCCCCCCCCTTCTTGCTCTCACCCACTCTCCCTCTCTCTCCCATCTCCACTATCCCCACTCTTTCCCTCATTAACTATTTCTTCCTCTTTCTCCCTTTTTCCACCCCCCAACTATGTCCCTCTCACTTAATTCACTCTCTCTCTTTATCCATCTACTATTTCTCCATCACTCCCTCCCACACTCTTTCAACCCCTTTTCCTCTCCCTTCCTCTCTCTCTATCCCTCTCTCCCTCAATCTCTCCTTCACAACAACACCTCTCTCCCTCTCCCACTTTTAAATAATATTTACATAAAAATGCACATGTGTTTTCAGGAATGGGCATGTGCTTTTAAAAAAATACACGTGTTCTTAAAAGTGTGCACATGCTTTTTGAAATTCACGAACATCTTAAAAGCATGTGCTTTTGAAAGACACATGGGATTTTTCATGTGCTTTTTAAAACATATACATGTTCTTGAAAGTGTGCACGTGCTTTTTTAAATCCACACACATTCTTGAAAGCATGTGCTTTTGAAAACACAAATACAAACTTGTAATGTTCTTGAAAGTGCATGTGGATTCAAAAACATTTGATATATTGAAAATGTGTGTGCGTTCTTGAAAAATCTAAGCTTGTTGGTATACATGGCCGTTTGCATGTTTTTAAGAATTATCAGTAATTTTTGAATGGGCAAGATGTTGATACCCATTTTCATTTGTGAGGCCATCATTATCTTGAAAAATCTAAGCTCATTGTTATACATGGTTGTTTGCATGTTTTTAAGAATGAGCAATAATTTTTTTATGAGCAAGATATTGATATCAATTTCCACTTGTGAGGCCATCATTATCTTGCCAATGCCTCAATCATTATCAAATTTTTATTTTAGGAGATACAAACTCCTCACCTAATTAGCTAACTAGGTAGGTGGATTTTGATGATATGTCAGATGGAGATGTCCGGAACAATGGGAGACATATGAAGAAACATGAAAATATTTAATGCACACATCACATGGAATAGAAATAACAATCTTGATAGTAACATGTAATTTTATGTTTCCCATTTAAAGTCAATTAACTATCAAAATCCTTTACAACTCAAGTTATCATATAAAATTGGATATCTTTATCACCATTGTAGATTCTAAGAATATCTCGAAATATAAAATTGGATATCTTTATCATGATTGCATATTCTAAGAATATCTTGGAATTTAATGAACAACATAAAAGTAAAAAAAATCACCTCTACTATCCATCAAATTCCCCATTGGATTTCAAAATAATCTACAACTAGCACAACCACATTTAATTAATTAAATGTGGTTGATATATGCCAAAGGATTCATTTGTATCTACCACATAAGCCATTGATAAATATATAATAATAATCAATCCCACTTCTTCACCCCTATGAGCATCACTCGATGCAATGAGTGCTAAGTGGACTATTCAAAACATCATGAGAAATTAGTCAGTTACGACTACCTCTCATGGAAATGGTCATAGATGAATGAATTACTTAACGAAGTTGAATCCCCAAAAATGATATCTAATATAATGTAGTGTAAAAGCCACCAATACTTAATAATAAAAATATTACAATAAAAAATTTATTGTTATTATTATTATTATTATTATTAAAAATAATTAAATTTTATTAAATATTGTTATAATCATTTCAAAATAATTATTGTTATTAGTAAATAATTTTATTTACTAATAAAAAATTAAATAATAAAAACTAATTTTAAATTAACTAATATTAAAATTAAATAAATTAAAAATATTAAATAATTAAATAACATTAAATAATTTAATTAAGTAATAATACTACCAATAATATTCTTACTAAAAATATTTACTAAATAATTTAATTATATATTAATAAAAAATAATGAATATTGAATAATTAATTTGATATTAATAATAAATAATAAATAATAACATTTTTTATAATAACTAATTGACTAATAAATTTAAAAACCCTTGGGATTAATATTCTAACCATAAGTGATTATTAATATCATAAACCCAATTAATCAATAAATCCATGGAATTTATATTATAAACCCTAGGAATATGAACTCTTACATTAATAAACCCAACATATTGATAATATAAAGAGAAGGAAATAATTATAAACCCAAGGGATTAATATTATAAACCCAAGGGATTAATACTAGACCCCAAGGGATAATAAACACAAGGGGATAATATTAAACCCAAGGGATAAATATTATAAATGCAAGGTATATAAACCCTAAGATAAATATTATAAACCCAAAAATAAACATGCTTGACCATGGTTGACCATTGTTGATTTTCATATAGACACTATTTGTCACAATGTAGCGTTGGACTATGGTTGACCATGATTGATTTTCATATTGATACAACCTTTGTCACAATGCAACGTCGGACAATGGGTGACCATGGTTGACCATGGTAGATTCTCATATTGAGACAATATTTGGCATAATGCGACATTGGACTATGGTTGACCCACGGGTACTATAAAACCAACGAATAATATTAAACCCAAGGGATTAATATTATAAACACAAGGTATATAAACACTAAGATAAATATTATAAACCCTAAAATAAACATGGGTTGACTGTGGTTAACCATGGTTCATTTTCATATTGAGACAATATTTGTCACAAAGCAATTTTGGACCATGGTTGATCATGGTTGATCATGATTGATTTTCATATAAGGAGAATCTTTGTCACATTGAGATGTTGGACCATGGTTGATTTTCATATTGTGAAATTTTTTTTTACAATGTGATGTTGGACTATGGTTGACCATGATTATAAACCCAATGGATTAATATTATAAACCCTAGGGAATAATAAATCGAAGGGATTAATACTAAGAACTCAAGGGAATATACACCCAAGGGAGTAATATTAAACCCAAGGGATTAATATTATAAACCCTAAAATAAATACTATAAACTATAAAATAGACATGGTTGACCATGGTTGATTTTCATATTGAGACAATTTTTGTCACAATGTGACATTGGACCATGGTTAAGCATGGTTTACCATTATTATAAACCTAGGGGATTTATATTAAACCTTAGGATTAATATTATAAACCTGATGAATAATATTATACCCTAGGAATATGAACCCTTAGATTGATAAACCCAATGGGTTGATATTATAAACCCAAGGGATTAATACTAAAAACCCAAGGGATTAATACTAAAAACCCAAGGGAATAATATTAAACCTAAGGGATAAATATTATACCCTAGGAATATGAACCCTTAGATTGATAAACCCAAGGGATTATGTCACACGGAATAAGTCGATCTTGCGGACAAGATAGACCTTCCTAGAATCTAAAGAAGACCTAATGACAAGCAAACCAACCAGACACTATCTTTCTCTAAATATGCTTTGATAAACATAGCAAACAAGTGTTTTTAGGGCCTACCTTAGGTCCAACACAAGCTTGTGGATGCCCTCGCTCCTTTGATCCAAATGAGCTCCTTTTCGCGAATCTGCAAACACAAACAAGGCAAACAAATTAAATAGCGCCTGAAAAGCCAATTGCATAAAACATATTTAACATGAAAGTCAAGGAGTCCATGAAACAAATAACATAAGATACTTGTTGAGAAAAATGATTTTGATTGTATTAATTCAAAAGAAGAAGAACTTTACAACCTTTGCCTTGATGCTGTACAAGCTCCTCCCAGGGTCCAGCAAGAAGTCTCCTCTACTTTGACAAGTTTCACTCACTCCCCAATGAAGCCAAAAAGATGTGTGATCTCTCCTCTTAAGCTCAGCTAGGAAGTCTTGATTTCACCAGCATTTACCCTCAAAAATGTTCAGCTTCTAACCTCTTTAGCAACCAGCCCAATGCCTGTATTTATAGTGCAATGGAGGGAGGGTACTAGGTCCTCCTTCAAAGGGATAAAGCCCCTCCTTAAAAGGGATAGCTCCTCTCATCAAGGGATTAGCTCTTTCTCTTTTGGGATGCATGAACCACCTCAGAGCGAACAATCCACGTCAAAATTCCTTCTAGAAACCTCTATAATTAACCCAAAGTGAGTTTTTTAAGATAAAACTTGCGCCTTTTGACTTTCACAGGGGTCCGCACCTACACTGTTAGGGATAGAGCAGGCAGGTCCACAGTTTTTGTACATAGAAGGTGCAGGACTGCAGGTGACCATGAGAGAAAGTACGGAACCATAGTTACATTGATTTTTAATGTCTTTCTCTCATTTCCAAAGCTTGATTTGAAGAGCTGAGGTCTGAGACTTGCTTAGGAGGACAGTACAAGTGATGATAGACCCATACTGACTACAAATAATCATGGTGACGATATTTTTTGTGTAACATATTGATATTATAAACCCAAGGGATTAATACTAAAATCCCAAGGGATTATAAACCCAAGGGAATAATATTAAACCCAAAGGATAAATATTATAAACCCGAGGTATATAAACCTTAAGATAAATATTATAAACCCTAAAATAAACATGTTTAACCATAGTTTATCAAAGTTGATTTTCATCTTGACATAATCTTTTTCAAAATTCGAGGTTGGACTATGGTTGACCATGATTGATTTTCATATTGAGACAACATTTGTCACAATGCAATGTTGGACAATGGTTGACCGTGGTATATTTTTATACCGAGATAATCTTTGTCACAATGTGATGTTGGAAGAAGAGACAATCGTTGTCACAATGTGACTATGGTTATTGTCCATGGTTGACCATGATTGACCATAGTTCACCATGGTTGATATATAGGTTTTAATCTCGTATATAAATTACCTACATACGAATTCTAAAAACATAAAATAAACTATGGCGAGAGCATAAAACATAAAATAGATATACACAAAGATTTTCCCCTAGATTCCAAAACCAGGACTACCAGATTGATTTTTCATTGTATTCCTTTCAATGTTACAATACATATATATACATGTTGAAGCATCCATAAGCCCTATTCCATTAACCCTGGATTAAAACATAACAATAATTCCCTTGACAAGATCTACAAAATGCCATGGGAAGAAAACCATCATGCCCAAAACCATGTGTGAAAACCACGCACAAAACCATAGGTAGGTCCGCCCACCTAATATAGGGTCCAAAAAAATTCCTCGGGGACCTACCCCCCTCAAACCCCCTGACAGGGGGGCTGCTGCCCCCCCCCCCCCCCCCCCCCCCCGCGTTTGGCGCTAGTTGTGGAAAGAACATAACACACACCCAACATGATCTTCATATTGAGACAATCTTTGTCACAAATGCGGTGTTGGAACATGGTTGAGACAATCTTTGTCACAATATGACGTTGGACCATGGATGATCATGGTTGTGACAATATGGCGTTGGACCAAGAGACAATCTTTGTCAGAATGAGACCATGGTTATTTACCATGGTTGACCATGACTATTGACCATGGTTGAAAATGATTGAGACAAACTTTGTCACAAAGTGAATAAACCCTATGGATAATATTATTCCTTAGGAATATGAACCCTTAGATTAATAAACCTAAGGGAATACTAAACCCAATGGAATCCTATTAAACCTAAGGGATTAGTATTATAAGCTCGAGGTATATAAACCTTAAGATAAATATTATAAACCCTAAAAGAAACATGGTTGACCATGGTTGATTTTCATATTGACACAAACTTTGTCACAATGTGATGTTGGACCATGGCTGACCATGGATAACCAGTTGCCACAATGTGACATTGGACCAAGAGACAATCTTTGTCATAATGTGATCATGGTTGACCATGATTGATTTTCATTAATCATGGTTGACCATGATTGATTTTCATTAATCATGGTTGACCATGGTTGATTTTCATATTGACACAATCTTTATCACAATGTGACATTGGACTATGGTTGACCATGATTGAATTTCATATTGAGACGACCTTTGTGATAATGTGACGTTGGACAATGGTTGACCATGGTAGATTTTCATATTGAGACAATCTTTGTCAAAATGTGACATTGGACCTTGGTTGACCCGAAGGTTTTATAAAACCAAGAGAATAATATTAAACTAAGGGATTAATATTATAAATGAAAGGTATATAAACCTCAAGATAAATATTGTAAACCCTAAAATAAACATGGTTGATCATGCTTGATCATGGTTGAGCATGATTTATTTTCATATTGGAACAATCTTTATCACATTATGCATTGGACCATGGTTGGTTTTCATATTGTGAAAATATTTGTCACAATATGATGTTGGACCATGGTTGACCATCATAGACCATGATTATAAACCCAATGAATTTATATTAGACTCAAGGATTTATATTATTAACCCTAAGAATAATATTACACCCTAGGAAAATGAACCTTTAGATTAGTAAACGAAACAAATTAATATTATAAACACTAGGGCATAATAATGTGAATAAAATAATACTAAAAGTCAAGGGAGAATTAATAAACCCAAGGCATTAATATTATAAATTGTAGTTATATAAAACCTAAGATACATACTATAAAGCCTAAAATAAACATGGTTCACCACGTTTTACCATGGTTGACTTTTATATTGACATAGACTTTGTCATAATGTGACATTTGACCATGCTTGACCATGGTTGATTTTCATATTAGGACAATTTTTGTCACAATGTGACATTAGACCATGGTTATGCATGGTTGACCATGATTATAAACCCAAGGGATTTATATTAAACTCTAGGATTAATATTATAAATGTGATGAACAATATTATACTCTAGAAATATGAACCCTTAGATTGATGTATCGAAGGGATTAATTGTAAAACCCAGGTATATAAACCCAAACATAAATATTATAAACACAAGGTATTAATATTAAAAACCAAGGGATTATAAACCCAAGGGATAAATATTATAAACCCTAAGATAAATATTATAAACACTAAAACAAACATGGTTTATAATGGTTGATCATGGTTGAGTTTCATATTGAGACAATCTTGGATCATGGTTGACTATGGTTGACAATGATTGGTTTTCATATTGTGAGAATCTTTGTCACAATGCAATGTTGGACCCTGATTGACCATGGTTAACCATGGTTGATTTTCATATTGAGACAATCTTTGTCACAATGTAACATTGGACCATGTTTGGTTGTGGATGACTATGTTTGTCACAATGTGACGTTGGACCATGGAAAATTTTAGGGGCGAATTTTCACCCTTGGGCGAAATTAAGGAGTTTTATATTTTTATTGGGCGAATATTTTGTATCACAATACATTGTTACAAATCGCCTCAAATTTATTTTATAGAAAAAATAGGTATGGAGATTAACCCACCTTATTTTAAGGGAGAGAGTAAAAAAATAAATTTAGCCCTTGAAATTAGGAGTTACAACCTTCCATTCGCCCTAATTTTCAAGAATATGTATTTATGATAGTTATTTCACCCTCCACATTCGATGTAAAAAAGGTTTTTTTCTTTCATTTTCCCGTATTTCATGGTATTGGGGTTAATTTTGAGAAAATGACCTTATTTTTTGGAACAAATGGTCACAAAAGAATAATTCATTTTATTTAAAAATTCAAGTCTCTTATTTTCATGTTTATTTAAAGATTGAATAATGTTCTTGCCATATTCCAAGTTTGCATCTGTTTAGTCATAATCATATAAAGAATAATGGGAAACATTTTTTTATATTTACTCTTTAAGTCACCTTATATTTACGTGTAAATAAATAAAAATATAAATAAAGTGGATTATGGTAAATAAATAAAACCTCTTTTTATACTTACTCCAAAGGTATAGTAAATAAATATAAATATAAATAAACTAGAGGTATGGTAAATAAATAAAACCTATTTTTATATTTAGTCCATAACCCTCTTTCTATTTAAGAAGGCTCAGAAAAGAGGTTTTATTTAAGTGAATCCTATGGGCCAAATACCATATTTATAAAAGAGGTATGGTAAATTAATAAAAATATAAATAAACGAGAGGTATGGTAAATAAATAAAACATTTTTTTATATTTTACTCCAAAAGCCACATTATATTTAAGAACACTCAAAAAATGTGTTATATTTAGGTGAAGCCTATGGGCCAAATTATTATTAATACCATGCAAAAAAACATTATTAACCCTAACATTAGTATTAATAAAAAAAAATATGGCACATGGTATTGACCCATGGTATTCACATGGAATGTAGGCTATTTAAAGGGGGGAATTAAACCAGCATAAATCCATCTTTACTCTGGATCTACTAAGCCCTGGCAGAGATCAAATATCATGATATGAAAACTAGCATAGAGTGAAAAATATTTGATCCTCGGGCTTGGTAGATCAAGGGTAAAGATGGATCTTGTAATTTAATGTCACTTAAACATTTTAATTTGGTTAAAAAAAAAATCAATTATTAATTTTATTAATTTTTATAAATTACTAATAGTAGTTTTTAAGCTTTAGGTTTATGATAACCCATGGTATTGACCCATGGTAATATCATGGTATTCATGTGAGCATAGACTATTTGAAGGGGAAATTCTATCAGCTTAGATCCATCTTAATTCTGGGTCCACCAAGTGCTGAGAGGGATAAATAGATTTCATCCCTCCAAGAGTGGTAGAAGTGGAGTTAAGATGGATATAGGTTGGTTTTTATGATAATGAAGATATTAAATAGGCTTAGGAAATTATATTATAGAAAACATCTTAAGGTGAATGGTTAAAGCTACATTTAGTCACTTCACAAAATTTAGTAAAAAATACCAATATCTCCATTAATATTGGTTTTTCTGATTTAACAAAAAAAAAAATCAAAACAGTGAAATCTTATCACTCTTTCTGCATCACCCTCGTAGAAGAGAGATAGTTAGTGCCTAGATTTCCCACCATTTTTCAAACGTTCTCAATATGATATCTTCATGAAAAAGTTAAGGTATTGATGTTGGATTAGTTGTTTGAAAAATATGTTGGTTTGTACAACCTTTCATCTACTCTGTTATTCTTAATTTGTCGTAATGATCTATAGGGGTTGGGCCAATGCTTGAAAAATATGATGGTTTGTACAACCTTTCATATTCTCTGTTTTTCTTTTTGTCGTAATGATCTGTAGGGGTTGGGCCAGTGCACCATATGGAGTTGAGCCAGTGCACCATATTGTCCTAAAAGGTGGAGATTGTGCACCAAAAAGGAAATTAATCCACATGTTACAACATTGTTAAAAAATGCAAGACGTATGAAGGTAGTGAATTATGCTAATAAGAAATTTAGATTGGGAGAGACGTAATTAAATTTTATTATTTAATTGAAGATTTCCAATTAAAATAATAATAAATCTATATGTATATAGTAATATATTGATTGGAAGGCTTCTGACAACGGTCACTTCTTTCCATTATATCCCCTTTAGGCCTTTGGTATACTTACTACTTTCTTATATTATATAGTTGGGGCCTGCTACTTGTTGGCGTGTTGGAGTAAACAAAATGTGTTTTGTTTATCTTGCAGTTGGAGTCTATGGAATAAGAAATAAATTTGATAGCTTGACAAAAGTGGTACAAAATATGTTTTTTTTATCTCGTAGTTGGACTCTATGGAATAAGAAAGAAATTTGATAGCTTGACAAAAGTGGTAGAGAAAAGATTAATCTCTCCTACCTTGACAAAACTGATGGTCAAGATCAACACCTACAAGAACTTTGTTGTGGAATACTATCAAAACTAATAGAAGGATATGAAAGATTGTACGGTGAGAACCTTAATAAACATGGCCACTGAAACTTGCAACATTGTTTGTAGGAAGAGAAAATTATGTTTCTTTTTTCCAAACATGTATGTTATTATATTACAATTTAATGAATATGTTTTCCTATTATCATATATGGTTTCATACTTTAACAAAACATTCGCCAGGACTTCACTTTTTATTATTCAGTGAAAGATTTGCCAAAATCTTAGAAGATTTTATAATTCAGTGATAGATTCACCATGACTTTACAAGATAATATAATCTGGTGAGAGATTCGCCAAAAAAATTATATATACATATTATATTATCGATAAAATCGCCTCCCATTTTTCCTATGTATCATGGGGATTCGCCCATTTATTATACATATAAATTTAGGGTGGTTCTTAAAATTTTCCCTGCGTTGGACAATGAGACAATGATTGTCACTATGTGACCATGGTTATTGACCTTGGTTGACCATGGTTTATTTTGATATTGAAGAAATATTCTAAGTGTTATAAAAGGAGTTCCATTAATGACGAGCATCTGCAGTGCTATAGAGCATAGCCATGGTTTTCTACATGCATTAGCAGCGTTACAAAGGCCCTTGCAAAATAGGCAATACAAAAATCCTTTCCAATACCCACTCTCACACTCAAAGTTCAAGCCTCGTGGAATTGAAATGACAAAAGATGGTGAATCAATTTACCTCAACTTGTAACACTTGGCAAATTTTAAAATCTGACAACATTTAAAATCATTGCAATGTAACACATAACAGGGGAAATCACTTCTATTGAATGCTTTCTAGGCGAAGAATATTCCTCTGTGATAAAATCCTCTCTATTCATTTTTAAAAAATGAAAATCTACTCAGCCAGATCCACCTTGATTCGATATATATATGCTTATCAACGTAATTAAATATTATAAAAAACTATACAAAATTGTAATCCATTCATTCCCTTCTGTAACACCTTGCAGTTGTGCACGGGCGCGTGCTCCCTCTCCTCATGAAAATCAACTAAGTGTTGATGTGCGAGTGCTCCAAAATGACGAAGGCACAAGTTATATGTGCGCGCATATATGAGAGGGCGCTCGCCCATTTATAAGGCGGATAGGCAGCCCGCCTTATGAACGAGCCGACGAAGGTATGCACGAAGCGTTGGGGCAAGCCGACGGCATTTGGCATAATCGTGGGACGTTATGATGATAGAAGTAAAGTTCGGCCGAATGGAGGGCGACACAACAAGTGAGCGTATATAAGCTTGGAGGCGCACGTTCATTTGGACATCGAACTCTCATCGCATTTTCATCACACAAGGTGTGTGCGCACAAGAGATTGCGCAGTTTACCGCAGCTCGAGTGGAGATGAGCCCACCGAGCCGGGCGAGGGTCGTGTAGAGTTTGTAGTGGTGCGCACGGGCGCCCACGCCGCTTGCACTTAGATTGGGTTGAGGCTTGGGCACGGGTCATGCACGGGTGCGCCCGCCCGCCCAACGCCAAGTTCGTGTATGCACATTGTATTATTGTATTTTCGGTGGTGTATTGTGGCAGACCGCCGTGCGCTCTTGCACAGGTGGGCGCCCTCTTATTTTATTAACGTCGGTGGAGCACGGCTCCCGGCCATTGTAAACTCTCATTATATAATGAAAGATCTCTTCTTTTATATTATTGTCGAGTTATTATTGTTCTTATATTGTTGATGGTTTCCGCACATTAATAATATGAATTCATGTTTATTATGAATTGTTGAAGGTGTAGTTTGCAAATTTAATTAACGGTGAACAAGTTATTAACTTAGGCGGTGCCGCACCCGCTTAATTAAACGAAAAAAGAATTGGGGGCGTGACAGGTGGTATCAGAGCAGCTGATCCGGATATTGAAGCTGCTACACAACTTCACCGAAGTGAAGTTGGTATCAGAGCAGGGTTGCTCATGATAGGTGAAGCTGATTCAGGGTTGAAGAAGCTTAATGAACAGGGAAAAGTTATGGAGAAATCATGGATGAACAGTCTGGGTTTCGTGGACTTGATGGTTCATGGCAAGGCCATTCAAGCTCTAGTGGACACAGGGGCCACTCATAACTTCATGACGACACGGTTGGCAAAAGAGATTGGACTGATGATCTTCCCATCGAATATGGAAGTTAAGGTAGTGAACTCTAGAGCTAAAGTGGCGGGTTTGGTACACGAAGTACATGTGTAGATAAAAGACTGGAAGGGTCAGTTGGACTTCACAGTGATGGAGATGAACGACTTTGATATGATACTCGGACAGGATTTCTTGAAGGGCAACAAGGCTATCGTTGTCCCCTTCTGTGATGAGGTGGTGCTGGTTGGACATACACAAACTTGGACTTTGCCCACTCATAGGCAAAGGAGGGAAGTCAAGGTGCACCATGTTTCGACACTAAGTTTGGAGAAGGCTATGAAGGAGTCAGATATGGAGACATATGCGGTGATGTTCAAGGATGTCGAAGGTGATGGAGTGGGGACGCCTGTTCCAGCCGAGATATCTGATGTGCTGACCAAGTATGCATATTTTATGCCTAATGAGCTTCCAAAGAAACTTCCACCAAGGCGTGCAGTGGACCATAGCATTGAGCTTGAGCCAGGAAAGCAACCCCCGGCTAAAGCACCTTATCAGTTGTCAGGGCCTGAGTTGGAGGAATTGAAACGACAGTTAAAGGAGTTAACTGATGCAGGTTTCATTAGACCTTCAAGGTCCCCTTATGGAGCTCCGGTATTGTTCCAGCGGAAGAAGGATTCGAATGAGCTACGGATGTGTTGTGATTACCGTGCATTGAACAAGCAGATGGTAAGGAACAGGTATCCTTTGCCATTGGCTGCTGATTGCTTTGACAAGCTTGCGAAAGCCCGAGTGTTTTCCAAGCTGGACTTGAGGCATGGGTATTATCAGGTGCGGATAGCTAAAGGAGACGAGAAGAAGACCGCGATAGTAACAAGGCATGGTAGCTTTGAGTTCCTTGTTATGCCATTCAAGTTGTGCAATGCTCCTACCACATTTTGCACTTTGATGAACGATGTTCTACGACCATACTTGGATTCGTTCGTAGTAGTGTACTTGGACAATATAGTGGTGTTCAGTGACAACATGGAGGATCATAAGAAGCACTTGGAGATGGTGTTCGAGGCACTGAGGGCAAATCAGTTGTTCTTGAAGAAGTCTAAGTGTGTGTTCGCTCAGACCGAGATACCATTCCTTGGACGTATTGTTGGTCAAGGGTACATACGAATGGAGCCGAGCAGGGTGAAGGCGATCGAGGACTGGGTTGAAGCGAAGAATGTCCATGAGATGAGGGTGTTCTTGGGCATGACCAACTACTAACGGAAGTTTGTAGAGGGGTACTCCAAGGTGACATCGACACTGACAGACTTATTGAAGAAAGACAAGAGGTGGAGTTGGACGAACAAATGTCAAGAGGCATTTGATGACTTGAAGAAGAGGATGGTTACAACACCGATACTGAAGTTGCCTGACTTCGAGAGACTGTTTGAGGTACACACTGATGCTTTAGATTTTGCCATAGGAGGAGTTCTTATGCAGGATGGGCATCTGGTGGCGTATGAGAGTCAGAAGTTACAGGATAGAGAACGGAGGTATCCGGTCCATGAGAAGGAGATGACTGCCATCATCCATTGTCTTCATGTGTGGAGGCATTACCTGATTGGGAAGCCGTTTGTTGTCAAGACTGACAACGTTGCAGCAAGTTATTTTGCATCACAACCGAAGCTTTCTGCGAAGCAAGCTCGTTGGCAAGACTTCTTGGCAGAATTCGACATGACTATCGAGTATAGACCGGGAAGACACAATGCGATAGCAGATGCCCTTAGCAGGAAGGGACAACTTGCAGCATTGGAAGGAGAAGACCGGGCAGCAAGGAGTAGGAGTCGAGTTCAGATGTCAGAAGAGATGCAGAATAAGATCAAGGAAAGTGTTGAAACCGATACTTTGGCGCAGAATATAGTGAAGCAGATAAAGGAGGGGAAGACACGAAAGTTATGTCTACGAGATGGGTTCTTGTTCTTTGGAAATCGACTCTATGTTCCAAAGTCATATGGGCTCAGGAGGCACCTTTTGAAGGAGTGCCACGATTCTCCGTGGGCTGGCCACCCAGGGCAGCATCATTCTTTGGCATTGTTGGAGAGAGGATTCTTTTGGGAGAAGATGCGGGAGGATGTGGAGGAGTGTGTACATACATGCATCATTTGTTAGCAGGACAAATCAGATACTCAGAGGCAAGAAGGACTGTTGCAGCCTTTACCAATTCCAGAGAGGCCATGGATGAGTGTCTTGATGGACTTCATCACTCAGTTACCACAGGTTCAGGGTATAATGGGATTATGGTCGTGGTTGATCATTTTTCCATGTTGTCTTTGTTCCGACAAAGATACCATGTGGAGCCGAACGGACTGCGGAGTTGTTCTTTAAGAACATAGTGAAGTATTGGGGGATGCCATTGAGCATTGTGTCGGATAGAGATCCGCGTTTTACAGGGAGATTTTGGACCACATTGTTCAAGTTAGTCGGGACGGAGTTGTTGATGAGTTCGAGTTACCATCCACAGACATATGGGCAGACCGAGAGGATCAACGAGTTGCTGGAGGACTACTTGCGACATTATGTGACGGCTGATCAGAAGAATTGGCCTGAACTCTTGGATATTGCTCAGTTTAGCTACAATATTCAAAAGAGTTCCGCGACGGGGTATAGTCCATTTGAGTTGGTGAATGGGCAGATGCCGGTTGCACCGCATACCGTAGTGATGGGAGGCTTCTTGAGAAGTCCTCATGCGAAGAAGTTCATGAAGGCTTGGGAGGAGACCTTGGAGTTAGCACGGTTACGATTGCACGATGCTGCAAGGAGGATGAAAAAATATGCTGATCGTGGGAGACGGGAGGCACACTTCAGTGTGGGAGATATGGTGTTTCTCAGGATTACCGAGGAGCAGTTTCAGCCAGCCAAGGGACGACAAGCAAATTGACACATGAGTATGAGGGACCATTCCGAGTGAAGAAGAGAGTGGGGCAAGTTGCTTACGAGTTGGAGCTTCCACGCCATATGCACATCAAGCACCCAGTTTTTCATGTGAGTCACTTGAAGAGATGTAGACTTGATTTGGACCATCCGGAGAGAGTTGAACCGACGAGAGGACCAGCCGGGATTGTGGACAGAACAGGGCTATAGTTGGAGAAGATTTTGAGTCTCAGAACTACAGGAGTTGGTTGCCACATGCGATGGGAATTTCTTTGCAGATGGAAGGATGCACCGGAGGAAGATAGCTGGGAAACGAAGCATTCACTTTGGAGATGGAAGAACAAGATCGAGAAGTACGACAGGAAGTTGAGAAGAAGAGAAGGATTGTCGAGGGCGACAATGATTTCCAGTGGGGGAGGATGTAACGCCTTGCAGTTGTGCACGGGCGTGCGCTCCCTCTCCTCATGAAAATCGACTAAGTGTTGATGTGCGAGCGCTCCAAAACGATGAAGGCACAAGTTATATGTGTGCGCGTATATGAGAGGGCGCTCGCCCATTTATAAGGCGGATAGGCAACCCGCCTTATGAACGAGCCGACGAAGGTATGCACGAAGCGTTGGGGAAAGCCGACGGCGTTTGGCATAATCGTGGGGCATTATGATGATAGAAGTAAAGGTCGGCCGTGTGGAGGGCGACACAACAAATGAGTGTATATAAGCTTGGAGGCGCACGTTCATTTGGACATCGAACTCTCATCGCACAAGGTGTGTGCGCACAAGAGATTGCGCAGTTTACCGCAGCTCGAGTGGAGATGAGCCCGCTGAGTCGGGCGAGGGTCGTGTAGAGTTTGTAGTGGTGCGCACGGGCGCCCACGTTGCTTGCACTTAGATTGGGTTGAGGCTTGGGCACGGGTTGTGCACGGGTACGCCCGCCCGCCCAACGCCAAGTTCGTGTATGCGCATTGTATTATTGTATTTTCGGTGGTGTATTGTGGCAGACCGCCGTGCGCTCTTGCACGGGCGGGCGCCCTCTTATTTTATTAACGCCGGTGGAGCGCGGCTCCCGGCCATTGTAAACTCTCATTATATAATAAAAGATCTCTTCTTTTATATTATTGTCGAGTTATTATTGTTCTTATATTGGTTATGGTTTCCACACATTAATAATATGAATTCATGTTTATTATGAATTGTTGAAGGCGTAGTTCGCAAAGTTAATTAACGGTGAACAAGTTATTAACTTAGGTGGTGCCGCACCCGCTCAATTAAACGAAAAAAGAATTGGGGGCGTGACACCTTCCCTCCCTACGTGTCCCTCTCATCTTTCATCGCACTATAATTTGACTATTGATTCCATGGGTGTCTTGCTTTTGAAAATATATTGATATCTCTAACTATTCAATGATAAACCATCAGTGCGAAGATAAAATGTCTTGCAAGGTATCTACCTACCTAGAAATTGATTTGTAGTGCTTAAAGTTGTTAAATTTTACGGATTATCTTATATTCAAATTTTAATCTTTAAAAATTGTTGTTTAGTTAAATTTTATTATTTTTATTTAAACAATTAAAATTAGTAATAAAATTGTCAAATATCCAATTTAAATTAACAATTAAATGGTGAAAATTATAGGCTTAACTAAATGTTTTCATTTTCAATTTTAAAAATAGAAAATTTTCCCACAAATTAAATCATTTAAAAAAGAAATATGTTATTTAAAACATTGGTCCACGAGGTCTTGGATAGACGGTGATCGGGTGCTCTATTAAGGCACTCCTTGATGTGAAGTCACTGGTTCAATTCCCCACCTGATCAAGGTGATATATTGGACATGTTGAAGATGTAGTCGTGCCAAACTTACAAAAAAATATTGAAAAATAATTTAATATAAATATTTTATTAAAAAAAAAATTATAAAAAAACTTATGATTAAAAACATATGAAAAATTATTTTATTATATAGTTTTGTTATTATTTAATAATTAGTATATATCTCATATTTAAACATGTTATTGAAATTAAAGTTGTGATACATTTTACCGTATGTGGAGTGAAATGTTTTCATAATATAATATTAAATAATTAAATAAATAATATAAATAAATATATACATGCTATATTGTGAGATTAGAACAATCACATTTAATTAATTCAATGTGATTAATATAGGTTTAAGGCTTCATTTGTATCTATCACACAAACCATTGATAAATATATAATAATAAATATAATATTAAAAAAATATTATTATAATAGAAAATTGATTATTATTATTATTATTATTATTAAAGATAATTAAATTTGATTAAAGATTATTATAATCATTTCAAAATAATATTTTTTATTAGTAAATTATTACTATTAATATTAATATTATTGTTATTATGATGATGACGATGGTTAACGTCCACTGAGACCAAATTGGTCTATCGGACCTATAATTTTCTTAGTTTTTAATTATCTGGCTCCTCGTCTTTCTTGGCGAGATTGGTGTTGTAGCTTTCCTTTTTTTCTCTACGGTCTTCCAACTTCCTTTATCTTGCATCTCCTTCATCTCTTCTGGTTCTTCAAACATTGATGTTTTAGCTTCGCGATCTATTGTGTTCATCCTTTTGAAGTTAGTCGGAGAACAAGTTTTGTCTACGAGATCTGCTTTGCTATTAAGTGAAGATTTATTTTGTGCGGTATTCGAATCCTCATCACTGTTGATGCTTGAGGGGTTGTCGAGTTTACTTTTTTGTTGTTGGGTGGGGCTTTCTCCCTGCTTGTCTTGAGAGTTGTTTCTTTTTTGCTCGATTTCTTGTGATTTAGAGCTTTCTCTAGAGTATTCTTCTTTGATGACAGTGTAGTGTTCTTTTTGTGCTCCTTCCCACCATGTAGATCTGTGGTAGTTTTTTCTAGCAGAATTTTTCTCAGAGGCTTTTGGGCAATTTTTGGCTAGATGGCCTATCTCAAAGCAGGATCGACATCTGAAGAGGACACTTTCATAATCAAGTTTCTGGTTCCACACATAGTCTTTACTTGTTAGGTTTATTTTAGCTGGGAATCCAGCGCTGAAGTCCATTTCCACACAGATGCGTGCATAGGTGGTTCTGGCATATTCCTCTGTTTTTGGGCACCTGCAGTAAAATTCCCCAATTGCATTTCCAATGGCTTTTAGCGAGGAGAGATTCCAAAGATGCAAGGTAGACTTGGCAATCTCACCCAAACTGGTGCTAAGGTTATGACTGCTGTTGACGGATCGAATGATGGGTTCCATGGCTTCATGAATGGCCCTGATTTTTCCCAAAGCCAAGGACCGGAATCTAGAATACATTGTCTGCTTTCAAGATTTTCAAAATCTACTATAAAGAAACCCCTAGCACAGGGGTAGATATTAATTTCATCAGAAATGCCAGGCTTCCATACCTCCGAGAAATTGTAGAGAGCTGTCAGCCGTGGCCAAAAACCATTGAACCGGCAAATTAGGGCACTTTCAGAAAACTTCAAAGCCTCATTGAGTGAGACCTGGACCACCTGGACAGTGGGAGCTGGGGCTTCACTGACGATATGGGTAGGAGCTTGCGCTCCAGAAGCAGACAGAACTGAGCTAACACTATGTTCGCGAAGCTGGGAGCCTTATTTTACTTGCCCGTAGAACCCAGCTACAGAGAAATAAGGCAGAAGATAAGATTAGATCTAGATCTAGTCGCAGAAGATTAGATCTAGAACTTAGCCGCAAAGAAGATTAGATCTAGATCTAGATGCAGAAGATTAGATCTAGAACCCAGCCACAGAGTCTCAGTAAGCCTTTTAATCTGCAAGAGCAACTCAAATAGTTCAACCTCAGAAGTGCCGCAGATCAGAAGTGCGGGCAGAAGAGCCGCAGATCAGAACACCCCGTCCACCAAAAGTTTTAGCACTGGATTTTATTTGTGTAAAGTCGTAGATCAGAAGTGCCTCAGATCCCAGATCAGAAGTGCCGCAGATAGCACCGCAGATCGGATAGTGCGGGCAAAGGAGCCGCAGATCAGAACACCCCATCCACCAAAAGTTTTAGCTATAAAGCATCCATGTGATTGAGGATCTGCGGCACTTCTGATTATGGTTATTTATTATTAAGATTATTATTACTATTAAGATTATTGTTATTTAATAATAAAAAATTAAATAATAACTAATTTTAAAGCAAATAATATTAAAAATTAAATAATTTTAAAATATTAAATAACTAAATAATATTGAATAATTAAATAATATTAAATAATAATACTAACAATAATATTGTTACTAAAAATATTTATTAATTAATAATTTAATTATATACTAGTAAAAAATAATGAATATTAAATAATTAATTTAATATTAATAATAATTATTAATATTTTTTTTTATAAAAAATAATTTCTTGATAAATTAAAAACCCATTGGGATTAATATTATGAAGATAAGAAATTGTTAATATAATAAACCTAAGGCATCAATAAACCCAAGGAATTTGTATTATAAACCCTATGAATATGAACCCTTACATTAATAAACCCAACGGATTGATAAATATAAAACAAAGGAAATAATTATAAACCCAAGGGATTAATACCAAAAGCCCAAGGGATTATAAAATCAAGGGAAAAATATTAAACCAAGGGATAAATATTATAAACGCAAGGTATATAAACCCTAAGATAAATATTATAAGCCCTAAAATAAACATGCTTGACCATGGTTGACCACAGTTGATTTTCATATTGGCACAATCTTTGTCATGATACGACATTGGACTATGGTTGACCATGATTCATTTTCATATTGAGACAATGTTTGTCACAATGCGGCGTTCGACAATGGCTAACCATGGTTGACCATGGTATATTTTCATATAGAGATAATCTTTCTCATAATGCGACGTTGGACCATGGTTGACCCAAACGTATTATAAAACTAAGGGAATAATATTAAACCCAAGGGATTAATATTATAAACGCGAGGTATATAAACCCTAAGATACATATTATAAACCCTAAAATAAGCATGGTTGACCGTGGTTAACCATGGTTCATTTTCATATTGAGACAATATTTGTCACAAAGCAATGTTGGAGCTTGGTTGATCATGGTTAAGCATGATTGATTTTCATATTAGGACAATCTTCATCACATTGTGATGTTGGACCATGGTTGATTTTCATATTGTGAAAATCTTTGTCACAATGTAACGTTGGACCATGGTAGACCATGATTAGTGACCCAACGAATTTATATTATACCCAATGCTTTATATTATAAACCCTATGAATAATATTACACCTTAGGAAAATGAACTCTTAGATTAATAAACCCAATGGATTAATATTATAAACCTCAGGGAATAATAAATCGAAAGGGATTAATACTAAAAACCTAAGAAAGTAATATTAAACCCAAGGGATTAATATTATAAAACTTAGGTATATAAACCCTAAGATAAATACTATAAACCCTAAAATAAACATGGTTGACCATGTTTTACCATGATTTATTTTCATATTAAGACAATCATTGTCACAATGTGACATTTGACCATGGTTGAGCATGGTTGATTTTCATATTGAGACAATATTTATCACAATATGACATTGGACCATGGTTACGCATGTTTGAACATGATTATAAACTCAAGTGATTTATATTAAACCCTACTATTAATATTCTAAATATGATAAATAATATTATACCCTGGGAATATCAACCCTTAGATTGATAAGCCCAAGACATTGATATTATAAACCCAAGGGATTAATATTAAAATCCCAAGGGATTGTAAACCCAAGGGAATAATATTAAACCCAAGGGATAAATATTAAACCCAAAGGATAAATATTATAAACCAAAGGTATATAAACCCTAAGATAAATATTATAAACCCTAAAATAAACATGGTTGAACATGGTTGATTTTGATATTGACACAATATTTGTTAAAATTTGACATTGGACTATGGTTGACCATGATTGATTTCATATTGAGACAACCTTTGTCATAATGTAACGTTGGACAATGATTGACCATGGTAGATTTTCATATCGCGACAATATTTGTCACAATGTGACGTTGGACCAAGAGACAATCTTTGTCACAATGTGACCATGGTTGTTGACCATGATTAACCATAGGTCACCATGATTGATTTTCATATTGAGACAATATTTGTCCCAATGGGACATTGGAACATGGTTGACCATGGTTGAGACAATCTTAGTCACAATACGATGTTGGACCATGTTTGACCATGGATGACCATGGTTGTGACAATGTGACGTTGGACCAAGAGACAATATTTGTTATAATGTGACCATCGTTATTGACCATGGTTGACCATGGTTAAGACAAACTTTGTCACAATGCGAATAAACCCTATGAATAATATTATACTCTAGGAATATGAACCCTTAGATTAATTAACCTAGGGGAATACTAAACCCAAGGGAATAATATTAAACCTAAGGGATTAATATAATAAACCGAGGTATATAAACCCTAAGATAAATATTATAAACCCTAAAAGAAACATGTTTGACCATGGTTGATTTTCATATTGACACAATCTTTGTCACAATGCGATGTTGGACCATGGTTGACCATGGATAACCATGGTTTCCACAATGTGACAAAGGGCCAAAAGACAATCTTTGTCACAATGTGACCATGGTTATTGACCATGGTTTACCATGGTTGACTATGATTTCCAATGGTTGATTTTCATTGACCATGGGTCACCATGATTGACCATGGTTATTAACTATGGTTGACCACGGTTGATTTTCATATTGACATAGTCTTTGTCACAATGCGACGTTGGACTATGGTTGACCATGATTGATTTTCATATTGAGACAGCTATTGTCACAATGTGATGTTGGACAATGGTTGACCATTGTAGATTTTCATATTGTAACATTCTTTGTCACAGTGCGATGTTGGACCATGGTTGACCCAAAGGTATTATCAAATGCAGAGACTAATATTAAACCCAATGTATCAATATTATAAACACAAGGTATATAAACCCTAAGTTAAATATTATAAGCCCTAAAATAAACATGGTTGATTGTGGTTGACCATGGTTCATTTCATATTCAGACCATCTTTGTCACAAAGCGATGTTGGACCATGGTTGATCATGGTTGGGCATGATTTCTTTTCATATTAGGACCATCTTTGTCACATTGCAACGTTGGACCATGGTTGATTTTCATATTGTGAAAATCTTTGTCACAATGTGACGTTGGACCATGGTTGACCATCATAGACCATTATTATAAACCCAATGGATTTATATTAGACTCAAGGATTTATATTATAAACCCTATGAATAATATTATACCATAGGAAAATGAACCCTTAGATCAATAAACCCAACAGATTAATATTATAAACCCCAAAAAATAATAAACTGAAGGGATTAATACTAAAACCCAAGGGAGTATTATTAAACCCAAGGGATTAATATTATAAACCCTAGTCATATAAAACTTAAGATAAATTCTATAAACCCTAAAATAAACATGGTTGACCATGTTTTACCATGGTTGATTTTCATATTGAGACAATATTTGTCACCATGTGACATTTGACCATGGTTGACCATGGTTGATTTTCATAATAAGACAATCTTTGTCATAATGTGACATTAGACCATGGTTACGCATGGTTGAGCATGATTATAATCCCAAGGGATTTATATTAAACCCTATGATTAATTTTATAAACCTCATGAATAATATTATACCCTAGGAATATGAACCCTTAGATTGATAAACCCAAGGGATTGATACTATAAACTCAAGGATTGATTCTAAAACCCCAAGATATTATAAACCCAATGAAATAATATTAAATCCAAGGGATTGATATTATAAACCCAAGGTATATAAACCCTAAGATAAATATTATAAACCCAAGGGAATAATAAACCGAAGGGATTATAAACCCAAGGGAATAATATTAAACCCAAGAGATAAATATTATAAACTCAAGGTATATAAACCCTAAGATAAATATTATAAACTCCAAAAAAAACATGGTTGACAATGGTTGAGTTTCATATTGAGACAATCTTTGTCGCAACACAACGTTGGATCTTGGTTGACTATGGTTGACCATGATTGATTTTCATATTGTGAGAATCTTTCTCATAATGCAACGCTGGATCCTCCTTGACCATGATTGGTTTTCATATTGAGACAATCTTTGCCACAAGCAATGTTGAACCATGTTTGACTTTGGATGACCATAGTTGTCATAATGTGACGTTAGACCATGAGATAATCATTGTTACAATGTGACCATAGTTATTGACCTTGGTTGACCATGGTTGATTTTCATATTGAGGCAATCTCCTAAGTGTTATAAATAGAGTTCCATTAATGACGAGCATCTGCAGTGCTTTAGAGCATAGCCAAAGTTTTCTACATGCATCAACATGTTACAAATGCACTCGCAAAATAGGTGATACAAAGATCTTTTCTAATACCCACTATGACACTCAATGTTCAAGTTTCATGGAACTCAAATCATAGAAGATGGTGAACTGATTCGTCTCAACACGTAACACTTGGCAAATTTTAAAAAGTGACCACATTTCAAATCATTGCAATGTAAGGTGCTACATGAGAAATCACGACCATGGAATTCTTTCACGGTCATTTCGATTTTATTTTCTATCTTTCTCCGGGAAGTTTCTCATAAAAAAGCATACACAAATTCGATAGAAATATTGTGAAAATGAGTGAAGGAAAGCAGTGGATCAATTTGAAAGAATGAAAAGGTTGGATAAAATTGTGAAAGGATTAGAAAATGAATGAAAGAATGTTGAATCTTAAGTGTGAAAAGATTGTTCGATTTCCATATATTAGCTAAACATCACATGTCTATTAATTTTCTTTTTCTCTCATAACAAATTTAGAAGATACATATTCTTTAGCTAATATTGTCTGTTAATTTTCTTTTTCTCTCAAAACAAATTTAGAAGATACATGTTCCTTAGTTAATATCCATATAGAACATCCATATGTTAAAGAAAAATGTCTTAAAAAAACTGCCAAACTTCCTTAGGAGTAGGAAATAAGCGATCACACCAAAACAAATATCGAAAAGCTTTAACCAAGTTTCAATGTCATTGCCTACATATAAAAATGATCTTTAATCAAATGTGTACCCATCATTAAAGATACAAGTCACACTATTTACATATTTGACTACGAAACTAATGAAAAACATAACATTTCTAATGTATCATGTGTATGAAAAAAAGCAAGATGAAAATTATCAACACAATCATAAATGTGGTCTTAACATATAGGCCATCATTTTATACAAGTACTATATAGCTACCAATCTAAGTAGGGAGGAAAAAAATACGGCATTACTAGGCCACTCCTTTGGAAAGCATGACCCTGATGTTATATCCCCTCAAAATGATGAGAAAGAATATCAACATATATCAATAAAAAAAAATTGGAAGTAATTATAGGGCATAGTATATTGTTGGCAGTTCCTATTTCAGACCCCATTGAAACATAAATGCTTCTAACATGCAAGGGAAATAACAGTTTTCTTGTTGCTAAAACGCCAAAGTCAATTTTGAAGGAAATATAAATGCAAAGAAACTGCTATACTCCCAGCATGTCAGACTGCATTTATGTTTCAATAGGATCTGAAATAGGACTCGCCGTATATTGTTCATATCCGCAAAGTAATTTTGTGTCATGATTTTAATCATTATTGGCCAAAGAGAAGTACATTTTCACTTTTGTTTAATCCCCCAAAAAAATGGAAAGGATGAGATACACGTATAGCATAAAATAGATGTCAATAACCTTCCTGGGAGTCGAATCCTCGAGGGGAGGTTGGGTGCCACAGCTACACATCATTAGGCTCACACATCATATCGTCTCATACCCAACAATTATGGTGATGATTTTCGAGGCTCACCCACCAACCACCGTGATGATACCCAGACTCAAACCCAAGCATGGTTGAATGACTTCTCAAATATTGTACTCTCAACGAGTCTTCACGGCCAAAGAGCCACTGAAATTATTAAAGTCTTCATAGACAAAGAGCCACTGGAATTATTAGAGTCACACGTTTTTTTGCGAATCATGAGTGAAGTCCATGGTTATTTCTAGAATCGCTAATAAGAATTTAAAATTGAAAATAACGTTAGTGCGAGGATTGTTGGAGAATCTAATTCTAATTCTTTGTTAGGTGTCATAACTATGTATTTAATTGTCATAGTTAGTTGAGTTAACTCTAGTTCTGTTGAGTTCCATTCAGTCTCACTATACTCATTTATTATTGAACTCCAATATAATCTTATTTAACTGATTTGTAATATTGAGAAGAGCAATTCTCTCCTCCACATTTTTCTCTTCATTATTTGTAATGGTATCAGAGCATAGATTACGTCATAGATTACATAAGATTCCTTGAGAGTAACAAAGAGAAGAGCATCAGGGCACATAAGACTCTAAAAAGAACATGGGTGAGACTATTACAAATCGATTCCAAAAACCAAAACTCGAGAGACCAAAGTTAGTAATGAGACTTACTTTCATATTGCTAAAAAACAAAAACCTTGAAAAATCAAGAAAAAATGTGAAAGCAACTCCAATTTTGCACCTATCAAAAAAAGTGTGCCACTTTTGCACGTGTAAAAAAAGCTAAATGGCACTTCAACAATATAGAAAGCGTGCAAAATTATAAAAACTTAAAGAAACTGGGGGTTGACGCAGACATGAATTGAAAGAATGCACAAAATTACGCCTCGACCTGTGTTGAGAACTGCGCAAATGACGAAGTCGAAGATTTTAAAAAAAACGGGAGTAATTTTGCTAACGTAACCATAAGTCGTTTATGCTTTCTCCACCAAACGACAGAGGAGGGTTTTTCAACCACGGACTAGTTTCCAAGGGCTTCATGTGCTTTTCTTTTGAAAAATTCAAAAAGGATTTTTATTATAAACGACAAGGGCTCCACAAAGTCAGGTGGTCATGAAAGTGGAACAAAGGCTCTTTTTTTATTTCGTGAATTAAAAAGGTTCACGTGAAATTTGGAGTTTATCTAATGTTATTTTTTGAAGGTTTGATTTGAATTTTTTTTCCTTTGGAAAAAAGAAAAAGAAAAGAGTATTCATATTTTAAAAGGGGGTTTATATAGTGTGGTGGCATTATTAAGGTCTTGTCTATGTAAGTTATTTAAAAAGGTGGAATTAAGGTCTTGTCTATGTAAGTTATTTAAAAAGGTGGAATCATTTGACATTCGTTGAAGGTGTTCTATGAAAGTGTTGGTAAAAAAAATATAGCTTATTAAAAAAAAAAAAAAAGATATTTTTGAAGAATGAAGTTTATTAAATTTCTTTTGAATTAATTGGAGTGGAGTATTTGGGTAGTAAAGGTGAATTTATTTGTGATTTTTTTGATTATATCGTCATTACGGGTCATAACCACAACCATAGCCAAGTTTAATGTTGATAATCAAATTTGTTTGAAGTTCTGCGCCAGAGAAGCCAATATAAAGATGGTTTTATTGCATGCAACCACTATGTCTATAAGACGATTTGCTTGTTGAGATGAATTCAGTCAATTCTCAACAAATGGGAAAATCCAAGTGACTAAGAAAGTCGAAGAAACAACTAGAATGGATGAAGCAAAGACAACCAAGGAACCCTGGGGTACTGTTAAGAGGAGTTTTCGTGTAAGGGGGAGTAATCCAGTTGAATATGAAGAGTTTAGTGAATCTCACTGTGCTCAGCCACATGTGGATGATGATTGTCAAAATTTTCCAAAAGATGCAGAGAAGGAGCACACAGATGCTCGTGAATCCCACTATGCACAACCACAAGTTGATGAAAATTTGGTGAATCCGGCAACAACACTTGTTGATGACAATTTGGGGAATCTAGAAACATACCTTGTTGATGACAGTGAAGCTTTCATTGGAGCAATCAATGCTATGGTGAATATAATAATTAATATTGTCGATGTACATTTTGATGAAGAATTGTTGGCTAATGATGAATGGTTGTGGATGATGCAACATAAACATCATACTGAAATGATGTTATTCGTTGAGAGAACCTCACTTGAGTCTGAAAACCAAGTGGAAGACAACCTATTTGCAACAACACAGGTTAGTAAAGAAGTGGAAGAGATAGAGACAGAAACAAATACATAGATAGAGGCAGAGGAAAAGAAGGAAGCACATAAAGAGAAAACAAAGATAGAAGCAAAGGTAGAGAAGGAAGCAAAACATGAGAAAGCTCTCATTGCTAAGCAAATGGAACATAACCAATGTGGTTCTATAGATGTTTTTACACTTACCATTGATTTCCAATGTGTAGGTAAACATGACGATTATGAAGAAGAGTTAAATTTTCTTGAAACATGGCTTACAACACCATGTCTTGATGAAATATATGTAGAGGTTGCAACAATGAACCTTGAAGACAACATGGATGATGAAAACACTAATGAAATTTTCATGCATTGGAGTCGTGAAGAGATGAAATTGTATTATGAACTTATGTTGCAGAAAAATATTGATGATGAAAAAAACACTACAGAAGATGACATGTGGCAACAATCCACATTCAAGCCAATTTTTGAAGAAATCCTAGACATGTTTAGATAATTTGGAACAATGGAATACCTAGACCAACAAATGAAGAAACTGAAATTTGAAGGATACAACAAGAAGAAAATCTAAAACAATTTAGAGGCTATAGGAACTGGAAGAAAAGAAAAGGAAAAAAAATTGCATTTTTTTTTAAATTGTAAGCCTAACTGAAGCAAGCATCTTAGTTCAATTTTTTTTGTGGTTGAAATTAAGAGGGAGTGTTGAAGAATCTAATTCCAACCACTTGTTAGGTGTTATAATTGTCCATCCAATTGTCATAGTTAATTGAATTGAGTCCAATTCTATTGAGTTCACTTTAGTCTCATTACAGTCATTTATTACTGGTCTCCAATGTAATATTCTTTAACTGATTTGTGATATTAAGAAGAGAAATCCTCCGCTCCACATTTTTCTCTTCATTACTTGTCAGGAATCGCCTAAATTTACTCTCATGATTTGCATCTTAGCAAATCTGTTACAGTACTTAGCAACACTCTTTCCCAGCGGAGCAGGAAGAGGCCTCACAATAGTGTCAATGTTGAAAACCCTATCGAAGAACCACACATCACCATAGAGGGATTACAAGTGAATCCAGTGTATGAATAAATCATAACTTAACATAATGGTCACACCAAAAATATATTGTCTGAGACTAAAACATAAATAAAACCATAATAAAAACAATGGCATTCTTAGACGAATACTACTAGTTTCTTGTCCTGCTTCAGCGATTGTGCATGCCTATAGGGAAACACATCATAAATTCCATCGGGATAGACCCTGATGGGCTTCTTAGTCCACCTGCTCTTCATGGGATCTGGAGATGGGTGCGGTTCGAATCTCACCGACGGCTCGTAGACAGTCTCTCCACAAATCTGTTGTCGGGGTTCTTGTCAACCACGGGTTCAAGACTTGGCATTTCAGATCACATGCTCGGTTTCACCATCATTTGAGTGCATTAAGGTCCTTCCAATTTCCTCAACCACGACATCAAGACTTGTCATTTCAGATTACATGCCTAATGTCAACCGAGTGCATTAATGTCCTTTCCATTTCCACTGCCACCACGTTTCTGGCAGAGGGATCGATGACCGAATTTCAATTTAAAAAATAACATATAACTTTTTCTGCCATAGCTTCATGCTCCATCACTGTAGAGTCGTAGATATACTTCTCAAACAAAGCATATTCGGGGCATATTTTCCCTATATTTAATCTCCTTCATTCAATTATTTTTATTAAAAAAAATTATTTTCATTGACCAATTAGAGTTACCCCCCAAAACCTATAACTCCCTCAGAAGAGCCAATATACATACATTATTGGACCTCTTAAATTACAGTCGAGAAGATCTAATGAGAAGTGAACACTTCGGGAAGGAATCTGTCGAATAGGGATTGGAAGTTCTACAAAAACTTTTTGCAATTGATCCACCCAGGAATTAGTTTCGGGTTCATAAAATGGTTGGTTTCATTTCATCTCTTCATTTCCTTTCCCCAAGTTCTTTTGGAGAGTCATGAGAAATAGAAAGACTTCAGCTAAACAAGAAGTTTTTGTTTAATTAAAATAAGTTCGACCTATAATATCTTATTTCTAAATATATCATAAGACCTGGTTGTTAAGTTGTTTTTGTCTTAATGTTAAAATCTCCACTATCCACTCACAATAATTTCCCTATCTCTTTTGCCCAATGCATTTGGATAATCATTATAACTAGTCGACATAAAGGGGCAAGTCGACATAAAGGGGCATTCAAACAAGAAACTTGAACACATTAGATAGACTTCACCTTAAAACAAATAATCCAGTTCCATGAATATTCTAAGGAGTCGTCATCCTCCATAGATCCTTGTTATCTCCAAGAAACTCTGGATTTTTTTAGGCCCTTGTATAATTGTTAATGTTTTAACTTTTATGCTCAGTGTCATATCTCAAATGTTTGTATGTCACCTGGGAGATTTGGAACTTGGAGATTTGGAACTTACCGGACCATTCCTAACCAATGTGGGAATTCTAGGTTTGGTTTATGGAGTTATAGTAAGTATCTGCATTATTATATCTTGTTCAATTTAACTTTACTTGCGTGATTTCCTTAGACCACCACAAGCAGTTTGGAATAATAAAGACTATAACATATTGTTAGAGTTATTTTTGAATCTATAAATAGATTTAATATCTTTCAAAAAAATTATACAATTTATATAGTTCAAAATTTATTCTAACAAATATTTATCACTATAAAAATAAAAATAAAAACAAAACTCAAGAAACTTTACTTCACGCTTCGAAATTCAAAACAACAAGACATCATCTAACCATCACTCAAGTTTTCAATTGACAAGATCCGAATTCCAAGAGGAGTATCATGTGCGGAGGCTATGTGTGGGGGACAAGCTTTTGGTAATAAACCATATAGTATGGGCAAGAGCTAATTAGCTTGCCATAGGGCATCAAATGCCCGGTTATATGCATACTGGATAACCCGATAACATGTGCGCGTTGTGATTAGATAAATAAAAAATAATGGCGGTGTGTTTATCGGGTTATCGAATATGCATATAACCCGGTATTTAATGCCCTATGACAGGCTGGTATGCTTTGCCAATGATGAAAGATAATAATAACAACAGCGACATTACTCGTGGGAACAAATATATAACTTGCTAATAGGTATTAAAAATCTACCAATGAACATTAAATGAGTGGTGGATAATTGGCCTGCCAAAATCCAATAATGAACAGATACAAACCCACTCATTTAATCCCCATTAACAAACTACTTATTTTCAATGATTACATTCTACCGCAGTTGCAGCAGATCCTGCAGTACAAGTCCTCTACGTTTTAGCAGACCCTGCAGTATGTGCTAGAGGGCAGATCGTGCGATAGTCCTCTATTATTTTTTAGCAGATCCCGTAGTAGTTTCCATCGGGTAGAGTAAAGAAATCGCTTGCACCGCAACTATTTTCCAGAAGGTATTATTGCTCAGTTGCATTTGCCATCAATTGTCAGAGCATAGGGTAGGAAGAAATAATTTCTTATATTGAACATTTCTTTAATAGTACTTAAATGGTGGTGTCTAAACACTCCGCTCTAGAATTTTAAATGTTGTTCTAGAACGCATGGAGGCAGCGGGATTTGGATAATGGCGGTAGCATGAACTATTACAATACATCCGGGAGTTGAGGCTAATGTTGAGCCTAGGAACAATCACAACATATAACTTTAAATAAAGAAATTATGGTGGGCATTGCGACAATTATACAAAATAGTATATATATATATATATATATTTATCAGTATTCCTATAGTGGTTATCGTAAAATATAAAAAAATGGTATATATTTAAGTTATTTTCCAAACATATACCATGGGTATTGGGATAATACTCGGAAAGAAATAATTTGATATATATATATATAATATGTAGAAAATGATTTTAAAATTTGGAAAATAAATTTAAAATATAAAATGAATAATTTTTTTTATAAAAATGATTAATTTTATATAATATATATCTTTATAGATGATATAAAAATTATATATATATATATATATATATATATTCAATTATTTTTCATGTTATTATTTCTCAAAATAAAGTATATTATAATGAAGAGGCTTTATTTATTTTTATAATTTTCTAATTTCTAAATAGAATATATACATTCGGTAAATTTTAAATTAAATCATTGGATAAAAAAAGATTTCTTACTTCGCAAAAAAAAGTTTTATAAATGTAATTGATAGTAACCTTAAAATTTAATTATTATTTTTATTATTATAATACTTTATTTTCTTCTCATATTATTTAAAATATAAACTATTTAAAACTTTAAAAATCTCTACATCTTAATTACATATAATAATTATAAGAAGAATTTCGGCGTAAATCACATATAGAAAGACCTTTGTCGACGCGTTTCGAACCAACTAGTGTGGTTCATCATCAGGACAAGTTGAAGAAACAAATCCAGTCTAGCATGTTAAATAGTCTAAGCAGAGACTCCAACGGCTACAAAAGATTAACGGCTAATTTTTGACTCTAGGACCCAGGTCAAATTTTCATTTATTAATTTAATATTATTATTATTATTTATTATTTTATTTATGGAACCAAGTTAAATTAGGTAAAAATAAATAAAATAAATTAATAATTAGTTTTTTTTTAAATTCCTTTATTTCTTTAAATTATTACTTTTATATATATATATATATATATATATATATATATATATATATATATATATATAAATATAAATATATATATATATATATATATATATATATTAATTAAAATAATAATATTCGGTAAGGTTAGGATTAATAAAATTATATAAATAAATACCAGGTTACTATAAAAATTTAATTTATTTGTTTTTTAAATTATTCATTAATTATTATTTATTTATTATTATTATTATTATTTATTATTTTATTTATGGAACTAAGTTAAATTAGGTACAAATAAATAAAACAAATTAATGGTTAGTTTTTTAAAAATAATTCATTTATTTATTTAAATTATTAATTTTTATATATATATATATATATATATATATATATATATATTAAAATAATAATATTAGGTTGTTAAGAGAAAATTAGGATTAATAAAAATAGGGCGCTCCATCCATCAGAGAATTTGCGAACATGCAGCTGACCTGAGACATGGGAGAACCAAGTCTTCAGCATCAGCAGAGCATGTGGATAAGACCAAGCATCAAGTCTGTATAGAGGAGGCCAAGGTTGTTGCCAAAGTTGCTCATTTCCATCATCGTAAATTCAGGGAAGCTATTGAAATTGAAAGAAGGCCTAACAATCTCAACAGAGATGACGGCTGGAAGATCAGTAGATGTTGGATCCCTGCCCTTTCGTCTTAGTGTTTCTTCCCCTCCCCCCCCCCCCCTTTTTATCTTTTGCGCTTTCGTCGTTCCCCCTGGTGCCTTCCTTTCTTCCTTTTCCTCCTTGATCTTTGGTTTTCTATTGGATTTTTTTCCAGTCCTTCGCCTTCTTTGTTTCTATGTCGCTCTTCCCATTAGATTTTTTTTTTTTCCTAATTGATATTAGTAAATATAATCTTAACTAATATATATATATATATATATATTTATTGATGTTTTATTATTACTATTAGTAGTATTATTCTTTTTTTTTTAATTAATAAATAATTTACCAGTAAATTACCTTTTTATACCAACCATTAAAATTATGTTATATTTTTATGAACATCCTAATATATATATAAATATATATTATTAATAAATAATTTAATAAACAAATAAATTAACTTTTTAATCTAACCATCATAAGTATGGTATTTATTTTTATTAATCATAATTTTCTCTTAACAACCTAATAAAATATATATATGAATTATTTTTTTAAAACTAACCATTAATTTGTTTTATTTATTTGTACCTAATTTAACTTAGTTCCATAAATAAAATAATAAATAATAATAATAATTAATAAAACATAATTAATGAATAATTTAAGAAACAAATAAATTAACTTTTTATACTAACCTGGTATTTATTTATATAATTTTATTAATCCTAACCTTACTGAATATTATTATTTTAATTTTTTTATACCAACCATTAAAATTATGTTATATTTTTATGATCATCCTATTTTATATATATATATATATATATATATATATATATATATATAATAATAATTAATAAATAATTTAATAAACAAATAAATTAACTTTTTAATCTAACCATCATAAGTATGGTATTTATTTTTATTAATCCTAATTTTCTCTTAACAACCTAATATTATTATTTTAATTAATATATATATATATATATATAAATATAAATATATAATAATTTAAATAAATGAATGAATTATTTTTAAAAAACTAACCATTAATTTGTTTTATTTATTTGTACCTAATTTAACTTAGTTCCATAAATATAATAATAATAATAATTAATAAATCATAATTAATGAATAATTTAAGAAACAAATAAATTAACTTTTTATACTAACCTCGTATTTATTTATATAATTTTATTAATCCTAACCTTATCGAATATTATTATTTTAATTAAAATATATATATAAGTAATAATTTAAAGAAATAAAGGAATTTTTAAAAAAACTAACCATTAATTTATTTTATTTATTTTTACCTAATTTAACTTGGTTCCATAAATAAAATAATAAATAACAATAGTAATATTAAATTAATAAATGAAAATTTGACCAGGGTCCTAGAGTCAAAAATTAGTCGTTAATCTTTTGTAGCCGTTGGAGTCTCTGCTTAGACTATTTAACATGCTAGACTGGATCTGTTTCTTCAACTTGTCCTGACGATGAACCATACTAGTTGGTTCGAAACGCGTCGACAAAGGTCTTTCTATATGTGATTTACGTCGAAATTCTTCTTATAACTATGATGGATCACAGAAGCCTCAATTCTACAACTACATATAATAATATCTAGTATATTCGTTATTATATTAATTAATTTAATACCATGAATAATAACTATATAAAATAAAAAACTATTTAAAACTTTAAAAGTCTCTACTTCTTAATTAGATAAAATATTACATTTAATAATATCTATTATATTCATTATATTATATTGACATCTATGACTCTAATACCAATAGAATCTTCCTTGCTACTTCGCTCTCTTCAACTCTACTTTCTATAAGAAGAATAACCTAAATAAGGATTGTCCCTTCATTATGTTGATGGTGCTGGACCTGCCAACATTCAAGGGATCTCCCCAGTATGAAGTCCCAACTAGACCTCACACTGTTTGGTATAGGAGCCCCATCCGGTACGATGGCTCGGTTTCCATTATCTTAAAGATATGCCTTATTTCTTGCTTGTCAACACATGAGAGTGGTTTACTTAGTCTTCAAACAATGAGGTTTGTGTGCCTAGTGAGTGCTCAGTTTCGCTTGTGTCAAAGTTCTTTCACTGTAGAGGGAGAGGGTGAGAGTGAGTCTCAAGTCGAAAGGGAATAGTCCCAACTCTGTTAGAGACACACAACACTACAGGGTTTGTGCAAGTTTCGGTGGAGTAGTCCACATGGATGCGACAATCACAAACACAAAGTGAAGAGATAACACGTAGAACACCCATCGGAATAGTTGACACTAGTGCAATGGTCGTTATAACAAGTTTACGAGAATGAATCTGTCAAGTGCTTGGTAGAATAGTCCACACAGGCAAGACAATGTTAAAAAATGATACAACACATTTCCAACAACAAATGTACTAAAACAACCGAAATAGTTCAATTGTCTTAATATACGTTAAAGCAACATGCATTACAAGCGTCTAAAGAATAGTATTACAAATGAATACAATACATGTGTGAAAATGTGTTGGCATGTTAGTAGGCTTTTGAATTAAGATAAAGTTCCAAGACACATCAGTAGACCATTACATCACTAACCACGATAGCAGGGCATTGGAGCCATTGCTTGCTCCTCAAAGAAAAGATTACAGACTCTCAAGGCTATGTGGGAGGAGCCAAGGTGAAAAGTCCTTTGCATGTACAAATGAGGGGTATATATAGCCAAGGTTGAAACTGAGCCTTGTGACTATTCGACTTCCCTCATGATTGTTTGAGTTAAATGAATCTTTGACTTCCTTTGTGGGTCTCTTGGACTTCCACGTTACATTACATTGATTACACTGTTATGACCAAAGTAGTGATCTGACCGAGGTGACTCATGACACAACTCGAGATGACGTTGTAGGTATGCACATGCTGGCTGTGTTGTTCGTGTCGTGTTGTTGTGCTGCTGAGTGATGAGTGTGCTTGTGGTGTACCATAGGTTCACCTCCACATGGAAGAGTGCGCAGAGTCTTAAATGGTTTTGGTGTTCGCTTAATAGTTCATGCATGAACATGTGTCTCCTTTGCTTCCTACTTGGTATGCTTCATGTGTTCTTCCAACTGCGAGCAAGTCTTCTAGCATGCGCTCCTTATTCATCCCGTTTGTCATGTGGCCATGTCTCATCCATGTACCTATTTTTGCAATCACTCATGACCTGACATCAAATCCAGAATTCCCCTAGTCTACCATGATGCATTGTCTTTCGTTTCCGGGTGTAGTTGACTGGGAGAGAGGACAAGGCTCTGAAGCAGCACAGAGCACATGTTAAGCCGGGATGTGAGGCTCCAAGGCACTATCAAGAAAAATTGCCCAAATTTCAATGGGAGGCTGGGATGAGAAGTCTAGAACAACAGTGACATTCTGCAAGATCTGGCTCAGCTGGGAGACAGAACTGCACAAATTTTCCCAGGAAGGCAGTGCGGGCTGCAGAGGACACTAGCAGTGAAAACTGCACAAATTTTTAGGGGAGTCAATCATGCTAAAACTACATAGAACTGGGAGGCAATCATGCTGAACATGTTTATGCAGTTTTCGGGTTGAGCGGGGTGTTAGGCAGCTGGTGGACAGTCCAAGAAAAATACGGAATTTTCAGGAGGAGCAGTACATCAGCTGACAGGGGAACTGAATGACAACACTATGCAATTTTTAGAGGCAGCGCAGTGACAGGCAGTGGATGCCTGTCCCTCATGTCTGTGCAATTTCTTTAGTCAGCGGAGGTGGGAATCCTCATAACTTCTGTGCAATTTTTTGGGAGGCTTAAAGCCTAGGGTGGTTGCCAAGTCAAATTCCATGGTTGACCAGCGGGAGGCTTGATGGGTAAGCTTGCGAGAATAGCAGACTGAGATAGCTTCTTGGGCAACTTCTACACTTTCTGGGTGACAGTTAGCCGGTTTGATCCCAGAATTACGCAGTGCAGACTGCCTGGAGGGTAGCCTCAAGCTTTGTGCAGTTCTGGGCAACAATGCTTGGTCACTAAGGGTTGAGACTGCGCAGTGTGGCTCAGTGGAGGTCTGACTGATGGAGGGTGGTCCGATCGATAGATCTTCAACAAAATGGTTAAGTGTGTGAGCGAGTGAACTCGTGCATACATGACCTTGCGAACACACACTCAACATGACTTGACGACAAGACATCTTGAACCAATAAGACAACATATGCTTAGCGTGATTGACTATGGGACTGTCTAATGGTGAAAGTGACGAGTATGACACTTCGTTTAAACCTTCAGATGACCATGACGACACTTGTGTGATAATGCTTACAACATCGTGTCTGAGTACGATATATTTTTACGTAGTGAACGCAATGCAAACACAAACCTTCAAAATCACTAGAACACGATAGCAAGCATGACATAGCAATCAACATGCCGAAGACGACAATTGGTCAAACAAGTGAGAAGGAAAAAGAAATGTAGAGGAAACACATGAAATGAATTTTTTTGTTTGCGCACATGCATGTTACTGAGGACATGATGATATGACAATGACAAGTAGTCCTGCAAACTCAACTAAGAGGTGTACATCGAAAGGTGTTCTTTACTTACCATAATTACCCTTGAGTTGATCATGCATCCGATGAAGTTTGCATGCGGTCCATATCTTTTCCATTACTTGGTCTCTTGGTCCTTCTCTTTGAATCCTTGGGAGTGATCTCAGCATGTCACCTTTTCCTATAGTCACTAAGTGATGGATCAACGTGGTTTCACTGGGAAGTGACTGCTACCGGGATGAGGCCATAGGAGGTCCATTTGTGTAGTTTTTGAATGCAAGACAGACAAGGCACGTTAGACAACACTGTGCATTTTTGAGGCATGTGACACTTCTGCGGGATGGGGGTCGTGCGAGGACACCTCTACGAAATTTCTGAGTGCAGTGCAACCCGGGAAGCTGAGAGGCAATACTATGCAATTTCTATTGACAATGGGTTCCAGCTGGGGAAGGAAACTCGAGCAAACCACTGCGCAGTTTTGGATGCCAAGGGATGTTGGGGTCTCTGCGCACTATGGGTTTTCAGTAGGTAAGGGAGGAAGCTTGACGGTTGCAGAAGCAAAGTGTGAAGTTTCAGGAAGCTGAATGAGGCTAGGTTTCTTGGGAAATAGCTAAGTGTGAGATCAGTGACATAGATGTAAACAGTGATAGGACTCAACTGTGATCGCACATGAACACTTAGAGACACAACATAGACCATCCAGAATGCATAAGACATACTTTTCTTGATGAAACAACCTTCGTGACAAGAGTGTGTGAGGTGAGTGTGAAACATGTCTATGTGATGACAACCACTCATACGCACACAATTCCCTTGAAGCAAAACAACATTCCCTTTGTATGCCAAACAAAAACCCCTGTGCCCAAAGGTGACACATGTTGCATAAAGGTGAGAACATGAAAAACTCTTACGATCAAGGAGGGGAAGATTGAGATCACCAGCTTACCAACAAGTGACCAAGGATGATCGATCGCAGGACCCAAGGTAGGCTCCGAAATTTGCATGTGATCCAAAATTTTGGAGGGTGGTTGTAGCCGCTACAACATTGGCGACACACTGGTAGAACCCCAACTCTCTGTATGGACCTTGTTTCGTGACAAACGATTCTAACCCTTCCAGAAATATTGTTCGATTCTTTGATCGTGATGGCTTCCCCACTAGCTTGTGTGAAAGATGTAGTCCCTACCATTTTTTTTAATCAGTCCACACACATTCCAAGCCAAGTCAACTTATTTGTTTCGATGGGGATGAGGGATATATTGATGCACAAGTAATATAACTGTCAGAGTTTAAGTTTCATCTTTGGTGTTGTTATGCTACCAGCAGGCCTCGACAGTACCCCAGTGGAGTCATGCAGGAACAAAAGCATCGCTCTGCTGTCAGCGAGCCTGGTCAGTACCCTGATGGAGTTACTTGTGACACCTCTTTGCGCATGAAGCCTTTCTCTTCTTTCCCTTATTTGTTTTTCATTTTTTCATTTTTTCAAGAGTGCGCATAGGAACTTATTTATTTCAGAGGCGGAGGAGGGATCCTGACTTATTGAGAGAAGAGGTTGTTCCTTCTGAGAAGTATGTTATGTATACCTCTGACATACTTGTTAAGGTTTTCCCCCTCACCTTACTCTACTTACTGAGCTAACAAGGGTTAACCCAAAGGACCGAATACAGTAGGCGGTACTAGTTAATAATGCAAGCGTTGTGTTTTCACTAAGACTCACTCTGAATAGAACATATTCTCCATCAAGGCATCATCAACTGAAGATAGCAAGCTCTTCATAAAGAGAGAGGCCAATAGATAACCAGATGTTGACAGTTTTACAAGTCCTCTTAGATTTGCTTGGCTTGTATCGAGAGCCAAACATGGTTTCATGCAAGGCTAACCTACATATACAAGCAATCATAGAAAGAAAAAAGAAAAAAACAGAAGTAAAGTGAAAGCAAACAAGTAAGCCAAGAAAGCAAGAAAAAAAACCAAACCAATTAAGCAAGCAAACAAACATGCAAACTAGAAAGAAAAGCAAAGCAAGAAAGAAAAGACTACTCCTACTCCTACGCTAAACAATGCATGGGCCTACTTATGTGAAGTGATATTTCCAATGCAGCCACTAGTGCATTGGCTAGTCCATGACGGCAAAGGAATGAAAAATATGCATGTAAACCAGTGAATGAGCAAGATTGATCATTGAAGACTAACATGCTTCGAGTTCTAAAACATCCACAGAAAAGAAAAGAGTGAATGCACAAGAAATACATTCTGCAGACTTAACATGGTGTTGTGACACATTGCGTGCAGATGATAAGCATGCACACTCTCTCGACTGTGACATAAAATAAAACACAGGAAAGAGAGACAACTTACGCCTTGCAAGTGTTCTTGTTGTGTATGATTCCTCTAGTGCATAAGCGATGGGATCATGTGATTCCGGTGGAGGAAGCGAAATTTGTGTGTTGGATTGATCTTCAATGCAGACAAATGAGTGATGAGGAGCCTTGGGTGTTTCAAACATTTTCCGATCTGAAGTGGAACTAACCTCAGGACAGAGAGTGCCTGTCATAACCATCAGTTGAGGTTGAAGTGCCTCGATAGCCTGTGGTGTTTCCACTTCGTCAATAGATAGATCATCGGAGACCAGTGGCTTAGAAAGATTAACAACGAGTGAATGAACATCATGACCAAATGAAGAAGTACATAGATCGCGACAACCACGATCATAAAATTTAGGATGTTCGTCGGCATCCTCATGATTTGATGAATCATGCATAGGGGTTGATGAGAAATAAGGAAGCTCACCCTCTGTGTTTTCAAAAATGACAGATGACAAATGGGATAGATTTTCATAGGAAGATGTGTCCTCTTCGCGATGTAATGACAAGCTGACATCTGGTGTGTCCTGTGAATTATCGGAAATAGAAACATCTAGAGATGAGTTTTCACAGGAGAAATCAAAAGTGGAAGAATCACAAGGGATGTCAAGATATAGCGGATGAGGCGCTGATGGAAGGGAGTCATCCTTCACCGTAGGTTCTTCTTCAGATTCCCGCACACACTCATCATGAATGATAGCACAGGTTGGCTGCACAACACAAACTCCATTGACAACTTTATTCTTGTTCATAACAAGTGTGGAGTCCAGAATGAAAGAACATAAGATAGTACAATCTAGAGGATCAATGGAATGCGGGGATGAAGGTTGAGGGAACAAATCCATGTGACAAATAGCATGCTTGCAAGCCAAATCTCCATAGATATTGAGAGAGGGTGGGGTGGGAGGATATGATAGTTCAACAAATGTGCGTTCACCTTCTACGACCTCGCACTGCAGAGCTAGAGATGTTTGATGAGAAGAGGACGGACAACCACTTGTGATAGTGACCTCGTTCATCTTAGATTTGGAAGCTCTAACATCGAGGTATGCTGGGAGGGGTTTGAATGATTCTAATAATTGTGGATTTTCAGATATGTAAAGAAGATACTTAAATATTTCAATGAGAAATTCCTAATCAATTTCATCTTTAGGAAAACAGTATGCAAGATTACAAAAGCATGTGTGAAATTGCTCAACAGATTCATCAGGTGCTTTCTGTAATTCCATAATTTCTTTATTGAGTGCTTGATGGTAAAAGTGATGGAAAGCATTGGCTATCTCTTTGATCAACTGAGTGAGAGAGTGAATAGAGTTCTCGAGCATTGTGGCACACCATAGTAGTGGGTGCCCTAGAAGCGTGTGTGTGAACATCACATGCCTCATGTAATCTTCATGGATTTTATACTTGTGATATATAACTGTTAAGGCCATTCTGTGTTCACACCAAGCCATTCCGCCTTCACCTTCATATGTGTATTGTGACAAGATATTCCAGAGCTTCTTGAGATTTCAAAGTTGTTTCCATAAGACATACACTCTGGAGGAGGAATTATTTGGTTAGTCATTATAAGTATGCTAGAGAATCAAAACATATTGTCAGGACTCAACTTGTCATCTAGCCCTCCTTCTAGCACCATAAATGTTGACGGTGTTGGACCCGCCAACATTCAGGGGACCTCCCTGGTATGAAGTCCCAACTAGACATCACACTGTTTGGTGTAGGAGACCCATTTGGTACGATGGCCCAGTTTCCATTATCTTAAAGATATGCCTTATCTCTTGCTTGTCAGCACATGAGAGTGGTTTACTTAGTCTTCAAACAATGAGGCTCGTTTGCCTGGTGAGTACTTAGTTTCTCTTGTGTCAAATTTCTTTCACTGTAGAGGGAGAGGGTGAGAGTGAGTCTCAAGTAGAAAGGGAATAGTCTCAAATCTATTAGAGACACACAACACAATAGGATCTATGTTTCTTTCGGCGAAGTAGTCCACACAGATGCGATAGTCACAAACATAAAGTGAATAGATAGCATGTACAACACCCAATGGAATATTCCACACGAGTGCGACGATTGTTATAACAAGTTTACGAGAATGAATTTGTTGAGTGTCCAATGAAACAGTCCACAAGGGTGAGCCAGTGTTAACCAATCATACAAAAAATTTCGAACAACATATATACTAAAACAACATAAATAGTTCAAGTGTCTTAATACAGGTAAAAGAAACATGTATTACAAGTGTCCAAAGAATAGTCTTACAAATGAATACAATACATGTGTGAAAACATGCTAGCATGTTAACAGGCTTCTGAATTAAGAGAAAGTTCCAAGACACATCCGTACACCATTACATCACTAACCCCAATAACGGGGTGTTGGATCCACTGCTCGCTCCTCAAAGAAAATATTACAAACTCTTAAGGCTATGTGGGAGGAGCCAAGGTGAAAAGTCCTTTGCATGTACAAATGAGGGGTATATATAGCCAAGGGTGAAACTGACCCTTGTGACTTTTCAAATTTCCTCATGACTGTTCTACTTACATGACTCTTTGACTTCATCCGTGGGTCTCTTTGACTTCCATGTTACATTACATTGATTACAGATTTATGACCAAAGTAGTGATGTGGCCGATGTGACTCATGACACAAATCGACATGACACTGCATGTATGCACATGTTGGTTGTGTTGTTCGTGTCGAGCTGCTGAGTGATGAGTGTGCCCGTGGTGTACCAGATTCACCTCCACATGGGAGAGTGCGCAAAGTCTTCAATGGTATTGGTGTTCACTTGATAGTTCATGCATGTGCATGTGTCTCCTTCACTTACTACTTGGTATGCTTCGTGTGTTCATCCAACTGCGAGAAAGTACTCTATCATGCGCTCCTTGTTCATCCCTTTCATCGTCACTCCATGTCTCATCCGTGTACCTATTTATGCAATCACTCATGATGAGATGACATCAAATCCAGAAATCCCCTAGTCTTCCATGATGCATTGTTTTCGTTTCCGGGTGCAGGTGACTAGGAGAGAGGACAAGGCTCTGAAGTAGCGCAGAGCACATGTTAGGCCGAGATGCGAGGCTCTGGGCCACTATCAAGAAAAATTGTGTAAAGGTCACTAAGAGGCTGGGATGATCAGTCTGGAACAATAGTGACATTTTGTGGGATTTGCCTCAGCTAGGAGGAAAAAGTGCACAAATATTCCTGGGAAGGCAATGCGGGTTGCAGAGGACACTCACAGTGAAAACTGCACAGATTTTTAGGGGATACTGGGAGCGGGTTGCGGGAGATTGCTGGCCAAAACTGCGCAGATGTGGGAGGAAGTCATATTGAACATGTATCTGTAGTTTCCAGGTTGAGCAGGGTGTCGGGCAACTGGTGGACACTCTAAGAAAACAACACAATTTTCAGGAGGAGCAGCAGGCCAACTTGTTGAGAAATGGTAACAAGAAATTCCAGTTTAATTTGTCCTTAAATTAAATTGTGAATTAAAATAGAATTCTTTTCTCATAGCAATTTGAAAATAATTAATTAACTTAATTAATTTAGGAAATTCGAATTGGAAGTCTTTTAGAAGACATGTATATGTTCTCCCTAACTTATAGGAGTTAAGGATGAGTTATGAATGAGTTGTAATTAGTTAAATTAGTTTATTGAGTTAATTCCAGCTAAATTAGTTCCAATCAATTTCAGGAACTAATAGTGAGTAAACAGTCGGTTGGGACACTAGTGATCTAATTAGTGCTACTCTAATTAACTGAAGATTCCACCATCAGAAACTCATGCATGTTGATTCTGAGAAAGACCTAGTTGATACTAGAGTGTAGGGACAGTGTACTATTTGTTTTAGATTTTTTTGAGTTGCACTGATAGTGCATGCATTCAAGAACTGATCCTTGAGGGATTGCACTATTTTTAGAGGCTTTATTTCCCTTTAAATACAATCTATCCTTCATAGGAATTACACATTGGAATAGAGACTTAGAGAGCTTGTGAATTGGATAATATTTGGCCTTGAGCTTGCTTATGAGTTGGAGATTGAATTTGCTGAGTGTTGGGATTGTTCTAGAGAGAACAAGCATTGTAATTTCATCTTGATTTTCCTGATTAATACAAAACAAATAGTGGGGTTTTGAGCTGTGGCTTTCCCCGGATATTTATTGTGTTATGTGCCTTTGATTCTCTTCCTCTATTGATTATTGTTTGCTCAATGTTTATGGGCTTCCGCTGTAAAGAGTAGAAGTATATTCTTCTCTCTTGTTTTAGTAGATTACATAAGCTTATGAATCTACAGGTTTTTCTACATGGTATCAAAGCAAGATTTTTTTTGGGCTGAGAGTTTTCAGAGAATTTCTGTGAAAAATTTTCAGAAGCAAATTTCAGATTTGGATTCCTTGGGAAAATATACCCAAATTCAAAAAACAAATCGGTTGAATCGGAGTTTGGATAAGGGAGGTATCGTTGATTTAAAATGAGCTCTCTAGAGGAGATTTCAAAGTTTTAAGTTCTGGGTTACAGGTGAAAGTCAAATTTGCATACATATTTTAGGATTGGTAGATGGCGTTCCATGGGTTGAGGCTTGATTATGCCGTAGAAGGCAGCTCAAATTTTATAGCCTAGAGGGATAGGATGGAGGCTATGCTAGAAGATAATGGCTTGAAGGAATTCATTGATCAAGAAGTCCCCAAGACAACAACTATAGATGCACAGAACTTGACCAAATGGAAGAAGTGTGTAGCAAAGGCAAGGCAGATAATCCTTTAGGGAGATTGATACCACATTGTCTTGAGTCTCAATGGTGAGGAAACTCCTCATGCTATGTGGAAAACATTGACAGACTTTTATCAAAATAGCAGTGATCAAAGGAAGTTGTCATTGAAGGATAAACTTGGTAAAATCAAGATGGAGAAAGGCGAGATGCTTCCAAAGTACTTGACCAAGTTCACTCAATGTCAGGATGAACTTGGAAGTGTTGGAATCACAGTTGCCGAGGATGATATGTTGAGCCTTGCTCTTCTTGGACTCCCAAAGAGTTGGTATAGTTATCAGGACTCTATCAATGGTTGGGAGATGCTGCCAGATTGGGAATGACTATGGTCGGATTTGATGCAGGATGAGATCAGGAGGAACATCAGGGATGGCTCTTCATCAAAGAGTAATGATGAAGAGAACTATGCCTTAGCAATTAAGGCAAGGAAGGGGAAAGGTAAAATTTCATGTTCCAAATCTGATTCTTATCATGGAGGTAAGAAGAAGGACATGAAGAAAGTCAAATGCTTTCATTGTCACAAGATGGGTCACTTTGCTACAAATTTTCCATTGAAGAAGTCCAAGGAGAAGTCCTCAAGAGGAGCGGCGGGTGAGGCTTTGGCCTCCCAATTTGAATTGGACTTTTCCCTCATTGCATGCTTGGTGTCATCAATGATGGGAAGTGTTTGGTACCTTGACAGTGGAGCTTCATTCCACATGATTGGCAACAAGGAGTTATTCAGTGACCTAGAGGAGAAGGATATCTAGATGCATATCGAGATGGGTGACAATGGGAAGCATAATGTTACTGGTATTGGCACTAAAACCTTTTAGGGGGAGCATGTGGCTCCACTCACCTTGAAGAATGTTATGCATGTACCCGGACTGACAAAGAACTTGGTATATGTTTCCATGCTTGAGGATAGAGGCTATGATGTGATCTTTTCGAAAGGAAAGGTTTTCCTTCGACACATAGCCATGGGTCAAGTAAAGAAGTAGGGGTTCGAGTTTAGAATCTCTATAAGATAGAGGTAGATGATTGTGCTGCTTTGAGTTGAAAAGTGGAAAAGATGTTGAGCCAAGACATCGACAAGTTGTGGCACAGGCGATTGGGCCACTTGCATCATGGGGCTTTGAAGATATTGCAACAAATCTCTACTGGTCTTCCCAAAGGTATGCTTGAGCAAGTTGATACATGCAAAGGTTGTACTTTGGGAAAATACACCAAGTCTTCCCTTGGAGATAGAGACAATCGAGCAGATTCTATTCTGGAGAGAGTCCATTCAGATGTGTGTGGACCATTCTCGATACTATCCACTACCAAACACGGGTATTATGTTATATTTGTAGATGACTATTCTCATAAATGTTGGATATTTTTCATGTAGAGAAAGGATCATAAATTCACAGAGTTTTGTGAATTCAAAGCATTGGTTGAGAAAGAGTCTGGCAAGAAGGTTAAAGCTCTATAGAGTGATAATGGTGGAGAATATGTCTCCAATGAGTTTAAGAACTTCTATTCAGCAGAAGGGATTAAACGAGAGTTGACAGAACCTCATAACCCTCAACAAAATGGGGTTGCCGAGAGGAAGAACACGAACATAGTAGGGGAAGCAAGGGCAATGTTGCATGATCAGGGCCTACCACAACACTTGTGGGCTAAGGCATGTAATACAACTGTTTATGTTCAGAACCGTAGCCCACATCAGATAATTGAGATGAAGACACCAGAGGAGTCTTATTCCAGTAAGAGGCCAGGTGTTGGTCACTTCAAGATTTTTGGGTCATCGGTTTAGACTGGAGGAAAAGTTAGTTGTGAGCTCTCGTTGGCCTTACAAGGTAAAGCAAGCTGCAGATGGTAGTGTTGAGAAGAATAAGGCCAGATTTGTGGCCCATGGCTTTTCACAGGTAGAGGGGATTGACTATGATGATACCTTTGCTTGAGTTGCAAGGTACTTGTTAATCAGATCTATTTTGGCACTATCAACACAGATGGTTTGGAGTATCCATCAGATGGATGTGAAGACTGCCTTCCTCAATTGCATGATTGAGGAAGAGGTGTACATAGAGCAACCCAAAGGTTTTGAAACCTTGGACGGTGAGTCACATGTGTGCTGACTCAAGAGAGTGTTGTATGGGTTAAAACAAGCACCCCGTGCTTCGTACACCAGGATAGATAGCTACTTCACTGGGTTGGGCTTCACGAAGAGTGAAACAGATGCGAACTTGTATCACATAGTGGTGGAAGGTAAGATTTTGATCATTGTACTTTATGTAGATGATCTTATACTGATAGGTGATGAGAAGCTCATCAAATCTTGCAAGGAGGACCTTGCAAGAGAGTTTGAGATGAAGGACATGGGGCTCATCCATTAATTTCTTGGAGGACAAGTCAGTTGTGAGCTTATAGGGCATAGTATATTGTTCATATCCGCAAAGTAATTTTGTGTCATGATTTTAATCATTATTGGCCAAAGAGAAGTAAATTTTCACTTTTGTTTAATGCCCCCAAAAAAATGGAAAGGATGAGATACACGTATAGCATAAAATAGATGTCAATAACCTTCCTGGGAGTCGAATCCTCGAGGGGAGGTTGGGTGCCACAGCTGCACATCATTAGGCTCACACATCATATCGTCTCATACCCAACAATTATGGTGATGATTTTCGAGGCTCACACCCACCAACCACCGTGATGATATCCAGACTCAAACCCAAGCATGGTTGAATGACTTCTCAAATATTGTACTCTCAACAGTCTTCACGGCCAAAGAGCCACTGAAATTATTAAAGTCTTCATAGACAAAGAGCCATTGGAATTATTAGAGTCACACGTTTTTTTGCGAATCATGAGTGAAGTCCATGGTTATTTCCAGAATCGCTAATAAAAATTTAAAATTGAAAATAATGTTAGTGCGAGGATTGTTGGAGAATCTAATTCTAATTTTTTGTTAGGTGTCATAATTATGTATTTAATTGTCATAGTTAGTTGAGTTAACTCTAGTTCTATTGAGTTCCATTCAGTCTCACTATACTCATTTATTATTGAACTCCAATATAATCTTATTTAACTGATTTGTAATATTGAGAAGAGCAATCCTCTCCTCCACATTTTTCTCTTCATTATTTGTAATGGTATCAGAGCATAGATTACGTTATAGATTACGTAAGATTCCTTGAGAGTAACAAAGAGAAGAGCATCAGGGCACATAAGACTCTAAAAAGAACACGGGTGAGACTATTACAAATCAATTCCAAAGACCAAAACTCGAGAGGCCAGAGTTAGTGATGAGACTTGCTTTCATATTGCTAAGAAACAAAAACCTTGAAAGATCGTGGAAGCAACTCCAATTTTGCACCTATCAAAAAAAGTGTGCCACTTTTGCACGTGTAAAAAAAGCTAAATGGCACTTCAACCATATAGAAAGCGTGCAAAATTATAAAAACTTAAAGAAATTGGGGGTTGACGCAGACATGAATTGAAAGAATGCACAAAATTACGCATCGACCTGTGTTGAGAACTGCGCAAATGACGAAGTCGAAGTTTTTAAAAAAACGGGAGTGATTTTGCTAACGTAACCATAAGTCGTTTATGCTTTCTCCACTAAACGACAGAGGAGGGTTTTTCAACCACGGACTAGTTTCCAAGGGCTTCATGTGCTTTTCTTTTGAAAAATTCAAAAAGGATTTTTATTATAAACGACAAGGGCTCCACAAAGTCAGAAGGCCATGAAAGTGGAACAAAGGCTCATTTTTTTATTTCATGAATCAAAAAGGTTCACGTGAAATTTGGAGTTTATCTAATGTTATTTTTTGAAGGTTTGATTTGAATTTTTTTTCCTTTGGAAAAAGGAAAAGAAAAGAGTAATTCATATTTTAAAAAGGGGTTTATATAGTGTGGTGGCATTATTAAGGTCTTGTGTATGTAAGTTATTTAAAAAGGTGGAATCATTTGACATTCGTTGAAGGTGTTCTATCAAAGTGTTGGTAAAAAAAATATAGTTTATTTAAAAAAAAAAAAATGTATTTTTGAAGAATGAAGTTTATTAATTTTTTTTTGAATTAATTGGAGTGAAGTATTTGGGTAGTAAAGGTGAATTTATTTATGATTTTTTTGATTATATCGTCATTATGGGTCATAACCACAACCATAGCCAAATTTAATGTTGATAATCAAATTTGTTTGAAGTTCTGCGCCAGAGAAGCCAACGTAAAGATGGTTTTATTGCATGCAACCACTATGTCTATAAGATGATTTGCTTGTTGAGATGAATTCAGTCAATTCTCAACAAATGGGAAAATCCAAGTGACTAAGAAAGTTGAAGAAACAACTAGAATGGATGAAGCAAAGACAACCAAGGAAGCCTGGGATACTGTTAAGAGGAGTTTTCCTAATCCAGTTGAATATGAAGAGTTTAGTGAATCTCACTGTGCTCAACCACATGTGGATGATGATTGTCAAAATTTTCCAAAAGACATAGAGAAGGAGCACACAGATGCTCGTGAATCTCACTATGCACAACCACAAGTTGATGAAAATTTGGTGAATCCGGCAACGATGCTTGTTGATGAAAATTTGGTGAATCCAACAACAAAGCTTGTTGATGACAATTTGGGGAATCTAGAAACATACCTTGTTGATGACAGTGAAGCTTTCATTGGAGTAGTCAATGCTATGGTGAATATAATAGTTAATATTTTCGATGTACACTTTGATGAAGAATTGTTGGCTAATGATGAATGGTTGTGGATGATGCAACATAAACATCATATTGAAATGATGTTATTCATTGAGAGAACCTCACTTGAGTCTGAAAACCAAGTGGAAGACAACCTGTTTGCAACAACACAGGTTAGTAAAGAAGTGGAAGAGACAGAGATAGAAACAAATACATAGATAGAGGCAAAGGAAAAGAAGGAAGCACATAAAGAGAAAACAAAGATAGAAGCAGAGGTAGAGAAGGAAACAAAACATGAGAAAGCTCTCATTGCTAAGCAAATGGAACATAACCAATGTGGTTCTATAGATGTTTTTACACTTACCATTGATTTCCAATGTGTAGGTAAACATGACGATTATGAAGAAGAGTTAAATTTTCTTGAAACATGGCTTGCAACACCATGTCTTGATGAAGTCTACGTAGAGGTTGCAACAATGAACTTTGAAGACAACATGGATGATGAAAACATTAATGAAATTTTCATGCATTGGAGTCGTGAAGAGATGAAATTGTATTATGAACTTATGTTGCAGAAAAATATTGATGATGAAAAAAACACTGCAGAAGTTGACATGTGGCAACAATCCACATTCAAGCCAATTTTTGAAGAAATCCAAGACATGTTTAGATAATCTGGAACAATGGAATACCTAGACCAAAAAATGAAGAAACTGAAATTTGAAGGATACAACAAGAAGAAAAATCTAAAACAATTTAGAAGCTACAGGAACTGGAAGAAAAGAAAAATAAAAAAAATTGCATTTTTTTTAATTGTAAGCCTAATTGAAGCAAGCATCTTAGTTTTTTTTTTTTGTGGTTGAAATTAAGGGGGAGTGTTGAAGAATCTAATTCCAACCGCTTGTTAGGTGTCATAATTGTCCATCTAATTGTCATAGTTAGTTGATTTGAGTCCAGTTCTATTGAGTTCACTTCAGTCTCATTACAGTCATTTATTACTGGTCTCCAATGTAATCTTATTTAACTGATTTGTGATAATAAGAAGAGAAATCCTCCACTCCACAATTTTCTCTTCATTAATTGTCAGGAATCGCCTAAATTTACTCTCATGATTTGCATCTTAGCAAATCTGTTACAGTACTTAGCAACACTCTGTCCCAGTGGAGCAGGAAGAGGCCTCACAATAGTGTCAATGTTGAAAACCCTATCGAAGAACCAGACATCACCATAGAGGGGTTACAAGTGAATCCAATGTATGAATAAAGCATAACTTAACATAATGGTCACACCAAAAATATATTGTCTGAGATTAAAACATAATTAAAACCATAATAAAAACAATGGCATTCTCAAACGAATACTACTAGTTTCTTGTCCTGCTTCAGTGATCGTGCATGCCTAGAGGGAAACACATCATAAATTCCATCCGGATAGACCCTGACGGGCTTCTTAGTCCACCCGCTCTTCATGGGATCTAGAGATGGGTGTGGTTCGAATCTCACCGACGGCTCGTAGACAGTCTCTCCACAAATCTGTTGTAGGGGTTCTTGTCAACCACGGGTTCAAGACTTGGCATTTCAGATCACATGCCCGGTTTCACCATCATTTGAGTGCATTAAGGTCCTTCCAATTTCCTCAACCACAACTTCAAGACTTGTCATTTCAGATTACATGCCTAATGTCAACCGAGGGCATTAATGTCCTTTCCATTTCCACTCCACCATGTTTCTGGCGGAGAGATCGGTGACTGAATTTCAATTTTAAAAATATCATATAACTTTTTCTACGATAGCTTCATGCTCCATCGCTGTAGAGTCATAGATATACTTCTCAAACAAAGCATATTCGGGGCATATTTTCCCTATATTTAATCTCCTTCATTCAATTATTTTTATTAAAAAAAATCAATCAAACTATTTCCACTTGAAATTGAAATAGAAAGACTTCAGCTAAACAAGAAGCTTTTGTTTAATTAAAATAAGTTGGACCTATAATATCTTATTTCTAAATATATCATAAGACCTGGTTGTTAAGTTGTTTTTGTATTAATGTTAAAATCTCCACTATCCACTCACAATAATTTCCCCATCTCTTTTTCCCAATGCATTTGGATAATCATTACGACTAGTCGACATAAAGGGGCATTCAAACAAGAAACTTGAGCACATTAGATAGACTTCACCTTAAAACAAATAATCCAGTTTCATGAATATTCTAAGGAGTCGTCATCCTCCATAGATCCTTGTTATCTCCAAGAAACTCTGGATTTTTTCAGGCCCTTGTATAATTGTTAATGTTTTAACTTTTATGCTCAGTGTCATATCTCAAATGTTTGTATGTCACCTGGGAGATTTGGAACTTACAGGACCATCCCTAACCAATGTGGGAATTCTAGGTTTGGTTTATGAATTTATAGTAAGTATCTGCATTATTATATCTTGTTCAATTTAATTTTACTTGCGTGATTTCCTTAGACCACCAGCAGTTTGGAATAATAAAGACTATAACATATTGTTAGAGTTATTTTTGAATCTATAAATAGATTTAATATCTTTCAAAAAAATTATACAAATTATATAGTTCAAAATTTATTCTAACAAATATTTATCACTATAAAAATAAAAATAAAAACAAAACTCAAGAAATATTTATCACTATAAAAATAAAAATAAAAACAAAACTCAAGAAACTTTACTTCACGCTTCGAAATTCAAAACAACAAGACATCATCTAACCTTCACTCAAGTTTTCAATTGACAAGATCCGAATTCCAAGAGGAGTATCATATGCGGAGGCTATGTGTGGGGGACAAGCTTCTGGTAATAAATCATATAGTATGGGCAAGAGCTAATTAGCTTGCCATAGGGCATCAAATGCCCGGTTATATGCATACTGGATAACCCGATAACATGTGCGCGTTGTGATTAGATAAAAAAAATAATGGTGGTGTGTTATCGGGTTATCGAATATGCATATAACCCGGTATTTAATGCCCTATGACAGGCTGGTATGCTTTGCCAATGGTGAAAGATAATAATGACAACAGCGACATTACTCGTGGGAACAAATATATAACTTGCTAATAGGTATTAAAAGTCTACCAATGAACATTAAATGAGTGGTGGATAATTGGCCTGCCAAAATTCAATAGTAAACGGATACAAACCCACTCATTTAATCCCATTAACAAACTACTTATTTTGAATGATTACATTCTACCGCAGTTGCAGCAGATCCTGCAGTACAAGTCCTCTACGTTTTAGCAGACCCTGCAGTATGTGCTAGAGGGCAGATCGTGCGATAGTCCTCTATTATTTTTTAGCAGATCCCGTAGTAGTTTCCATCGGGTAGAGTAAAGAAATCGCTTGCACCGCAGCTATTTTCCAGAAGGTATTATTGCTCAGTTGCATTTGCCATCAATTGTCAGAGCACAGGGTAGGAAGAAATAATTTCTTATATTGAACATTTCTTTAATAGTACTTAAATGGTGGTGTCTAAACACTCCGCTCTAGAATTTTAAATGTTGTTCTAGAACGCATGGAGGCAGCGGGATTTGGATAATGGCGGTGGCATGAACTATTACAATACATCCGGGACTTGAGGCTAATGTTGAGCCTAGGAACAATCACAACATATAACTTTAAATAAAAAATTTATGGTGGGCATTGCGACAATACTACAAAATAGTTTATATATATATTATCTTTCAGTATACAAAATAGTATATATATATATATATATATATATTTTTCAGTATTCTTATAGTGGTTATTGTAAAATATAAGAAAATAGTATATATTTATGTTATTTTCCAAACATATACCATAGGTATTGTGATAATACTCGGATATATATATATATATATATATATATATATATATATATATATAATATAATATAATATAATATGTAGAAAATAATTTTAAAATTTGGAAAATAAATTTAAAATATAAAATGAGTAATTTTTTTATAAAAATGATTAATTTTGTATAATATATATCTTTGTAGATGATAAAAATATTATATATATATTCAATTATTTTTCATGTTATTATTTCTCAAAATAAAGTATATTATAATGCAGAGGCTTTATTTATTTTTATAATTTTCTAATTTCTGAATAGAATATATACATCCGGTAAATTTTAAATTAAGTCATTGGATAAAAAAAGATTTCTTACTTTGCAAAAAAAAGTTTTATAAATGTAATTGATAGTAACCTTAAAATTTAATTATTATTTTTATTATTATAATACTTTATTTTCTTCTCATATTATTTAAAATATAAACTATTTAAAACTTTAAAAATCTCTACATCTTAATTACATATAATAATATTTAGTATATTCGTTATTATATTAATTAATTTAATACCATGAATAATAACTATATAAAATAAAAAACTATTTAAAACTTTAAAAGTCTCTACTTCTTAATTAGATAAAATATTACATTTAATAATATCTATTATATTCATTATATTATATTGACATCTATGACTCTAATACCAATAGAATCTTCCTTGCTACTTCGCTCTCTTCAACTCTACTTTCTATAAGAAGAATAACCTAAATAAGGATTGTCCCTTCATTATGTTGACGGTGCTGGACTCGCCAACATTCAAGGGATCTCCCCAGTATGAAGTCCCAACTAGACCTCACACCGTTTGGTATAGGAGCCCCATCCAGTACGATGGCTCGGTTTCCATTATCTTAAAGATATGCCTTATTTCTTGCTTGTCAAAGAGTGGTTTACTTAGTCTTCAAACAATGAGGTTCATGTGCCTGGTGAGTGCTCAGTTTCGCTTGTGTCAAAGTTCTTTCACTGTAGAGGGAGAGGGTGCGAGTGAGTCTCAAGTCGAAAGGGAATAGTCCCAACTCTGTTAGAGACACACAACACTACAGGGTTTGTGCAAGTTTCGGTGGAGTAGTCAACATGGATGCGACAACCACAAACACAAAGTGAACAGATAGCACGTAGAACACCCATCGAAATAGTCGACACTAGTGCAATGGTCGTTATAAAAAGTTTACGAGAATGAATCTGTCGAGTGCCCGGTAGAATAGTCCACACGGGCAAGACAATGTTAACAAATGATACAACACATTTCCAACAACAAATGTACTAAAACAACCGAAATAGTTCAATTGTCTTAATATACGTTAAAGCAACATGCATTACAAGTGTCTAAAGAATAGTATTACAAATGAATACAATACATGTGTGAAAATGTGTTGGCATGTTAGTAGGCTTTTGAATTAAGATAAAGTTCCAAGACACATCAGTAGACCATTACATCACAAACCGCGATAGCAAGGCATTGGAGCCACTGCTTGCTCCTTAAAGAAAAGATTACAGACTCTCAAGGCTATGTGGGAGGAGCCAAGGTGAAAAGTCCTTTGCATGTACAACTGAGGGGTATATATAGCCAAGGTTGAAACTAAGCCTTGTGACTATTCGACTTCCCTCATGACTATTTGAGTTAAATGAATCTTTGACTTCATTTGTGGGTCTCTTGGACTTCCACGTTACATTACATTGATTACACTGTTATGACCAAAGTAGTGATGTGGCCGAGGTGACTCATGACACAACTCGAGATGACGCTGCAGGTATGCACATGCTGGTTGTGTTGTTCGTGTCATGTTGTTTTGTTGCTGAGTGATGAGTGTGCTCGTGGTGTACCATAGCTTCACCTCCACATGGAAGAGTGCGCAGAGTCTTCAATGGTCTTGGTGTTCGCTTAATATTTCATGCATGAACATGTGTCTCCTTTGCTTCCTACTTGGTATGCTTCATGTGTTCTTCCAACTGCGAGAAAGTCTTCTAGCATGCACTCCTTATTCATCCCGTTTGTCATGGCACCATGTCTCATCCATGTACCTATTTTTGCAATCACTCATGACCCGACATCAAATCCAGAAATCCCCTAGTCTACCATGATGCATTGTCTTTCGTTTCCGAGTGTAGTTGACTGGGAGAGAGGACAAGGCTCTGAAGCAGCACAGAGCACATGTTAAGCCAGGATGTGAGGCTCCAAGGCACTGTCAAGAAAAATTGCCCAAATTTCAATGGGAGGCTGGGATGAGAAGTCTAGAACAACAGTGACATTCTGCAAGATATGGCTCAGCTGGGAGGCAGAACTGCACAAATTTTCCCAGGAAAACAGTGTGGGCCACAGAGGACATTAGCAGTGAAAACTACACAAATTTTCACGGGAGTCAATAATGCTAAAACTACATAGAACTGGGAGGCAATCATGCTGAACATGTTTATGCAGTTTTCGGGCTGAGCGAGGTGTTAGGCAGCTGGTGAACAGTCCAAGAAAACTACGGATTTTTTAGGAGGAGCAGTACGTCAGCCGACAGGGGAACTGAATGACAACACTACGCAATTTTTAGAGGTAGTGCAGTGACAGGCAGTGGGTGCCTGTCCCTCATGTCTATGCAATTTCTTCAGTCAGCGAAGATGGGAATCCTCACAACTTTTGTGCAAATTTTTGGGAGGATTAAAGCCTAGGGTGGTTGCCGAGTCAAATTCTGTGGTTGACTAGCGGGAGGCTTGATGGGTAAGCTTGTGACAATAGCAGACTGAGATAGCTTCTTGGGCAACTTCTACGCTTTTCTGGGTGACAGTTAGCCGGTTTGATCCCAGAATTACGTAGTGCAGACTGCCTGGAGGGTAGCCTCAAGCTTTGTGCAATTCTAGGCAACAATGCTTGGTCACTAAGGGTTGAGACTGCGCAGTGTGGCTCAGTGGAGGTCTGACTGATGGAGGGTGGTCCGATCGATAGATCTTCAACAAAATGGTTAAGTGTGTGAGCGAGTGAACTCGTGTATACATGACCTTGCGAACACACACTCAACATGACTTGACGACAAGACATCTTGAACCAACAAGACAACATATGCTTAGCGTGATTGACTATGGGACTATCTGATGGTGAAAGTGACAAGTATGACACTTCGGATAAACCTTCAGATGACCGTGACGACACTTGTGTGACAATGCTTACAACATCGTGTCTGAGTATGATATATTTTTACATAGTGAACACAATGCAAACACAAACCTTCAAAATCACTAGAACACGATAGCAAGCATGACATAGCAATCAACATGCCGAAGACGACAATTGGTCAAACAAGTGAGAAGGAAAAAGAAATGTAGAGGAAACACATGAAATGATTTTTTTGTTTGCGCACATGCATGTTACTGAGGACATGATGATATGACAATGAAAAGTAGTCCTGCAAACTCAACTAAGAGGTGTACTTCGAAAGGTGTTCTTTACTTACCATAATTACCCTTGAGTTGATCATGCATCCGATGAAGTTTGCATGCGGTCCTGATCTTTTCCATTACTTGGTCTCTTGGTCCTTCTCCTTGAATCCTTGGGAGTGATCTCAACATGTCACCTTTTCCTATAGTCACTAAGCGATGGATCAACGTGGTTTCACTGGGAAGTGACTGCTACCGGGATGAGGCCATAGGAGGTCCATTTGTGTAGTTTCTGAATGCAAGACAGACATGGCAGGTTAGACAACATTGTGCATTTTTTAGGCATGTGACACTTCTGCGGGATGGGGGTCGTGCGAGGACACCTCTACGCAATTTCTGAGTGCAGTGCAACCCGAGAAGCTGAGAGGCAATACTATGCAATTTCTATTGACAATGGGTTCCAGCTGGGGAAGGAAACTCGAGCAAACCACTCCACAGTTTTGGATGCCAAGGGATGTTGGGGTCTCTGCGCACTATGGGTTTTCAGTAGGTAAGGGAGGAAGCTTGATGGTTGCAGAAGCAAAGTGCGAAGTTTCAGGAAGCTGAATGAGGCTAGGTTTCTTGGGAAATAACTAAGTGTGAGATCAGTGACATAGATGTAAACAGTGATAGGACTCAACTGTGATCGCACATGAACACTTAGTGACACAACATAGACCATCCAGAATGCATAAGACATACTTTTCTTGATGAAACAACCTTCGTGACAAGAGTGTGTGAAGTGAGTGTGAAACATGTCTATGTGATGACAACCACTCATACGCACACAATTCCCTTGAAGCAAAACAACATTCCCTTTGTATGCCAAACAAAAACCCCTATGCCCAAAGGTGACACATGTTGCATAAAGGTGAGAACATGAAAAACTCTTAAGATTAAGGAGGGGAAGATTGAGATCATCAGCTTACCAACAAGTGACCAAGGATGATCGATCGCAGGATCCAAGGTAGGCTCCGAAATTTGCATGCGAGCCAAAATTTTGGAGGGTGGTTGTAGCCGCTACAACATTGGCGACACATTGGTAGAACCCCAACTCTCTGTATGGACCTTGTTTCGTGACAAACAATTCTAACCCTTCCAGAAATATTGTTCGATTCTTTGATCGCGATGGCTTCCCCACTAGCTTGTGTGAAAGATGTAGTCCCTACCATTTTTTTGATCAGTCCACACACATTCCAAGCCAAGTCAACTTATTTGTTTCGATGGGGATGAGGGATATATTGATGCACAAGTAATATAACTGTCAGAGTTTAAGTTTCATCTTTGGTGTTGTTATGCTACCAGCAGGCCTCGACAGTACCCCAGTGGAGTCATGCAGGAACAAAAGCATCGCTCTGCTATCAGCGAGCCTGGTCAATACCCTGATGGAGTTACTTGTGTCACCTCTTTGCGCATGAATCCTTTATCTTCTTTCCCTTATTTGTTTTTCATTTTTCAATTTTTTCATTTTTTCAAGAGTGTGCATAGGAACTTATTTATTTCAGAGGTGGAGGAGGGATCCTGACTTATTGAGAGAAGAGGTTGTTCCTTCTGAGAAGTATGTTATGTATACCTCTGACATACTTGTTAAGGTTTTCCCCCTCACCTTACTCTACTTGATTGAGCTAACAAGGGTTAACCCAAAGGACCGAATAGAGTATGAGGTACTAGTTAATAATGCAAGCGTTGTGTTTTCACCAAGACTCACTCTGAATAGAACATATTCTCCATCAAGGCATCATCAACTGAAGACAACAAGCTCTTCATAAAGAGAGAGGCCAATAGATAACCAAATGTTGACAGTTTTACAAGTCCTCTTAGATTTTCTTGGCTTGTATCGAGAGCCAAACATGGTTTCATGCAAGGCTAACCTACATATACAAGCAATCATAGAAAGAAAAAAGCAAAAAGCAGAAGTAAAGTGAAAGCAAACAAGTAAGCCAAGAAATCAAGAAGAAAAACCAAACCAATTAAGCAAGCAAACAAACATACAAACCAGAAAGAAAAGCAAAGCAAGAAAGAAAAGACTACTCCTACTCCTACGCTAAACAGTGCATGGGCCTACTCATGTGAAGTGATATTTCCAATGTAGCCACTAGTGCATTGGCTAGTTCATGTCGGCGAAGGAATAAAAAATATGCATGTAAACCAGTGAATGAGCAAGATTGATCATTGAAGACTAACATGCTTCGAGTTCTAAAACATCCACAGAAAATAAAAGAGTGAATGCACAAGACATACATTCTGCAGACTTAACATGGTGTTGTGACACATTGCGTGCAGATGATAAGCATGCACTCTCTCTTGACTGTGACATAAAATAAAACACAGGAAAGAGAGACAACTTACGCCTTGCAAGTGTTCTTGTTGTGTATGATTCCTCTAGTGCATAAGCGATGGGATCATGTGATTCCGGTGGAGGAAGCGAAATTTGTGTGTTGGATTGATCTTCAATGCAGACAAATGAGTGATGAGGAGCCTTGGGTGTTTCAAACATTTTCCGATCTGAAGTGGAACTAACCTCAGGAAAGAGAGTGCCTGTCATAACCATCAGTTGAGGTTGAAGTGCCTCAATAGCCTGCGGTGTTTCCACTTTGTCAATAGATAGATCATCGGAGACCAGTGGCTTAGAAAGATTAACAACGAGTGAATGAACATCATGACCAAATGAAGAAGTACATAGATCACGACAACCACGATCATAAAATTTAGGATGTTCGTCGGCATCCTCATGATCTGATGAATCATGCATAGGGGTTGATGAGAAATAAGGAAGCTCACCCTCTGTGTTTTCAAAAAGGACAGATGATAGATGGGATAGTTTTTCATATGAAGATGTGTCCTCTTCGCGATGTAATGACAAGCTGGCATCTGGTGTGTCCTGTGAATGATCGGAAATAGAAACATCTAGAGATGAGTTTTCACAGGGAAAATCAAAAGTGGAAGAATCAGAAGGGATGTCAAGATAGAGCGGATGAGGCGCTGATGAAAGGGAGTCATCCTTCACCGTAGGTTCTTCTTCAGATTCCCGCACACACTCATCATGAATGATAGCGCAGGTTGGCTGCACAACACAAACTCCGTTGACAACTTTATCCTTTTTCATAACAAGTGTGGAGTCCAGAATGAAAGAACATAAGACAGTACAATATGCGGGGATGGAGGTTGAGGGAACAAATCCACGTGACAACTAGCATGCTTGCAAGCCAAATCTCCATAGATATTGAGAGAGGGTGGGGTGGGAGGATATGATAGTTCAACAAATGTGCGTGCACCTTCTACCACCTCGCACTGCAGAGCTAGAGATGTTTGATGAGAAGAGGACGGACAATCACTTGTGGTAGTGACCTCGTTCATCTTAGATTTGGAAGCTCTAACACCGAGGTATGCTGGGAGGGGTTTGAATGATTCTAATAATTGTGGATTTTCAGATATGTAAAGAAGATACTTAAATATTTCAACGAGAAATTCCTAATCAATTTCATCTTCAGGAAAACAGTATGCAAGATTACAAAAGCATGTGTGAAATTGCTAAACAGATTCATCAGGTGCTTTCTGATTGAGTGCTTGATGGTAAAAGTGATGGAAAGCATTGGCTATCTCTTTGATCAACTGAGTGAGAGAGTGAATAGAGTTCTCGAGCATTGTGGCACACCATAGTAGTGGGTGCCCTAGAAGCGTGTGCGAACATCACATGCCTCATGTAATCTTCATGGATTTTATACTTGTGATATATAACTATTAAGGCCATTCTGTTTTCACACCAGGCCATTCCACCTTCACCTTCATATGTGTATTGTGACAAGATATTCCAGAGCTTCTTGAGATTTCAAAGTTGTTTCCATAAGACATACACTCTGGAGGAGGAATTATTTGGTTAGTCATTATAAGTATGCAGAGAATCAAAACATATTGTTAGGACTCAACTTGTCATCTGGCCCTCCTTCTAGCACCATTAATGTTGATGGTGTTGGACCCGCCAACATTCAGGGGACCTCCCTGGTATGAAGTCCCAACTAGACATCACACCGTTTGGTGTAGGAGTCCCATTTGGTACGATGGCCTAGTTTCCATTATCTTAAAGATATGCCTTATCTCTTGCTTGTCAGCACATGACAGTGGTTTACATAGTCTTCAAACAATGAGGCTCATCTGCCTGGTGAGTACTTAGTTTCTCTTGTGTCAAAGTTCTTTCACTATAGAGGGAGAGGGTGAGAGTGAGTCTCAAGTAGAAAGGGAATAGTCTCAAATCTATCAGAGACACACAACACAATAGGATCTATGTTGCTTTCGGCGAAGTAGTCCACACAGATGCGATAGTCACAAACATAAAGTGAACAGATAGCATGTACAACACCCAACGGAATATTCCACATGAGTGCGACGATCGTTATAACAAGTTTACGAGAATGAATTTGTTGAGTGTCCAACGAAACAGTCCACACGGGTGAGCCAGTGTTAACAAATCATACAAAACATTTCGAACAACATATATACTAAAACAACATAAATAGTTCAAGTGTCTTAATATAGGTAAAAGAAACATGTATTACAAGTGTCCAAAGAATAGTCTTACAAACGAATACAATACATGTGTGAAAACATGCTAGCCTGTTAACAGGATTCTGAATTAAGAGAAAGTTCCAAGACACATCCGTACAACATTACATCACTAACCCCAATAACGGGGTGTTGGATTCATTGCTCGCTCCTCAAAGAAAATATTACAGACTCTTAAGGCTATGTGGGAGGAGCCAAGGTGAAAAGTCCTTTGCATGTACAAATGAGGGGTATATATAGCCAAAGGGTGAAACTGACCCTTGTGACTTTTCAAATTTCCTCATGACTGTTCTACTTACATGACTCTTTGACTTCATCCATGGGTCTCTTTGACTTCCATGTTACATTACATTGATTACAGATTTATGACCAAAGTAGTGATGTGGCCGATGTGGCTCATGACACAAATCAACATGACGTTGCATGTATGCACATGTTGGCTGTGTTTTTTGTGTCGAGCTGCTGAGTGATGTGTGTGCCTGTGGTGTACCATAGATTCAACTCCACATGGGAGAGTGCGCAAAGTCTTCAATGGTACTGGTGTTCACTTGATATTTCATGCATGTGCATGTGTCTCCTTCGCTTACTACTTGGTATGCTTCATGTGTTCATCCAATTGCGAGAAAGTACTCTATCATGTGCTCCTTGTTCATCCCTTTCATCATCACTCCATGTCTCATCCATGTACCTATTTATGCAATCACTCATGATGAGACGACATCAAATCTAGAAATCCCCTAGTCTTCCATGATGCATAGTTTTTGTTTTCGGGTGCAGGTGACTAGGAGAGAGGACAAGGCTCTGAAGTAGCGCAGAGCACATTTTAGGCCGAGATGCGAGGCTCTGTGCCACTATCAAGAAAAATTGTGTAAAGGTCACTAAGAGGCTGGGATGATTAGTCTGGAACAATAGTGACATTCTGTGGGATTTGCCTCAGCTAGGAGGAAAAAGTGCACAAATATTCCTAGGAAGGTAATGCGGGTTGCAGAGGACACCCACAGTGAAAACTGCACAGATTTTTAGGGGATACTAGGAGCGGGTTGCGGGAGATTGTTGTCCAAAACTGCGCAAATGTGGGAGGAAGTCATGTTGAACATGTATCTGTAGTTTCCGGCTGAGCAGGGTGTCGGGAAACTGGTGGACACTCTAAGAAAACAACACAATTTTCAGGAGGAGCAGCAGGCCAACTTGTTGAGAAATGGCAACAAGAAATTCCAGTTTAATTTGTTCTCAAATTAAATTGTGAATTAAAATAGAATTATTTTCTCATAGCAATTTGAAAATAACTAATTAACTTAATTAATTTAGGAAATTCGAATTGGAAGTATTTTAGAAAACATGTATAGGTTCTCCCTAACTTATAGGAGTTAAGGATAAGTTATGAATGAGTTGTAATTAGTTAAATTAGTTTATTGAGTTAATTCTAGTTAAATTAGTTCCAATCAATTTCAGGAACTAATAGTGAGTAAACAGTCGGTTGGGGCACTAGTGACCCAATTAGTGCTACTCTAGTTAACTGAAGATTCCACCATCAGAAACTCATGCATGTTGATTTCGAGAAAGACCTAGTTGATACTAGAGTGTAGGGACAATGTACTATTTGTTTTAGATTTTTCTGAGTTGCACTGATAGTGCATGCATTCAAGAACTGATCCTTGAGGGATTGCACTATTTTTAGAGGCTTTATTTCCCTTTAAATACAATCTATCCTTCATAGGAATTACACATTGGAATAGAGATTTGGAGAGCTTGTGAATTGGATAATATTTGGCCTTGGGCTTGCTTATGAGTTGGAGATTGAATTTGCTGAGTGTTGGGATTGTTCTAGAGAGAACAAGCATTGTAATTTCATCTTGATTTTCCTGATTAATACAAAACAAATAGTGGGGTTTTGAGTTGTGGCTTTCCCCAGATATTCATTGTGTTATGTGCCTTTGATTCTCTTCCTCTATTGATTATTATTTGCTCAATGTTTATGGGCTTCTGCTGTAAAGAGTAGAAGTAGATTCTTCTCTCTTGTTTTAGTAGATTACATGAGCTTGTGAATCTACAGGTTTTTCTACATGGTATCAGAGCAAGATTTTTTTTGGGCTGAGAGTTTTCAAAGAATTTCTGTGAAAAACTTTTAGAAACAAATTTTAGATTTTGGATTCCTTGGGAAAATATACCCAAATTCAAAAAACAAATCGGCTGAATCGAAGTTTGGATAAGGGAGGTATCGTTGATTTAAAATCAGCTCTCTAGAGGAGATTTCGAAGTTTTAAGTTTTGGGTTATAGGTGAAAGTCAAATTTGCATACATATTTTAGGATTGGGAGATGGCGTTCCATGGGTTGAGGCTTGATTATGCCTTAGAAAGTAGCTCAAATTTTATAGCCTAGAGGTATAAGATGGAGGCTATGCTAGAAGATAATGGCTTGAAGGAATTCATTGATCAAGAAGTCCCCAAGACAACAACTACGGATGCACAGAAATTGACCGAATGGAAGAAGTGTGTAGCAAAGGCAAGGCAGATAATCCTTTAGGGAGATTGATACCACATTGTCTTGAGTCTCCATGGTGAGGAAACTCCTCATGCTATGTGGAAAACATTGACAGACTTGTATCAAAATAGCAGTGATCAAAGGAAGTTGGCATTGAAGGATAAACTTGGTAAAATCAAGATGGAGAAAGGCGAGATGATTCCAAAGTACTTGAGCAAGTTCACTCAATGTCAGGATGAACTTGGAAGTGTTGGAATCACAGTTGCCGAGGATGATATGTTGAGCCTTGCTCTTCTTAGACTCCCAAAGAGTTGGCATAGTTATCAGGACTCTATCAATGGTCGGGAGATGTTGCGAGATTGGGAACGACTATGGTCGGATTTGATGTAGGATGAGATCAGGAGGAACATCAGGGATGGCTCTTCATCAAAGACTAATGATGAAGAGAACTATGCCTTAGCAATTAAGGCAAGGAAGGGGAAAGGTAAAATTTCACGTTCCAAATCTGATTCTTATCATGGAGGTAAGAAGAAGGACATGAAGAAAGTCAAATGCTTTCATTGTCACAAGATGGGTCACTTTGCTACAAATTTTCCATTGAAGAAGTCCAAGGAGAAGTCCTCAGGAGGAGTGGCGAGTAAGGCTTTGGCCTCCCAATTCGAATTGGACTTTTCCCTCATTGCATGCTTGGTGTCATCAATGATGGGAAGTGTTTGGTACCTTGACAGTGGAGCTTCATTCCACATGACTGGCAACAAAGAGTTATTCAGTGACCTAGAGGAGAAGGATATCGAGATGCATATCGAGATGGGTGACAATGGGAAGCATAATGTTACTGTTATTGGCACTATAACCTTTTAGGGGGAGCATGTGGCTCCACTCACCTTGAAGAATGTTATGCATGTACCCAGACTGACAAAGAACTTGGTATATGTTTCCATGCTTGAGGATAGAGGCTATGATGTGATTTTCTCGAAAGGAAAGGTTTTCCTTTGACACATAGCCATGGGTCAAGTAAAGAAGATAGGGATTCGAGTTCAAAATCTCTATAAGATAGAGGTAGATGATTGTGCTGCTTTGAGTTGAAAAACGGAAAATATGTTGAGCCGAGACATCGACAAGTTGTGGCGTAGGCGATTGGGCCACTTGCATCATGGGGCTTTGAAGATATTGCAACAAATCTCTACTAGTCTTCCCAAAGGTATGCTTGAGCAAGTTGATACATGCAAAGGTTGTACTTTGGGAAAATACACCAAGTCTTCCCTTGGAGATAGAGACAATCGAGCAGATTCTATTCTGGAGAGAGTCCATTCAGATGTGTGTGGACCATTCTCGATATTATCCACTGCCAAACACGGGTATTATGTTATATTTGTAGATGAATATTCTTGTAAATGCTGGATATTTTTCATGTAGATAAAGGATCATAAATTCACAGAGTTTTGTGAATTCAAAGCATTGGTTGAGAAAGAGTTTGGAAATAAGGTTAAAGCTCTACAGAGTGATAATGGTGGAGAATATGTCTCCAATGAGTTTAAGAACTTCTACATAGCAGAAGGGATTAAACGAGCACTACAACAAAACAAGCAATTTGCGCCAGATTTAGCACCATATTTTAGTGTATTTTTCTCTCCATTGGGATGATCAACCTGGCGCTAAATCTGGCTCTATTGTACAATTTTTAAAGCGTCCTTTTTTGCACCAAATTTTGCATCTTTTTTTACGCCAAATTTTGCATCATATTTTGCACCAAGATTTGCATTTGGTTTTACAACAGGTTTTGCTTCTAGTTTTGTGCCATTTTCTGCATCTATTTTTGCATCATTTTTTGCTTCCTGTTTTGTGCCATTCTTTACTTCTATTTTTGTGTCGTAATTTGCATCGAGTTTTACACCATCTTTTGCATCTGATTTAGTGCCCTTTTTTGCATCGTTTTTGTGCCAGTTTTTGCCTCTACTCTTATGCCATTTTTTGCTTCTAATTTTGTACTTATTTTTACATCTATTTTTGTATCAATTTTTCTGCCTTTTTTTACACCATTTTTTGCATCTAATTTTGCACCATATGTTGGATCTGATTTAGTGCCAATTTTTTCATCCATTCATTTTTTCCATATGCATTTTCATTTCGTTTGTCTCCCTTTTTTGCATCCTATTTTGCACCTGATGTTGCATCATTCGTTGCATCCAATTTCACATCATTTTTAACAACATTTCTTACATCCAATTTTGCATCCTTTTGATCATCTAAATTTTCACCCTATGTTAGACCATGTGTTGCATCCACCTTTCAATCCCATTTTGTGCCTAATGTTACATTCAATTTTGAGCTATTTTTTTCGTCTACGTTTGCATTTGTTTTTGCACCAAATTTTGAATCATTTGTTGCACCTCATTTTTCATCCAATGTTGCATCCGAATTTGAGCCATTTTATGCCCATTTTCGCACCATTTTTTCTACTTATATGTCCAATTTTCACCATTTTTTATGTCCATTTTTCCATCCTTTTTGGTATCTAATTTTGCATCCTTTTTGGCATCCAAATTTGCATCCTTTTTTCTGCCACATTTTGCGTCCACGTTTTCATCTTATTTTGCACCTAGATGTTGGTCTAAATTTTCATCTAGTTATGCATCATTTTGGGCATCCTTAGTTCCACCCTTTTTTAGTCCCATTTTGCTTCTTGTTTTGTGTCTTTTCTTACATCCTTTTTTCACCCAAATTTTCATCCTAATTTTACACCATTATTTGATCCTCATTTTAGTGTCCATTTTTACATCCTTGTTTGCACCCAATTTGGTATCTTTCTGTATGCCCTATTTTGTTCCCTTCTTTGTGTCTAGTTTTACACCATTTTTTAATTCTACTTTAAAACCTTTTTTGTCTCATTGTTTGCATCTTTTTTTGATGGCTAGTTTAACATCCAATTCTACTCTCAAATTTGCATCGATGGTTACATCCACTTTTGGCTTCTTGTTTAGAGTTTTACTTTTACTTCCATTTTACTAATTTTATTACATAGTGAAATATATTACAGTTTCTAAATATCATTTTGCTATAGGATTTAATGCACAGTTAGATGAACATAAAACCCTCTCAGTTTATCACAGAAACCTAATATAGACTGATTAAGAGAAAGGTTGTTCTAGGGCTCAAGATTCTTAGTAGATCAAGGTGTAGAGTATAGATTAAGAAAAGAAGAATGAATTCATGTCAGTCCTCGCATGCAGGTCTTATTGGAGTTTTTAGTGTTGCTGGGAAGCGCTCCTGGATAGCTCCAAATCATGGTCCTACACACAAGAGAGAGAACAAAGAAAACTTCACAACATAATATCTTGATAATTGAAACTATCGTAAACATATAAATATTACTGAATAAAGAAATATAAACCAAAATGCCATACATTCATTAGTTAAATAGGATAAATACAGAATGAATAGTAGCACATGGAAGGAAGAACGACTAATCTATATTAATAAAGGAGTTGGAGGAAAGTTACAACCATCAGATACATTTGCAACAACACCTTCCCCCAACTCCTAGCTCCAAAACTCTCCATCTCAAGATAGATCTCAGCAGCATGACAATACATGAATTCCCATTATTTCCTCAATGGCCAAGCCTCCAATATATAGGAATGTGAAGGCTATGAAGCTTTCCCAAATTCCTCATTAGTTCAATCTTGGCAAAAGATTTTGGGTGAATAATGTTTCCTCATATAAAAATGGCATTTTCCACTTTTTAGATGCTTTTGTGCTTAGGAAAAAGCTTCCCCATGCTTTATGGCTCTTTCCCACTTTTGTATGCTTTTATTTTTTAGGAAAAATCTAAATATGAGGATAAAGAGATCACATTCCACCATATGAGTTTCCGCAAGTGAACAAGAGAGTGTAGTTAACTCAAGCTTTTTTCATCACATTAGAGGAATTTTCATTTTAAAATGTTAACATTGAATTTCCATGTCATAATGTGTAAGCCAATCAAAATCCTTTAAAATTTAAAAGACATATAGTTGTGACTAGGCAGTGGATTTTTTTAATAATATAACTTACCTAATTTAACTATGAATGCTGCCCAAGTGACCCAAAACTATATTAAATATTAAAAATAAATTTAATATCTTAATCTATAAAAGTTAGAATATCTAGAATATTTTTAATGAAGGGTAAATCATGGCATGTTAAATAAATAAATTTAAATATAAAATCCTAAATCCTAAATTTAATTTAAATTTTAAATTTACTTTCTTAATTTAAATCTTGTGTATTGATAAATTAATTTAAATATAAATTATAAATATATGGTTCTTTTGATAAAAGTGCATTTATTTGAGTAACTTAAATTTATATTTTAAATTTTCCTTTTAAATTTAAATTTTCTTAAATCTTGTGTTACTAAATTAATTTCAATATAAAATACATGTAGATGGTTATTTTTTATAAAAGTGACGTTTATTTTGGTAAATTAAATTTAAATTTAAATTTCCTTTAACTTTTAAATTTGCTTTTTTAATTTATATTTTATTAATTCTTGTGCTAATATATTAATTTAAATATAAAATACATATACAGTTATTTTGATAAATGTGACAATCTTTTGGGTAGTTTTGGTAAAAGCATATAAAATGATATATTAAAAAATTGTCTACATGGCATAATTTTATTAGTTTCTTAATTTTTTCTTAGGTGGTTATTATTTTGGTAACAAAAGTTAGATGAAGGGGACAACTTGTTATAGACTAGGATCCCGTGGTCCTCATGGTATGTAACTTGTAGGCTTATATAGTTTAGGAGAAAGGGGTATTTCAACTAACAACATAGTATTCTCCTCCAAAATAATGAGGAGGTATTTTCATGTATAACACATTTAAGAATATATCACAATTCAAATTCATAATTTAGTATTTGTAAACAAATTTAAGGGTAATTGACAACATTCATAAAAAATATATCAGTATCCTCATATATAACAATTCTCCATGAAAAAATCATTGACAATTTTCAATATACATATATTACTACTAAATCAACATCTATTGCAGATATCATTATTCCAAGGTAAATTCACAACATTACATCCAAAAATAGTGATGTCATCATACATAATCATTCTCCATAAAAAAACATTGATAGGTTTCAACACATATATAAAGTAACAAGATAATACTAATACTATCCTCATCATCCTTAATCAAATCAACTAAGATTCAAATTTGTGATTATCATATCAAAATATTTCATGAACACCATTATTCTAAGGTAAATTTACAACATCTATCAAAAGATAGTAATATCATCATACATAATAATTCTTCATCAAAATAATGTTGATAATTTTCAATATATACATAAAAGGACAAGAGAAAAATGATAATATCATCATCATATTTAATCAATCAACTAAAAGTCAATGTAAGATTACCAAATAGAAATTTTTCATAGATATCATTATGATAAGATAAATTCACAACATCCATAAAAAAATAGGAATCTCATCATACACAATAATTCTTCATAAAAAAATTGTAAAAAATTTTCGACATATTCACAAGGTAACAAGATAGTATCATCATCATTATTCAAATAAACTAAAATTCAAATGTATGATTACCATATTAAGACATCCAACTAAATATAAAAAATAACGCATGGCTAGCTAGCACCACGAAAATCATAGCCAAACTCATCCTCATGATTATTTCCATGATCATCATCCTGACCATCTTGATAATGTCATCCACATAATCATCACCAATGCCATCACCATCCTCATCATCATGATCTCTAATATATGATGTAACCTAAACATAGTCTATATCATCATCTTCGTGGTCATTACCTATAGCGTTCTAGAAAAAAACAATATTAGATGTTAGTACTAATTCTATAGCAAAATGCATATTTTTATTACAATGCTAACAATAAAATGAGGTAGGACATAATAACATTTAATAGTACTAAAAATAAAATGAAAATATGGCTTAAGATATATTGGAGATCCAACTAAGATTACACTTGTAACTCACATTAAGTAGTAGAAGCATTTTTTAATCCATATGAAGTAGGTACCCATTTGATCTTCATATTATATTGTGAATATAGACAAATATAGCTTAACACACAAATATAACTTGTTAAGTTGAATTTATGGAATTAATTAACACAAATATATTAAACTACACTACAATAAAAATTCGAATTATTAAGGATATTTGGATGGGTAATGAAGGTGATTCAAATTTTCTACCGAGTTTATTCATTTTTGTGATCAATAATAACTTTCCCACACGCAGGTAATATTTTCCCCATATAGGGAATCCCTAATGGCATAGGGTCCCTATCATTGTATTGTTGTCCTCGTTATCATCATTTAATCATCATCCTCATTGCCATTGTCATCGTCATCATATTCACCATCGCCACCACTATCATAGGTCATTTTTGATGACGATTATTGTCATATCTTCCTTGGTTTCTAATATATATATGTATATGATGATGATGAGAAAAAAAAAATCATTGGTCATAAAAGGTTACCATACTAGACTATCTTTAAAGGTAGATCAAATTATTTTTTTTGCACACTTCCAAAACATATGGTTTCTATTCCAAGGTAGATATTGAACACATTGATGAATGCAACTTTGTCTTGGATGTATCATCCAAGCATTCGGTATATTTACAAGTTCACTTGTCATTTTCATTGTTTTTTAAAATGTTAAATATTTTCACGCATGATATACTGAATAGTTAATGGACACTACAAATAGTATCCAGTACGGTTGATATTATTCTACTTATATGCTCTTTGTAACTAAACAAAATTATTAATTTTGTCTTGAAAATTAGACTTGTAGCACAAAGAAAATGGTTGGGAATTATTTAATGACTATATCAATTCACAACTACTAACAATTGTTTTTGCTTTCTCCTTAAGTTTTGCAACCCAATTTGACTTAAATTTGCTTAACAGTGAAAAACCATTTGTCAATACTTCAGGTTTTACAAAATTCCTATAAACAACTATATCTACTTGGTAATCTAAAAAATATCAACAAATTCACAATCTCATATATTAGTCAGAAGAGGCCATCGTCAAAGTGAATCAAATACCAAGAATGATCTATGTCTGCTAAAACCTATAATCACATTGTTTCCTTAATAGCAACTAAAAACTTCTATACCCAGTTGTTGAACTTTTGCAACCAATTATAAACCTTCAACAAGAAGCAGTTTTCTAACGAGAATTATTGCCATATCTTCCTTAGTTTTACGAGGAAAAAGAAATAAAATTTCATTTGTTATCAAAGGTAAACCAAATTCATTATTTTCATACTTCCAAACCTAGGGTTTCGTATCCAAAGTAGATCCTAACCACATCAATGAAACAAACTTTGTTTTTATGTATCATCCAAACATTATGTACAATTACAGACTCACCTCTAATCCATTGTTTATAAAAATGTTGAATATTTTCATACATGATATACTGAACAGTTGGACAATGAAAATAGTTGTCATCGCTATTCTTCCATTTATATGCTTTTTGCAACTTATTTGAAAGAGCAATTTTGTCCCAACAATTACACTTGTAGCATAAAGAACATGGTTAATACATATGATTAGACCAAAAACTAGTTACTACCAAAATTCAACAAAAAAAAATATTACTTCATAAAAATAGAATGAAAAACAAAAAATATAAAAACAAAAATTTCCCAAATTAAAAATAAATAAATGATAAACCTTTTTTTACCAAAATTTAGTGATTTTTTTAGTGCTAATACTAACATCACCATTACAACAAGATATTTTTCTAGTGCTAATATTGCCATTACCACAAGATATAAGAGGGATATAATGCAAAAAGTTTAATAATAATATGTATGTAGAATATGGTCTTCAGACTGGTGAATTCATGATAATCAATGGGACTACAGTCAAAATAATTGGATGTTATTTACTTTTTTACATAGATTGTCAAAATAATTGCATAAATCGGTTTTTTTTAACCAAAATTTAACAAAAACTTTGCTAGTGCTAACATTAGAACCACCATTACAACAAGATATCTTTCTAGTGTTGAAAACACCATTATAGTAAGATACCTCAAGAGAGACAAAAAATTTAAAAAGTATGATAGTAATACGTATCCAGAAGATGGTATTGAAACTAGTAATTGTTCACGAATCCATAAGATTGTAAGGTCATTCTCATTATCATAATCATTGTCATCATCATCACCATCATCCTTGTCATTGTTATTTCCATCATTACATTATCATCATAATCACCATTCATGCCATCATCATCATCATTATGGACATTGTTTGCAATTGTTCATAATTGTAGATGTTGTAAGAAATATCATCAACCCAAAAAATGTGATCAGTGCTAGAAAAGGGTTGTTTAGGACACATTGATATACGTAAGAGAAATAACAACTCTATTTTTGACAGATGATCGATGATGATCATCATCACCACCATTATCATCGTCATTGTCATTTTTATCATCCCCATCATCATCATTAATGTAATTTCTATCGACATTGTTGTAATCATGCATCATCATCATTCATGCCATTATTGTTTTTGATGATGACCTAGATGGAAATAATGATCATGACACCAAAGATAATGCTTATGATTATGACAATGACAACATCTAAAATTGGGAAGATTCGCCAACGTCATTAGCATCGTCATCATCATAATCATTGCCATCATCATCATTGTCATTGTAACCACTATCGTCTTTATCATCATAATCACAATTCATGTCATCGCCATCATATTCATTTTCATCATTGTCAATATTATTAACATTGTCATCAATTGTTCATAATTGTCAATTCCATAAGGAATATCATCAATGCAGAAAATATGATGAGTGTTGGAAAAGGGATGCAAAAGCGAACATAGAAATGGGGGCAACAATAGAAGTAAAATTGGATGAAAAGTGGATACAACATAAGTAGATGCACAACAACATGAAAAACCTGACACAAAGGTGGATGCAAAAGTAGATGCAGTTGTCAATGCAAACTTGGATGCAAACATGAAGGCAAAAGTGGAAGCAAACATGGGTCCAATGGTAGGTGTCAAACTTGGCACAAATTGTGGTGAAACAAATGTGGATGCAACAATGGAAACAAAAGTATATGCAAAAATGGATGAAACAAAAGTGGATGCAATAGGGGATGCAAACGTGGAAGCAAATGTGGTTGCAATGGTAGGCACAAGATATGGTGCAACAAAAGTGGATGTAACAATAGACAAAAAATATGCAAAATAAGATGCAAAAATGGATGTAAAAGTAGAAGCAAACATTGATGCAACAGGCAAAACAAAATTGGATGCAAAAAATGGATATAATGTAAGTAGATGCAAAAGTAGATACAAAACGAGATGAAAAACCCAATGCATAAACCTGACATAAAAGTGGATGCAAAAATAGATGCAATATTTGATGCAAAAGAGGATGTGAACATTGATGCAAAATTGGAAGCAAACGTGGATACAACAGTGAGTGCAAAACATGGTGCAAATTGTGGCATAACAAAAGTGGATGTAATGATAGATGCAAAAAAAGAATCAAAGTATGATGCAAATGAAGATGTAAAAAGGGATGCAAAAAGTGAAATTTAAAATGGGTGCAACAGTGGATGCAAAATTGTGTGCAAAAGTGGATGCAATAGAAGTCGATGCAAAAGTAGATGCAAAACGAGACACAAAACCTGATGCAAATCCCGGTCCAAAATTGGATACAAAAAGGGATGCAAAAATAGATGTAGTAGTTGATGAAAACCTAGACACAAATGAGGATGCAAACATGGATGCAAAATTATAATCAAAAGTGGGTGCAAAAGGAGGTGCCAAACTAGGTGCTAATTGTGGCACAAAAATATTAGATGCAATAGTGGGTACAATAATAGATGCAAAAGAGGATGTAAATATGGATGCCAAACAAGAGGGAAAAGTGGATGCAAAATTTTATGCAAAACTAGACACAAAACTCGATGTAAAACTTGGCGCAAAAGGGATGCACAAATGGATGAAAAAATGGATGCAAAAAATGATTTAAAAAAGGATGCAAAAAAGGATGAAAAAGTTGATGCAAAAGTTGATGCAAGTGTAGGTGCAAAAAGTGGATGCAAATGAGGATGCAAAAGTATGTCAAACAAAATTAGGTGCCAAACTTGATGCAAAACCTGGAACAAAACCTGGTGTAAAGGATGACACAAAACTTGGCATAAAATTTGGTGCAAAACGTGGTGCAAAACCTATTGCAATACCTGGTGCTAAACTTGGTGTAAGATTTGGTGCAAAACTTGATGCAAATTTTGTGTCAAGTTTTGCACCATATTTGATAAATGGATGCAAATAGCACCAAAAATGGGCTCTAGATGCAAAAAAAGAAGTAAAAAGGGACGCTAATCGCTGGTTTTGTTGTAGTGGAGAGTTGACAGAACCTCATAACCCTCAACAGAATGGGGTTGCCAAGAGGAAGAACACGAACATAGTAGGGGAAGCAAGGGCAATGTTGCATGATCAGGGCCTACCACTACACTTGTGGGCTGAGGCATGCAATACAACAGTTTATGTTCAGAACCGTAGCCCACATCAGATACTTGAGATGAAGACACCAGAGGAGTCTTATTCCAGTAAGAGGCCAGGTGTTGGTCACTTTAAGATTTTTGGGTCATCGGTTTAGGCTGGAGGAAAAGTTAGTTGTGAGCTCTCGTTGGCTTTACAAGGTAAAGCAAGCTGCAGATGGTAGTGTTGAGAAGAATAAGGCCAGATTTGTGGCCCATGGCTTTTCACAGGTAGAGGGGATTGACTATGATGATTCCTTTGCTCCAGTTGAAATGTACTCGTTATTCAGATCTATTTTGGCACTATCAACACAGATGGTTTGGAGTATCCATCAGATGGATGTGAAGACTGCCTTCCTCAATTGCATGATTGAGGAAGAGGTGTACATAGAGAAACCTGAAGGTTTTGAAACCTTGGACGGTGAGTCACATGTGTGTTGACTCAAGAGAGCGTTGTATGGGTTAAAACAAGCACCCCGTGCTTCGTACACTAGGATAGATAGCTACTTCACTGGGTTGGGCTTCATGAAGAGTGAAACAGATGTGAACCTATATCACATAGTGGTGGAAGGTAAGATTTTGATCATTGTACTTTATGTAGATGATCTTATACTGATAGGTGATGAGAAGCTCATCAAATCTTGCAAGGAGGACCTTGCAAGAGAGTTTGAGATGATGGACATGGGGCTCATGCATTAATTTCTTGGAGTACAAGTCAGTTGTGAGCTCCCGTTGGCTTTACAAGGTAAAGCAAGTTGCAGATGGTAGTGTTGAGAAGCATAAGGCCAAATTTGTGGCCCATGGCTTTTCACAGGTAGAGTGGATTGACTATGATGATACCTTCGCTCCAGTTGCAAGGTACTCATTAATCAGATCTATTTTGGCACTATCAACACAGATGGTTTGGAGTATCCATCAGATGGATGTGAAGACTGCCTTCCTCAATTAAATGTTGAGGAAGAGGTGTACATAGAGCAACCCGAAGGTTTTGAAACCTTGGACGGTGAGTCACATGTGTGCTGACTCAAGAGAGCATTGTATGGGCTAAAGCAAGCACCCCGTGCTTCGTACACTAGGATAGATAGCTACTTCACTAGGTTGGGCTTCATGAAGAGTGAAACAGATGCGAACCTGTATCACATAGTGGTGGAAGGTAAGATTTTGATCATTGTACTTTATGTAGATGATGTTATACTGATAGGTGATGAGAAGCTCATCAAATTTTGCAAGGAGGACCTTGCAAGAGAGTTTGAGATGAAGGACATGGGGCTCATGCATTAATTTCTTGGCATGGAGGTATGGAAGGGAGATGGGGAGTTGTTTTTTTCTCAAGGAAAGTATGCCAATGAGATACTTAGGAGATTCTGCACGGAGAGAAGTAAACCCATGGAGACTCCTCTAGCTAGTAATTGGAGGAAGGAGGATGCTACTTTAGGAGAAGTAGTGGAAGCTACTGTTTACAGGCAGCTTGTGGGTTCACTCATGTATTTGGTGAACACATGACTAGATATGTGTTATGAAGTTAACCAGCTTAGTCAAACGATGGTTAGGCCTACCAAGCTGTATTGGAAGGCATAAAAGCATGTATTGAGATATCTCAGAGGCACTACTCAGTTTGGGTTGTGGTATAGACGGACAGAGGGAGTGAAGCTTCAAGGCTTCACCAATGTAGATTTGGTGGGGAGTCCATCTGACAGGAAGAGCACATCAGGATGAATCTTTAGTATTGGGTCAGATGCAGTTTCTTGGTACAACAGGAAACAGAGAACAGTTGCACTCAGTTCGGCAGAGGCAGAGTACATGGCTACAAGTCAAGTAGCATGTGAGGCTATCTGGATGAGGAAGATCCTGGTTGGTTTGTTTGGTCAGAAGATGGATCCAACAATGATTTATTGTGATAATCAGAGTTGTATCAAATTCCCTGAAAATCTAGTTTTTCATGATCGGTCCAAGGATATAAATATCCGATATCATCATCTTATAGATTGTGTATTGAGGCGGATCATGTTGTTATATTACATTCCCACAGTGGAGCAAGATGCTGACATATTGACAAAGGTATTGCCAAGATGTAAATTCGAGTTTCTCAAAGATAGGATCGAGGTAGTGGATAATCCCTTTCTTGTTGAGAGGGAGTGTTGAGAAATGGAAACAAGAAATTCCAGTTTAATTTGTCCTTGAGTTAAACTGTGAATTAAAATAAACTTATTTTCTCATAGCAATTTGAAAATAATTAATTAAGCTTAATTAATTTAGGAAATTCGATTGGGAAGTCTTTTAGAATACATGCATATGTTCTCCCTAACTTATAGGATTTAAGGATGGGTTATGAATGACTTTTAATTGGTTAACTTGGTTTATTGAGTTAAGTCCAGTTAAATTAGTTCGAATCAGTTTCAGGAACTAATAACAAGTAAATAGTCAATTGGGACACTAGTGACCTAATTAGTGCTACTGTAGTTAACTGAAGATTCCACCATCAAAAACTCATGCATGTTGATTCTGAGAAAGACCCAGTTGAGACTAGAGTGCAGAGACAGTGTACTATTTGTTTTAGATTTTTCTGAGTTGCACTGATAGTGCATGCATTCAGGAACTGATCCTTGAGGGATTACACTATTTTTAGAGGATTTATTTCCCTTTAAATACAAGCTATCCTTCATACGAATTACATATTAGAATAGAGACTTGGAGAGCTTGTGAATTAGCTAATATTTGGCCTTGGGCTTGCTTATGAGTTGGAGATTGAATTTGCTGAGTGTTGGGATTGTTCTAGAGAGAACAAACATTGTAATTTCATCTTGATTTTCCTGATTAATACAAAACAAATAGTGGGGTTTTGAGCTGTGGATTTCTTCGGATATCTATTATGTTATGTGCATTTATTTCTCTTCCTCTATTGATTATTGTTTGCTCAATGTTTATGGGTTTCCGCTATAAAGAGTAGAAGTAGATTCTTGTCTCTTGTTTTAGTATATTACACAAGCTTGTGAATCTATAGGTTTTTCTACATGGCTGACAGGGGAACTGACTGATAGAACTGCACAATTTTTAGAGGTAGTGCAGTGGCAGGTAGTGAGTGCGTGTCCCTCATGTCTGCGCAATTTCTTCAATCAACAGAGGCAGGCATGTTGACAGCATCTACACAATTTTTGGGAGGAGTAAATCTCGAGGTGGTTTCCCAGTCAAATTCTCTGGTTGACCATCGGGAGGCTTGATTGGTAAGATTGCAGGAAGCACAGATTGAGATAGCTTCTTGGGAAAATTTTGCGTTGTTCTGGGTGACAGTTAGGAAGGTTGATTCCAAAACTGCGCAGTGTAGAGTGCCTGGAGGGCAGCCTCAATCTCTATCCAGTTATAGGCAACAAGGCTTGGTCACTAAAGGTCGAGACTGCGCGGTACGGCTTAGTGAAGGGCTAAGACTACAAAGTATGGCTCGGTGGAGGTCCTGCTGATGGAGGGTGGTCCATTCGATAGAGCTTCGACAAAAAGATTGTGTGTGTGAGCGAGTGAACTCATGTATACATGACCTTGCAAAAACACACTCAACATGACTTGATGACAAGACATCTCGAACCAACAAGACAACATATGCTCAGTGTGACTGACTGCGGGACTGTCTAATAGTGAAAGCGACAAGTGTGACACTTCGGATAAACCTTCGAACAACCATGAAAACAATTGCGCGACAGTGCTTACAACATCATGTGTGAGTGTGATAAATGTTTACATAGCAAACACAACTCAAACACAAACCTTCAACATCACCACAACATGGTCGTAAGCATGACATAACAATCAACGTGCCAAAGATGATAGTTGGTCAAGCAAGTGAGAAGGAAGAAAGACATGTAGAGGAAACACATGAAATGACTTTTTGTGTTTGCACACATGCATGTTACTAAGGATAAGATGATATGACAATGACAAGCAGTCCTGCAAACTCAACTAAGAAGTATACTTTGAAAGGTGTTCTTTACTTATCATACTTACCCTTGAGCTAATCATGCATCTGACGGAGTATGCATGTGGTCTTGATATTTTCCATTACTTGGTCTCTTGTTCCTTCTCCTCGACTCCTTGGGAGTGATCACAACATGGCACCTTTTCTTGTAGTCACTAAGTGATGGATCAACGTGGTTTCAGTGGGAAGTGACGACTACTGGGATGAGGCCATATGAGGCCCATTTGCGTAGTTTATGGATGCAAGACAGACATGGAAGCTTGGACAACACTGCACATTTTTTAGGCACGAGACATGATTGTAGGATGGGGATTGTGGGAGGAAACCTCCATGCAATTTCTAAGTGCAGTGCAGTCTGGGCAGCTGAGAGACAATACTGCGCAATTTCTGTTGATAGTGGGTTCCGGCTTGAGAAGGACACTGGAGGAAACCACTGCGCAATTTTGGATGCCAAGGGATGTTGGGGTCTCTGTGCACTACGAGGTTTTAGCAGGAAAGGGATGAAGCTTGATGGTTGCAGAAGCAAAGTAAAAATTTCTGGGAAGATGAATGAGTCTAGGCTACTTGGGAAATGGCTAAGTGTGAGTTCAGTAACACAAATGTAAACAATGATAGGACTCGACTGTCATTGCACACAGACACTTAGTGACACAACTTAGACCATCAAGAATTCATAAGAGCTACTTTTCTTGATGCAACAACCTTCGTGACAAGCGTGCGTGAAGTGAGGGTGAAACGTGTCTATGTGATGACAACCACTCATACGCACACAATTCCCTTGAAGCAAAACAACATTCCCTTTTAATGCCAAAAAACAACCCCTATGCCCAAAGGTGACACATGCTACATAAATGTGAGAACATGAACAACTCTTAAGATAAAGGAGGGGAAGCTTGAGATCACCAGCTTACCATCAAGTGACAAAGGATGATCGATCGCAGGATCTAAGGTAGGCTTCGAAATTTGCATGCGAGCCAAAATTTTGGAGGGTGGTTGTAGCTGCTACAAAACATTAACTTAGAGCGTGATATCCACAACCTAAGGAATGAGGGAACATTGTCTTGATTGGGGAATTCAATGCCCATACTTCCAATAACCAAGCTACTCTATTAAGTAATACCTCCAACCCTAACCCCTTATGGCTTGATTAGGGTTGTGCTCTGGCTAGTAAATTCCAAAGAAATTCTGAAGACAATACCAAGAACCTTTTTGGAACTAAGCTAATTAAGCTTTGTAGTTCCCAAAACCTAATTATTTGTAATGGGATTAATAAGTGGCCTTCCTCTGGCCAAGTGACTTGTATTCATGGGCGTGGTAGCAGTTTTGTAGATTATTCGATATTTGTTACCTAGGTTTCTCACCGTATTGTTAATTTTGACCTCTTAAACGACCATGAGCCTGAATTTGATCATATACCTCTCTCCTTAACCCTTAACCTTGATATGTACACCAACCACATGCATGTGAATGATGAGATTCCTATACACATGCGTTTTGACAAAGGTCAACTCGATCTCTTCTTAAAAGTTTTAACGAGAGATATAGGTTCCTTAACTTATAATGACAACATCGATCACATATACCACAATTTTACTACAATCCTCTCCAATACCATTAACAACTTCTCTAAGGAGGTATCATATAATAAGAACACTAGGACTTCTAACACGTTGTATGAAAATGATTGTAAATCTTTCGGGAAAGCAATTAAAGATGCTCCCAACGAAGCTATTAAGGATTATAAAATCAAAGTGTACAAATCTCTTATCAAAAGGAAAAAGAGAGCGTATATAAACAAGAGGCAAGATCATCTCCTTAACCTCTCTAAAGTTGAGCCCAGAAATTTATGGAGGAACATTCTTGTTTGTAAATTGAAAGAAAATAATTCGATCCCCTTAAAGGAATGGGATGTCTATCTTAGGAATCTTTATGACTCTTTGGACACCATGAGCTACATCAAAAGCACTCCTATAGAGGGAGATACCTTTTCTTTGGAAGACATGGAATCCGGGATTAAGAATCTTGCTAAGGGGAAAGATAGGGATATTGAAGGGTACCAAGATGACATTCTCAAAATTGGAAGGTCCATCCTCACCTCACACTTGCATAATCTCCTCAACTTAGCAGTCAAACAAGGCTTCCCTAAGTTGTGGATGCAAAGACTTCTTGTGCCTATATTTAAAAGTGGGGATAAAAATGTTCCCTCTAACTATAGGACTATCATGAGTAGCCACATTTTATCCAAGTTGTATGGGCTCATTCTGGAAAAGGAGATTAGCACTTGGCTTGAAATCCATGGTAAAAGAGCCATTGAGCAATCTAGTTTTAGAAGGCATCACTCTATGATTGACCACCTTGTCACTATCAACACCATTGTTGAGGAATGTTGTAACGGTAAGATTGATCTCTTCTGTTGTTTTGTTGACTTCAGAAAATCTTTTGACATAACTCCTCGCTAGAAGTTATGGCAAAGGCTCGATGAGATAAGGGTTCCTCTTGAGTTAAGGGTCATTGTTATTAGATTATATGAGAATGTTATTTCCAAACTTAAAACCATCGAGGGTTGGTCTACTGATATTAAATGCAACATTGGTGTTAAGAAAGGGTGTCCTCTATCCCCTACCCTTTTTGGCATTTACTTTGACAATCTTGAGGAATGCTTAGAAGTTGTTGGTTGTGAAAGACCCAAGTTCACTGGTATAGTCATTACTCTTCTCCTCTATGATGATGATATCGTCCTTCTTTCCAAGAGTCTTGACAATCTCAATACATAGCTAAAACCCTCCACGATTACTGTTCCAAGATGGGTATGATGGTTAATGCTGACAATACTAAAGCTATTATTATTAAATCCAAAAATATTGCTTATGATAATTTCCTTTATGATAACAATTACTTAGATAATGTTTCTTCTTATTAATATTTAGGTATTGACATCCACCATCAACTCAAATTGAATTACAACATTAAGAAAAGGATTATAGGAGGATGAAAATCTTACTATGAGCTTGAAAACAATTGTAAGAGGATTGGTCTTTGTGTTTGGAGTACAAAAAAGTTCCTCTTCGAACTCTCCTCACCCCTGTTATTTTATATGGATGTGAGGTGTGGGTTGCAGTCTATCTAGAGATTCATGGAAAAAGATTGAAATGATCTAAAAGAAATTCATTACCTACAACCTCAAGATTAAAAGTAATACTCCGTACCTTATTCTCTTAATTGAGGCTAGCCTTTCCCCCATTGAATGCATGGCTATATTTAGGTATTTGATGCATAAGAAGAAGTTGTACAACATGGAAGCCAAGAGACTCCCAAAATTTGCTTCTAGCTCTAGTCAAAACCACCTTTGACTCAAGCGAGGGTGGCATACGGATGCTAAGTCCTGGCCTAATTATTGGGAGATAAAGGAGGAAATGATCTTGGGTAATAAGGATAATATTAAAAATGCCATTACATCCAAATTTAAGGATAAGTTATAGAGTGATAGTGAGTTAGAGGGGAAAATTCAATTAAGATACTATAAGGAGGTTATCAACCCCATGCTTGCTAAATAGAATTACCTTTCTATCTTAACCAATGCTAAGAAGAGAATGAATATTATGAGGATTAGAACTAATTCTCATGAATTGCGGAGTGAAATTAGATGTTGGTCTACTCCCAAGATACCTTGGGACGAGAGAATATGCATCCATTGCGATACTAAGAGAGTCAAAGATGAAAATCACTCTCTCTTCAATTGTTTGGCCCTTACTCATAGGCGCTCTCATTTCCATAACATTTTCCCCACTACCAACCTCCTCGACTTATTCAATCAACGAAACTACAATGACCTCAGAATGCTTCTCTCCCTATTTTTAATCACAAGAATAAAATTTAAAATAATCCCAATTAACTACTTTGTTCTTAAAATTTAATAGACCATATTAGTGTTAATAAACATTAATCATCATTATCAATATATTAATTAATTTAATATCATAAATAATAAAGATAAAAATTTATATTAAATACACAATCATATTTCCATATATTTCTATACTATCCTAACCTATATATCTATCTTGCAATTCAATCAAAAACATATTGCATTTTTCTTTATAAAAGAAACATATGATATTGAAAAATAATGTACAAAAATCTTATTATGTTTCCATATATTCCTTTATGTTATATTTTTATATATCTCATTCCATTCCAGCAAAAACATATTACACCCAACTTTGAAGACAAACCAGGGAAAAAATAACATCACTGTTATATTGAAGAACGGTGTATAAAAAACTCGAACTCAAAATAGAAAATTATATTAAAACAATAGTTTATATATATAAATTTAATAAGAATTATAAATAGTTTATTATATATATATATATATATATATTTAATTTAATAATAATTTTAGAAAAATATATTTGATATAAAAAAATAAATATATAAATATATAAAAATCAAAATATTTATTTATTTTTATTATTATTAATATATAATTTTAATAAACATATAAATGGAAAAATTTCTATTTATTCTTTAAATTTTCATAACTTCAATGATTAAACTATATATATATATATATATATATATATATATATTTTTTTTTTTTTCACATGCTTTCCCGGAGTAGCTACAACTCTGTATCAGTTGATTGAACCTGCAAAATAACAAAATATGAAACATATTCTAATTTAATATCATTAATATATATAACAAGCTAAACTGATATTTATAATATTTCAATTTTATGAAAAAAATATAACATTGTGTTTTAAAACGAGAAATTAAACCACACGTTCATCCCATAACCGCCATCATCAGCACTTGCATGAATAACCCAATTTGCACTATCATAGTTTCTAGCCTATTCCACTTATGAAATACGGCAAACTAGTTTAATTATAGAATTAGTTTAGATGTGATTGGTTTATTATCCGTTTAAAATTCAGAAATTATTGAGGTGAGAGATTTATTTTATTTTTGGATATGATATAAATATATTAATTTAATATTAAAGTTGAAATTTATTTAAATTAATTAAAATAAGAAAATTAAATAATTATACGAAATATTTAAATAATATCTGTTTATAAAAAAATACAAGTAAAAAAATTAAATTCCTCTGAACTCATCATGTTAAATTAATATTTGAGAAAAATTGGATACATCGGTATCTGCAAAATACTTAAACAAATTAAATGAATTATTGTTTTGCAAAATACTTAAACAAATTAAATGAATTACTGAGAAAACAATAGAAAAAGATAAGTCAGGGACTTGGGCCGTTTAAAATATTTAAACAAATTAAATAAGATAGCGCGAGTCACTATGCTACTTTAACAAGGTTCGCGGTAACATGCTCTTTCTTGTTAACTCCTTGCTTGGTCAACATGATTCTTCTTATATTCAGTGGTACACGAAAAACAATACATAAATTAATTCATTATTTTTTTTTTGTAGTGTTGTGTAAATTAGAATTACAAAAATGTTTTTTCTCAAAATAATTGGGTAATTTCAACCTAATCCATTAAAAAATAAAATGCTGATGAAAAATTGCATAATATTAAATACACTAAACGAACACAATTACCTTGCTTCTTGTAATTTCTAGTGAAAGATTTCTCTCTCTATTCTCAATGCACTCACCTATTGCATAGCTCATGCTCTTTCCCAACACCATACAAGTGCTTGAAGTTATGTTTTTAAGTTTTGTATCACACCACCCCTTTTCTAATTATGTGCACATAGCTACATAAGTTTATGTTCATAACATAAACATTGAAACAATTTACCACTGAAGCATTAAAATAATAAGGGCAAATTTAGAATACCGAGGACATGGAAAAGTCATTATCAATAATAAAAAATAAATCAGCAAATTGAAAATTAGTGCATTGAAGTGAAGAGTCATGGAAAATAACCATGTTTAACTCATAAATAATATGAAACAAAAACTAAGAGTTTCATCCACGGGTGTTTAAGGAACTGCCATGTATGACTTAAGAGGCAATTACATGAATAAAAGGCCTTACCAACCATCTTTTGTCACTACAAAGCAATCAATAAGGCATCTAATTATCATGCAAAATAATAAATTATAAACAAGTTATAATAACTTCTGTTAGAAGAAGCGATGTTTCTAAAGAAATAGTAGCACATATGCTTTGAAAATAAATACTCTACACAAGGCAATGTACAAACTTAGGGTGATATGGAATATAAATATCCTATAACTAGGGTGAATTCAATTGATATTTATTCCACAAGAATGTCAACTCTAAAAGTACCATCCAATATATTGATGACAAATTCACATACAAAACAACAAACTGAACTATGATCTGAACTATTAGAGGATTAAATTATAAATAATGCTTTCTCTAAACGTAATGGAAGGATCAATATGATGCCTCACACAAAAAGAACATTACAATGAACTTGGAAGTGCTCTTATGATGTTAAACACCATCTATATAAACACCTATAAAATTGTATTTATTCATTAGTTGTTCATCACAAAGTACTCTATTCACATGCTAAACATAAAAAAAATTCTTGAAGATTCCAAAATATTTTTCTTTAATTTGACTTTACATGCTTGAAAAACTTGAAAAACTTGCACCTACATAGATTTTCGTTCATTCCTTCTCCTCATCATTAAGAGATTTATAGGTGACCAATATGTGTAAATAAAAGGTAGCTTTAAAAACTAATTCAACAAAGTTGGCTAAAAGTTTTTCTTTGATATGACTTTACACGCTTGCAAAAACTCTCACCTACATAGATTTTTGTTTATCAAGGCTCCTCCTCATTAAGAGCTTTAAAGGTGACAATACAATATCCTCATTAAGAGCTTTAAAGGTGACAATACAATATGTGTAAATAAAAGGTAGCATTAAAAACTAATTCCACAAAAATCATAATACTAGATTATTATGATATGAGTTTTGTAAAAGCATCTAATTATATTTTGCAAGTTACATAAACCTACAAGGAGCACCTAATTTAATTGGGATGTAAAGGTGCATACACACACCCCTTAGATAGAAGTGTTGTTAATTAGCTTGATTGCTTCATTATACTCAAATAAGTCTCCATCCTCAATTATATAGCCAAGCATGGATGGAAGGTTTGATCCACACTACAGTATCACATGAAACTCTCTTGAACTTACTAATCTCTCTAAACATTAAATTGAGTTGGAAATGGTTGAAAATTAGCACTGCTATGACCAAGCCCATTGGGAACATAGAATAAAGGTGTCTTTAATTTCATCACTACATTCATGCAAATAGAGTGATGAGAGAACCATTAAAAATCTATGCAGTCTTCATTGGGGGAGAAATACCATACCACGTATGTTGATACGTAAACTGTTGTGGATATTCCACTGGACAGTTCATCACAAAGATCTCACAATATTATATTAAAAATCCAAAATTCTACACTATTATAGTTTTATTAATCTTTAAGATCTATAGATTTAACTATAATTAGTGCATGCATGCGAATGAAAATTATGCAGAAAAGTAGAGAATGACAAAATAAGCACACACACAAACACACACAAAAGATAAGATATGATCTATGGGAAACCCTTTTGGGAGAAAACCTAGCTTGAAGGTGAGGCTGCTTCACTCTCTTTCTCTGTCTAGAAATATGGCTGTGGTTAGATACTCTCTGTGTGCTCTACCTCCTATCTCTCCTATCTATCTTTGCTCAACTATGGAACAAAATGCTCTCAAATGAATGGAATTCCTCTTCCTCCTAGTGGCTCGATTATAACACAACTCGATAGCCTACTAGTGGTTAATTTTGACTACATCAACTCTTAACTAGAGTTACAATATAGAATCTTCTAGATTCTTTTACATCATAATCATGTGGCTAGCCCCTTTTCCATGAATATTGGGGGCTGACGCGACATCCTCCTGAACTATAAGTGTGAAAACGGGAAGATCAACTTCTGAGTGACTTAAATTTTGCATACGGACTCTGATTGATGCCCTTCTTGTGCCATTGGAAATATCTCTTTGTGTAGAATAACATGAAAAAGTGTGGCACTAAATATGAAATTTTTTAACCCCAATAAATGTTATTTGATGTCACAAAACACTCCGAGAAGGTTTTAGACCATGTTTCACCAAACTGAGCCCTGTTGGCAAAAACAATCCCGTTAGTTGATTCCTCCACTTTTTCCACTCCAAATGCATTGCGATGGATGAAAACAATATAATGATCCAATCCGGATCACACCTCCCCATTTTGGGAGGCTTTTGGTCCCAAAAATATTTTACTGAATGAGGTGAGGAAAATTTTCCTCCACCTTCTCTCTAGTGTACCATTTAACTTTGCTTGGAAGTTGTCCCTTTAATGTAATATGCCAAAGGTAATGTTGCCTCTGCCTTGTAGTTCTAGAATTCTTCTGTAAAACTGTATCTTTTGTCAATTCTTCCAAATCATCTGGTGCCAAATCCTCCACAATAGGTAGGAATCGTTCCTCTTCCTAATCTAACATGGAAGGCTCATAGAGTTTCAAATTATCTACATTCAAAATTGATTAAATGTGCATATATGGTGGTAAGCTTAGTCGATAGGAATTACAACCCACCTTTTCAAGTATCTCAAAGGGACCATACCTCAGAGCCTTGATTTTCTTACTAGGCCCTTGTAACCTCTCCTTGCTCAACTGTAACCATACTTTGTCTCCCACCTTGAATGACTTCTCTATTTGGTGTTGATCATGCATGGCCTCATACTTCTCCTATGATCCAGGTGGATATTGGTGGCCACTCGCCAAGTCCACTTGTACCCCCACCATTGTTTCTTTTAGCTTTTCAGTTTCCTTAATTGTAGCACAGTTTACTATTTTTAGCAGTTTTTCGGTCCTTGAACTTCCGGAGCCGTTTTGAGGCCCTAAACGGCGTTTTTTTGGGAAAACTGGGAGTAACATGGGTCCATGGACCAACATTGCTGTTCCCAAAGTTGTAGTTATTGGATAGATCTTTCTAACGAGATATTGTGCGCGTCAAATAGAGATCGTATGCCAAAGTTATGACCCCAGGAAGTTGATGTACCAATTTACCCAAGTGGGGCCCACAGATTGGCGTTTCATCTTCTAGCGTTAGGTTTTTGGATGTTTAGGGTTTTTCATTATTTCTCAACAATAAATAGGCCTTCGAGCCTGATTGTAACATAGTTCAGAGGCATGTAGCCGCCACATCTCTTCTCAGAGATAAGCTACCATCGCCTCAGCTAGTTTATTTCTAATTCTGTTTGTAAGCATATTTCAGTATTTTACATTAATGAAATGAAGTAGTATTTCCATTGCATCTCTATGTTTATGGTTATCGCTGTAATTTGTTGCGTTCCTGTTTAAATTCAGATCAGTGGTATCAGAGCGTTCTGCTTTTTCTCTGTTTTCTTTGCATGTCCCCGACGAGGTCAGGATATAAGGAGTTAGGGCTTGAACTGGTTGAACCTTTGCAAGACCAGCCTCGCAAATCCTAACGACCTCTCATGGTGGATGAAAAGAAAGACGAGGGGGCAGGAGATCCTATCAAAATCTTGCTCAAAGAAGCCCTCGAGCAACAAAGGAACGCGATGATGGACAACTTTGCCCAGATCCTTCAACAATTACCTAGTGGCGATGCATTAGCTTCCAATAGCTACTCTGGAAATGCCACACCGTTTAAGGTACAAGTTAATTTTGAAATCCCCATATTCAAGGGTCAAATAGACACATATGCTATCGATAAATGGTTAAATCTGCTCGAGGGTTATTTTTCTGTTCATGCTTTTTCTAGTCGGGAAAAGATTATTTTCACTCTTCTCAAAGCAGCCCCCCACGTTAAGGACTGGTGGGAAACCTACTGCGAGCAGAAGGATGAAAGTACAGGCTCACTATTTTCATCCGCACCCACTTGGAATTCATTCTGGGATGCCATCAAGGAGCAATACCAGCCTATCGGAAGCTATGAGGATCAATACATAAAGTGGACCATGCTACGACAGGGAAGGGACCAAGACGTGCCGGAGTTTACCAATATTTTCCATACCCTTCGCACAAAGTTGGGTATCAAGGATTCAGAGCAGAATTTGGTACTCAAATACCGCAGTTGCTTGCGCAAGTACATCCAGGAAGAAATAGAATTCTTGAACATCTCCTTGCTTGGCATGGCATATCGATATGCCGTCAAGGTCAAGCAAAAGTTTAAACAGAAGAAGCAAGAATTTGGATTTGCGAATCCGAAGCAAGGGAAAGGTGCCCCCAAACCGCAGAACAAAGAACAAAGCCAAGGAGGGGTGGCCCAAGACAACCTGCCAAAGCTGCAAGCAAAGAGAAATGCCGCAAAGCCAAAAAAGGACACGGGAAAGTGGTGTGAGTTCCATAAGAACTCCACTCACAACACAAGTGAGTGTCGGGCCAAGCAGTCATTGGTGGTCGAGCTAAAGGTTTTAGAATCAGATGCATGTTCTAACTTTGAGTCAGAACCCGACAAGGGGAATGACAAAGGGAGGTAGATTATCGATGCAGAGCCCAACGCCACCGTTGCCACCACAAAGATCGAGAAGGAGGAACCCGAAGATCCAAAGGAGGAGGAGCGTCTCTTCCACTCCTAGATGTGGGTAAAGGGCTCCCCACTATAGTTCATTGTTGACAGCGGGAGCCAAAAGAACCTCATTTCGGCAGAGGTCATGAAGCGGTTGGGTTTACCGACCACAACACATCCACAACCGTACACCATTGGGTGGCTTCACCAAGGATGGGATCTTCGTGTGAGCCAATAGTGTCGCCTTCCATACAACATCAAGCCCTTCACGGATGAGGTATTGTGTGACATTGCTCCCATTGAAGTTTGTGATGTATTATTAGGACAACCATACTTGTGGAAGCGACATGCTGTGTATGAATCAAGGCCCCGTGCTATTATTCTTACTTTGGGAAGGAAGTTGTACAGGATACTGGAGGTAGCACCGCCTACCACCATCTCTTTGGTTACTGCAAAATAATGTAGTAAGCTCATTTCCAAAACTGGGAAATTTGTTTTCCTGATGATATCACCTCAAGGAAAGAAGAAGACGGTGGTCACGACCTTCAGACAAGGCCCCTCCTCATGACAACTACAGATGGACAAGGTCGTGAAGGAGTACGAGGACATCTTGACCTCCCCCGCAGGGGTTCCTCTGCACTGTCAGGTCAAGCACTCCATCGATCTGACCCTAGGTATGCTGCTGCCCAATGGACCAATCTATCGACGCTTTGTTCCGGAGAACGATGAAATCAAGAGGTAGATTTAGCAGCCGCTGCAGAAAGGTCACATCCGTCCTAGTTCATCGCCCTATGGGAGCCCGATCATGTTGGTACAGAAGAAGTATGGGACTTGGAGACTCTGTATTGATTATTGGGTGTTGAACAAGATCATTGTTTGTAATAGGTACTCGATCCCACGGATTGATGACCTCCTAGACCAATTGAAGGGGTAAAATATTTCAGCAAGATCGATTTGAAGTCAGGATATCACCAGGTGCCAATCAAACCCTTCGATGTGTGGAAGACTGCCTTCAAAGCCAAGGAGGGCCTTTTCGAATGGTTGGTTATGCCTTTAGGATTGACGAATGCTCCTGCAACTTTCATGAGGCTAATGGATGACATCTTGTGTTCATTCACCAACTCATTTGTAGTAGTATAGTTGGATGACATCTTGATCTATAGCCAGAGTTGGGAAGAGCACCTCCACCACATCCGACAGGTTCTCCAAACACTGCGCCAACACAAGTTATGTGCCAATTTGGAGAAATGCACTTTTGGCATGACCCATGTTTAGTATCTAGGATACATTATTGATGAACAAGGGGTGTATGTGGATCCAGCCAAGATCCAAGTCATTCGGGATTAGCCTTCTCCAACCACTCTAACAAAGCTCTGCAACTTTCTAGGTCTTGCCAACTTCTACCGCAGGTTCGTGTTGGGATTTTCTCATAGCACTTGGCCCTTGAGTCAAGTCACCAAGGGAGGAGTGACAACAAAATTCTTTTGGTCTGAATCTCAATAGAAGGCATTCACAGAGTTGAAAGATCGCCTCTGCTTGACACCAGTGCTCACATTACCAGACTTGCAACAACCATTTGAGGTTGATACAGATACCTCTAACTATGCTATTGGGGCAGTCCTTACTCAACATGGGCATCTAGTGGCATTTCACAGTGAGACACTTTCAGACACAATTCGGAAGTATCCCACTTATGACAAAGAGATGTATTCCATTGTGCAAGCCTGCCGACAATGGAAGCATTACATTTTGGGGAAGGAAATGGTCATCCACACATACCAGCGATCCCTGCAGTTCATACAGACCCAAGGGAAATTGCAGAGTGATTGCCATCAGAAGTGGTCCACATACCTACAACAGTTCCATTTGAATATCAAGTATAAGAAGGACAACACCAATAATGTTGTATATTTCCTCAGTCGACCACCGATCATGGCGTTAACCACCATGCTCAACTCTTGTGGGCACGAGACTTTTGATTGGCCACTTCTCTACAAAAGCGACCCAGAATTCGGCCACACATACCAGACACTCTTGGAGGGTCAACATGTTCCAGATTTTCACCTCTAGGATGCCTTGTTATGCCACTCGGGTCACCTTTGTGTTCCTTCAAGTGAGCCTGCCAAGATTATTTGGGAAGCACACTAGAGTCGGGCTGCTGGGTATTTTGGGGTCGAGAAAATGGTGGCACTACTGCAGAAGTATTTCTATTGGCTGAATCTTCAACAGGATGTCGGGAAGTACATCATATCATGCACTTCTTGCGCCATTGCAAAACCAACCATCAAGAAGCAAGGCATCTATACCTCGTTGCCTACCCTAGTCGACCTTGGGAATCCATCTCCATGGATTACATGTCAGGCCTTCCTTCCACTAAGCATCGAAACAATTGTGTTTTTTGGTTTTCGACATGTTCTCGAAGATGGCCATTATGGCGGCCTGCAAGAAGAATATCATAACAAAAGCCACTGCTAAAATCTTCTTTGAATGAGTGTGGGTACACTTTGGGATCCCATAGTCTATCATCTCAGATCGGGACAGCAAGTTCCTCAGTACATTTTGGTCCAGTCTCTGGTCGATGCTGGACACCAAACTTACAATGTCCACAACCTTCCATCCTCAAACTGATGTCCAGACAGAGGTTGTCAACAAGATGATCATACACATTCTGCGCATGTACAACTCAAAGCATCCAAGCACATGGGACAAGAGCCTCCCCTATGTTCAACACATCTACAACCGGGCTCTCCACAATTCGACTAGCCACAACCCTTTTCAGGTAGGCTTGGGATTCCAGCCATTATGTCCCATTGATGTGGCCATGCCCTTTGCAGCTACTCATGTAGACTCGGCTCATGTCCAGTATAAAACAGATAAGGCAAACAAATTCATTGAGCACATCCAACATATTTGCCAGCAGGTCCATGACATTCTGGAGAAATCAAATGCCAAGTACAAGTAGCGACATGATCAACATTGGGTGCCACACAAGTTTCAGGTGGGTGACAAAGTCTGGTTTCATTTGCAAAAGGAACTCCTTATCAGAGCCTATCGGAAACTCAGACTACTCCGATATGGTCCTTACACCATTACCAAGGCCGTGGGAGACAATGCATTTGAGCTCAACATTCCCCCATTCCTTGTCCTGCACCCAATGTTCAATGTGGACCGCCTTCGGCCATACTTTCCACCATTACTAGACATATCCGACATTGCAGAACAACTCACACCCACAGAGTTAAATATAGATTGCATGGAACAAGATGCAACTGATCAGATCATTGACACACAGATCAAGCACACTTTCCAACAGAATATCCAACTGTATTGAGTTGTCAAAGCAAGCCAACTCCTTCACTAGGGAAAGTGGCTCAACAGGGACCAAGTTGAGCAGAAGTTTCCTCATCTCATGGAGGAACTCAATGCAATGGGGACCATTGCTTCCTAAGGGGGGAGGAATGATCTAGGTGGATATTGGTGACCACCCACCAAGTCCACTTGGACCCCCACCATTATTTCTTTCAGCTTTTTAGTTTCCTTAATTGTAGCACAATTTACTATTTTTAGCAGTTTTTCGGGTCCTGAACTTTCGGAGTCGTTTTAAGGCCCTAAACGATGTTTTTTGGGAAACCTGGGAGCAACATGGGTCCATGGACCGATGTTGCTCTTCCCAAAGTTTTAGTTCTTGGATAGATCTTTCTAACGAGATATTGTGCACGTCAAACGGAGATCGTATGCCAAAGTTACAACCCCGAGAAGTTGATGTACCAATTTACCCAAACGAGGCCCATAGATTGGCGTTTCATCTTCTATGGTTAGGTTTTTGGATGTTTATGGTTTTCCATTGTTTCTCAACAATAAATAGGCCTTTGAGCCTCATTGTAACATAGCTTAGAGGCATGTAGCCGCCACATCTCTTCTCAGAGATAAGCTACCATCGCCCTTCCAATTCTGTTTGTAAGCATATTTCAGTATTTCACATTAATGAAATGAAGTAGTATTTCTGCTGCATCTCTATGTTTATGGTTATCTCTGTAATTTTTTGTGTTCCTGTTTAAATCCGAATCATCCTATCACTTCTGCAGTGTTTCTTGTACATGCAGATGGAGCTTCCTGATCTTCTCTATAATTTTTTCATTCCTCAAAGCATCTCTTGTAATATCTTCCCTCACTCCACGTTGCCCACATGTAATATCCAAAGGTGAAGGTGGAAAGTATGAAAAAAAAGTCTCAAATGGGGGCTTTCCTATAGAAGTTTGGATTGCTCTGTTGTAATAAAGTTGTATATATACCATATTTTAATCCCAGGTCTTTGGATGCTTCTATTTGTATCCTCTCAAAAGTTGCACCAAAGTCATGTTGACTACTTTTGTCTGCCCATCTGTCTTTGGATGGAATGTTGTAGATATCTTCAACTTTGTGTCCATATTCTCCCACAATGTAGTCCATAATGCACTAAGAAATATTTTATCCTTGTTTGAAATGATGCTCCTTGGTATCCCAAAGTGCACCCAAACATGTCGAAAGAACAAGTTTGTTGCTTCTTTCCTACTGATGGCATTGTTACAAGGCATCATAACACACAACTTGTTAAACCTTTCAACTACCATGAGCAGGTAGTCATGTCCCTTCTTGCTTATTAGTAAACCTCCCACAAAGTCCATGGAAATGGTTTCCCAAGGACGAGTATGTATAGGTAAGGGATGATATAGACCCTGTTTCCTATTGATAGGCTTGTTGGTACAACAAAGCATGAATCCTCTTATAGCCTAGCTACCTGCTCTTGCATCTTAGGCCAATACACATGCCTCTGCAAGTTAGCCATGGTATTCCTTACACCAAAGTGCCCTGCAATCTTGGAGATGTGAGCATCTATGATCAACTGCATTTTTTCACCTTTAGGAACACATAGCTTATCCAACTTGTACAGTAACCCATCTTGGGGATGGTATTAAATCGTGTTATCTCCATCGTGCACATGAATCTCACTCTGCAACTGCTGATACAACTCCTTGAAGTCCTCATCTTTTGAATATGCCTCTTTGTATGCATCATTGGTGAATGGATCCATGTGCATAAGATTCCCCAAAGATTTTATCTTTGATGTGGGTGGCCTTGAAAGCATGCCAAACAAATTTTTTGTGCTTCCCTTATTATACTTGATCACCAAATGAAACTTATGTAAAAACCCCATCTACTTGTAATGCCTGGTCTGCTATAGGTTACTCTGGGCCTGCAAGTAATGTAACAACTGGTGATCTGTGTGGATTACTGTCTTCTTTCCCATCAGATAGTGCTTCCACTTCTTCAAAACTTGCACCATGGCATAGAGCTCCTTGTCATAGCTAGGGTAGCTAAGGACTGCCCCATGAAATAATTTAGAATGGCAGCATACATGCCTTCCTCCTTGCATCGAGACAACACCCATGACATACCCACTCGCATTTGTCTCCCCTTCAAAGGGTTGATGCAAGTTTGGTAATGCCAGAACTAGTGCTTGGATGATCTTCTTCTTTAGCTCTTCGAAAGCCCTTTTTTGACCTTTTCCCCACTGGAAACTCTTGCCACTTGCTGTTATGGAATGGAGCAATGTTGCTATCGCTGAAAATGAGGCTATGAACTTCCTCAGGTACTGTGTTTCCCCAATGAAAATCCTGACCTTAGAAACATTAATAGGCACCATCCATTTCATGATGGCCTCCATCTTGGAAGGATCTATCTTCAGTTCTCCTCCATCGATAACATACCCCAAATACACCAAGTACTGTTGCACAAACTTACACTTCTTGAGATTTTCTAGCAACTGGTGCTTCAATGTTTCTGGCACTTGCATAAAATGTGACATATGCTCCTCCTAGTTAGCACTATATACTAGTTTATCATCCAAATAGACAAGAATACATGAATCTATAAAATGGTGTAGTACATCATTCATTAATCTCATAAACGTAGTTGGTGTATTACATATGTCAAATGGAATAACTAACCACTCATATAAACCTTTCCTAGTTTTGAGGGTGGTTTTCCATGTATCTTCTTCTTTGACTCGAACCTAGTGATATACAAACTTCAAGTCTAGCTTGGTGAATTAATTTGCTTACTGCAATTGATCTAGCAGATCATCTATCCTAGGCACGAGCTATCTGTACTTGAGCGTGATTTTTTTCAACACCTTGTAATTTGTACATATCCTCTAAGTCCCATCCTTCTTTGACACGATGATGGTGGGTGACCCACATAGTGATGTACATGGTCGAATGAAACCCTATTCCAGCAGCTACTGCAATTGTTTCACCTCACTTGGTTCTATAATAGATTGCTTGTACAACCTAGTATTTTCCAATGGGGAGTTTGGCAATAATTGGATCTCATGCTCAACTTCTATCTTATGTGGTAACCCTTTAGGCTCTCGAAACACATCCTTGTATGCCTCTAACAACTCCTCCGATTATTGTTTTTGTTTCTTAGTACACCCCTCCAGGTATGCCTTGCCTCTTATTGACTCCTCTTCGGAATGAATTCCTCTTAAAAACAATAAAGCATATTTCTTGCTAGAACTGCTCAATTTCTTGGCTTGGTTGGCACTTACTAGTGATATTTTTTTACTTTCCTTTGTGTGCGTTGACGATGAAAAATTTTCCATCCTTGATGAGTCGATACTGGTTGGACCTCCTCATGAATATTGCATCATGCATGTATATATATGGACTCTCAAACATGACTCCACATACATCAAGGGGAACCACATCTAGATCTACTTCATCAATAAAATCAACACTGATAAGAAATCTAATTTTACACGGTTTTTCTACCTTGAACTCTACATCCTTCTTTACCCATCCCACTGGATATGGGTTTGGATGGTCATGAATTACCAACCCCAACTTCTTGACCAGATTTGCTGCAATGAGATTCTCCTATGATCCTGAGTCAAATAGAGCATCAATCTTTGTCTTCTTGACTTGTATATTTATATGGAAGAGTTTGGTCATTTCTTTCTCTTCATTTTGTTGAATTCTACTGAGACTCAACTCCTTCTATATTGATGTACATAAAATATTCTCATCCACATCCGAGCTGCTTTCAACTTGTTTGCTTGGATAAGTGGTCACAAGATTCTTGTTCTTGTTCTTTGGGTTTAGTTATGGATGAAACTTCCAACATTTTTTCTCTATATGGCCTTTGATGTTGCATTGGTTGCATTGGTTGCTAGGATATTTACATTGGTGTGTTGTGGCTGCCATCTTCTTATCTTTTCCCCCTTTTTGCTTCCTCTCCCCCTCCTTAGAGGCTTCTTGTTTCTCCTTTTATATTCAATCAATTTTATTGCACTCTCTTTAGGCCTATGTTCTCCAGGTATTGTGCCTATACACAAGCATCATCTGCCAATTTGGATTTGAACAACATCACTTGTTCACACAGATGGTAGTGCAGGCCCCCCAAATACTTGAGGAGTACATCTGAATTCTTTGGAGAGATACACAACATTATAGCCATCTTCCTGAATTCCATGGTGTACTCCAACATGCTTTGGCCTGACTTTTGCTTGAAGTAATGCCACTGGATCCACTGGTCCTCCACGTACCCAATGGGATAAAAATGTGACTTAATGAGGGTTTTGAAATTGTCCCACTTAGTCATTAGAGGTTTTTCCTCAAACCTCAGGTTTTCCATGTGGCTCTCCCACCAAGTCAATGCATGGCCCTCTAATTTCAGTCATGCAAATGAGATATTTTTCCCTTCCTCGATATTATGGATGCTAAAGTAAATTTCCAGTTGCTACAACTAGTGGTTCAGCTTGAGAGCATCGACCTCGCCATGGTATGAATTGATATTGACTTTTTATTTGATTTTGAATAAGGATCGATTCACGAAACTCAAACTGGGTTGAACTTTTTCGGGTTCTTTGTTCGGTTGTTTCTCTGTGTCTTCCCGACCTCCCAATCCCCCTTCTAATTTATCCTCTGCATTCAAACCCCCATCTTCTCCTAATATCCCCAAATTATTTCTGAGGGCTGCCATGAGGAGGTTTACATTGCGGTTTATATCCATGACTTGTTGTTCCAACCGCGAAAAACTCACCTTTGCAAGATCACGAGGTTTGTTTATAGATTCATCGGCCATGATTAGGGTTTTTTTATGATTCTCGGCCCCACCAATCTAGATCCCTGCAATCTCCACAAAATAACCAAAGAAAACCACTCTGATACCAAATGATCTGTAAATTTCCATGGATATTCCATTGGACAGTTCGTCACAATTGATTTGACAATATTATATTAAAAATACAAAATTCTACACTATTGCAGTTTTATTAAACTTATGTAGATTTAATTGTAATTACTGCATGCATGCGAATGGAAATTATGTAGAAAAGTAGAAAATTACAAAATAAGCACACACACACACACACACACACAACACACAAGATAGGCTCTCTCAGAAACCCTTTCGAGTGAAAACTGAGCTGGAAGGTGAGGCTGCTTCACTCTCTTTCTTTGTCTGGAAATATGTTTGTAGGTACAAAGAAGTAATGCATGTGGCCTATAGGCTACAACAGTGCACATATCCTCTCCGTGTGCTCTACCTCCTATCTCTCTAGCTATCATTTCTCATCTATGGAACAAAATGCTCTCAAAAGAATGGAATGCTTCTTCCTCCTAGTGGCTCGGTTATAACAAAACCTAATAGCCTACTAGTTGTTAATTTTGACAACTTCAAATATTAACTAGAGTTACAATATAGAATCTTCTAGAGTATTTTACATCATAATCAAGTGGATAACCCCCTTTCCATGAATATTCGGGGTTGATGCGGCATCCTCCTGAACTATAGATGTGAAACGAGGAACGTCAACTTCTGAATGGCATAACGGTTGTATACAGATGCCGATTGATGTGCTTCTTGCATTGTTGGAACGATATTTGTCTAGATAATAACACGAAATTGTACAACACTAAAGCAACAAAGTTTTACCCCCCAAAAAAGTCATTTTATGCCTCAAAGTACTCTCGAAAGGTTTCAGACCTCGTTTTTCCAAACTAGGTCCTGCTGGTAAAAAAGGTATCGTGAGTTGAGTCCTTTACTTTTCCACTCCAAATGCATTGAGATGGATGAAAAAAAATATAATGATCCAATATGGATGATATGTTTATATTGGGGGATATATATTGAGGAAAAAATGACATAATATATTGAACATATAATAGGGGTAAAGGGTTTTTATACTGGTAGGTATAAGAAATGGAGTTCAAAGTAAATGAAAAAATATAAAGCGATATAAAAAATAGTAATAAAAAAATGGATACCTACAATATCTATTTAAATAAGGGGTTTTTTTTTAAAATGGGAAGGTGTGTTGGGTTCGTATTGGTAGGAGGTTAAATAATATGATATTTAGAGGTATTTTCCAATATGTAGTCAAATTAAGGATATTGTTTAGTATGCCACGAACGTGCATGATATGTCAGAGTTTCATTGAGTGAAGCCCCCATGTAAAAAACCAATTCTTGAGTAAACTCACATGTGATATAACTTTTAAGTTCAAAAAAACAACAAAGGAAAAAAAAAGTTAACTTAGAAAACAATATTAGGTCAATACTTGTGATTAATTATCAACACTCCTCATCTAACACATTTGAGCATTTTTTCTACTTCATTAATTTCACTTACAATAGGTTACAAGAAAAGTATGAGGAATTAACCTCATTTAAATAAGAAACATATCTAATACTTGTCAATATATTTACTTTTAGTAAAAGAGCATTGCAAGTTTTTACTAATGGTGTTTATGTTATGCACCAAACACCGAAATACCATAAAAATGGAAAGAGAAATAACTCCACCCATTGAGAATGAGAAATAATAATGAATGAGAAGATTATTAAATGGGAAGACTTCCCTTTAAAGTATATCAAATACACAAGATTAGATGACATCTAAAACTAGGTTTCCTTGGGGTGTGTATGTGTAGGGACAAAGGGTATGATTAAAATTAAAGGGTTCCCTAGTTGACCATTACAGGGCCTAATCGACCAATAAGGATGAAACCAATATAAAAATTAAAGTATAATACTCAATATATAGGGATTAATTTTTCATCCCTTTAAAGGAAGTGTTTCCCTCAATGCTTGTGGATATTTTTACATGAAGAAATCACCTTTTCATGTTGTCTCTTCTACTGGTAGGTTTTTCTACTTGATGTGATACTTAGTAATAGCCTAAGTTCATAGTTTCTTGATTATTATTTTATGGATTTATTTTATTATAATATAATTTTTTTCCTTCTTTCATTAATCTTCAGCAAAATATTTTAAAGTGAGATATTGTCATTAATTACCTTCTTTAAGGAAGAAACATGGAAGGGTTGTATATGTGAATATGCAGGAAATTCCAATTTGTAAACCATACTTCCAATTCTCTATAACACCTTATAGTAACCATATAACTTGTGTGCTAATTTAGTGTGCTTATTTTGTTTCTTGAGGGACATATGTTTGTATGGTTGTAGTCTCAGAAATACCTAATCCCTCACTTGAAATTCCATTTTTCTATAATGTTCATTTGCTCAAAGTTTCATCATATTTTCTGATACAAGCAAATTTTCCTTTGATAGTTGGATTGTAACACCCTTTTTTTCACCCTCATGTATATATTAGTGTATGAATTTCTTATGTAAATTAATGTAAAATATAAATGAATAATTGAATGAGAGGAGGACATAGATTTAGATTTTTTGGAGGAGTTACTCGGGAAAGGTGTTAACCCAAGCTAGTGCATTAACTCACCACCTATATTCTTGCAAAAATTAATGACACTACTGGAACAAGCATTGAAGGAATATGGGTTTCTTGGTTGAGGGGACAAGCTCATAAAATCCTTGTCAAGGGAGAGCCTTATTGATAAGTCAACATGGAAAAGGAAAGAAAGAACAAATGAGGATGAGCAAGAAGGCATTCAAGGGAATGCACATACAAGGAATGTGAAGAGTAAGCATGGAGATAATGAAGGAGACCTTGTGAAAGAAAAAAGAAAAATAGTTGGATTCATTAGGCAGTGTTGTAGATTCCTATGCTTTTTATGAGGTGGAGACCGAGTTCTCTGGATTCTCGTGGAGCTTATCAGGTGGAGACATAATTTTCTCGAGATTTCTGTTGGATTGCAGGTGGAGTCACTATGGGCTCTAGATTCCTATAGAGTGAATCAGGTGGAGACACCATGGGATTTGAAATATTGTAGTGACTATTGGGTGGAGCACTACGTGCTCAAGATTAATTGAAGTGTTGATTAGGTGGAGTATTGTGTGCTTTGGATACCTTGAAGTGTTGATAGGGTGGAGCACTCTATGTTCTAGATTCCGTGAAGTGTTGATTGGGTCGAGTATTGTGTGCTCTAGATTCCATGAAATGTTGATTGGGTGGAGAATTGTGTGCTCTGGATTCCCTGAAGTGCTGAATGGGTAGAGAATTGTATGCTTTGGATAACCTAAAGTGTTTGACTAGTGGAGGCATTGTGTGGTATAATCCTAGTTACAAGTGGAGACACTATGTACTTTGGATCCCAATGTGATTTGATTGACTATTTTAATGTGAGTTTACCTTAATCAGTTAAAATCCTTGCATTATGAATCTAGCTTGGGGTAGACAATTGCAAGAAATATTTGCAGTGTAGTTAGCCTATGGTTCGATGGAGAGTTGAAATCCCTTCCTCAGTTATTAGTCCTCTAACCTGAAAATATAAGTATATTCCTTCTACATATGTTACAATGTGAATGATGAATCATGTGTTGTGTGTTATGATAATGAATATATTAGCATTATAGATGGAGGAATATGATATTCTAGGTTGACTATAATGAAATGTTGATATCAATGTTCTCATGGTTTTGAAGGCTGGCAAAGCCTACTTTTGTTGATATGTTCTTGAACTATAGAGATATTCTCATGCTCATGCTGAACAATGACATGTTTATCTAACTATCATTGTGTGTGTGATTTTCACTATTTGATATGCTATGTAAATCATGGATCTATATGCTTATAGATTGTTGACTATCTTTCTTAGTAAAGAAATGAGATTGATACAATGCAAAATATATCAACAAATTTGGCATTCGATGTGGGATCCAATCTATACTTTAATCCAATGTTGATGTAAGATAATTTATAGAGCATTATTAGCTATGACTTAGTTTTTTTTAGTGCCTCTTAGTATGCATGCTCATAGCTTCATAAATTGTTTTACATATCATTATGTGATGAGAACGATGGTGTTATCATGATGGGTTTATTCCCGCAGAAGTTAGTGTTCTAAGAAATTCTAAGCCAAGAAATGTCCTTAAAATCCTTAGAATTTTCTAGGTTTGAAGTATTGTCGTGCCGTACTTGTATTCAAGGCCATGTAAGCCTCTTCAAATTTGTTATAAAACTTGGAAAAATTCAAAGTTTGGAGGACTTAACTAAACTCATGAGGTTTACCACTAACTACTTGTTAACTTTTTGTTGAGTGGATTTATTTAGTGCCAATTATCATCATGTAGGTTGCGCTAAGCGCTATGTGTTCCCTTTATGGAGATGGACACTAATGATAAAATATCTAGTAGGTGGAAGTTGTGGAACAAAGACCATATCCTTTACCTAACATGATAATTCACATTGCACTGCTTCTCCCATGCCAAATACTATGTGATGAATGTCAATGATAGAGGTTGTGACACATAGATACATACATCTTGATAGAGGGTGATAAGTCTGTCCCGCTAGATGGAGATATGTATATTCTGGGGGACACATCTGAGAAGTGATGAATCATGTGGAAGATTGTCAGTAAATCACAATAAATTTATAATGGGAAAACATTATTTTTCATAAAGAACCAAGACTTAGTGGGACCCACAAACTAAGGTGAGGTGGTATATGCCACATAGGCCAAGTAAGGTTATGTGGATTTATGTAGAATTTCCAAAGGACGTGGACATGTGACATGATAAGGCTAATGATGTGGTATGCTAAACACATGACATGTGGTAGGAAGAAATTTCCTTTTGGATGTCTAAGTTGTTGGATCTTGAGTCACACATGGCACTGTAAGAGGATGCCATGTGGTAGGGTGGAATCACTCTAACATCAATGTGATGTTAGCAAGTCATATAAGGGACACGTGATGTGGATTTGGATGACATGGATTCTAGTGGCACCATGGGTCATGCAACATTGTCCCAGGATAAAAAGCATGACATCAAAATTAGCGACAAGGGATGGAAAGATTCTTGTTAGTGCCTTATATATAACATCATGTTTTTGTGCAATATAACTGGGATATGGGCACAAAATGACATGAGAGCTAGATGGGGATTCCTCCATTGGTTGTGTTAACACCTAGGTTGTTCCCTATGACTCCCAAGGGAATACGGCCGGGGTAACCACTAACCAATCTTTGGACGACAGTTTCTAGCCAAACTGTAGTCAGAGAGGGCTCTCTCTTTATAATTTATCTCTGTTTGTAATGATTTTAGGCTAGCTATAAGTTCAGGTCTGTTTTAAGTTTTTTGCTTGGATGATAATTTCAGTCAAGGTGCTTATGTATTTTCCAAAGAGTTCTAGTCCATTGGGCTATGGAGTCAGTGGTCCATTAGTTTGGTGTGCTGATTTACCAAAGTAATGAAATTGCAGAGCTGGGTAACCGTCTGAGAAACGATGCTATGAATTTGCGGTTTAGTGTGATATGCTCAGAATATGAAAGGCACTTAAGGATCTTTCATTAAACTGAAATACTGAAATAGTGATAAAGAGATAATGTTACCTAGAAGCAGTGAAGGATTTCTAAATAGCATTTACAATAAAGATTTAAACAAAACATGAGCATTTAAGAATTCATGTCCATTTAATTCTGAAGAAAACATTTACAGCAAAACAAGATTGAGCACAGGGTGTGAAGGAAACATATCCTGCACTATTCTTTTTCTTTATTGCTAGATTTGATGAAAACATGAGTATGTAACAATATAGGAAAACAAAACAGAGATTTAAGAAAACATATCATTCCACCAGACGGCACAAGAATTCTGCAACAGCACTTAGATCATCAGCAAAACACCATACTTCCAGAAAATCACTGAGCTGAGCTTGCTCTTTGTATTAAACTCTTCTGAAAATATACAGTATACATGCCTTAGAGTGAAAATTCTCAACCCTTATGCGTTACCAAGGGGAGTATATATAGAAAGTTTACACAAGAAAATATCTAAAATGAAGAGTACATGCTGCATTAATATCCTGCCAACTGCTGGAGTGTAGTAGTTGAGAAAGTTAATGCTGTAATAACTTCCTGTCTTTTAGCTGTCAAAATTGGTCAGAGCCTGTTGATCCGGTGGCAGTTGGAGTCGGCTGAGGGTACGCTGTCCAAATTTGCGCAACTCTTTATCTTTTGGCTGGCCGTTGGAGTCTATATGCTGAGTCATCACTCAGCTGCTTTCAATGCTGACTTTATCATGCTGTCTGTCTTTAAAGTGACTTTGAGCTGGCAGTGACCAAACAGCTGGAATTACCGTGGCAAAATCTGAAGCATAAACTGCCACCAATCCTCCTTAGGCATTTGATGCCTGCGTATTTTTATCAATGTTTCCTCTGCCTCTGTATGTTTGTAAAGATTGGGAGGGGTCTCAAACAGGTGATTCACCTCATTCTCAATGAAGAACATGCCTTCAAGTTTTTCATATAAACTCTGTCCTGTAGGAGGCCCTGCTGGTTCAGATGTACTGCCAGATGCAATAATCTGATTTTCAATAGTGGTTGCCATTCTGTTGGCCATTTGATCTAGGGAGATCAGCTTTCCTGCACCACTTAGCAAGCTGGGCAGGCCTTTTGCTTGCAGCACTCCCATTTTGGCCTTGTATTCCTCCACATCTGCTTGCATTTCAAAAAATTTCCTCTCTACTGTTTGTATATAGTTTCTTAGAGTTAGTGCCTTCTTGGCAGAGAGGACAGCTTCTGTTCTGTTGGGAATGCCTATGGCTGCCAATTCTTCCCTTTCCTGTCTATTCAGGAAGTCTATCATCCTGTTTGCCTGTTCTGTTTTGTTTCCTAGTACTGTCTTGGCCTTCTGAATTTCCGCTTGTGCTTGGCCCATCAAATCCATCTGCTCATGCATTATTTTTATTGACCTCCACTGCTGTTTGATGAATTGGCCAATTTTAGCCCATAGGATTCTCTTTATGTCAGCCATAGCTGTCTCTAGATTCAGCTCCTTTTCTAAGGCCTTTATCTTGTCTCTTTGGGCCTTTATTTCTCTGCCCTGTTCTGCTACAATCATTTTGGAGTTGGTATACTTGGAGTCCAGTTCTGCCAATTTTTCCTTGGCCTTCTTTATTTCGTCTGCTTGGAGCTCCATTGCTTTGACGGCCTTGGTCAATTCTTCTATACTTGGACTGGCATCTGGGGCTGCTGCTGTTCCTGCTGCTTCTGCTGTAGGGGGCACTGCTGCCCCTGAAGTTGCTGCTGTTGTTGATGTAGTTGGAGGAGCTTGGGAAGTGGAATCTGCTTGTTTTTCCTGTAATATTCCTTCCAGCTCTTTCTCCAGTTCCCTAATCCTTTGGTCTTGCTGCATTAGGAGGTCTAGCTGGTCCTCAGCCCATTTTTGCTTTTGAAGTTCTGCTGTTTGAGGGTGCTCTGTGGGCTGCAGCTTCAACCTCTTCTTTAATGCGTTCAAGTCATCATCTTTTTTCTTCATGAGGGCCTTTACACCCGTTGGATCACTAGGATCATGTCCTAGATCGATGATGATCTCCTCCAGGGACTTTATTCTGTTGTCTTTGGCTTGGGATGACAATCTCTCAAAATCCAACTGGGTGTTGGTGTTTTTTAGGGACTCCTTCAGCTCATGGGCCAAGGTGGCCTTCTTTACTAGGGTTGCATAGACCATCTCTCCAGTTTGCTTGTGGAGTTCAATCTGGTCCATGGGATGTATATCCCTGGCTAGGACCTCCACCCTTGTCTTTATGAAATCTGCAGGTGTCTTAGGCTCCGGCCCCATTGGCTTGAAGTGGCTCAGGAGCAATTTCTCCTGCTGAATGTCATATACCGACAATAGTCTCTCTTGCTGGGCTGGTGTTGCATCTACGAATTGCTTGTAGACCTCGACCCTTAGCAGCTCATTCTGAGCTTTTATCTATTTGAAAGAAGCCTTGGTGCTTTTGGGCTTCTTGGTCAGCTGGGAAGAGGAGGACACCTCTAAGCCGAGTTGTAAAGTTTGCTCCTGCTGAAAGGAGCTTGTACCTGTGTGTTGACTGCCCTCCTTGTCTTTTCTTTCACTCTCCAAGACATCATCAGTAATGTCTTCTACCTCTGGGGAGTCTGCTCTTTGCCTTTTGGCTTCTGGCTGGTGGGAGGATCCACTGAGAGGAGTGGACTCTTCTCTAACTCTTTTAGTTCCCCTTTCCTCATGTGCTGGGGTCTGTAAGATTGGGGCAGTTACTGGCTCTTTTTGTGGAGGTGGAATTTGCAGTGTTGGAGCTGCTGGTAGCTGAGTCTGTGGAGGGACATTTTGCCCTTGCTGCTGTTCTTGTTGCTGCCCTGTTTGCTGCTCTGCTTCAGGGGCAGGCTTTTCTTTTGTTACCTCCTCTTCTGTACCCATTATACCCTTGCCTTTATCTAACACTGGTGCTGATGTAGAAGGTGCCTGTGGTGCAGTCTTTGTAGCCGAGGTCCCTTCTCCTATTGAATAAGGCGGTCTGAAAGGTACCTGCTGCACATAGTCTAGGTCAATAGTCTTTTCAAGCTCCCTCCTACTCTTTAGCATTCTCTCTTCCTCAGTTAGATTTTCAACTAGAGTGTCCATCTGCCATTCTTGCAGGTTGGCATATTTTTCAATGTGAGAGTACTGGCAATGTTTAATGCCTATAAGCCTATACTTGTTTCTTCTAGCAGTGATGAAACCTTGAGGGTCATAATGGACCCACCGAAAACTATAGGATAACTTGTATTTATCCTTGAGGATTAGGTCTGCCTCTTCCCACCCTTCTTTTTTGTTCATGATGAAGGGGCCCAACTCGTGTTTGAACTTGAGGTGGGCCTTCTTTTTGGCGCTGTGGAAATGGGTGAGGTCTGACTGAATCAACTGCCTGTAATATTCCAAGGCAAATAACCTCATAGGTACATATTTTGGGAGCCTGTATGGACAGAGCTCACAGCCATAGATCCTAATGACAGTATGGTTCTCATATAGGTACCAGTCACCTATTTTATATTTTCTAGAAAGCTGCAGGGCTTTCTTTATCTCATTTGATACTCTGGGAGGAGGGGACTTCATCAACAGGCAAGAGACTGGGTATAAAAATTGGTCAACAAATTCACAGTAGGTATAGGGTGAGTTTGTGACCTTATGAAAGACAGAGGTCCAGAAGATAACAGATCTTCTTTCCCCTTTGTGATCCAGCCTTCTGATGTAGCATGGGAAGGCTTCAGAGTGGTAGTACATGAATAGGTGGTAAATATAGGCTGAGTACCTGAAGACCCCCTGCCTGTCCACCTTGCTCAGCTGATCATGAATCTTATTGGCAATGAATTTAGCAAAGTTATATTTCCTGGCAGGGGGTTGGCGTGGGCTATATGCAGATAGCAATACCAGCATTGTTTTGTCCACATGCTCACTGTTTTTGTATCCCAGCACATAGGCAATCATGTCCAGTAAAAGCCTGCCTATATCATTGAAATGGATACCCATGTAGGGAGGTGGCTCTGTAGGTTGGCACTCAGGTCTCATGAAATCTCTGGTGACCTTTTGAATCTCCTCACTGGTCATCTTTTCACCAGTCTCTAGCAAATAGCTCATGGAAAACGGGATTAGCAATTCTGTCTGATCAAAATGTAACATTTTGTTGATAGACTCAGCATTAATGTAGAAAAGGATCCTTCCAGATGGAGTGCTAACAGTTCTGTGCTGCACATTATAGTTTTCAGCACATAGGTGAATGATTTCAGGGAAGACATTTACAGCTGGGAGACAATAGTATGGTAGGTTTGACTCCCATATCCCATGTGTACCATGACCATCCTTATAATCCTCTCTCAACTGATTGAAGGTCTGCAAGAAGTCCCTGTTGCCCTCAAAGTCTTCAATAAGACAGTCCTTGTCAACAAATGGCAAGGCCTCCAGCTCTCTATTTGTTGGATTCAATGGAGCTACACTGAGGGATGAGGATGCAGAAGCAGCCATTGTAAAACTTGATTTGAAATAAGGTGATGGCAATTGTTTACAAAGTCTTTTTAAAAGCTTGAGTAATAGGACCAATACAGACCAAGTCTGAAGTGTTTTTCTCAGTGAAAATGCAAGCTGGTTTCTGCAGTTTGCTGCAACCTCTCAGGGACGTGAACTGCCAAGGGTAAGTTGCAGAGGTAATGAGGTTTCTTTTGGTAAAAATGCAGCTGGCCTGTACTCGGCAAAAGGGAACAATGTCGAGCACCTCGAGGACAATTTTATGGTTTCAGCCCGCGGAATGACCGCTCTAATGTCGAATTATAGTTCAGGGGTGGTGCAGGTTGCTTGGGCTTACTTTAGGTAACAAGCAGAGTTGAATTTAGGATTTTTACCAGTTTTTTAATGGTGAATTTACAGAGAATTGGAATGCATGGGCAAAAGTGGGGAAAACTGGTGAAATACCTGGAAAAACTAGCTTGGAAGCTTGCGGGCCGGGCTGTGGAGGTTTAATGCTGTCGAATTCTGGACTTGTAGCGGTCGAAATGTTGAATTTGATGGCTGGGGACAAATTTCGCGGCAGCTGGTTGACAACGGCTACTTCTTTTGCACGTGAAAATGACCCAAAACGGCTCATTTGGTCGTTTATAACGTTAAATTTGGAAAAAGTATGCATTTGGCGCTTTTCTGCCGATGACGTCAGCATGATGTCATGGCGGGGCCCAGGTACGGAGGTGACGTGGCTGCTGAGGTGTGAGCCAGGGTGGCAGGACACGGTGGCGGGTGAATAAGGTGGCAGGAGTACGTGGAGGATCACATGGCGCGGGGGTGGGCGAAAGGTGCTACGTCAGGATGACGCAACGATGACATAAGGGACGGCGGCATCGGAATGGTGGTAAGTGGGTTCCCCGCACCGCCTTTGCTGATGAGTGGTATTGGGGAGGGGGGCTCCGAACAACCCCAGCGTTTGACACGCGTCCCTGTACGGGGCGGAAAACCATTTTCCCCGGACGCTAAAGGTCGGCAGGTCGGGGAATAGAAATGACCGCCCACCGTTGGATCATGGGTGGCGGAAGATCGACGGCTGGCGGGCCCTCCGACGGATCGTGCAGGTTTGGGGGGGGGGCCCGCTGGCCTATTATAATATTCAATTTAATATTTCGGGCGGGGAACCTTGGGATAGTGGGTTTTTCATGTGTTTTGGGGATTTTTCGGGTTTTTCAAGGGTTTTATAAGAGAAAGGGGTTTATAGGAGTGATTTTAGCAAGGGAAAAAGGGGTTTTTTGTGTTTTTGAGCAGAGGGATGGTGAGGGCTGAGGGAAGAGGTTGCTGCTCATAACTAGAGGTTAGAGCAGCTCCAAGATAGGGTTGACCACAGTCCCAGATGGACTAAAGTCTCCCTTGACCATTTATTTGGCTATAGTGCCAAGAGGAGGATATGTACATAGTGCTGGGATTTATACACCATAGTGTTATTATAGTAGGGAAAGGGGGACATAGGGGATTTAGATAGTAGAGTTAGGGGTTAAGATGTATGAAAGGGTAAATGAAGGGGAAACCACTAAGTTTGTTTGAAACTCACTTAGTTTAGGGAGTAGATCAAAATGAAAAGAACTTTAGACAAGAAATGTGGCTTCTTAAAAGATTACGAACCACCATGAAACCATAATTCTTCCATGAATCTCAACTGATGAGGGAATGTTAGTAAATGACATGAAAAGGGGAAAAAGGGAGGTTAGACATGCTCCTTTGCTTGCTGCAACTTGATGAAGAAGAACACCTTCTCAATTCATTGACTTTGTTTGGTAAACAAAGTTAACACACCTGCAATGGTAAAGATAACCTTTCTGCAACCCCAACTACTTACCCAGCTACTTGCCTAGAATTTTTTATTTCTTCTTGGAGGGTGCACTTGGACTTGCAGACCCTTACTTGCCTTTTCTTTTCTTTGGCTTTTTCTTTTGTTTTTCTATCTACTTCTACCCTTATTTCTTCCAAGGTCCCAGATTAAGCTGTTGGGAGCCTTTTCTTCTCTACCTGAACTACTTGTCTGCCAAGATTAAACAGTTTGGACAGACTTCTTTCTCTAATCTACAACTGCAAATTTAAACCATGGAATGATCCAGATTAGACTGTTGGACCATCCATCAAAATTGGGACGCATTAAGCTATTTACACACCTTGTACTCCTTTGGAAATATGTGATCTTTGCATGATCAAAGCAGAGCATATTTGGAACTTCTATAGCCAATCATGAAATATGAAACCTATTGGTATAGGTAGCTAACAGTGGCTCCACATGGGGATGGTTTTTCATTTGAAAGACCAAGAACAGCAGGTCAGATTGCCTTGGCCCTTGACATGTTTTACCCAAAACTTGAAGTGTGCTACTTTGAAATGCCAAACTTGTGCTTTTCCTTCTTAGTAGATCTCTGAATCTATGTGCCTTTTGCTGACAGTCAATAAACTTGGAAAACTGCATTTTTACAATCTAAACAGAAAATAATATATACATCTGCATATATACAAGGGAACCTCAGGATGTACTCATGGGTAATAGTCAAAATAATGCTTCAGCATCCTGCCATTCACAGGACCTTCATCCAAGTCAGTTTCATTAAGACTTTTTAGGAAGTAAGTGTTGTTACCTTGCACTGCTTGGACAGCAAATGGTCCTCTCCATAAGGAATCAAATTTTCCATGTTTTGCTTTGTCTTCTCTTCTTGCATCCCACTTGAGGACTTTGTCTCCCACACTGAAATCTTCTGCCTTAGTTTTGCGGTCAAAAGCCTTCTTTAGCTTTTCTTGTAACACTTGAACTCTGCTGAAAACTTGATCTCTGGTTTGCTGCAGACATATGATTTGATTGATTCTTCTTTGCATATCATTTGGTTCAGCTTGGCTTTCTTGAAGAAGCTTCATAACAGGCACTCCTAGTGATGAGGGGAATTTGGCCTCTAATCCATAAACCAACTCATATGGGCTGGTCCCAATTGATCTTTTGGTTGTTAGTCTATCTGCCCATAGGGCATTCACAAGCTTCTTATGCCAATTCTTTTTGTTCTCTTCAAGTACTTTCTTTATGATATTTACCAGACTTTTATTTGATGACTCAGCAAGGCCATTTCCTTGGGGATAGTATGCAGTAGAATGGCCCAAAGTGATGTGAAATTTATGGCAGAAGTTCACCATTTTCTTGGATCTGAAAGCAGCAGCATTGTCTGTTATTATCTTGTCAGGACAGCCAAATCTAGCCAATATATTGCTCTCCAAGAACTGAATAATTATTGAATCATTTGCTTGTCTGCATGGGGCAGCTTCAATCCACTTAGTGAAGTAGTCTGTTGCTGTTAAAATCCATCTGTGCTGTCCTGAAGATGAGGGGTGAATTTCCCCAATGAAATCCAAGCCCCATTGTTGAAAAGGTCTCTCTGTTGCAATAGGCTTTAAAGGAAGTGGCAGCAACTGTCTCCTTCCCTCAAACACTTGACATTTATGACATGAGGTGATGAATTTCTTGACATCAGAGAACATGGTGGGCCAGTAATATCCAGCCCTTAGTATCTTGTCCACAGTGGACTTCCAGTACAAGTGCCCACCACAGTCACCTGCATGAAATTCTTTTATGATATTGTCAGTTTCATTTTCAATTAAACAGTGCAGCAATATACCTTCATGGTTTTTCCAAAGCAGATTGCCATCCATCACACAAAATCTTGAGGTTTTCATTTTTAAGAATCTACACTTAGTTCTGGACAGTCCTGGGGGAGCACACAGGTTTTGTAACACATAACAGATATCAGAATGCCAGGGGGATTGTTTAAAGGCTACATTGATCTTTGGAGTCGCCAGCTCCGGTTCACTGTCCAGCTGGTTAATGTCTAAGGCTTGGAAATTTGTTTCTGTCATTAATTTGGCCAAGCCTTGCCCTTTTATTAGTTTTGTAGGTTTTATCTCAATGTCAAATTCCAAGATGTTGGCAATCCATTTTCCTCTTCTGCCCTCTAAATTTTCTTGGGTGAGAATGTCTTTGACAATAGGACTTGGCACATATGCTATAACATGGGAATAAAGGATATAAATCCTAAAGTCTTTAATGGCTTTGACTAAAGCATAAGCTTGCTTTTCCATGATTTGATACTTTAAAGGTGCATCTCTAAGAGCTTTGCTAAAGAAAGCAATTGGCTTCTCATTTCCTTGGTCATCTTTTTGCAATAAAACAGCAGCAATAGTATGCTGGGAGGCAAAAGAGAAAATGATAAATTCTCTGTCAAACTGAGGATTGGTCAACACTGGGGTTTGGGTAAGGGCCAATTTTATACCTTCAAAGGCTTGATTGGCTTCAACAGTCCATTTGACTTTTGAATCTTTCTTTAGCATGTTATTTAATAATCTGATTAGTTCTGCTAAGTTTGGGATAAACCTTCTCAAGAAATTGATTTTTCCCAAGAATCCTTGCAACTCTTTGACATTTCTTGGGTGGGGCATTTGTAGGATAGCCTGTATCCTATCTGGGTCAATTCTAATGCCATCTTTAGAAATGATGTGGCCCAATAGCTTACCTTCCTCTAAACCAAACAGGGATTTCTTGGGATTCAAGGAAATTCCATATTTTCTGCATTTTAGGAAGATCTGTCTCAGATGTTTTATATGTTCTTGGTCTGATTTTGAGAAAGGTGTAAGGTCATCTAGGTAAATGACTAAAAAGTCATGAATCTCCTTGGCAAAGGCAATATCCATGGCTCTTTGAAAAGTTGCCCCTGCATTTTTCAATCCAAAAGGCATCTTTACATATTTGAAAGTTCCCCATGGGGTTGTAAATGCAGTTTTGTCTTGGTCATCAGGGTGCACCAAGATTTGATTGAAGCCTGAAAATCCATCCAGTAATGAGATCCTTGAGGCCCCTACCACTCTTTGGAGAATGTGATCCATCTTGGGTAAGGGATAGTTGTCTTTGAGGGATACTTAGTTCAGATTTCTTAGGTCCACACACAGCCTGATTTCCCCAGTCTTCTTTCTTGTAGGGACTAAGTTGGAGATCCATTCAGAGAATCTGATTGGCGCTATGATGCCTGCCTTAAAAATTTTCTGTACTTCTTGTTCCATTGCTGGGAGAAGCATAGGATTGATTCTCCTCAATTTTTGTTTAAAGGGCTTTTGATCAGGCTTGAGAGGGATAGTGTGCTGGATTACAGAGGTGTCATAGGACTTTAGGTCCTCATAGCTCCATGCAAAAACATCCTGGAACTCTTTAAAGAGGTCAATGTATTTTGGCTTTTGATCAGGAGGTAAAGATGCAGACAATTTAATTATTTTGGGTTTGTCAATTGTACCTATGTTGCATTCTTCAATGGCTGCATTTAAGGGCTGCATTTTTGGTTTTCTGGGGATGTCATTTGAGTCAAAGATGTCTTCTAGTGGAGTTAGGCATGTTGGAAGAAAATTGTCTTTCAGCTCTATGATTTCAGCTTCAGCATTGGCTACCTCTTCACAGTTAATTTGTTGAATTTGCTGAATGTTTTCCTTGTTGAAAATGGTTGGATTGAGCATTTGTTTTGCTGTTCTAGGTGATATTGGGTAAACAACCTGTTGAAACTGTAGTTGTGATTGACTTGCTCTGTCAAGTATTTGTGATTGACTTGCTGTATCAAGTATTTGTGATTGACTTGCTGTATCAGTGTCAATATTTAATCCTGCAAATTCTTGTTGCAGAGTTAAAAAATGGTTTATTTGCTTGTCATCCTCAAATACTTGCCAATCATAAACATTGTTTGGGATGGAGGGTCTGTGTTTTACCTCAGCTGTAAAACAATGATGGGGCTCAAAAGGCAGCTTGCAGGTACTTGCAAAGGTGGCTAAACTATGAGCATGTAGATTGTGGGTTCTAGGAATTTTAGTGATTTGAAATTCAGAGAAAAAGTTTAGTACTTCAGCAACAGCAGACCTATAAGTCCTTAGTCTTTTGTCATTGGTGACAAAGTTTCCCTTCACTTGTTGAATAACCAAATCTGAATCACCCATGATTGAAACCCTGGCAGCTTGTAAGAACTTTACTAACTTGAGGCCTAGTAAAAGAGCTTCATATTCTGCCATGCTATTAGTACATCTGAAGTTCAATCTATAGGCTCTGCCTTCTGCATGACTATTCTCTTTATTGTGTACCCAAACTCCAGCTCCTGCCCCTAATTTGTTGACTGAGCCATCAAATTCAAGGAACCATAGAATATCTTGTTGTGGGGGAGATTTGATGATCGGTTCATGGGCCGGCAATGTGAGTAGCAGTTGTGGTTTTTCATCCAGCTTGTCTTCTAGGACAGTTTCATCATTTGATTGGGTATGCTTGATATTTAGAACATCAGCAGTATCTAGTGTTTGATTGACTGTTGTTTCATGGGTAGTAATTCTTTCATTTGAGTTTTCCTCCTGTATGAGTATCTTGGTTTCAACCTCACCTTTTGAGGGAGTTGTGCTGTCATTGAAGAGAATGTATGAGTCTATGTCTGAATGGATAGCATATATGGGGAAGTTTTGAGGCTTTTCTTCACTGCTGACCATATATTTCATAAGTGTTTCTCTGTACAGTCTTTTTGGTTGCCCAAAAACAGAGATGGTGGCATATGACATGTCTAATTGTAGGGAACCTTGGAGTTTAGCTCCCCATGATCTTGATAACAACATCCCATACTTAGGTGGGATATCATCAACTACCACATCCATTAGGATTGTCTTGTTTGGGTATTGAACCAGAGACACACATAAGTCTTTTATGAGACCTAAACACTTGACTTGGCTGGAGTCAAAGGAAAACAGGTCCTTGTATGGTCTTGTTATGTCTAGATTCAATCTCTCCATGACCGCTTTTGGCATGAGATTTTGAGAGGCACCTGAGTCAAACATTGCGTTATGTAATATTTTATCATGAATATGTAAACTGACATAAAAAGGTAGTATCCCTGTGACTACTGTTTTTCCATCCACTTCTGGGCCAAACAAGAGTTCTGGGGTGTCATCCAGCACATTGACATCATCTTTGTTGCTAGTGAGTTGAAGGGACTTCTTAATTTGTAGTTTATAGATGTCATGCTTGGCTAGTTCTGAGAGAGGGATTGCTATTTTTAGTTTGCCGATTTCAGTTTCTAGGTCAAAAGGTTTTTCAGATTGGGTTTTGGGGTTATAGATAACAGTCCTTTCCTTGTTCATTAAATCTTCTTCTTGATTTTTATCTTGACTTTGGGACTTGCCTCTTTTACTCATCTCTTGGGGAGTAACATTTAAATTAGGATGAGAAGATGAAGTGGCCAGAGGCTGCTGTCTTAAGGACAGTGGTTCAGTGATCTCTTCAATAATCACTTCTTCTGCAGGTGAATTTGTTTTGTCATTAGGCTCTGTGACTATGACTCTTTCAGGTTGCTGATTTTCCCTTATCTTTTCAGGCTGGTTTACATTCACAGTTCTGCTCCTTAGCTTGTATTGTTTATGGACCTCATAAACAGCAGTGTCATAGCCTTGCTTAAAGTCAAAGGATTCACCTGATTTAGTTTGGAACAGTTTGGTTTCATCATCCTCATGATCTTCTTGTGTTAAGAAAACTTGACTTTCACCATCTAGACCCATTAAATTAATCTCAGGATCTTCATTGGGCTCTGTTGATGTGGAAGTTTCTGCATAATTTTCTTGGAAAGGGGGTCTTATGTCTTGATCAACACTGGTTTTGCCAATGCCTGGGTTTTGAGTTCTCCTAAAATTTGGATTCCTAGGAGGGTTGTTTTGTGGTGCTTCCCATGATGATTTTCTCTCAACCGATTCCACTCTATCACCCAATCTTTTCATTCCATTGAGTATCGCATCTAGCTTTTGATCAAAGGCAGAGGGTTCTTCTTTGAAAACAGTCCTCTTTTCCAACCTTGCCCTGTTTCTTTTGGCAATTAGGTTGGCTTCCACTGTAACTGCAACCCTTTGGGCCTCTGCAAGGGATTGAGGATCTCTTTCCTTCAACTGATAGGCCATGTCAGGGTCAAAACCATCAGGGAATTTGTACAAAGCTAGATCAGGAGGAGGTCTTAAATTTTGTGGAATCGCGTTATATACATTGTTAAATCTTGCACAATACTCCAAAACAGTCTCTTGGGGACCTCTTTTGATAGTGTCATATTCCCCAAGTATGTGCAGAGGATCTTTCTTCTTTTCCCATCTACTGGTAAAGGCTTGATACAGTTCATCAGGAGTTGTAATGGAGTTTGCATTCAGGGATCTAAACCAAGTTCTTACATCCCCAGATAGGCTTTGAACAAACATCCTCATTCTGACACTGTCATCATCTATTTCATAGGTCTCAAAATGGTCTTGCATCCTCTTAGCATGCTGGACAGCTGTCAGAGGGCCATTGGAGTCAAAATATGAGATTTTGGTTTGGTAATCTTGGGGTAGAGCTGCAGCATTAGCTGGTATCTGCAAGGGTGCATATCTGTTAGCCATATTTACAGGATTTAGAGGATTAACAGGGGCAGCTGGGATAATAGGAACAGTGGGTACCACAGGGGTAACAAGTAGGGGTGAACCTAGAGTGTTGGTCAAGGGGATATGTGCAGTGGATGAAGATGTGAGAGGAGGACTTTGAGATGTGGATGGTGAACTAGGGGAACTAGGGGTAGACCGGAAAAGGACCTTGCATGGAGTAGGGATGAGGCTGGGATGATCTAAATCCGAGGTTAAATCAGCAGGCTGCTCCTGCCTTTGCTGCCTCCTGATGTTTCTGGGGATGGTATTTGGATTATCAACAATGATGGGTGGATTAGGGTCAGGATTTGCCCTAGTATGCCGTGGATTTTTCTTGGGAGCCAGCTTCTAACTGTTTTTTAGGATTTTGTAGGAAATTTTTATATCTGTAAGGACTGGATAAAGATTTTGGAATGGCTATATATACTTCAAAGCTGAGATGAAGATTCTCTGAAAGAGCTCTTCCCTAAAACTGTCAATGTTACACAGAAACAATTTTGAAGGCCTCCTGACTTGTTTCAGGCTTGATTTCAGGCTTTGAGGGATGTATAGAAATTGGAAAATCCTAAGAAGTCCCCAGTGGAGTCGCCAATTATGTTAACACCCAGGTTGTTCCCTATGACTCCCAAGGGAATACGGCCGGGGTAACCACTAACCAATCTTTGGACGACAGTTTCTAGCCAAACTGTAGTCAGAGAGGGCTCTCTCTTTATAATTTATCTCTGTTTGTAATGATTTTAGGCTAGCTATAAGTTCAGGTCTGTTTTAAGTTTTTTGCTTGGATGATAATTTCAGTCAAGGTGCTTATGTATTTTCCAAAGAGTTCTAGTCCATTGGGCTATGGAGACAGTGGTCCGTTAGTTTGGTGTGCTGATTTACCAAAGTAATGAAATTGCAGAGCTGGGTAATCGTCTGAGAAACGATGCTATGAATTTGTGGTTTAGTGTGATATGCTCAGAATATGAAAGGCACTTAAGGATCTTTCATTAAACTGAAATACTGAAATAGTGATAAAGAGATAATGTTACCTAGAAGCAGTGAAGGATTTCTAAATAGCATTTACAATAAAGATTTAAACAAAACATGAGCATTTAAGAATTCATGTCCATTTAATTCTGAAGAAAACATTTACAGCAAAACAAGATTGAGCACAGGGTGTGAAGGAAACATATCCTGCACTATTCTTTTTCTTTATTGCTAGATTTGATGAAAACATGAGTATGTAACAATATAGGAAAACAAAACAGAGATTTAAGAAAACATATCATTCCACCAGACGACACAAGAATTCTGCAACAGCACTTAGATCATCAGCAAAACACCATACTTCCAGAAAATCACTGAGCTGAGCTTGCTCTTTGTATTAAACTCTTCTGAAAATATACAGTATACATGCCTTAGAGTGAAAATTCTCAACCCTTATGCGTTACCAAGGGGAGTATATATAGAAAGTTTACACAAGAAAATATCTAAAATGAAGAGTACATGCTGCATTAATATCCTGCCAACTGCTGGAGTGTAGTAGTTGAGAAAGTTAATGCTGTAATAACTTCCTGTCTTTTAGCTGTCAAAATTGGTCAGAGCCTGTTGATCCGGTGGCAGTTGGAGTCGGCTGAGGGTACGCTGTCCAAATTTGCGCAACTCTTTATCTTTTGGCTGGCCGTTGGAGTCTATATGCTGAGTCATCACTCAGCTGCTTTCAATGCTGACTTTATCATGCTGTCTGTCTTTAAAGTGACTTTGAGCTGGCAGTGACCAAACAGCTGGAATTACCGTGGCAAAATCTGAAGCATAAACTGCCACCAATCCTCCTTAGGCATTTGATGCCTGCGTATTTTTATCAATGTTTCCTCTACCTCTGTATGTTTGTAAAGATTGGGAGGGGTCTCAAACAGGTGATTCACCTCATTCTCAATGAAGAACATGCCTTCAAGTTTTTCATATAAACTCTGTCCTGTAGGAGGCCCTGCTGGTTCAGATGTACTGCCAGATGCAATAATCTGATTTTCAATAGTGGTTGCCATTCTGTTGGCCATTTGATCTAGGGAGATCAGCTTTCCTGCACCACTTAGCAAGCTGGGCAGGCCTTTTGCTTGCAGCACTCCCATTTTGGCCTTGTATTCCTCCACATCTGCTTGCATTTCAAAAAATTTCCTCTCTACTGTTTGTATATAGTTTCTTAGAGTTAGTGCCTTCTTGGCAGAGAGGACAGCTTCTGTTCTGTTGGGAATGCCTATGGCTGCCAATTCTTCCCTTTCCTGTCTATTCAGGAAGTCTATCATCCTGTTTGCCTGTTCTGTTTTGTTTCCTAGTACTGTCTTGGCCTTCTGAATTTCCGCTTGTGCTTGGCCCATCAAATCCATCTGCTCATGCATTATTTTTATTGACCTCCACTGCTGTTTGATGGATTGGCCAATTTTAGCCCATAGGATTCTCTTTATGTCAGCCATAGCTGTCTCTAGATTCAGCTCCATTTCTAAGGCCTTTATCTTGTCTCTTTGGGCCTTTATTTCTCTGCCCCGTTCTGCTACAGTCATTTTGGAGTTGGTATACTTGGAGTCCAGTTCTGCCAATTTTTCCTTGGCCTTCTTTATTTCGTCTGCTTGGAGCTCCATTGCTTTGACGGCCTTGGTCAATTCTTCTATACTTGGACTGGCATCTGGGGCTGCTGCTGTTCCTGCTGCTTCTGCTGTAGGGGGCACTGCTGCCCCTGAAGTTGCTGCTGTTGTTGATGTAGTTGGAGGAGCTTGGGAAGTGGAATCTGCTTGTTTTTCCTGTAATATTCCTTCCAACTCTTTCTCCAGTTCCCTAATCCTTTGGTCTTGCTGCATTAGGAGGTCTAGCTGGTCCTCAGCCCGTTTTTGCTTTTGAAGTTCTGCTGTTTGAGGGTGCTCTGTGGGCTGCAGCTTTAACCTCTTCTTTAATGCGTTCAAGTCATCATCTTTTTTCTTCATGAGGGCCTTTACACCCGTTGGATCACTAGGATCATGTCCTAGATCGATGATGATCTCCTCCAGGGACTTTATTCTGTTGTCTTTGGCTTGGGATGACAATCTCTCAAAATCCAACTGGGTGTTGGTGTTTTTTAGGGACTCCTTCAGCTCATGGGCCAAGGTGGCCTTCTCTACTAGGGTTGCATAGACCATCTCTCCAGTTTGCTTGTGGAGTTCAATCTGGTCCATGGGATGTATATCCCTGGCTAGGACCTCCACCCTTGTCTTTATGAAATCTGCAGGTGTCTTAGGCTCCGGCCCCATTGGCTTGAAGTGGCTCAGGAGCAATTTCTCCTGCTGAATGTCATACACCGACAATAGTCTCTCTTGCTGGGCTGGTGTTGCATCTACGAATTGCTTGTAGACCTCGGCCCTTAGCAGCTCATTCTGAGCTTTTATCTGTTTGAAAGAAGCCTTGGTGCTTTTGGGCTTCTTGGTCAGCTGGGAAGAGGAGGACACCTCTAAGCCGAGTTGTAAAGTTTGCTCTTGCTGAAAGGAGCTTGTACCTGTGTGTTGACTGCCCTCCTTGTCTTTTCTTTCACTCTCCAAGACATCATCAGTAATGTCTTCTACCTCTAGGGAGTCTGCTCTTTGCCTTTTGGCTTCTGGCTGGTGGGAGGATCCACTGAGAGGAGTGGACTCTTCTCTAACTCTTTTAGTTCCCCTTTCCTCATGTGCTGGGGTCTGTAAGATTGGGGCAGTTACTGGCTCTTTTTGTGGAGGTGGAATTTGCAGTGTTGGAGCTACTGGTAGCTGAGTCTGTGGAGGGACATTTTGCCCTTGCTGCTGTTCTTGTTGCTGGCCTGTTTGCTGCTCTGCTTCAGGGGCAGGCTTTTCTTTTGTTACCTCCTCTTCTGTACCCATTATACCCTTGCCTTTATCTAACACTGGTGCTGATGTAGAAGGTGCCTGTGGTGCAGTCTTTGTAGCCGAGGTCCCTTCTCCTATTGAATAAGGCGGTCTGAAAGGTACCTGCTGCACATAGTCTAGGTCAATAGTCTTCTCAAGCTCCCTCCTACTCTTTAGCATTCTCTCTTCCTCAGTTAGATTTTCAACTAGAGTGTCCATCTGCCATTCTTGCAGGTTGGCATATTTTTCAATGTGAGAGTACTGGCAATGTTTAATGCCTATAAGCCTATACTTGTTTCTTCTAGCAGTGATGAAACCTTGAGGGTCATAATGGACCCACCGAAAACTATAGGATAACTTGTATTTATCCTTGAGGATTAGGTCTGCCTCTTCCCACCCTTCTTTTTTGTTCATGATGAAGGGACCCAACTCGTGTTTGAACTTGAGGTGGGCCTTCTTTTTGGCGCTGTGGAAATGGGTGAGGTCTGACTGAATCAACTGCCTGTAATATTCCAAGGCAAATAACCTCATAGGTACATATTTTGGGAGCCTGTATGGACAGAGCTCACAGCCATAGATCCTAATGACAGTATGGTTCTCATATAGGTACCAGTCACCTATTTTATATTTTCTAGAAAGCTGCAGGGCTTTCTTTATCTCATTTGATACTCTGGGAGGAGGGGACTTCATCAACAGGCAAGAGACTGGGTATACAAATTGGTCAACAAATTCACAGTAGGTATAGGGTGAGTTTGTGACCTTATGAAAGACAGAGGTCCAGAAGATAACAGATCTTCTTTCCCCTTTGTGATCCAGCCTTCTGATGTAGCATGGGAAGGCTTCAGAGTGGTAGTACATGAATAGGTGGTAAATATAGGCTGAGTACCTGAAGACCCCCTGCCTGTCCACCTTGCTCAGCTGATCATGAATCTTATTGGCAATGAATTTAGCAAAGTTATATTTCCTGGCAGGGGGTTGGCGTGGGCTATATGCAGATAGCAATACCAGCATTGTTTTGTCCACATGCTCACTATTTTTGTATCCCAGCACATAGGCAATCATGTCCAGTAAAAGCCTGCCTATATCATTGAAATGGATACCCAGGTAGGGAGGTGGCTCTGTAGGCTGGCACTCAGGTCTCATGAAATCTCTTGTGACCTTTTGAATCTCCTCACTGGTCATCTTTTCACCAGTCTCTAGCAAATAGCTCATGGAAAACGGGATTAGCAATTCTGTCTGATCAAAATGTAACATTTTGTTGATAGACTCAGCATTAATGTAGAAAAGGATCCTTCCAGATGGAGTGCTAACAGTTCTGTGCTGCACATTATAGTTTTCAGCACATAGGTGAATGATTTCAGGGAAGACATTTACAGCTGGGAGACAATAGTATGGTAGGTTTGACTCCCATATCCCATGTGTACCATGACCATCCTTATAATCCTCTCTCAACTGACTGAAGGTTTGCAAGAAGTCCCTGTTGCCCTCAAAGTCTTCAATAAGACAGTCCTTGTCAACAAATGGCAAGGCCTCCAGCTCTCTATTTGTTGGATTCAATGGAGCTACACTGAGGGATGAGGATGCAGAAGCAGCCATTGTAAAACTTGATTTGAAATAAGGTGATGGCAATTGTTTACAAAGTCTTTTTAAAAGCTTGAGTAATAGGACCAATACAGACCAAGTCTGAAGTGTTTTTCTCAGTGAAAATGCAAGCTGGTTTCTGCAGTTTGCTGCAACCTCTCAGGGACGTGAACTGCCAAGGGTAAGTTGCAGAGGTAATGAGGTTTCTTTTGGTAAAAATGCAGCTGGCCTGTACTCGGCAAAAGGGAACAATGCCGAGCACCTCGAGGACAATTTTATGGTTTCAGCCCGTGGAATGACCGCTCTAATGTCGAATTATAGTTCAGGGGTGGTGCAGGTTGCTTGGGCTTACTTTAGGTAACAAGCAGAGTTGAATTTAGGATTTTTACCAGTTTTTTAATGGTGAATTTACAGAGAATTGGAATGCATGGGCAAAAGTGGGGAAAACTGGTGAAATACCTGGAAAAACTAGCTTGGAAGCTTGCGGGCCGGGCTGTGGAGGTTTAATGCTGTCGAATTCTGGACTTGTAGCGGTCGAAATGTTGAATTTGATGGCTGGGGACAAATTTCGCGGCAGCTGGTTGACAACGGCTACTTCTTTTGCGCGTGAAAATGACCCAAAACGGCTCATTTGGTCGTTTATAACGTTAAATTTGGAAAAAGTATGCATTTGGCGCTTTTCCGCCGATGACGTCAGCATGACGTCATGGCGGGGCCCGGGTACGGAGCTGACGTGGCTGCTGAGGTGTGAGCCAGGGTGGCAGGACACGTTGGCGGGTGAATAAGGTGGCAGGAGTACGTGGAGGATCACATGGCGCGGGGGTGGGCGAAAGGTGCTACGTCAGGATGACGCAACGATGACATAAGGGACGGCGAGATCGGAATGGTGGTAAGTGGGTTCCCCGCACCGCCTTTGCTGATGAGTGGTATTGGGGAGGGGGGCTCCGAACAACCCCAGCGTTTGACACGCGTCCCTGTACGGGGCGGAAAACCATTTTCCCCGGACGCTAAAGGTCGGCAGGTCGGGGAACATAAATGACCGCCCACCATTGGATCATGGGTGGCGGAAGATCGACGGCTGGCGGGCCCTCCGACGGATCGTGCAGGTTTGGGGGGGCGCCGCTGGCCTATTATAATATTCAATTTAATATTTCGGGCAGGGAACCTTGGGATAGTGGGTTTTTCATGTGTTTTGGGGATTTTTCGGGTTTTTCAAGGGTTTTATAAGAGAAAGGGGTTTATAGGAGTGATTTTAGCAAGGGAAAAAGGGGTTTTTTGTGTTTTTGAGCAGAGGGATGGTGAGGGCTGAGGGAAGAGGTTGCTGCTCATAACCAGAGGTTAGAGCAGCTCCAAGATAGGGTTGACCACAGTCCCAGATGGACTAAAGTCTCCCTTGACCATTTATTTGGCTATAGTGCCAAGAGGAGGATATGTACATAGTGCTGGGATTTATACACCATAGTGTTATTATAGTAGGGAAAGGGGGACATAGGGGATTTAGATAGTAGAGTTAGGGGTTAAGATGTATGAAAGGGTAAATGAAGGGGAAACCACTAAGTTTGTTTGAAACTCACTTAGTTTAGGGAGTAGATCAAAATGAAAAGAACTTTAGACAAGAAATGTGGCTTCTTAAAAGATTACGAACCACCATGAAACCATAATTCTTCCATGAATCTCAACTGATGAGGGAATGTTAGTAAATGACATGAAAAGGGGAAAAAGGGAGGTTAGACATGCTCCTTTGCTTGCTGCAACTTGATGAAGAAGAACACCTTCTCAATTCATTGACTTTGTTTGGTAAACAAAGTTAACACACCTGCAATGGTAAAGATAACCTTTCTGCAACCCCAACTACTTACCCAGCTACTTGCCTAGCATTTTTTATTTCTTCTTGGAGGGTGCACTTGGACTTGTATACCCTTACCTGCCTTTTCTTTTCTTTGGCTTTTTCTTTTGTTTTTCTATCTACTTCTACCCTTATTTCTTCCAAGGTCCCAGATTAAGCTGTTGGGAGCCTTTTCTTCTCTACCTGAACTACTTGTCTGCCAAGATTAAACAGTTTGGACAGACTTCTTTCTCTAATCTACAACTGCAAATTTAAACCATGGAATGATCCAGATTAGACTGTTGGACCATCCATCAAAATTGTGACGCATTAAGCTATTTACACACCTTGTACTCCTTTGGAAATATGTGATCTTTGCATGATCAAAGCAGAGCATATTTGGAACTTCTATAGCCAATCATGAAATATGAAACCTATTGGTATAGGTAGCTAACAGGTTGATATAAAAATTCCCATAGCACCATGGATTTTTTGAAGAATATATCTTTTAGAAGTAAGATGCATTAGCATGGTGATGCTATGGTGTGATGCCTTAATGGGTGCTATGTTAAACTATGAGCTACATGGAAGAACCACGTAGGCCACTTAGGTTACCACGTGGCATACTTGCTAATGTGGAAAGGATTAAAGGGTTTTAATTCAAACTGGCAAAACTTTCAATCTAGGAGTTGGATTAAGGTGAAAATTTATATCGGCATAAAGCTCTTAATGAGATGGATGCAATGGTATTATCCAAAGTGAGTTCCACACAAACTAAGAAGAAATAAGTTTCTAACTCAATATTTATAACAAGACCATGGAGGTTGGGTTAGTTAGAAGTAACACTTCCCATTTAGCTTGGATTAATCCAAGGGGGTGGGAGGGAGCATTACAATATGGTATCATAGTCCCTAGTTTTAACACTTGGACTGAATGGGCCTTAGATAAGAAAAGAGAGGGACTTTGTTAAGAATTACATAAGGGTGTTAAAACGTAATGACTAATTGATATTTTTTTTTGTAAGTGCATGCATGTAGATTCTTAAAACATGATTAATATATCTATTGATATGATATTTTACTCATTTTCTAACTTGCATACTAGTCCAAGTCCAAATTGAACGTTTCAACTAGATTCCACATACTCATTGCGAACATACCAAGGTTATAGGTGATGAGTGAATATTTTTATTCTGATGTATTTCAAGTAACATCTATGTGTGAGTAACAACACATAAGAGGACACCAATAAATAGAAAGAGATTAAAGGAATGAGTTTTAGAATGGTATAGTACGACACTGATAAATTATGGCATTTTCAGGAGGAAGAGGTAGTTGGAAAAAGGGGAGAGGAAGGCTCTCTTGGCTAGATAAACACCCTTAGAAGTATAAGAGCTATGTTGGGGAGTTATAAGGATGAAAATGAAAGGAATGTTGTAGCTTAGGAAAAGTAAGAAGAAGTAAATGCAATTATATTACAAAGCCTACCATATATGCAAAGGCAAAGGCAGGTTGATCTAGGCGCCAACTACTTAGGAAGGAGTAAAGGAAGGAAAATACTATCAGGACTTAGGAAGCATGAGCTAAAGACTAATGGTGTACAGGGAAGCAAATCTAAGAAAATACATAGGCAGGAAAGTGAAGACACGATGATAAGAGAAATTCCACTAAGTATTCCAGAGAGAAAAGCAGATATCCATGAACAACTGTCCAGTGATGCCATGAAGGGACCTCATCAATAGAGCAAGAAAGAGAGGGATTTTATTCCAAATTAATTTAAGAAGGGAAAATCTCTTGCATTTGACGGAGAGGTCAAGATAGTAGAAGAAGCAGAAGAATGGTTATTGGGAATAAAGAAGTACTTCAGGGTGCATGATTACTATGGCAATATGAAGGCAAGAGTAACCAGTTTTAGCTTGAAAGGAAAGGCTAATATCTGGTGGGATAACATAAGGAATGTCAAGAACCTCAAAGAGGATGAGTTGTCCTAGAAGAGATTTGAGATATATTTATGAGAAAATTACCTATCTGAAAGGTACTATGACAACAAGGCCAAATTTTTTTATGAGCACAAACTAGGGTAGCTTACAATTGATGAATATACCAATAGATTCTTGGGGCTATTGAGGTATGTGCCTTATGTCAATGGTGGGAAGGTAAAGATCTAGAGGTATATCTATGGGTTCCATAGGAAGTCAGGGATATAATAGAGTTTGATGAGTCAAAAACATTGGAGGACACCATTGTAACATCCTTCTCCCACACCTACCCAAGCAATCGGCCAGCTGAGGTAAACATGCGACGAGAGGAAACTATGATATGATTCGACATCCTAAGTCACAATAAGGAAGTGGAAGCGATGGAAAAATAACATATAGATATTCAATATTAGCATTAGGACCCTCAGGAACTAATCCAATCTTGTTTCCAACCAACCCTTGGGTCCCACTATGATTTTGGACCACTTGACCTCTGGACGTTCTCATGCTATGGGCATGCCAATGTCCAAGGACCTCTGGATGCTCTCACAGGCTTGCAAGCTAGCATCCATGGAATTTTTTTCTTAGTTCTGTGTCAGTGTCCTCGAGATTTAAGCCACATTTTTGAGGTCCAGAGCCCAGGTCGCTACCCAGAACTGAATGACATATTTAGAACAATAAGATAACAGGGTAATGATAGTGTGAAATAAATTACTTCAATAAGACCTTGACTGGACCCCTACTAGCCATGACAAGCATTTCATCAAACATATCATGAATATGTAATCTGCGGGTGTAAATAATAGATATGAACATGGGGGTCTCATACTTAGCCGAGAATCGCTAAGTAGCATTGATGCCTCAACACTTCAACTTCCATTTCATCCATTAGGTCATAGATACATTGCCCATTCATTTGCAAATTTAAACATGATGAGAGCCATACATAGCTACTACCATAAAAAACATACATAACTAGCATAATAGCAGAAGAAATACCAATGAAATCATAGCGATATAAACCACATATAATCCAATATAATACTCATAGAAATACAAGGAGAAATAACCTCATATTGATGAAGAAAAATCCAAACACAGGATGGGACTTCCACATTCCACCTGACCGTAGAATTGCTAAGACAAATCTCTCTTCAGCCATTCACCCTCGTGCCATATTCTAATCATGAATGTGGGATCTCACAAAACACATCAATCCAAACCATCCAGTGATTGCAGAGGCCAACCAACTCAACCCATCAAACAGTGATTCCACCTCACAACCGGAAATCACCAAAACCATCATCAAATCAGTCTATGACCCAACCATCCAAGTTCCAACCAAGGCTCTAGGACTAGTAACTCAACCCATAGCTTCCACCGGGCTCAAGAGAATTTGTCCAATCAAGGCTCTAGGACTAGTAACTCAACCCACCAAGGGCTCCAGAGAATTTTTCCAACCAACGATATGGGACTAGTTACTCAACCCAAGTTGTTATACAGCTCCAGAGCGTTTGTCCAACCAAGGCTCTAGGAACTAGTAACTCAACCGAAGCTAAGGAAACATGAGAACCAACCAAAAACAAAATAAGGAAATAAACCTGCAATCTCCATGGCTATCCAGGAAATGGAAAATCTTGGCAATCCATTAAATCCTCCATGCCAGTGACAGATCATGACCAATAATCTAAATGCATATGCAATTCATGCCAAAACTAGTGAGGTAAATCGGTTCCTGCAAGCAAATCCCGCTGTAGCTTTTGATCCCGATGTCCTCTTACGCTTTCCTCCTCTTCCTTTGCCTTATTGCTCCAAAAATCAAAGTACGTCACACCCTCCAAGAGTTCTCTAAGTAAAATCTAAGTCTCCAAGAATATGTGAGAGAGAGAGAGAAAATAATGAGAGAGCTCAAACATTGAACTGGAAAAGGGTTACCAACTGATCCTCAGAAGCCTTTTTATGAATGAGACCTCTATTTTCTTCATTTTCCATTGTTTTCCTTCATTTTCCTCCTCACATGCAACTTGTGACCTTTCACCTCCATTTTCTCCTAATTTCCATTATTTTCATAAATAAATGTGCCAAAAATGCCATTTTTCCTTTCCAAATCCTTAGCCATTGCCTTTGCCAATTTCCTTAGCCATTAAACAATCACAAGTGATCCCCATCACTAGGATTTTTCCCAACATTTTGATTGGATTAAGTGTCCCATCAACCGTGGTTATTATTTTGACTTTATTAATTTTTATTACATGGAATTTTCACCAGGGTTGTTACAAAACACTCCCCCTTGGGGGAACACTATCCTCTATGTTTAACAACACCTATAACCACAAGAATGATATAAGAAAAACATACTACTGATGGAGCGTTATAACTTAGCTCGATGCATTATTTACAATGATCAACCTGTTGAGAAGTAAACCAACATGAAAACATAACAACATAATATCATAATGACATGACACCAATACCGCTTATTGGAGCTTTATAACATATCTCATGGAGGTATTTACATCCATATACATATGTACGTATAGCAACATCACCAAAACATATACCAAAGCATATACCCAGACATATACTAAAACACTACACCAAAACTACTTTGCCTCAACCGACAAACAAGGAAGGATACATAGCCCACATCTGATCCTCTATCTCCCATGTAGCTTCATCGCGCCCAAATTGCTTCCATTGCACTTTAACTTTCTTGATTGCTCGGTTCCGAAGCATGAGAACTTTTTTATGCAATATACAATGAGGCTCTGGCTCGAATTCTCCATCTGGTTCCACCTACAATACAAAGCATTCAATCACATGATCATCATCTTTAACATAATTCTTAAGCAATGGCACATGGAAAAAATCATGGACTTTCATTGTCAGAGGGAATGCAAGTTGATAGGCTATTGGCCCAATCCTCTCAACTATACTGAAGGGTCCACAAAACTATGGTGCCAACTTGGCACATGATCTAATCCGTAAGGAGCTCTTTTTTGGTTTGATGCGTAGGTACATCTGTTCCCCAACCTGGAACTCCTTGAAAAACTTGTTCCGATCTACATAGATCTTATGCCTATCATGTCCTGCCTTTAGATTTTTCTTGATTACCTACATTTCTTGTTCCATGTTCGCCAACATGTCTGGTCCAATCAACACCCTGTTAACTGGATCACTCCAATTGATAGGAGTATTGCAACTCCACCCATACAATGCCTCAAAAGGACTCACCTTCAAATATTCCAGATACCAATTGTTGTAAGCGAACTCTACCAGTGGAAGACACTCTTCCCACTTTAGCTGTTGATGCATCACATACATCCTCAACATGTCCTCCAATATCCTCTTGACTCTCTTTATCTGCCCATTTGTTTGCATATGATAATCTGTACTAAAGGAAAACTATGTGCCCAAACCTACAAATAACTCCTTCCAAAACTTGGAAGTGAACTTGGCATCCCTATCTGACACATTCTTCTTCAGAAAACCATGCAATTTGATCACATCTTTGATGAAAACCTATGCTACATTGCTAACTGAGAATGTAGACTTCAATGGAATGAACCATGATGGAATCATGTTGTCTCACTGCCCTCGAAAAACTTGTGATGATGTCCATGGAAATGACCTCCCATTTCCCCTTTGGAATCACAGTCGGATGTAGCAGTCCACCTAGATGTTTAGACTATGCATTCACATGCTGAAAATAAAAACACCTAGCCACAAACTTTGCTACATCGCTCTTCAGGTTCAACCAATAATAAAATATCTTCGCTTCCACCAGTATCTTTTGATAACCTCGGGGACCTCAATATGGTTTTGCATGAAACTCCCTCAGGATCACCTTCTTGAGCTCACTACTATTTTCCACATATATCTTGCCTTTGAATCTGACCAATCCATCTGCTCTAAGACAATAATCCATATCTTGTGAACCTACACTTGTACCACTACCTGTACTTGTATGTGTACAATCACCTATACCTATACCTGTACGTGTACTATCACTTGTACCTGTACCATTACTCTGCGACAACTTGTGAATAATATCCATATATTTGACATCCTGCTTACTTGCTTGCAAGATCCCATCCTATAGGTCTATCCTATAGGAGCTCATAACTGCTAAGTGATTTACTTGTGTCCACCTTCTAAGAGCATTTGCCACTCTGTTCTCTTTACCTTTGATATATTTGATCTCAAAATTGAACTCACTGATCATAGAAAACCACCAAGCCTGCCTACCATTCACATTATTTTGGCCAAATAGATACCACAAAATACTGTGATCACTCATTAATGTAAACCTCCTACCCAGAAGATAGTGTATCCAAATATTCAACGCATGTATAATCACTGCCAACTCAAGATCATGTGTGGGGTAGTTCTTCTCATGCTCATTTAGTTTTCACAACTCATAACATATGACTTGTCCATCCTGCATAAGCACTCCACCAATTCCCTTCTTGCAAGTATCTGTGCATACTACAAACTCTTTATCTAGATCTACAATCTTTAACACTGGTGCATGTGTCAACAACTGCTTAAGCCACTCAAAACTAGCCTCACACTACTTTTTCCATTCAAAACTCTTACCTTTCCTCTGCAATGATGTGATATGATAAGCAATTTGTGATAAGTTCTTGATGAACCTCCAATAATAGCTTGCCAACCTCATGAAAGATCTCACCTCATCTACATTCCTGGGAGCTACCCATTCCATGATGGCTGAAGAGCCTCATCATTGGGTAATTATATGGGCCTTAATTCACCTCCTAGCTTAGTCAAGCCAACTTTTCTTATAACTTATTACACGTTTTTTATTATATTTTGTTTATGAGGTGAGTTAGAGTTGGATATTATGCTTAGTGGACTAATATGCATTGAATGCAGGATAAAAGGAGAAAAACAAGGAATTTTGGCAAAGACTAAGGTAAAAAATCGAATGGGACAAGGGAGAGGGATTGTAGGAGGTAAATCCTCCTCATTTACTACTTCCCCATTTGAATATTCCTCCATTCATCACATCAACTCGGAGTGCAAACAACCAAATCATGAGGATTAGAAGGCAACAGAGAAAGTGAGAGACAAAGAACCAGTTTATCTCAAGTTTGGGAGCCGAGCCTCCCTAATTTTAAGGAAGTTGGGGACTTCAGTTGTATAAGGAGAGAGGCCTAGGACCTCAGTAGGATTCAGATTTTTATTGTAAAACTCTAAGCTATTTTCAAGCTATAATACTTGTGAAAGTTCTATTGATGTAATTTGTTGTTTTGGTAATAAGAATGAGTTTTGTTTTGAGCCAGCACTGAGTTAACTCAGAGGGTTGAAGCTCTTCGGTTAGGGACCAACCCTAGCAGCCAAGGCTCCTCTTTCTTGTATATGCATGTTTAGTGTAGTTTCATAGCTTCATTGTTAATTTGCTTTTTAGATGCATTTCCGTTACAAGTAGTGTAGATTAGATTGGTTGTTTATTAGTTTTCTTCCATTTGTGCCTGACTTCAGTAGCATGTTAGGAGGGATAAGAGGATCACCATAAGGTTTTCAGTAGGTGTCTCGACCTCACTTCCTCCCTCTGGGATCATGACTTGAGGAAGGGACCCTTAAGTAGCCCCAAAAACACAGATTTCTAGTTCTCTGATGAGCTTTGGAGTTTTATGTCTTTAAATTAGTATTTGGATAGTTTTCCAAGGTAGATTTCCATTGTCATATTTTTCATCTTCATTTCTGAAATAGATCTCATCCATGATTTCATTCCCTTCAACAACTTTCTCATACATAGTGTAGGCAGTTAATTCATTAATTTTTCTTTTCTAGTTTATGAAAATGTTTCTTGTTTGCATAGCTTTTTGGAAGATATACATGTTTTATGCAGAGAAGGTGCTTTAGGAGGAGACTAAGACTTCATATCCAACAACTGCCTTCCACTCCATCCACCTTAGCCATCCCTTGTTTTCACCTTCACCTTCACTAGTTTTTCATCATTTTCATAGAAATTCTTCCAAGCACATTGAGCGAATCCAACCATCTACTATCTTGGATGTTGAATTTTGAGTGATCCTAGACCTTCTCCCACTACATTTCACCATCACACACCTTTCCTAGGCCTTCCATCACCTCCAACACCTGACATTTTTCTCTCGGCTATATCCTGTAGGTTTACAGGGGATCCTGTAGGTTTCTAATACATCCTGTAGGTTTTCCTGAAATGGCCTGTTTTGAGGCCGAATTGATGGAAAACCTCTAGGAAGTCACCAAAATCCTCCCAAGGGTATTCCACACCATCCAACCATCTCATAACCCTTCCATCCATCCTCAAACATCCTTAATTCACTTGCCACATCAATAGAAGCAATTAGTTTGCATACTTGATTTTGCATAAAAAGACAAAAAAGAAAAAACAGATTTAGTTTAGTCTCTTTACTTGCACATTAGTGATGTTTGATGCTTCTTACTTCTACAACTTAGATAATAGCATTTGGTTCATGTTTATTTAGCATTTCTTCCAAGCATAGTTTTCTTAGCAGTTAATTAGGAAATGGTGTGATTTAGCATTACATGTTGACCTTCTCCATTATTGCAGTAGAGTAGCTCTCTCTTAGAGTAGATGTACCTTTCTTCCATCAAAGAATCAAGCTTCTTCTGACTCCATAGAATTCTAGCTTGAAACCCCAGTGGTCGCTCGCTAGTTGAACAGTGACAACAGGTAGAACCACCACTTTTACTTGTGTATACGACATTGTCACCTCCAAGTTTGTACAAACCCCAGGTTGATAAAGTAAAGCTGGTAGCCCAGGAGTTGCAGCATCCTTGCTGCAATAGTGGTGCTCATCACTCTTTGGCGTTGTTGCTGGGGAGGTGTCTGAGTAGAATGTGATTACTGCTTTCTTTTCTTCTATTTCTTGTCTTCAATATTCTGCCATTAGTTTATTTCTACAAAAGTAATCTAGTTGTTTCCTTTCTTCCATGTTACATTTTCTGCTTTCCTTTCCATTTTGTAAGCAAGATTTCAATTCAACGAGTAGCTTTTTCATTTCGTCAGTAATTTTCATTCAATTAGTGATTTCAATTTTGCAAAGTACTTTCCAAGTTTTAAAAAATACAAAACCAAACCAAAAGAATTTCCTTTCATGCGTCGTAGGAATAGGGACAACATAGGGAAACTTTTGTCAAATATCCCCAGTGCATCAAACAACCAACCTTCCCTCTTCTTCGGTGGTTGTGAACTGGAGGAACCCTTAGGTGAGCAACCTGACATATTTGAAGAACCTACAGGGGAAGAAGAAGAAGAAGAACCCATTCCTATTGAACCAATGGTTGAAAATAGAAATGACAGAGGGAATAGAGAGAGATTTAAGGGTTGCTTCCCCATCAGGGAAACCAATGGGGACACTAAGATGAAAAATATAAGCCCCTCTTCCCTACCTCATTTCCATGGCCTGACCACAGAGGACCCTGACACTTTCCTATTTGAGTTTTCTGTTATATGCCAAACCTATGAGTATATAGATGATGAGCAAAAGTTAAAACTATTTCCATCTACCCTCAAGGATGAAGCATTGTGCTAGTTCATGGGTTTACCTGGATATAGCATCACAACTTGGGCTTAGATGTAGCAGACCTTTAACAACAAATATCGGGACTATTTTCGGTCAAAGGATACTAAATAAGAAATTTTCAGGATGACCATAGGCAATGATGAATCCCTAGAGGATTACGAACAAAGAGTCCAACTTAGTTACAAAAGGGCCAGATGCACACTTGACCCTGAGTCACTAAAGCTAGTCCTTCTTAGGGGAGTAAGAGAAGATCTTCTGGATACCCTACATTTGTTAGTAGGAGGAGATATCTACCAATTACCCTATGAGGATATCAAGACTGCCTTTAGAAACCATTCTAGGGCAGCTAGGAAAAAGCGTAGGGGTAGTCAACCTATGGTAAGTACATCGTCTTCCAACTCATCCATCAAGGGTGAAATTGGAAACATGCTGGAAGATTTCAAAAGTGAGATGCTTCAAACCCTTTCCTTGCAAATGGACACCATTCATATTAAGAAGAAGTAGGAGGAAGCAGAGAGAGCCTTGGCCATTTTTGGTCCTAGCTGCACCAGGAGGCATCCTAGGAATAAATGTCCATTGAATTCTATTGAAATTTGCTCATTCTGTAAAGAAAACCATTCCACAGACAAGTTCCCTTCTTTGCCTGGACTCAAAGCTGTATATCAAGGAGCTGACGGGGTCACTATGCTGCTCTACTATATTAACCAAAGGAGACCTCATGGTCCTAGACCATACCAGCAGGGCATGTAAGGTTTGTCCCATGCATATTACAACCCCAACCAAACCACAACCATGCCTTCTTGGGGACCCCCTGCTCATCCTTCTTGGTCTACATCCCCTCCTTGGTCCTTCGCATCTAAGTATCACTCCTAGCCAGCCAACCAGTCATTTCAACCTTATGCTCTACCACAACCTCAGTGGAATGCACCACCCCAGGGGTGGAGGCCCCAATAAAACAATGCTACAACTTTATTGCCTTCACCACCTGCCCAACCATCGCTGCTACACTCTGCTCTACCCAAGAAACCCTAGATGCCTACCTAGCCAAATCCTAACTCGAACAACAGGTAGGCCCAACAAGTATACAATGGAGAGACATCATATCCAGCTTATGCTATGGAAATCCAGGAGATTAACCTAAGATATGGGAGAGTCCTCCCGAATAACCAACCTCCACCTTTGCCTAGGGAGGTTGAGGAAGAAAGAGAGGAAAGAAATCTTAAAGTGAATCCACCCTTTCCTGAGAGATTAGCCCAACCACTCCAGCCTACCCCTGAAGAAATTGAACTTTTGGGAGAATTGAATAATCTATGTGTAAATATTCCACTTCTCCAAGAAATAAAAGATGTTCCTATTTACAGTAGGTTGATTAAGGAGAAGTGCTTCAAGCATCCAGGGAGGCGAATAGGGGATGCCCCTACCATTAATGTCATTGGACAACTATTTGACTTAATGTTGTGGTAGGTAATCTATCCAAAATATTTGGACCCTGGAAGCCTTGTAGTAGATGTGCACATCAATGGCACCATTGTCCCACATTCACTCTGATCGATCTTGGGGTTGCCATTAATGTGATGACCAAAGACACCATGCTCAAGATCAACCTCCAAGGTTCATTGAGGAAGACCAAAACAATTCTGCAACTTGCAGACCACTCCACAGTAACCCCCAAGGGGATTGTGGAGGATGTGATGGCCTCCATTGACTCTTGGGATTACCCTGTAGATTTCCTAGTTCTCCAGCCTAAGGCTGAGCTTACTGGTTACCCTCTCATCCTTGGGAGACCATGGTTGTTCACTACCGATGCTTACATTAGCTACACAGCTAGGAATATGACCATCCAGAATGGACATATTGCCAAGCAGTTAGTCCTATACCCTCCTTCTCAACCTTCTCTAGAGCATGATAGACCTTTATGGTTGGAGGAGGAAGAAGATAGAGTTTATTCTGCCCAACTTTATACTTTAGAAACAACCATGGGAGGAGGATAGCAGGATGAGGATGATTTGATTGAGCACCTACTCCAAAGTCCAACTCCTAGTTCATTGCCCTTAGAAGAAGCAGCAAAGGAAACCCAAAACAATCATCCAATTGACTTATGCTTGGCTGATTCCAACCCACTCCATGTCAAAACCATAGAATTCGACCCGGAGATAACCTTGAAAATCAATCCATCTCTTTCTGCTCTCCAAGAAGAGATTTTATGCAACATGCTAAAGGAAAATCTAGAAGCCTTCGCTTGGAGTTACAAAGAAATGAGGGGAGTACACCCCTCAGTGCGTACTCACCACATATAAATCAAAGAAGGTTGCAAGCCAGTCCGACAATCCCAAAGGAGGATGAATCCAACTCTTAAAGATATAGTCAAATAAGAACTGCAAAAACTGCTAGATGCATGATTCATTTACCCTATCTCTGATGGTGAGTGGGCCTCTCCTTTGGTGTTAGTTCCAAAAGAAATGGTAAGTGGATAATTTGTGTCGATTACAGGGAGTTTAACAAAGCCAAAAAGAAGGACCATTTCCCTCTACCATTCATTGACCAAGTGCTAGATGGCCTAGTAGGGAAAAGGTTTTTCTCTTTCCTAGATGGATTCAGTGGGTACAACCAAATCCAGATCAGCCTAGAAGACTAGGAAAAAACCACCTTCACTTGTCCTTGGGGTACTTTAACCTATAGGGTCCTTCCTTGTGGCCTATGCAATGCTCATGCACTTTCCAGAGAGTAGTCCTGAGTATTTTCACCAAATTAGTCGATGATGCAGTGGAAATTTATATGGATGATTTTACACCTTATGGCTGTGATTTTCAAGAAGTTTGTCTAACCTAGGCAAAATACTACACAAATGCATTGAAATGAACCTGTCTCTTAGTCCCAAAAAATTTGAATTCTTGATGACTGCAGGGACTGTGCTAGGTCATTCAATATCTCAACAAGGACTGCAGGTGGACCCAAACAAAATAACTATCATCCAAAGGGTCCCACCTCCTCAAAAGTAGAGAGATATCAGAAGCTTCCTAGGGTTAGATGGATACTATCGAAGGTTCATAAAGTACTTCAACAAGTTGTCCTCTCCTTTATTTGGTTTGTTGGCCAAGGACTCTGAGTTTGTATGGTCAAAAAGCTGTCAAGAGGCCTTAGACATCCTAAAGGACAAGTTAACCACTGCATTGATTCTCCGAGGTCCAAATTGGGCCCTCCCCTTTCATATTCATGCTAATGCCTCACACAAAGCCATAGGAGAAGCCCTAGGTTAGATAGATGAAAAATTTCCTTATGCTATCTATTTTATTAGTAAGAATCTGTCAAAGGCTGAACTAAATTACACAGTGATGAAAAGGAACTCATGGCTGTTGTGCATTCATTGAAAAAATTCAGGCATTATATTAAAGGCTATCAAAAATTTGTGCATACTAACCATGTTGCAATCAAATATTTAATGAACAAACTAGATGTGAATGCTCGGATTATAAGATGGTTACTTTTATTACAAAAATTTTATCTAACTATTGTTGATAATCCTGGTAAGGAAAATGTTGTTGCAGACTTTTTTTCTAGAGTAAATTTTCCTACAGGTGAAGAAGGAATGGTTGGCGACTAGTTATTGGATGAGCACTTATTTTCTATTTCAGTTCTCTCTCCATGGTTTGCTGATATAGAAAACTATTTGGTGTCAACCTAGTTCCCACCAAACTTGTCCTCTAAAGAAAAAAGCAAGATAGTAAGGAAAAACGCCCCCTTCACTTGGATTGGGGGAAATCTCTTCAAACTTGGCCCATATCAAATCTTGAGAAGGTGTGTCAGGGAGGAGGAAGTCTTTGACATCCTTCTGACCTATCACGATGGGCCTTGTGGAGGTCACTTTGCAGCAAAACTGATAACATTCAAAGTGTTACAAGCAGGCTATTATTGGCCTACTCTTCATCAGGATGTGAAAAGATATACTAGTCAGTCTGATCGGTGCCAAAGGATGGGAAGGCCTACTCCAAGGGATGAAATGCCTCTGCAGCCTCAAATGACTTTCGAGCCATTTGACAAGTGGGGCATGGACTTCATTTGGACTATTGACCCTCCTTACAAGAAAAAATAGTACATCATTGTGTGCATTGACTATTTTACTAAGTGGGTTGAAACCAAGGCAAGTAAGGCATCAACAAAGGAGAAGGTGGCTGAGTTCCTAAGGGATAATGTATTCTACAAATTTGGGTACCCTAGAGAGCTGGTCACAGACCAAGGCAGCCAGTTTACCTCCAACATGATTGAAGACTTTCTCAACGAGAACAAGATCAAGCATAAAACCTCCACTCCCTATCATCCACAAGCTAATGGGCAAGTGGAGGTGACCAACAGAGCATTGGAGGGCATCTTGACCAAAGTGGTAAGCAACAGTAGGAAGGATTGGGCAGATAGACTAGTTGAGGCCACCTAGGCCTATAATACCACATGGAAGACCAACTCTTGATTCACACCCTATGAATTGGTCTATGGAAAAAGGGCATTGTTGTCCATTGAATTTGAGTATAACACATTAAGGATGGCAGCCCAACTAGATCTAGATCTCAGCAGTGCACAAAAAGAGAGATTGTTCCAGTTGAATGGTTTGGATGAATTCAGAATGCAGGCCCTCCTACATACAAAGATAGTTCAACTTCAGAGGAATACCTAGCATGATAAAAACATCAAGGATAAGAAATTTTAGGAAGTCGATTGGGCGTTGCTATATGATTCTAGGTATAAAGAATTCAAGGGCAAGTTAAGGACAAGATGGCTAGGACCTTATGTTGTAGAAATATGCCATGATAATGGTTCAGTGCAGATTAGAACCATAGATGAAGAGGCCATCCCTTTACTTGTTAATGGACACCGATTGAAAATTTACAGGAGACCTTTATCAAAACAAGAGTTCATTGATGACATCAAGAAAACAGTGATGATAGTGGAGCAATTTTCAGATCATCCCTCATCAAATCACTGAGAAACGAAAAAAGAAAAAAAGAAAAATAAGGACCTAGGTGAAAACCTCCATGAGGCGCCTGAGTCCCACCATTGGGTTGAAAACCTCTTGGGACAACCCATTGGTGTCAAAACAAAAAAAAAAAAAGGAGAAAAAAGAGAATAAGAAAGATCCTTAGGTGAAAACCTCTCTTGAGGTGCCCAGGGCAAACATCTAGGGTGAAAACCTCTCAGAGGAAGCCTAGCTGTTTTCAAAAAAAAAGAAAAAAAAAAGAGAGAAAATAATCATGAAATTTCCATTTGCAGGTCAGCAAGAAGGACGGTCAAAATGCAGATGAGGATCACAAAGAGACCTTTGTCACTCACATTTTTATTTTACCACTCATTACCATTCATTCCTCCACCATTTCTATCATTTTTTCACTCCTTTACTTCAGTTTACAAAGGGACTGTGTTTTCTACAGGATCCCCTGTAAACCTACAGGATCCCCTGAAAACCTACAAGATGATCCTGTAGGAATTATAGTGACCTAGAAATCATATAGGAGGCAATCTTAAGGCAAACAAATGACTTTCTATGCCAATAGAATGCACCCCCTTCATCATTCAATCACCATACCTTGTCCACCATCATCACCCCTACACTCACCATTAAAAACAAAATCAGTTTCAAGAATATTTTTTTTAGTCTTCAAAAAAAGGAAACAGGGAGGAATAGAGAGCATCACCTGAGTATTCCTTGTTCTCCACACTCCTAGTCCTTTTCTCCATCCATGTCACCATCCTCACAACTCCAACAAAAGGTATTATTAAGATTTTTGAGTGAGAAGCAGCTATAGGGCATCCTATAGGAAATCCTGTAGCAGCCTATCCCACAGAATACCAATCATAACAATAGCAAACCTCCAGCATGATGATCCAAGAGCTCCAAAGCAGTGACAACACCACCATATTCAACCACAGTTACCTACACAAAAAAAGGAGTCATTAGGAAACAACAAGAGGAGGAAAAAGAATAGCATGCTACCAATACACACAGAAGCACCTCTGGTCTTCGACAACTGCAGCAAAGCATTGGAACAACAAGTAAGTATCCTGCTTGCTCTCTCATATGCACCATGTGGTAAAAAAATGTAAGGGTTAACTTGACCACCTTCGTTTAGTCAACACATACAAAATAGGGTGTCCTCTCACACGTGGCAGCAATCAACTCAAAGACAGAGAAGGAGAAGGAAAATAGTGGTTAAAACTATGGATGCATAAGGTGGGATCTCATTACGAGGAGTGGGGAATGATGAGGTGGTAGTGGGGACCAATGATCCAAAAATGGAAATGTACCTTTGCTGATAGCACACCACCTCACCCCGAATAACCATAAGAGGAAATAATCATCGCCCCCATGCATTCATGCATTCACTTCCTCGAAGCTCACTCTCATAGGTCACTCTCATACCTAGGAAACCTACCGGAAGAAAAAATCCATCATTTTACTACACAAAAATTCCTACAAGATTGCATAGGAATTCCTATAGGATCATGCATAGGAATTTCTACAGGATACACAGAGACTATCTACAGGATTGGCCGAGAGGAGTTTCAAAGGGAAAACACAGGAGTTGGCCACTGTAAACAATATGAAGAGGTAGGCTCTGTAATTACATCCCTCTTTACAAGTAATTGAACTAGAAATCCTCTTTACAAGTAATTGAACCAGAAATCCTCTAAGAAATAGAGGAGGATGTTAAGGAGGAAACTGATAAAGATGTTGAAGGTCTACAAGAGGAAGAAGAAAGGAATGACATAGGTGAAGAAGGCAATGGAAAAGATGGGACGTAAAACAAGGAGGAGTCACCTAGGGTGTCTCTAGAAAGCACTGAGAGAGAGGCAACAGTTGTCGTCACTGCTCTTAGCACCCCCATCAAGCAAAAAGGCAAAAGATAGAGGTTGACCCCCTTTTATTTTAGGACAAGGAAAAGCACAAGAATAAGACAGGGGAAAACCCAAACACCAACCAAAATTCCTATTGTGCTTGAGGACTCCCCTAAACAAAAGGAGAAAATGCCTTCCATTAATTCTCCTATCACCTATGTGAGGAGGCCTATGACTAGATCAACCTCCTCCAAGGGAAAGGCAGTCCTACAGGATACATAATAGAATCTACAGGAAGCAAAAGCAGTACTAAAAGATACTCTGCTCAACCTACATGGTGAGCACCAGTATTACAGCGATAATGTTGCATCTCGTGGGGCTCCCTACTTTACTTTTATCAACCCGATAGTTTGTAACAAACTTGGAAGTGACGGTGCTGTATGCATAAGTATTAGCTCTTACTGCAGGCTGTCAACTGATCAACTGGTGCAAGTTTGATAGGAGCTTAAGCCAACTTCTTGAATTTTCAGAAGAAGCTTTTAACTGTGATGAAAGAAAGCTAACTTGAAAGAGGCTATTCTACTTGCAGAAAGAGAAGGAAAATTGAAATGTAACGCAAACCCTAATCTACCCATTAACCCTACTGTTGTAGAAAAAGAGATCAAAACTAATGAAATGAGTTCCATTGACTACTAAAAATATAAATTGCATTTATTCAAGCTACTTCTGAAAAGAAATGAGAAGGAAACATCTTTTTATGCTTTTGAGTATTTTTATGTGAAATTATTATGTTTGTGATTTATCTGGTTGTGATTGTGCAGAGGGTTGGTGGCAAAGGGATATGGAGTTGGTTGTTGCAAAGGTGGAGAAAGGTGTGGAGAGATCCTAAGAAGCCCCTAGTACCCTTTTTAAGACTTCCATTACGATTGGACTTCAAAAAATCACTCACAGGAAATTCTACATGAGGTTGCAGGGGATCTACAGGAGGTTCTACAGGAGGAGGCCGAGAGCTATTTTTGGAGTTTTGAAGGTGGAAAAATGATGGGAAAGGGGAACTGAAGTCTAGATGAAGGTGTTGAGGTGTATATAACTTGTCAAGGAAGATCAAGAACGAATGTGATGGTTGGATTTGTTCAAAGGACGAAAGGAAAGCTTATGGAGAAAATGCAGAAATTAGGGAAGATTGGCGAAATGTTGCAATTGACTTGGGAAATCTATGAGAAGTGAGCTAGTGCTGGCTGTTGCATGGATGGATGGTGATCTGGAAGGTCCTACAAGAGATCTGCACAAAAACTGATCAAGGAAAGAACTAACTATACCATGAAAATATGGATTTCTCTAGCTTGACCTAATTTCTGACCTACAAATAGAAAATGCTGAATAGTAACCTATGAATAGAAAAGCATGCGGAGAGAACTATGGTAAAAGAACATAAAATGATCTAAGCAACTGAATCTGAACCAATATCTAGATTTCCAAATCAAAGTATCACACTAGCAGTTGCATGGAAGAGAAAAAACTGTGTTTTTGGTGGTAGCAGTAGTGCCTTGACCTCAAATCATAGTCCCAGGAAGGGAGAAAGGAGATCAGGGCCTACTGTTGGCCTTTTTGAATCTTATTCTGTCACTGCAGTAACCTACTTGATCAACTGAAACAAAAACAACTATACTAACCATCAAAAGCAACCTAATCTATCAAAGTAAAATGAATCTATGCAATAGAAATTAACTGATAAACTGAAGCAAAAACATATAAGTACACAGTAGGAGGTGCTAGGAAACTTGGGTTGGGCCCTAACCCAAGAGCTTCAACCCTCTAAAAGAGATCAGTGTTGGCTCAAAAACTGTTTCATCTCCATTATAAAAAATAGCAGTTCCATTACATAAACTGTTCTCAAAAGGAACTCAAAAATGAGCTGAACACAATGCTGCACAAAAGTGTGAAAATATACTAATAACTGGCTAAAATACTGAGGCTCTAAGCCTTCTTATTTATACAAATGGGGACTTCCAACAATCCTCCTAAAATCAAGGAACTCAGCTTCCTAGAACTGAAGATAAACAACAGTCCTACTTGACTTGCTCGGCTGCCCCTTGGAATCATCAATGTGGACCTTTGTGCTCTGAGTTGCTGATGGAGGATTCAAGGAAAGGGGTCATTAATGAAGGAGACACCTCCCCTACAAGTCCTCTTCCCTATTACCCTCGAGTTTGGCTGCAATTTGCTCATAAATTCCTTGTCTTTGTCCAAAATTGTCCAAAAAATATGCATAAAACACACATTAGACTACATGGAAAAGTGACTAACCCAATTCACTCTATTAGCATAAATATATTCAAAAACATGCAACAAAATAATGAGAATGGTGGATTAAGTTGAAATAAGAGGCAAAATGAGCCCATATAATTACCCATTTCTGGGGCTCATCACTACAAGAAGCACAAAAATTGGAAAGGGAGGTAGGGAAGCATCAACAAAACAAAGAAGAGGACCCAGAGACAAAATAACCTAGCCCCCAACCTAACCTGGACTCCTACTACAGGTTTATTGAAGGAGGTAGGGTCATACCTAAAAAATTTGCTATCCCACTATTCTTCGAGCTTGAGAAGGAGAGGGTCAGAACTCACCGATGGATGCAGATCGCCAAATCAAAGGGGGTGGAAGACATTGTGTACATTTAGGAGAAACTTAAGGAGATGGGTAGAGAGCTAAGTGGCTTGAGAGACAGAGAGGCCATAATGAGAAATCAACTAGAGATAGAAAATGCATGGTTGAGAGGACAGCTATAGGAAAGAGAGAATCAATTGGCATGTATGCCCAATCTCTCTTTGGAAGCAATCCAATGTAGGATGCCAGCTAAATCCTATGTCCTCTACCTCAAGGAATAGTGGTTGCAATTCGAAATCAAGACCCTAGCATACAAAGGAACCATGCCATTTCCAGAATATAGGCAGTTCATTGATCTTTGTGATCATAGCACACTAGAAGATAGGGCCAAGATGGCTCAATTTTATTTGCACAACATGGCCCTAACAGACATGAATGTATGGGACCCTAATGCCAAGCTAGGAGATTTAAAATTGATGGCTTTGGCATCATGGATGAACCATGATGAATCAGGGGCTGTAGAAATGAAGAGAATATTGGTAAGAGAATAGACTGAACCTCTTATGATCAGAGCTGAACAATCAAATCCCATGGCCCTCATCAGTACCCATAATTTGATTGCAAATGACACTCAGCTTGCACCTAGATATCTTTCTACCCAAGAGCAAGCCATTTCACATTTTGAGGACATGTTTAGGTTGTTAGGAGATGATAGCATACATGCTTGCCTGAGGAGATGGAACACACTGCCATACAACTTAAAGATAAGAGAGTATCACTCTCCTCAAAGATTGAGAAAGGTACTAAATAGGACACCTGTGTATAAGCAATCTATGCAAAGGCTGGAAGTCAATTGGATTGGCCTAAAACTCAGTCCACCACTACTCTTAGGGATGCTAGAAGGGAGAAAGGAAGAAGAAGAAAAGAGGTAGTGGGAAGAGGTAGAAAAGAAAGCAGGCTTCTATGAACAAGAGGAGGAGACCACAACATAGGCATGAGATGTCAGAGAGGCCACTAGAGCCATGAAGGATATGGATTTTCATTAAGTTTCTCAGAGGATGAGAAACACTTTCAGTAGGGGGGTGATGATGAGCCTCATCATTGGGTAATTATATGGGCCTTAATTCACCTCCTAACTTAGTCAAACCAAGTTTTCTCATAACTTATTACATTGTTTTGATTATATTTTGTTTATGAGGTGATTTAGAGTTGGATATTATGCTTAGTGGACTAATATGCATTGAATGTTGGATTAAAGGAGAAAATCAAGGAAATTTGGCAAAGACTAAGGTCAAAACTCAAATGCGACAAGGGAGATGGATTGTAGGAGGTAAATCCTCCTCATTTACTACTTCCCCATTTGAATATTTCTCCATTCATCACATTAGCTCGGAGTGCAAACAACCAAATATTAAGGATTAGAAGGTAGCCGAGCAAGTGAGAGACAAAGCACCAGTTTATCTCGAGTTTGGAAGTCGAGCCTCCCTAATTTTAAGGAAGTCATTGGGGACTTTAGTTGTATAAGTAGAGAGGCCTAGGACCTCAGTAGGATTCAGATTTTTATTGTAAAACTCTAAGCTATTTTCGAGCTGCAATACTTGTGAAAGTTCTATTGATGTAATTTGTTGTTTTGGTAATAAGAATGAGTTTTGTTTTGAGCCAACATTGAGTTAACTCAGAGGGCTGAAGCTCTTGGGTTAGGGCCCAACCCTAGTAGCAAAGGCTCCTCTTTCTTGTATATTCATGTTTAGTGTAGTTTCATAGCTTCATTGTTAATTTTCTCTTTAGATGCATTTCCATTACAAGTAGTGTAGATTAGAATGGTTGTTTATTAGTTTTCTTCCATTTGTGCCTGACTTCAGTAGCAGGCTAGCAGGGATAAAAGGATCACCATAAGGTTGTCAGTAGGTGTCTTGGCCTCACTTCCTCCCTCTGGGATCATGACTTAAGGAAGCCACCCTTAAGAAACCCCAAAAACACAAATTTCTAGTTCTATTATGAGCTTTGGAGTTTGTTGTCTTTAAATTAGTATTTGGTTAGTTTCGCAAGCTAGATTTCCATTGTCATATTTTTCATATTCATTTTTGCAGTAGATCTCATCCATGCTTTCATTCCCTTCAACAACTTTCCTCATGCATAGTGTAGGAAATTAATAGAATAACTAAATTATAATTAAAACAAATAGAATAATTTAAAAATAATTTAATAAATCCTAATATCTGTTGGCAAAGCATCTCATACATCTCTATATATATTGAAAAATAAGACCAGTCTTTCAATAATATTTCACATCCTAAAGATGAACCACTGTTGCTGGTTTGAAATGTCGATAAAAAATAAACCTAATGCGATGTATCCGGAAGAAAATCTACATAATCATGAAACTCGCTGAAACCTCAAAGGCAAAATAGTGTAGGCAATTAATTCATTAATTCTACTTTTCTAGTTTATGAAAATGTTTCTTGTTTGCATAGCTTTTTGGAAGATATACATGTTTTATGCAAAATAGGTGCTTTAGGAGGAGACCAAGACTTCATAGCTAGCAACCACCTTCCACTCCATCCACCTTAGCCATCCCTTGTTTTCACCATCACCTTCACTTGTTTTTCATCATTTTTCTTAGAAATTTTTCCAAGCACATTGTGTGAATCCAGCCATCTACTATCTTGGATGTTGACTTCTGAGTGATACTAGACCTTCTCCCACTCCATTCCACCCATCACACACGTTTCCTAGGCCTTCCATCACCTCCAACACCTCACATTTTGCTCTCGGATGTATCCTGTAGGTTTATAGGGGATCCTGTAGGTTTCTAGTACATCCTCTAGGTTTTCTTGAAATGGCTTGTTTTGTGGCCGAATTGATGGAAAAACTCTAGGAAGTCACCAAAAGCCTCCCAAGGGTCTTCAAAACCATCCAACCATATAATAACCCTTCCATCGATCCTCAAACATCCTTAATTCACCTGCCACATCAACAGAAGAAATTGGTTTGCATACTTGATTTTGCATAAAAAGACAAAAAATCAAAAACATATTTAGTTCAGTCTCTTTACTTGCACATTAGTGATGTTTGATGCTTCTTACTTCTACAACTTAGATAATAGCATTTGGTTCATGTTGATTTAGCATTTCTTCCAAGCATAGTTTTCTTAGCTGTAACTCTCTCGTGGATGATTCTATTAAGATATGCCTATTCCAAATTATGTTAACTTGAGATGATGCAAAATGGTACATTGGATTGGATATTTCATCCTACAGTGATTTTTTCCTATTTATCTCAGACATTCTTGACATACTTCCAGCTTCCCACAAGGTATGATATTGATCCAAACCTCTTCTCAAAATTTGAACAAGATGATACCACTGTAATTTTTTATCATATCCATGAGTGGCATCGTCACAAGAGGTTGGTGAGGACCAAGCTTCCTGATGAGATTTTACACAAATGGTTCATTCAATATCTAAGACCTTAGATTACCAAGGATGTGCCTATGTACCAAGTCGCGACTGAGGAGCAAGTTAGTCTAGTTTCCCAACAACTGGAATTAATTTACTCAAAGTTGGGTATGCTTTATGAAGTACAGCCTAATGCTCCTAGTCCTTCCATTGACCCACCCAAAACATTTCCTGGAACACATTTTGATGGTGTAGTTGGGTCTCTTTCCAATTTCATGAAACAATTCAATGCCTAGCTTCAACACTTGATCATTACTTCTAAAGCCCCAAAAAGTGTGTTTGTCTCTATTAAAGCACCCTCTTTTGACCATTACACAACATTTTGATGGTGAATTCCACAACACCTAAGAAAAACCAACAAACTGGTGGTAAAAATAACAAGAAAATAAATAGAAAAATAAAACTGCTCAGGAATCTCAACCAACTCCCTAGAATCAGGGAGGGGGCATTGGTGAGCGTTGTCGAAAGATTAAGTTCCCTTGTAAAAATTTCAAGGTGAATATATTACTCACGAATTCCCTCGGATGGATGAAGTTCATAGGCTCCTTGCACCACTGCAATATACTCAATAACCTATTGTTTAAATCATCCATTTCTTGCACAACCTCACCAACAAATAGTTTCCCAACCTCCTCCACCTCCATAAGGGGGTAACAAGGGGTCATTTTTCAACCCCATCAATATTTCATCCATCCTTATGTGCAAATAAGACATTAATGTGACCACACGAGCCAAGTTGTATCATGTTCCTGAGTCGATTTCTTCTCTTAAGGACTCACCTGCTCCACCTACTTCCACAAGACCTCTCACTTTAGATAAGCTCATGGAATCGGTTTATTGCCCCCCTAAGGGTGTTGTTAGTAAGATAGCACATAACCCTTCTACTCGGTCCATTCATCATTATAGTATATTGAATATATTTCCTTTGATCCTTGTGTCATGTTTTCCCTGGAGGGTTTGCGAATTTGTCCTCAGTAGCACAAGGCCTTGTTGTCTACGATTGGTGGAGTAGATCCTTCTGACTCGAACCTCATAATGTTCAATGTTGACAAGGATTCTATTCAAATTTCCCAAAATATTGCCTTTTAGATTACTGTGCATATTTTTCACAAGAATATCCATTGGACCTTTGTGGATGATGGCCCTTCCACTTATGTCATGTCGGCATCCTAATGGAAGGTTCTCAACTTTCCAACACTCATGACATCCCATACAAGTTGATAGGCATTCAATGCCCATAAATTTGTAACCAAGGGGGTTCTTCCCAAGTTTTGCATTGCGTTAGGACGTAAAATTGTTTATGTCGATGTTGAAGTCGTTGATGCCACTTTGGATTATAACTTGCTCCTTGGTCATAGTTGGTTTTATGTCATGACCACAATTGTCTCATCCGTGTTCCATGTACGTTTCTTTCCTCATGAAGGCAAGATTGTTACCATTGAATAGCTTGACTATGGCATTTCATTAGCCCAAATTACCACTACAGGGAACTCAGTCCCACTTTTTGGAAATATCCCTGGTTAGTGTCAGAGTGTTGGCATTGCATTGTTCAAAATCTCATCTCTTATTGGTGCATTTCTTCAATTACTACCACCTGAAATTTCTTCATCCTCTTGAAAATCTCTTATGCATATGATCTCTTTTGACCCCTATGGTCCCCATTAACCTCCTGATCATTGGGTGGTGTCTCATGAACTTATGAATATTGACCGAGCTAGTGAGTATTCTTCACCACCTGTTTTGGAAGAGATTATCTCTCCTACAGTCCCGTTAGTACCTCCTGACGTTGGTGAGAAACTCCATCCCAATATGGAATATTAATAGGTTCCTTTACCCACATGGGTCATCCCTCTGCCTATTCCAAATGAATCCCTCGTTGAAAAACCCCCCGACAAGTCAACTTGGAGGTCATGGATATATCCGTTGATAGTCCTAGGGAGATTATGCCTCTTCCCACCTCTAGTCTCCCTGATTCGGAACATGTAGAACTTGATAACTTAAATATTGAATCAACCTAGGGCCACCTCCTTGGCCTTCCTTGGAAATTCCAACCATAGAATGAGTCAAGTCTTGGGATTCTGCTACCAAAATTGCCAATGAATTGTCCAACTCCTTACCACCTGTTGACGAGCATCTTGTACCCCCTTTATGTCTTGATCCTCTCTTATGTCCTCTAGTTATTTTCGAGAGAATGACTAGGTTAGAATTTACCTGGCATGGTAAACCTTTCACAACTAGGAATTTTCATTTCCTTTGGCATGGCCCCACATTGATGAGCCATATGGTCCCCTCACCCACCATGAGTTCGTGTATAGAAATCCTTTCCCTGTGCCTGGTTGTGGGCATTTATTAGTGTGACCTACTGGACTATGTTGTGCTCGTACATATTGTACATAAGAGTGTGATTCTTTATCTATTTCTTTGTTTGGCTGTGTGATGCGAGTATTTTTCATGCCTTATTTATGCCAAAAATCCAAAAAAAATTATAAAAATAAAAAAACCAAAAATATATGGTCTTATTTTTACCTCCTCCAAATTTTATCTCTTCCATTATGTGATTTAGCCTTGGGCCTAGTCTTTCTGGATGGTTTTTACACGCTAGGGTGGCATTTTTATTGTGACATCCAATGGCTTGAGGTATGTTTCCTCTTACTGGCATATAAGGGTAGATCATTTTCACCACCCTCATTGCATTATTGACTGTTAGTGCTATATTTTTGGCTTAAGACATATTTATGAAAGTTGTAGCTTGGCGATAGAACTTACCTGATCATGGATACCCTAGTTAGCACCCTTCTATCGTATTGGTGTCCATGTAGTCATTTTTAATCCTTTTCAGAATCCCTCCTTCTAACCTGCCATTACCTTGAATTTTATCCTCATGTCCTCTTCTTCATCATATTTCTAGCCATACCCCAGGAGGATTCCACACTTTCTCCCTTGTGATTTCCACTTTTTATTAGCCTACGTTTTCATTATGAGCCTTGGTTTCTTCATTCCATCATCATCATATTCTTGGCCTACAATTTTATTTCACTTGGTTATTTATCCTTTCTTGGAGGAGCCACTACAATAAGTGGTATTATGAACCAGCCTCTTGTCCTCATTATGTCATGAGAAGTTCCATCACTACTGAAACCAGTTTCTATCTTTTATACCACGTGTTCCTCTAGGAGGAATTTTCTTTAAGCTCTTTTCAAACTCCTTAATTTAGAAAAGATTGTCGAGTGAACTTGTCTCCCTCGCGCTTGTAAAAGTACTTGAAGGGTCATCTACCCAGTATAAGTTTAACCCTTTTGGGGATTGGGATAGACTAGTTATGGAAAATGAATACTCTAGTCTCCTATAGCTAGAAGGTTCTCCCTTGTATCCTTTTATCTCTTTTTCTAGCTTGGCGAACTAAATTTATGAAAAAGGAACTTTTAGAAAAGAGAAAGGGAAGGGGACATTCATTTTCATTAGTCATAGTTGGGTTTTATCTTGCATAGGAGTCGTACCATACATATGAGTCTGTCTACTCCTCCGACTAGTTACTCTTCCAGTGATATGGAGCATGTTCGATGCCTCCTATGTCATTGTGTGATATCACATGATGCACATTATCCATGCTACCAAGTCACTCTTTTGTCGTGCCGCTATGTGTTCAAGGGAAATCTAAGCTTGTGTCGGCCATCTATAGTAGCCTATTGACCTTTTTGAGTTGGCCATCCCTGTGTTAGTTTACTTCATCGCTTCATGAATTCATCCATACATCACATCATCTTGGTATGTTATGTGTCGATTGATGGCGGATATATCAATGCCCTCCTTCCTTATATCTTCTCTTTTCAACTCTAGCTCGTTATCCAAGAGCTTGATCTAGGAATGGATAGTACCTTGGAGCTTGCATACCTTAATGGAAAGGTTCCTCACAATCAACAGTGGGTTAAGATCATTGGATCATGATTGGTTGAGCTCACTAGTGTTCAACATCAACTCATTTATTCACACTTGGTGGACTATATTAGGTACCTCACGATAGATTTTCCTCATTGGTGGATTCCCTCACATATGTTATTAGTTTACCTCATTGGATGGTAATCATGTGATTTATACCATGCTCGACTTCAGATCATCTATTCGCATGATGTAGATTCGTACCATCAGGGTTATGTCAAAATCCCCAAGTTAGGGACATCTCACTCTTATATGGCATCCTTCCCAGGCTGCATTGGAGTTATCTATCATTTATGTACTTAGAGGACTATCTTGAGACATTTTTTTTTTCATTTTTCCATAGTCATATTGATGTATATTGTGACATAGATACACATTTTATTTGTTGGTGACCATAGAAAAATTTAGGGGCGAATCTTAGTCCATGGGTGAAATTTAAGGGGTTTCCTATTTTGGAGGGGCGAATTTTTTAAATTGCACCCCTTTTCAATAGTTAGCCTAAAAATTGTTTAAAAAATAAATTATTATTGTATTTTAGCCCATCAAAAAATAGGGCAGATCAACCTTCCAAGCTTGATTCACCTGGTTTGTTTGTAAAAATTTCTTCCCATCACCCTCGATTTCCAGGAATGTGATTGGTTATGGGCTATTTCATCCTCTCCATTCCTGGAAAATCAAGTCCAATGTTGAATTCACCCTTGATTTTAGGGCCACGGGTTCTAAGAATTGGGCTATCTGCAGTTTCGACCCCCTCTTCCTTGTTCGTTTACCCATATGGAGATGGCATAAATTTGTGATACAACTTATATAGATTTACCTGTCTGTGATATTTTAATATGTGGCTAACTAGGATTAATGGTGGAATTGGTTGCTAGATGTGATAACTTGCTTCTCTTAAGATCTACCTGTAACTTGTTGCTCTCAAGATATGCATATCGGTGATAATAGGTGAAATTGAGGGTTTTATTTCGAGTATGAGTGACAACAGGTGCAATTGAGGCTTTTCTTGTGAGGGGATTGATGGTGGAATTAACGATATTGGTTGCTAGATGTGCTAACTTGTTTCTCTCAAAATCTAACTGTAGGTGACAACAGGTGAGATGGAGTATTTTCTTGCGATTTTACACTGTATCTTTACACTCTCATCTATACTTTGTACTTTGAGAAGTTCAAATTACTCTGGGTTTTTATTCATGGGGCTTTGTGTCGTATCAAGTCATTATGCAATAATGGGTATCTTTCCTAAGACTTCAGTTTCGTCTTTTGCTTATATCCATATCCATATATAGGGAGATATGGAATATTCAATAGACTTTAATACCTGGTATTTTTATTTCATAGAATTTTGTGTTCAGAAGAATAGGTCTCACAACAAGGTGAGCCTCCAGTAGTTTTTGTAAAATGGGAAATGTTTTCCTTGCACTATATGTTGTGTGTGTTTAAGTTGTATCTTTGCACTTTTCTATGTATACTCTCAGTACTTCGGTTTGTATCTTTTCACTTTTCTCTATATTTTGATATCTATATCAAGAGCACATCGAATTTCAATGTGTTAGTGTTCTAGAATCCAACTACATAACATGTTAGGAATCTACCAGTATGGCTTTCACAATAACAATCCATGTGTGATATAGTATTCTGAAAAACTTTCACTTAACTTCACCTAATTTTGTTCCTTTGGGAATTATTTTTTGGAGTAAACCCATGAGGAATGTGGATTTCTTGCCCTTCAAGTTTAAATCAATGACCTCACTATTTTTCTCTAATAATAGTACAACTGTACATAATTCACTTTTGAATGCAAATGGAGATATGGTATCAAATATCTATGCAGTCCTTTTTTTAATAGGTGTAACTTAACAACACTAGCGTATAACATTATTGGAATTGTGGCATATTAAAACAACATTATTTTTCCCACAGATTCTCAAAAAAATTATATTATAATGAGTTCAAGGCCCTCATCAGGAGAGATTCGTGGATTATTCACATTCTCTGGTTCTCTGCTACTGGAGCTTAGATTTCATGGTGAACCACGTTTACATATTTAAGCAACCTCCATATGCCATGCATTGGAATCAGAGCCTATTCATTGTATGCACAAATACATTTTCCCTTTCACATTATGTCACACAAAATATTATCTCATCTTTACTAACACCAAGTACTCAGATCTGTTACGTCACCCAAAATCTCAGCACGTATTCACCGACAAAGTACTTAAATCTATTATATTTATTACACTAGACTATAAATCCACATGACATTGCAGGGATTTTTAGGGCCACTTGACTGCTTGTATTTTTGTGAAGTTTTCTGTAAGAGTCACAAAAATATATGGGGATGGCCAAGGAAGTTAGAAAATATAGGTGTAACTTAACAACATTATGAACCAATGCTCCAACAATATTTTTCATTGTTGCTGCAATTTACCTTAACACATGCACAAACCCATCTAAACTTGTGTTTGATATGAAACTTGAAGGTTGTGGAGGTGGAGGTTGCATATACAGAATTTCAATATGTAATACATCAGCATTTATGTGACCTAGAGAATTTTTTTTATAAGGCTAACACCCACGAGAATGGTTGAACTTCTTATAAGGAGTGGTTTAATAGTCTACCCGCTTACACTTAGTATAAGGAGTGGTTTAACAGTCTACCCACTTACACTTACTATAAGGAGAGGTTTAATAGTCTACCCACTTACACTCAATCATGAGTGTGAACTGAGTACCTTAATAGTGTATCCATTCATAAGGAGTGCATTCATAGTGTACTTGTGTATTAACAATGTACTCATTCACTTTG